>JAPDOI010000420.1:15000-622321 GCA_029168955.1 Aplectana chamaeleonis
GGATCTAGATCTAAAATGTCACCTTAGGATGAGGAGACCAGAAGGCCCCCGCCGCAAGTTGGAAATTAGGTTTTGAAACCGGCAACATCTTGCGCATGCGTTATCTGGGGATTAGGGTTTTCCATGAAGTAAGTCGTGTACATGCGTTGATGCTCCCAGTTTACGGTCAATGTTTTTTGATATTTATTTCAAGATCTGTAACCGTCACCCCTTAGGATTAGTCTCAGTAATCCTTCCATATGCGAATGTGTCATTATCCTGAATAGGCTGCCTGTGACCTCTCTCAAGTGGACTACACTGACACCTACGAGACGGTCCTAATGTATTCAAATTCTCAAAATCTGTGCAGAAGGTGTGGTTTGTTCTTTGATAAATCATAAGACCGTTTGTTTTTTACAGGATACGTATACATACATACATACATGGCTGCGAGCGCAGCGCCCTGATATACAAATCATTTTGTGCTCAATTTTTCACTCCTCCCCTGAGGCGCTTTGTTTAGCGACATGAAAGATGAATCCGTGTGGATAGTATTTCGCGGTGCGAAAACATGGATATAACATTTCATGCCTTCTCTGATTAAAATCTGAAACTGCGAAAGCGAATCTTTTGACATTCATGATTGAGACATATGATGCGTTTCTGTCTCTAGTGAGTTAATCATACATACAGGCCATAAAACGGCCAATGTCTCACCGTCGACTGCGTACCACGCGCTGCGCGACCGCACGCGCGTCGGAAGCGAACGAGTTTTAGCCGCCGCGCGACGAGTTTTGGCCGCCGCGCGGCGGCCGAAACTCGTTCGCTTCCCGACGCGCGTGCGGTCGCACAGCGCGTGGTACGCAGTCGACGGTGAGACATTGGCCGTTTTATGGCCTGTACAAGTCGCGGTAGTTAGAACATGAAAGTTGTCTAGCGAATGGGTTGACTCTAATGTCTACAATTCCCGATTTGTTATTGCGAAGGTATAGAAGGCCTGAAGATGGTCACGAACTTGAGCGGGAAAATTTTTTTTTCGCTTACATATATATATATATATGCTCGCTTTTAATTAGACTGCCCCTTTTTTCAGACAAACTGCTTAATCCTGAAAAAAAATCTATTTGATATGAGCAGTGCCTTTTGATGGTTATCCAATCGAATTTGGAAAGGAACCGATTCAACGTGAAAGTGATATAAATTGTGTTCCTGTACTCCGTTCCCTAAAAATATAAAAACACCCCCGCTCGCCCCTCCCAAATCGCTGATTCTGGAACTCGAATCAGTGTTTGAGCTTATGGAAGTGTTATCATCGTTTTCTAGGTTCTTGAAAACCGCAATTTTGATTGGAGTTAGCGTTTTTGCGAATATTTCACACATTTCCATCGACCAGAACACGATTTTTGACGGCTCTACCAATTTACGAACACTTGAGAAAAAATGGAATTTCGCGGTAAATTTTTAAATTTTTTCCTGTTTCACACAGCATTCATAATAGTTAACGGCTGAGTTGGCCGTTGACCGTTCCTTAGTGACCCTTGACCGGTAATGGGCAACCGTCAACCAAAAAATGTGCAGTGCTTCACTGGGAGCAGGGTTGTGCGGAAATCATTTTCAGGTAGTTCGGAAACAGAGCGGAAGGAACATGGCTAAAAACACTGGAATTGGAAACGGAATAGACCGAAAGAATCATGGCTTTTCTCATTCTCACCCTTCATAATTACTATTGCTTGCAGCTCTCATCCGATAACCCGCCTGGTTTTACCCATTTAGGCAATAATTATCCGAACTACATGGAATCACTATGAGGTCCTACACAATTCTGAATCCTCGTTCCCTAGACATCCGAAAAGGCACACAAGATTGGTTTTTGTGGATGCAGTTTTCAGATATGAAACTTATTCATTATTTTGTGGTAATATTTAAAATTAGGACTATTCCCTCGAAACATGGCTATTACAATTCCGAGTTTGTAGCAGTTGTTCGCCAGTTGAAGGTCTTCGGAATCGTTGTATAACCTTGTTAAAAGTAATCTCCAACGAAAATTTTTTAAAATTTAAATTTAAAAGAAAATCAAGCGACATTGCACCTATTAGGTACCAAACTTAGACGTTATCGAAAAAGCGAAATTTATGTTCCAGTTGTACTTTGTCAAAACTCATGAATCTCATATTTTGAAATGGTTTTAGGTGAATAATTTTATAGGAGTGATATTCCAAAAATTAACTCCAATCTGTTTACTTTTCGGTCTTCAGAAAAATTCTGAAACAGACTATTTTCTCACAAAGCTATACAACGGTCGAAGACCTTCGAATGGCGAATAACTGCTACTGGTCCGGATTTGTAATAGCCATGTTGTGAGGGACTAGTTCTTATTTCAGATAATACTATAAAATGATAAACAAATTTCATATTTGAAAACTGCACCCTCAGAAACCAGTTTTGTGCATGTGTAAAACAAGGGTTGTGATGCCCCATAACATATTGAATTTTGATAAGTTTCGCTAAGGGCAAGCCAAGATACCCTCGATGTCCGAGCAGCTCGCAGGGAGGAGCTTGGCCTTCGTTGCGGCTGGTTTTGATAAGGCGTGAACGGGTGGCCGTGTGGTGTTCCGGCCCCAGCCCGGTCATCTGGTAATCGATGCTGATAAGGGGTGTGCGGAAATTTTTCAAAAATTTCAGAAAACGGAAATCAGAAAACAGAAACATTTCAGAGAAAAAAACATTTCATTTTAACTTTTTTTCAAGTGAAGAGAGGATGTGATTCTGAATATCTTTGTCATACTTGTAATATAATATGTGCAGAACTGCACAGATGATCTATAAGGCATTGATAGTAGCAATGACGCGTCAATGACGGAAACAACATCATTAAAGACACTTTGAGAGTCTTGGCCGTGAAATAGCCCACCAGGCTCAACAACTGATCCTGTTGAGCTGTTTCTCGAGTGTTTCTTATTTCTTGGCTGCTAGGTGGCTGCGACCATGCTGTACGCGAAATAAGCGAGGAATAACCGAAAAAACACGGGTAGTTCAACCGACGGCGGTGTTGACATCCGAATCTGCCTCAGCAATGCGTATTATACTCCACTTCGAGAGCATTCTTTCGCGGCTGTTTCTCGACGACCATTATTTGACGCCTATTTCGCGGCAACCAGGTTTTTTTTCCGAACACGACCGTGTTCTCGGCTATTGCGCGAAAATCAGGCATTTTGTAGCTATTTATTGGCTGTAGCTCGGGCAAAACTCTCAGAGCACTCACCCGTATGGTAGCACGTCAACACAATAAGGGTTGCATCCTAATACAGACATTGGGTTCAACCCCTCGCTGTCAGCAGCAGCTGCTGCGAACAACTAACTGCAGCAGCTGCTGACAAGGGGAGGTTGAATTCGGGCTCTGCCCTGGGATGCTACACCTATTGTGCCAAAGAACTACCCTACGAGTGCTTTAGCAGGGTTCGCGATAAAAACGAATGTTGAATTTTCTTCATAAGAATGCAGGTCTGGTCATCAAAAAAGTGAAAATAAGGAAGATTTTGCAGAAAAACGCACAAAAACAAGTCAGAACGGCTAATTGGTGGGTGTACGCACACCCCCAACCAACAAAACTTCTATAAATGCCTATTTTCCGTCTTCTATTTTGCCGCAAAAAAAGTTAGAAGTCTCTCAGTGTCCCGCAGCTACTTTAAATGCAGAATGAATGACGACAAAACAAGCAATTGTAGAAATCTAGTTAATTGGGGGCGGGCTGAGACCCAGCAATAGCTTGTTTTTGAGCTTTTTTCTCCGACTTTCCACTTATTTTCACTTTTCTAATGACCAGGTCTACCTTCTCACAAAGATACCACAATGAACATTTTTGACGCGAACCCTGCCCTCAACAGCAATCGCACCATTGAACACAAATAGCACCTCGTTAAGGACTAGAGAAGCTGCTCTGAGAGAATATTTCGCGCTAGTGCCGTGATTTCTCCGCGATCCTCGAGATAAGACCGTGTTCGTCTCCCCCTAGTCCCGTGATCCGCGTCCATCCCGCGATAGTTATTCAATTGACTCATCCGTTGACAATCTCGTTCTCGTACCGTGATGGTGCCGCGATCGTTATCAAGTTTACCGCGCTAGTGCCGTGGTGCACTCGCGATCCGCGATGGTACCGTGATCGTTTTCCCCGGTCCCGCGTTCTCATGCTGTGCAGATTTGTAAAGCAGCGCGAAAAAGGCAACGGCAATTCCTTATAGCTTCGTGTTGACCTGATAGGCAACACCCGTACGAGTGAAACACAGAGAGGGCATGGATTCAGTACGATCAGGGGTGGAGGCTAGCGGAATCTCGCGACCGTCCCTCGAGACTTCCAGGCTCTGTTCATCGCGGTTCCGCGATGTAACACCCCGAATAGATCAATGTGTAGACGCGATTTGCCTCAGATTGAAAGTGGTGGAATCTCGCCATCGTTCCGTCACAGTTCCAGGCTCGATTCCTCGCGGTTCCGCGATGGAGCACCGTGGGAGCATCGCTGAACGAACGAGGTACGCTCTCAGTTCAAGACTGGCAGAATCTCGCGATCGTTCGGCGATAGCCCCATCCTAGTATCTTCTCGGCCCTTACCAGAAACCGAGGGGATTCTATCCGTGAACGATCGCGGGGGGTTCTCTCATAGTGCGCTGTTCCACGGATCCGAATTTCGCTGATTTTTCTGTTTTTCTGTTTTTGCAGATTTTTCAGAAATCAGAAAACAGAAAGGCCGAAACGGCCAGAAAACAGAAATCAGAAAACAGAAATTTACGTACACCCTGATGCTGATGGACATCACCGCATCGATTACCAGGTGCCCGGACTGGGGCCGGAACACCACAGGACCATCCGTTCACCTCTCATCAAAACGAGCCGCAACGCAGGCCAAGCTCACTCCCTGCGAGCTGCTCCGGGCATCAAGAGTGTGTATAGAAACATTATTCGCGGATACGCCACGCGAATAGACTTTTGCACGATACTATATATGCTCGCTTTTTATTAGACTGCACAATTCTCAGGAGAAAGTGCTTAATCCAGACAAAAACTCCCTTTCATATGAGGGGTGTCTCTTGTTGGTTATCCTAACAAGTTTTGAAAGTGCCCGAATCAACCTAAAAGTGACACAAATTTTGTTAGTGCCCTCCGTTCCATAAATACATCAAAGAACACCCTCGAATTCGCTGATTCTGGAACTCGAATCAGTGTTTGAGCTATGGAAGTGTTACCACGGTTTCCTAGGACCTTGAAAACCGCACTTTTAATTGGAGTTAGCCTTTTGCATCTATTTCACACATTTCCTGGACCAGAACACGATTCTTGACGGTCCTACCAATGTGTTGAACGTTCGTCTGTAGCACGCACGAGGTGGTAAGATGACTTTATTGACTAACGTTTCGGCGGATTCGCCCTCGTCGGAGTCTGAAACCGCCGAAACGTTAGTCAATAAAGTCATCTTACCACCTCGTGCGTGCTACAGACGAACGTTCAACACATTGTTCTGATGCCGAGGTTTATCGAGAGTCGAACTTGGAGGTCCTACCAATTTACGAACACTTGAGAAAAAATAGAATTTGCGCGAATTTTTTCAAAATTTCCTTCAGATGATCTTTAGATGGTCAGAAGGCCTTCAGATGGTCACGAATTTGAGTGGGCGGAAAATTTTTCCCTAACATATATGCTCGCTTTCTTATTAGACTGCACAATGTTCAAGACAAACTGCTTGACCCCGAAAAAAAAAAACTTCATTTGATATGAGGAGTGCCCAGGGTTCGGCGTGAGGTGTGATGTATTACAGAGGGGGATCGGACCCATCGACGTTCGGTGGAAGGGGGGTCGGACCTTCGACCAATCAAGAACCAAGATGGACTTCTATTAGGGGAGGAATTTGAGAGCCGCACCGTTCTCAGATACTCGAGGGGGGCGAGCCCCACTTCCACCAGGACGCCAGCCTCCCTTCCATGACAAGGCTGGCGTGCCACTCGAACAAGGCTGGCGCCCCCATCGTCTCTTCGCGGCGGGACCTTCCCAGCCCGGGTCTCACCCGCAGAGATTACGCGGGTCATCCCAAACACAATAATTGGGTACCCCGGGATTTCCTCTGTTCTTGTCGCTTCCTCATCAGTCAGGATGATTTCTAACTTTATAATACTGATGAAACACTGGAGAACCATGAAAATTTATTACACTAATCAGAATACTCTTCATTTTAATGGTAGTCTATCCGAATGTTCACAGACGTATGCATACAAAGTGAGGCGGCCTCCACAGTCTTCGTTTTTTCATTTCACTGTAATACCTTTGGTAACACACACAGTCTTTGTTTGTGAAAATCGCCGAATCTGAAGAAACAGTAATCTGTGGAAACCACCTCAAATAGAAAAAAACACAAAAATCGCAACTTTCACGGTTCAGATGTCCACACAACAGGATACTAGAAAAGTGGCAGATATATGAGGAAGGAAAAACAACATGTGACAGCATAATCATGCGAGTAGATGCCAAAGTTTCGGAGGTTCAACATTGCCTTCGCATTCCAATCGTTCCTCGTGCGGTCCCGAAGTTACGTAATCCTGCAATGGAGAAAATCTTCATCAGAAAGACTGCATAACAAACTTTACTGCAAAAGGAACTACCTCCTGAGCTGTCTAATCACATCCAGCATCAACGAAGGCGCACTTGTAATCGCGCACATCGTGCCTGAAAATCAAAGTTTTAACTGGTGGTTAGGTGCTGCGAAGGAACGGAAAAAATACCTATTGATGAGCTGATAGCCTCTCGAACCCGTCTTCCATGCAGTTCAATCAGATCATTTCTGAAGGAGTTGCCTTTTTTAATCTCGGCAAGACGACGAAGATCCCACAAACAAAAACATCAGAAGGCGGAATGGTGCCCTGAACACAACGTAAATGAATAGATAACTTTAATCTACTGAGAGGAAGAAATGGAATTCTGAGTCGGAGTTGTGAAAGCAGAAGAATAATAATGAAGTGGTGAAACTTATGACGAAAATGAGTGTTGAGATTGCGTGCTCCACCGTTGAAAACCTGCTCGATTCGCAAATCATGCAACGCGGTGCAGAGGGCTAGCTCAGCGGTGGTCGGAGCGCCGTCCCCTTCGAATCTCCGCCCACAATTACGGTTCAAGGCTGGCCCCCCTGAGCGAAAATGAACGAGGCTTGCCCCCTCGAGTGCCTGAGTTAGTATAAAAATCGACGGCAAACTTAGACGGCAAAATGAGATCACAATAATGTGTCAAAATGAAACTGGAAATCCAACTGAGAGGGCGAAATGAAACTGGAGATCAAAAAAAGAAACTGAAGAGTGAACGAAACAACTGCGCAAAACCAATGAGGCAGGATATGAAGTGGAGATGTTAAAGTGAGACAGGAACTCACAAGAAGAGGTGACAATTCACTGGCGGAGGAAGCATGCAAGGCATTAGGCGACAGTAGCATGGCCATCGTTAATGACTCTAGCATGGAGAAGGAGTCGTGGCCAGGTAAAGTTTGTCACCAATGCGCTCCTGCATATGTCAGCGGCAGTGATGTTGAGTATTCGCTGTCTTCGAGGTAATTACCAGCGGACCACCCTGTCGACGAAACGGCCTAGATATTCTGGAATTTCGTAACCTGAGATGCATTTTTAGGTGATCTAAGATTTACAGGCCCGCCAAAGGTCAAAAATTTCGAGATTCTGGGAAACGATGGATAGATGACTGTTTGAGAAGAGCAGAAGAGCATTGTTCACCGTTATATCTTTTGCAATTTACTTCTTGAAATTGACTCGTTTGGCAATTTCCAAGATGCAATATCGGCTGAAGCATGATATTTTTTACGCCCCGAGGGCACATAGGTGCAGTTCCAGGCACGGATACTCAAATTAGAATTTGACTGTCCGCATGTGAAAACGTACCTAAATTTTCGTAGAAGTAGCTTAAAGCATAAGAGCTCTACATAAGATGGGCGGAGCATGTTTTTATGCCCTGAGGGCAAAGACGTGCAGTTGCGGGCATGAAAACCACGTTTTGTAATTGGTTTTGCCGATGTGGAATCGCACCCACAATTTCATGGACGCACCTCTAAAGCGAACAGCGCTACATAGGTTGGGCGGAGCCTGCTTTTATGCCCTGAGGGCACATAGATGCGATTTCGGACATGAAAACCACATTTTGTAATTGGCTCTCCTGACCCGAAAACGCACCCAAAATTTCATGGAAGCAGCTTCAAGCAGAAAAGCGCTACATAGGATGGGGTCCATGAAAAATGTTCAAATCCGCGATTGTTGTGAAATATATACAAGTATTTATCGGATTTTTAATTAGGGAGTTTCGCGTTGCTACAACGTGCGGAGAACCTAACCCTGGACCCAAATAAGCGATTTAGTTTTTTAGCCGGTTCAAAACGGTCTTTGAAGACCCATTTTCAGGTGTAATCGATTGTATAACACCTAATTTGTTTGGATTTAGGTGTGATACAATCGAGTGTATCACCAGGGTTCGGCGTGAGGTGTGATGTATCACAGGGGGGGTCGGACGCGTCGACATCCGGTGGGATGGGGGGTCGGACCTTCGGTCAACCAAGAACCAAGATGGACTTCTATCAGGGCGGGGGATGGGGTTGAGAGCCATACTGTTAGTATAAAAAAATGACGGCAAAATGAGATCACAATAAGAGGTCAAAATAAAACTGGAGATCATACTGAGAGAGCGAAATGAGACAGTAGATCAAAAAAGAAACTGAATAGTGAGAAACAACTGCGAAAAAACAAATGAGGCAAGGTATGAAATGGAGATGTAAAAATCTAAAAAAAGGCAGGAACACACAAGAAGAGCGTACAATTCACTGGTGATGAAGCATGCAAGGCAATAGACGACAGCAGCATGGCCATAGTTAATGACTCTAACATGGAGAAGGAGTCGTGGCCAGGAAAAGTATGTCACCAAAGCGCTCCTGGATATGTCAGCATCAGTGGTGTTGAGTACTCGCTGTCATCGAGGCCTTTACAAGCGGACTATCCTGTCAACGAAATGACACAGATGTTCTGGAATTGCATAATCTAGGATGCATTTTTAGGCGATTTAAGATTCACAGGTTCGATCCCGCTAAAGGTAAAAAGTTTTGCAATTCTGAGAAATAATGGATTGTTGACTGTTCGAGAAGAGAACTGTTCACTGCTATATCTCTTGCAATTTACTCCACGAAATAGACTCGTGTCCAAGATGCGATATCGCCTGAAGCAAATTATTTTTTGGCCCTGAAGGCACATAGGTGTGGTTGCGGGTGCGGAACCCACATTTTGAATACGAATGTACGCATGTGAAAACGCACGCGAAATTTCATGAACGCAGCTTGAAGCCCAAGAGCGCTACATTAGGTGGGAGAAGCCTGTTTTCATGCCCTCAGGGCACATAGGTGCGGTTTCAGGCATGGAAACCACATTTGGATATTGACTATACGGATGTGAAAACGTACCCAAAATTTCATGGTCACAGCTTTAAGCCGAACAACGCTACATATGTTGTGCGGAGCCTGTTTTCATGCCCTGAGGGCACATAGATGCGAATTCGGGCACGAAAACCACACGTAGTAATTGGCTATCCGAATGTGAAAACGCACCCAAAATTTCATATACGCAGCTTGCTTCAAGCGGAACAGCGCTACATAGGAAGGGGTCCATAAAAATCGATAGCTGTGAAATATTTACAAGTATTTAACGAAATTTGATTTAGGCAGTTTCGCGTTGCTATAACGTGCGGAAAATCTAGTCACGGACCCAAGTAATTAGAGTGAGGACTTTTTAAAAAGAGACCGAACGAACGAATTTCGAATAAATTCGTTCATTTTTTATTTCGAACGAACGAATTTCGAATAAACTCATTCATCTTTTATTCCAAACGAACGAATTTCGAATAAATTCATTCATTTTCTATTTCGAACGAACGAATAATCGAAATTCGAATATTCGAATGACGAATATTTAAGCATCCATAGCAATAACGCGCAACTACGAAGTGAGCAGCAATAACAAGTTGAATTCTTCTTCTAAAGCTTTATTTCCACCTACAATTGAAATAAATTAGGCACGACTCATCTCTAAACCTGTACGGGCTACAACACAAAGAATGCTACAAAATCAACTTTTCTGCTCTAACATAGCCTAAGGTGCTTATTCGAGGTGCCTAACTAACTTTGCTTGCCCCATAAGCCAGCCAGAGTGGTGGAGCCGAGCTCCATAGTTATCTTCATAGAGTGCTTTCGCCTCTATGGTTTAAATGAGAGACGCAGAGTTCTGCTGGAGCCAACAACTGGGCTCGGCTCCACCGACCTGGCTGTCTTATGGAGCGAGCAAAGTTAGGAACCCGATATATCATTCGGCGCAGAATTTTACGTAGATTTCAAAACAACCCCCACCAGGTTAAAGAGTTATAGGCGAAAAACCGGTGTTCCGTAAAATGAATTAGGCTGAAGAATCGAGAAAATATTTTTCCAAACTGGAAGCACAAGTTGACGCAGAATTCTATCTCCAAGCACAAAAAAGTTTTGGACGAGAAACCGGCAGTGACACCCACCCAATCTTGAAAATGACATGCATGAGTGTTTGGTCACTTCCATTCTTTTTCGGGGCGTTTCACGGTTTTCGCAATGATGGAGGTTCCCCCTTCACCTGCCCAGAGGTGAAGGTTGGTGGAGTACATGGCTCCACCCAACGAAGCTGTTATCATTGCACAGCGGTATGAAAAAATGGGAGTGGCCAAGTGCGATTGCCACGTGGCTCCCCCTGTTGGAACCGCCCTAGTAGCCTCATCAGACGGTGTGGGGAAAAAATTTAGCTCTTGCGTTCGGAAAATCGGAACAATGGAGTAGTGAAGAAAATGACATCAGTCTTGAAAGGTATGTCGATTCCTTCATACATTAGAGCTGATTTTCATATTTTTTGTTAGATCAGCTCGGGTATTCAAATTCGAATAACGTTCGAATAATCACCTCTGCAAATAATCGAATTTGAATAATGTTCGAATACTCACCTTTTGCGAATAGTCGAATTCGAATGATATTCGAATATTCACCTTTTCCGAATAGTTGAATTCGAATAATATTCGAATATTCACCTTTTCCGAATAGTCGAACTCGAATAATATTCGAATATTCACCTTCCCCGAATAGTCGAATTCTAATATTATTCGAATTTTCACCTTTTGCGAATAGTCGAATTCGAATAATGTTCGAATACTCACACTTTTCGAATATTCGAATGTTCGAATAAAAGATCGTTCGAAAAATTGGAGTATTTATTCGAACTCGAATATTCGGTCCTCACTCTACAAGTAATCACTGTCATCCTTTTAACCAGTTAAAAACGGTCTTTAAAGACCCATTTTTAGGTGTGATACAATCGATTGTATCACACCTAAAAATGGGTCTTCAAAGACCGTTTTTAACCGGATAAAAGAACAGAATCAATTACTTGGCTCCGTGACTAGGTTTCCTGCACGTTGTAGCAACGCGAAACTCCCGAATTCAAATTTCGTTAAATACTTGTAAATATTATACAGCTATCGATTTTTTCATAGACCATGTAGCGCTGTTCGGCTTAAAGCTGCGTCCATGACATCTTGGGTAAGTTTTCATATGCGAACAGTCATATAAGAGGTGTGGTTTTCATGCCCGAAATCGCACCTATATGCCCTCTGGGAATAAAAAACAGGCTACGCCCACCCTATGTAGGGCTTTTCAGGTTGAAGCTGCGTCCATGAAAGTTCGGGTGCGTTTTCACATCCAGACAGCCATATAAAAAATTTATTTTTTATAACCGCACCTATGTGCCCTCAGTGCCCTAATGAATGTTCAGCCGCTAAACAAACATTTGGTGTCATCGTCGCTGGATCATGTCTTAATCGCACAATCGCATTCACGTAATGAATTGATTACACTAAAATTTTTGAAAAGTCATATTCATTGCATTAATAGGATTAATTGATACAATCGATCCAACAATGTAGTCTTGATCTAAATATTCGTTCAATATAAAAAGTCACGAAGTGAGGACCTCCCCCCCCCCCGTGGTCGCCAGAATTTTTTTCACAGGGGGGGGGGGCTGAGCAAATCGCATGACTTGGGGGGGGGTCGGACAAAAGTTGGCTTATATCACACCTTGCGCGCCCGAAACAGCGCTTTTTCGCGATTTTTCCTAATAGGTCCTACTACTCGAGACCCAGAAAAGGGTTTAGAGAGAAAAAGACGACGAGCAACTTTGATCGCGACCACTGCCTTCAACACGACTTCCATATATGCTTGTTTTTACATTTGAGAGCGAGACGAAAGATTGCGAAAGAAGCACTCATAGATATTAAGGTAATCGTGAGCGGGTTGACAACCAGCAATATAACGCTCCTAAGGGTTCTTCCTTTGACTTTTTACGTATTTACACTTTTTTGATAACCATATCTACCTTATTATAAGGATAACTCAAAAATCGTTTTTATGACAAACCCTGCCTTTTCTCTGAAAAGCCTTGCCGCGACTCCTCAGCGATCCCGGGCTCGCCCGTGACTCCCCGCAACCCTGGACTTTTCCGCGACTTCCCCGCGACTCTTCGGCGACCTTACCGCGATTTGGTCAATGAAGAATCGTTCGCAGTCGCAGGGGAGTCGAGGCAATATTTTTCAGAGTAGTAGCTGTTGCATAATGGAACACAAATACTCAGATAGAGACATCACACTTCCCGCGGTACCACTAGCCGACGTCCCGAAACCCCTCCCGCGGAAGGCCAATAGATCGGTCGCGGGCAGTCGGCAGCGCTGTTTCGCTGACTGCCCGTACACGGTGAACACGCACTCTGCGGCCCTTCTGCCACCGCCTTACGGCTATTCTGATGACTTACAGAAGACAATTCTAAAGCAGTTTGCGGCACATCTAAGAATCACCCTTTAAGTAAAGGTCTGTTAAAACAAAATTTGGAAATCCGCTAATGGGGATTTCATCTTGAACTGCTCTTGACAAGTAAGGAGTGAGCTTCTACGGGGAAGCTTCCTACACTTACTGCTCCTTGCAGCCTTCCCATTCGCAGATGCCATTAACGGACAGTGGTTCACCCGCCCAAGACCAGCGTCGCACACAGCGCGGGTTTCGGAAAGAGTCTCAACACAGCGTTCTCTGCTCAACAATTGTTCATTGGCTCCACTCTAGTATGTGGTGTTATGATGATTCCAATGTGGAATCGATGAGTGAGTGTTCGATGACCCCCAGGAATAGCCCACTGCCCGCCGACACTCCGCAGAAAGACGGGAAAGCCTCTCTCTCCGCGGGAAGTGGGGAGCTGTGCTACGCCCACAAAATTGGGGCCGCGCGAATTCGACTAGGCCGACTTGGCCGGCGGGAAGTGAGCTGTTTTTATCTGAGTAAGAGCCAAACCTCGTAAATGACTAAATAAGCTGCACTGTTCCACAGAGCTGATTTTCGTTTATTCTTTCTTGATTGCCTTCGGATTTTTGCCAATTTTTCAGAAAACCGAAACAGAATGGCCAAAACGGCCAGAAAACAGGAAACAGAAATTTCCGCACATCCCTGATCTTACGGTCTGCACTCCAATAAGGAGTCTGGGGGAGACAGGTGGAGGTGGCCACGGGCAACGGCACTGCACAGACAGATCACGAGTGAGTTTTCCTATTCTCGAGGAGGAATTCCTTTTCTTTTTCGAAT
This sequence comes from Aplectana chamaeleonis, assembly GCA_029168955.1. Classification (NCBI taxonomy): domain Eukaryota; kingdom Metazoa; phylum Nematoda; class Chromadorea; order Rhabditida; family Cosmocercidae; genus Aplectana; species Aplectana chamaeleonis. The sequence goes on from JAPDOI010000420.1 coordinate 28,688, forward strand.
TTGATCGTGTGGTATTCGCTCCAGTAGGCAATTAAAATTGAGAATCTAAAAATTGGCTTCTGATCGGCCTTGAACACTCAACGCGGCCGCCTGCGTTCATCTACACATGGTTCAGCCTAGATTCCTTTCTGATGGACAAGCTGTGCACTGCTGCGAAGGGGCAGCTATCCTCTGGTTCTGAGCCAAATTTACTCTGTTCCCTCGCGCGCTTTCGCTGAGCGAGGGTAGAGACAGTGAGTGTGGGGAGAAGGAGAAGCAGCGTACGCGCGCAGACGCACGCGATGAAAGGAAATAAATTTCACTCGGAAACACAGGATACATATGTACATACACTGATTAAATTCGGAAACTGCCTTTTCAGATGTCTAAGGAACGAGGATTGAAAATCTTGTAGGGCCTGATAGTGATTCAATGTAGATCGGATAATTATTGGTTTAATGACCAAAACCATATGTCATCGAATGAGGGGGTGTGTATACAAGTTTGTTGGTACCTGCTCGTTGGTGCCCCTGCTTCTACTGCACCCAGCAGACGTTTGAGTGTACACAGGGAACGTTCGAGCGATATAGCGTGCACAACTATATCGCGAAAGTATCCCGCACATTGCATAAAGGTGTCGCCGTCCGGCACACCAAGGCCTCTGGTCCATAACACCTTAGGATCCGTACCTAGGGAGTTCATGAAGTCTTTGGTCACAAGCCACAGTTTCGCCACCCTGAACTGTCGATCGCTGTCGAGTGATATCCAAAAAACTGCGCTATCCAGACTTCTGAGCTATTTCCATGCAACGTTTGCTGCTTTGCAGGAAACCCGCCTCAAGGATAGACCCGTCATCAGCGTCGGAGAGTACACCATCTACTGCGGTAACGCTGACGATAGGAGAGTGGGAGGCTGTGCAATAGCTGTAAGGAAGGATTTCAATGGTATGGTCAAGGAGTTCGGCTCAACGTCGTGCCGGAATGCATTCGTACGACTGCGGGATCACAAAGGATTCAATCTGTGGATAGTGAGTGCTCATGCGCCCACTGAAACCGCCGAAGACAATTCGAAGGATGCGTTTTATGAGGAACTCAATACGTTGCTGGCCAGGGTACCTTGTCAACATGCTTTTGTCGTGGGGATTGACGCAAATGCGAAGATGGGACTTGATCAGGAATCCGAAGTACTCGGTAAATGGTTCTACCCAGTGGAGCAAACATCGGACAATGGCTACCGCCTTGTCGACTTTTGTGAACGCAGTGGTCTCATTATTGCATCGACATTCAAGAGGAATCATCGCCGCCATCAGCTTACGTTGCACCCAGCTATCTTTGGAAGAGCAGCGGAAGCGGAAGATGACAACTTCGAAACTACAGCTTGACTATGTCCTGACGAGGAATATTCCAGTATCGGACATTCGAAGATCTAGAGCTGTGTGGGATGTCGCATTCGATTCGGATCACCGTCCTGTTCTGTTGAACTTCACTGCGAAGATTCATAAGAGGGAGCGAGGGGCTAAGCTTCTCCAGAGGATTGATACGACAAGTCTCAGGGATGAAGAATGCAGAAGGAAATTCCGACAACGCGTTTCTGTTCATATTGGAGTACGGACTAAGAAGAAACTTTGCGACGCAGACTCTTTCGTCAAGTGCATCCAGGACGCTTCGAAAGAGGCACTCCCGGTTGTACAGCCTAAGAAGAAGTTCGCCTACGTTTCAGAAGAAACAACATCTACCTACAACAGAGTATGTGCTCTCCGAACTGCAGGAAACTTCGTGGAGGAGAAGCGTCTCAGGAGGAAGTTGCGTCGGCAGCTTCAAAGTGACCGCGAGCGAGAGTGGACGTGTAGAGCTAAGGAGTTCGAGAGGGCTTGGGAGGAGAAGAATCCGAGGAAAGCCTACACGTTGCTGCGACAGTATAGCGGGAAGATGAAGAGATGTTCCCCTGTCTTGAACACTACCAATGGAGTTGCAGTTGGTGATGCGACGCTGCCAATATGGAAGGATTACTTCAGTTCACTACTGAATCGTCCAGCGCCATCAGTACCTGAGCTCCCGCATGTTCAGAGAGCACATCACGATGTCAGTGAGGAGCCGCCGACTGAGTCTGAAGTTTTGGATTGCGTCCGGAAAATGAAGAATGGAAAGGCAGGTGGAGATGACAACATCACTGCTGAAATGCTGGAAGCTCTTCCTCCGTCTGGGATTCGTGAAATGACCAACACCATCCGTACCATATGTATGAGCTAAAGGATACCCGGTTCGTGGAGACATGCGATCATCGTACCTCTTCACAAAAAGCTATCCGTCACGGATCCTAAGAACTACAGAGGAATCTCTCTACTTCGTGTCATGTACAAGGTTCTAGAATGTATCATTCTCGAGCGACTTATCAAACATCGTGAAAGAATGACCAGAGATGAGCAAGCCGGTTTTCGACCTGGAAGATCGACCATCGACCAAGTGTTCGTCGTGAGAAGAGTAATTGAATCGTGGCAGCGGTGTTCGATGCCATTACAGCTTGCTTTTTTGGACTTTGCAGCCGCGTTCGACTCTCCTCATCGTGATCGATTGCTGAATGCTCTGCGAGCTGATGGAGTCTCGGAAAAGTATGTTCGGTTAACCGAGGACATGAACAAAGGAAGAACAGCAGCAGTTCGTACGCCTGTCGGATTTACGTCAGCTTTCGAGGTGAAAACAGGAGTAAGGCAAGGAGCCGTTGCAAAACCTTTTCTTTTCAACTTCGCCGTTGATGACATCATGCGTAGAGTTGCAGAACAGTTTCCTGCGGATGTGATCCTAACACCATCAAGACGCTCCCTTGTGGACCTGGAGTACGCCGACGACATCGTGTTATTCGCTGAAAACAACGCAAAACTGCAAAGGATTGTGAACCTCGTTTTGAAGTATGCCGCAGCCTATGGACTTCGTCTTCGTCCCGACAAATGCAAGCAGATGTCTTTCAGAGGCGTTTTACGGGAGTTTGTGTGGACGGACAACGTATCGAAATGGTGGACGATTTCTGTTATTTGAGCTGTTTGCTGAAGAACGATGGTAGCTATGCAGCTGATATTTGACAACGATGTGCGAAAGCTACGTCTGCATTTAATTCTCTAACCAAGTGTTTGTGGTCTACCACCATCGCGAAGGAAGTCAAGTTGCGCGTCTACCTATCCGCTATTCGCCCTATCATGATGTACGGATCGGAGATGTGGGCAGCACCGAAGACGCAGATGGAAAGGTTGGATCGCACGGAGAGGAAGCTGTTTAGACGTTTGCTCGGATATTTCTGGCCGCGGATGTGCCACAACGAAGATCTCTACAACGAGATTGAGCCCTTACATCTACGTTTGACACGAGGGAGGAGCCAACATCTCCCAATGCCATCTCAAGCAGCAATGGAAAGTCGACTTCGACTGCTCGGGCATATACTAAGAAGAACGCCGGATCGTCTCGTACAACACGCTTTAAGAATGTTTCCAAATCCTGTCTGGAAACGGCCACCTGGGCGTAGGCGAAAGTTCTGGATGGATGTGGTTAAAGAGGATTTGAAGTCACTCGGCATCGAAAGACAGTTCAGGCGCGATGTTCCGTTTCGCAGGAATTGGAATAGTGACAGCTGGATGGAATGTGTTCAAATTGTGGCTGAAGACCGTGAAAAATGGACACGGCTGACTACTAGGACGGCACACCTCGGTGAAGATGCGGAATGACCGCGTCAGGCGAAAGCCAACCGATTAAGTCAAGTTAAGTCATCGAATGAGAGCTGCAAGCAACAAGCATTGACGAAAGGTGAGAATGAGAAAAGCCATGAGTCTTTTGGTCTCTTCCGTTTCCGGCGTTTTTTAACAACTTTCCTTCCCTTTCCGAAAAAATCTGAAATTGATCTCCGTACAGGCCTAGTCACAGTGAAGCCCTGCACATTTTTTGGTTGACGGTTCATAGTAACCGGTCAAGGGTCACGAATGAATGGTCAACGGTCAACTCGGCCGTTTACTATTACGAATCATATGTGAAACAGGAGAAAATTTTCAAAAATTTCCCACGAAATTCTGCTTTCTCCCAAGTGTTCGTAAATTGAGAGAACCGTCGGAAATCGTGTTCTGGTCCAGGAAATGTGTGAAATTGTCGCAATTTTTTTCCCGCTCAAATTCGTGACCATCTTCAGACCTTCCATCCATTCGCAATAACAGATCAAAAATATGTAGACATTTTCTACCCATCCGCTTAACAACTTTCATGTTCCAACTACTGCGTCTTGTATGTATAGATTAATTTTTGAAACAGCCTTTTCGGATGTCTAAGGAACGAAGATTCAAAATCGTGTAGGACCTCATAGTAATTTTATATAGTTTGGATAATTATTGGTTTAATGGCTAAAACCATAGTTTCTCGCATGAGAGCTAGAAGCAACGATGGAAGGTGCTGTCCAGTTTTATGAGCTTTCCAAGACATTGCTCGTGGCGGCTTCCTCTGTTGTTTGTTTGTATACGCCCTCGGTTTCCTCAGGTTCAGTAGCAGTATTTCTAATGCTCACTTCACCCACTTTTTCATGTCTTCTCCTGTTGATTATCGGACTTTCCCCGGTCATTTCCATAATTCAAGTGTGTGTGACACCACATGCGTGTGCTCAATTAACACTTTATCTAGGAGAAAAGAAGGAATTTGCCTCCAAGCCGTGTACTACTGTGTTTGTTGTGATTTCAGGATGGTCGAGAATGTTTTAGTTGCATATAAATATATTAGTAAGATTTCATAAATGATTTAAGAAAAGGTGAGAATGAGAAAAGCCATGAATCTTCTGGTCTTCTCCGTTTCCGGCGTTTTTTAACAATTTTCCTTCCCTTTTCGAAAAAATCTGATAATGATCTCCGTACAGCCCTGCTCCCAGTCAGGGGTGTGCGGAAATTTCTGTTTTGTGTTTTCTGATTTTTGTTTTCTGGCCATTTTGGCCTTTCTGTTTTCTGATTTCTGTTTTCTGAAAAACTTGCAAAAATCAGAAAAAAATCAGCAAAAATCAAGGAAAAGCAGGTCTGTTAGACGGCTCAGGAACAAAATATTGCTGGTTGCCACCTTGCCCACAATAAACTTTCTATGTATGTTTGTTTTGCCGTTTTTCGCCTTGCTGTTACACCGTATTCATACTTTTGCGGAGCGGCAAATGTCGCGGATTATCAATAGAAAAATGAGAAATCAGATGCTAGGTAACGGTATCAAACATCTGATTTCTCATTTTTCTACTGATATTGCGCGGCAGTTGCCGCTTCCGCAAAAGCATAAATATGTAGCTAAACGAAAGAACCAGCACTTATACGAATCGTGTCAGTTCGTGCGCACCCCCACCAATTAGACTCTGTTTCATTCAAAGTGAACTCACGTTTTCGGTTATCGCAGCGCGGAGCGGTGGCTTTTTCGTCGAAACCTCCTTATCACTAGTTATATTTCGCCGATGCCCACCGCTCCGCTGCTGGTGATAATCGAAATCAACAGGTCACTAGGGATGCACCAGAGCTTAGCTGTTCTAAGCTGTTTTTGTGCGTTTCTAGTGCAACTTTTCACTTCTCTCACTTTCGTGATGGTGAAACCTGCATGCTCATGAGGATAACTCAGCAACTGATTTTATCGCGAACCCTGCTCACCTATTCAGTACTTCGGCACATTAGGGGTTGCATCTCAGGGCAAAGATCGAGTGTAAACCTTCGCTGTCAGCAGCAGCTGCTGTTGACAGCGGTGTACGCTTCCAACTCTTGCTGGGGTTGAGCCCCTCGATATCAATAGCAACTGCTGCTGTGAGTTGTCAGCAGCAGCTGCTGACAACGAGGGATGCAACCCCTGCTGTGCTGACGTACTGGCGTTCTCTGAGAAATTCACCCGATCAATAGCCAATATATAGCCAAGAAATGCCTGCTTTCTGCGTGATAGCCGGAAAATAGTCGAGAAGTAGCTGGTTGCCGCGTAATAGCCTAGAAAAAACCGCCAAAAAATGTTTGCCGCGAAAGGGACGTCAAATAATGCTCTCCAAAAGATGTACAGCTCAACTCCGCATTGCCGTTCAGTCCGAAAAATGCATGCTGATTGCGAAAGCGTGCCGCTGCGCGGTGGCGAGTATCCTCAGACAGGGATGTGGGATCACCCGGGCACCAAAGGCGAAAACCGCTCGGGTGACCCTAAATACCTTTCTGAGGATACTCGTAACAGCGCCGCAGCACGCTTCCGCAATCGGCGTGAACTTTGAGGACTGAACGGCAATGCGGAGTTGAACTGTACACGAGGCATTCCTGAGGCATGATTTGGATGTCAACACCGCGTTCGGTTCAACTACCCAAGTTTACGGTACTTGGACCCCGCCGAGCTGCAGGAGGCCAAAGCGGCTGCTCTGCTCGGCGAGCCGGGAAATTCCGCGTCGCGTGTTGGTGTGTCTTTCACTTCTTGGTTATTTCTCGGTTATTGCTCGGCTACTTCTGGACTATTCCGTGTACAACATGATCTTAGCCGCCTAATAATCGAGAGGGAATCAAGAAATATTCGAGAAATAATACACCAAGAACCACTGTGGAGCCTGATAGGCTATTTCTCGGCAAAACTCTCAGAGTGAGTGCCTTCAAAGATACCTGTCACTGACGTGTCATCGCTACTATCAATGTCTTATTAGGTATTCGTCCAGTCTCGCAGATATTGTATTACATGTATAGGAAAGATGTGCAGAATTGCACTCTTTCCTCTGGAAAAAATGTTAAAGTGCAATGAGTACTTTTTCTGAAAATTTTCTGTTTTCTGATTTCTGTTTTCTGATTTCCGGCCGATTTGGCCTTTCTGTTTTTTGTTTTCTGAAATTTTTCAAAAAATTTCCGCACACCCCTGCTCCCAGTGAAGCCCTGCAAATTTTTCGGTTGACGGTTCAGGGTGACCGGTCAAGGGTCACGAATGAACGGTCAACGGTCAACTCAGCCGTTTACTATTATGAATCACATGTGAAACAGGAGAAAATTTTCAAAAATTTCCCACGAAATTCTACTTTCTCTCAAGTGTTCGTAAATTGATAGAACCGTCGGAAATCGTGATCTGGTCCAGCAAATGTGTGAAATTGTCGCAATTTTTTCCCGCTCAAATTCGTGACCATCTTCAGACCTTCCATCCATTCGCAATAACAGATCAAAAATATATAGACATTTTCAACCCATCCGCTGAACAACTTTCATGTTTTAACTACTGCGTCTTGTATGTATGTATAGATAAATTTTTGAAACTGCTTTTTCAGATGTCTAGAGAACGAGGATTCAAAATCGTGTAGGGCCTCGTAGTAATTCTATGTAGTTCGGATAATTATTGGTTTAATGGATAAAACCATAGGTTATCGTATGAGAGCTGCAAGCAATAAGCAGCTATGAAAGGTGGTGTCCAGTTTTATGTGCTTTCCCAGGCGTTGCTCGTGGCGGTTGCCTATGGTGTTTGTTTGTATACTCTGGCATTCGCTCGCGTGTTGCCCCGGAGGGCGTGGCCAATTTCGCGTCCTTTTTCGTCGGCGCTAGACGTTCCACATAATCGCGCCGGCGAGAGTCGAGTGCCCACAAAAAAGATTGTGGGCAATGCCCACAAAATCTTTGTGAGCATTGTGTGGATTGTCTCGCCCCAGCTAGCGCCGGCACGGAGGAGGCCTGGGCGGTGGCGTGTGCGGTCGCGTCGCGTGCGCCCGCGTGTTGTCTTTCTCTCCTGATCATCAACTCAATCTTCCTCCATTTTCCACTTTCTTCTATAAGCTCATGTCTAGTGAGGCTCTTAAGGGAGCTACTTTTAGTTAGCCTAGCTATTCTGGAAAAAATATAACTCTCTAGAACCGTTTTTAGTGTAAAACCAATTATGGTCTTCGCATCTGCCTAAAACCACACCGAAAAGAGTTATAGACGTTTTTCGTCAGATTTCTGTACCTGCTGTACCTTCCAAAACGTGCGCTAGTCTTCAGAGAATTTGGAAACTGACCTATTAATTGTGTTCAGCGCCCAAAGCAACCCCTCTGGCCCAAGTTTGGGTGAAGGCACATTACCCAAACTTTGTACAGACTGATAGCGTTATGGATTTGTACGGATTTTCGGTTGGGAGTTTATTCATATTGATTAGTGGGCCCCGAAAGCGTTTTTAAAAATGTTCCAGATTCAACTTAATACCCTCCCAGTTGTGTTATTTGGGGCGCTGATCACGAATTTGGGGGTTTATGTGTCAATTTTCTGATATTTTCAACTTGATTCTTTCGAAGCTTTTTTTTTGGGGAAATTTGATGGCAAATCGCGACTTTCGACGATTTCCGAAGTGGTACGCTAGATACAATTAAAGAAAAATACTCTCTTTTTGGTTCCGTTTTTGTATGTTTGTTTTAATCAGTAATAGAATTATAAAATTTGTAGAAAATTTTTTGAAAATTACATCATATAAAGCATATACTCGTCAGAATGGAATGGTGTTATATATGCGATGGCAAAGAATATTTTAAGATATGAATCGTTTCGCCCCTGTCTTCAGACAATTCATATCTCTAGCTACCCCGGGGCTCTTCAGTGAAGAAGGTAGCTAGGAAATTTTTATATAGTTTGGACAAACTAAGAGAATGGTAGTACAAATTTAATGTTATAATCATATTGGTAATTTCAATTTGATTTATACAAAATCTGATTGAAGCTACTGTGTCGTTATCCTCCGAGAGCTCGTCAAGCTAGGAACAAAGTTCCAGGGACTCCCCCTCATCCTCGGATAACCATTATTTTCGAACTAAATTTTGACTTCAGCCTAATTTAAAGTTCAATTTAGATTGAAATCTCAAGATGACATTCAGGAACAAATAGGAAAAGTAGTATAGGTGAGGAACAGAAAAAAAGGGAGGCAGAAAGCCAGAAAAAAAAGGAAAAAGAAAGAAGAAAGAAGAAAGAGGACAGAAGAAAGAGGACCGAAGAAAGAGGACAGAAGAAAGAGAAAAGACAAAAGAAGAAAGAAAGAAGAAAGAAGAAAGAAGAAAGAAGAAAGAAGAAAGAAGAAAGAAGAAAGAAGAAAGAAGAAAGAAGAAAGAAGAAAGAAGAAAGAAGAAAGAAGAAAGAAGAAAGAAGAAAGAAGAAAGAAGAAAGAAGAAAGAAGAAAGAAGAAAGAAGAAAGAAGAAAGAAGAAAAAAGAAAGAAGGACAGAGAAAGAAGAAAGAAGAAAGAAGAGGAGAAAGAGAAAGGAGAAAGGAGAAAGGAGAAAGGAGAAAGGGAGAAAGGAGAAAGTGAGAAAGGAGAAAGGAGAAAGGAAGAAAGAAGAAAGAAGAAAGAAGAAAGAAGAAAGAAGAAAGAAGAAGAAAGAAAGAAGAAAGAAGAAAGAAGAAAGAAGAAAGGAGAAAGGAGAAAGGAGAAAGAAGAAAGAAGAAAAAGGAAAAAGAAGAAAGAAGAGAGAAGAAAGAAGAGGGAAGAGGAGAAGAAAGAAGAAAGAAGAAAGAAGAAAGAAAAAAAGAAAGAAGAAAGAAGAAAGAAGAAAGAAGAAAGAAGAAAGAAGAAAGAAGAAAGAAGAAAGAAGAAAGAAGAAAGAAGAAAGAAGAAAGAAGAAAGAAGAAAGAAGAAAGAAGAGAAGAAAGAAGAAAGAAGAAAGAAGAATCACGGAATGAAAGAAGAAAGAAGAAGAAAGAAGAAGAGTAAGAAAGAATGGAAGAAGAAAGAAAAAAGAAAGGAAAGAACGGAAGAAAGAAAGGAGAATGAAAGAAAGAAAGGAAGAAAGAGAGGAAGAAAGAAAAGAGATAAAGAGAGAAACGGAGACAAACAGAGAGAAAGAGAAGAAGAGAGAAAAAGGAAAGGAAGGGAAAAGAGAAAGAGAAAGAAGAAAGAGGGAAAAAGAAACAAACAAACAATCGAACCCACCAATCAATCGCAGAGTGGAAAGGAAGTTCCACTAGAATAGGTGGGGTAGCCACCATATCGCCATGATATTGAAAAAATGAACCATACTGTTTTGCCTCAAACTAATTGTTTTGATAAATTTGATAGTGTGAAAGTTTGGAGTTGATAATATCAGAAAATTTGTCTGATCATGTTATGTAATTGTTTGAATTTGTTGTATAATCCATACTTCAGTAATATGAATGTGTTTCTATTTATACATTTCAGAATATTGTTATGTATGATATGTTCAGGGTAACAGTTTTTGTTTAGTAAATTTTTCAACATTATGACTCGTTTTATAAAGTCGGGTAACAGACTTGATGTACGTGCGATTCTTAAAACTTCTGTGTAAATGACAGAAGACTTAATTTCTCATTGAAATGTTGGATTGAAAATGGGGAATCTTTATGACTTTGAAATCAAAGTTGTCTGTTTTATTGAAAGGCTTGGATATAATAGCATTATTGACTATTTTCAAATCTAAATCCAGGTAGCTGCAGTGGTATTCGTTGAAATGAGTTTTTTCTAAATTCAAAGTGTTTTTGTATATGATCTGAAGTTTGTTATAAATATGGTTTTCGTCAGAATTATGTATTACAAGAAGATCATCCATATATCTGAAAGGATAAAATGTTCTACTGTGAGAAATGCAATCGATTGAATATTCATATTCGAAAATGGATAATGTTAAGTCGGCTAACAAAGGGCTGAAATTACTCTCCTTGTGGTACACCATTAATTAATTCTTTATAAATTATTTGTCCAAAACTGCAGAAACTGTTTTTGAGTAAATAATCAGTAAAATATAATAAATCTGTTGTGGTATAGTATCTGTAATTAGAACGAGTGGTTTCGTTGGTGTAGAAAATATTTTTGTGCCCATTGAAGGCAATGTATTTTTTATCAGCGTTGTTGAAACATATGTGTAGTAACTTCTGAATATTCTGGACTATTGTGTTATGTGGCAGATTTGTAAACATATTAGTGAAATCTGCCGAAAATAGTTTTTTGTTATCCATTTGTATATCCACAAGCTTGTTGCTTATATTAATATCGTCAATTGACCAATACTCGATGAAATTTCGATTTCGATTTCTCACAGCTTTACAATATTTTTTGAAATGATTTTTGATGAATGTGAATATAGTTTTCAATTCAACTGCCAAAGGCTTGTTAATACCGTTGCAATCTCCTGTTATAAATCTAAACTTAGTAGGATTTTTATGTAGCTTTGGTAGAGCATAAATGAGTGGTATATTAGGATTTGGGAATGTTTTTATTTTCATATTGTTGAAAAGTAATGTATACCTATTAGAAAGAACGTCAGGTGTTTCTGTGTCATATTTTGCGTATGTCTCATTATTATTCCTTATGTTCAGTAAGTTGTTTTCGTAAACAATACCCATTTCTTTAGATATTCTTTGTAGATAGTATTTTTTGCAAATAAAACTGTAATTGTTAGCAGCTTTATCAAGTGGACATATCACAAACTTATCCTTTAGTTCCGCTAAATGATTCCTATCGAAATTACACATATACCCTTCATTTAAATTTCTGTGATACAAAAGCGGCTTGAATTTGTTTTTCATATTAGTTCGGAGCCAGGTGCTTATGTTATTTAAAACTTCTGTGTTATTAATTCTATATTTGTTTACAATTTTTTGTTCGTGGTTCCCAATGAAAGCATCTATCCATGTGTAGATGTCTCGCTTTGTCGTTCTATTGTTTTGAATATATTTTGTGCCAAAACTTAGGAGTTTTCGAAGCCCATGATCTTGAACGATAGTAAGATCTCCACTAACTATATGTCCATGATTGATGTCGATAAATTTTGTGTATGCGGATTCGTTACACACACAGTCCTGTCTAAGAGATGTTGTGAGATCTTCGAGATTTAGTGTTCTCAGAAGGAGATTATAATTAAGAATTTGTTTCGAAAATGGGTGAGTACTTATATACGATTCTGGAAGGTATGTATGGAATATTAGTGTTGTTTCTGATTTTATTGCTAATGTAGTCATTATTGATAAGTTTGTTGATGTTGACATTATCCAAAATTCTGTGAATGTAATTTATATCCACATTTAAGTAATTTTTACGTACAGTAGGTTCTTTGCGTGCAGTATTACTAAAATGGAATTTGCAAAGAATGCATATGAGAATATGCCTGTTGTTATCATTTATTTTCAAGAGAAATTCGCTGTTGTAACATAGGGAACTTAATTCGGTTAACACTTTCTTCTTTAAACTGTGTAAATATCTATACATATCTAAAACATTACTGCAGTTATTTATGAATGCTAAAAATTCATTGATGTCCAAGTTTTGTTTATTATTTTTATTCCTCCTAGGACCGTTTCTTGTTCGTTGCTTTATTATGTGTAACGCATAATAAGGGTGATTATTCTTGTGTCTAAGAGGGTTTGTTATATCAGAAACGTTTCCATAACTTTTAATATTATCGTTGAGTCCTAAAGGATACGCAGTGTTAAGTAATTTGATCCAGAACAGTTCTTTATCTGCAAGTACTGCTTTGTCACAGTTGTTGGGGAGTGAGTCCAAAGTACAAACAGATATGGTGGAATTTCGGCATGTAGATTTAAAATGATCATATAAATAATTATTGATGTCTTGCTTTCGTATATGAAATAAATGTTCTTTTATCCTGCATTTTAATTTTCTTGTTGTAATTCCAACATATTGGTAGTTGCAGTTATCACATGTCAAGCAGTAAACTACGTTTTCATTATTGCAATTATGATTCTGTGTTGAATAAGTATTTATTTTTAATCTGGAGTTATTTGAGATAATGTAAGCACTATGGTCCATAATATTGCAAATTGTACAATTAGGATTACAGTTGGTTGCAGTGTTGCTATTGCCGAAGTTGATTATGAAATTAACATTATTCTCCTTGCTTCTTTGAAAAAGTGGTATTTGCATAATAATTTAAAGGAGAAAAACTGTTGCTTGATTGAGTTGCAGACCATTTGTTAGGTTACAAGGCCGGCCCAGACCAAGTACCTTTTGTGTGGGATGAGGTGTTTGGTGGGGCTGCCACCTAGGTCACCGCCAACATAAATATGTTACCTAAAATGCAATAATGCGTATTTTTATAATTGGAATAGATAAAGGAGTATGTGACCTTTCCAGCTACATGACAAGCAAGTTTATAATTTGCGGAAGTGTAATGGTTTTTCTTTCAAGAGTTCTCCATGAGTACTGCCTGATACAGTGACATATTGATATTGCCCCCAATTGCCACTTTTGAGCAGAATCCGATTTTTTCTCTCAAAAACACCCTAAAATTTCATGGGGGTGGGAACTATACTTCGACCAAATCGAATGATTCGCAAATTAAATATTCGATTAAAGAAGGCGACTTCAAATCATTCGAAAAGTCGAAAATTAAAAAGGCCATTTTCGAATTATTTGGAAAATTGAATATTCGAAAAGTGAACATTTCCGAATTATACGCAACACCGAACATTTGAAGAAAAAACGATTCCCGATTTCTTCTGGAGTATGTCAACGAATATTCGGAAAACGAATATTCGGTCGAATAAACGAATAATCGAATATTCGAATAACTCGATTATTCGAAAAAGTCAATTTTTCGAATAATTCGCTTATTCGAATATTCGAAAGAGTCAATTATCCGAATAATTCGTTCATTCGAATATTCGGAAAAGTCAATTTTTTGAATAATTCGCTTATTCGAATATTCGAAAGAGTCAATTATCCGAATTATTCGTTTATTCGAATATTCGGAAAAGTCAATTTTTTGAATAATTCGCTTATTCGATTATTCGAAAGAGTCAATTATCCGAATTATTCGTTTATTCGAATATTCCAAAATTTTTATTCGTTTGATATCCTCTAATTTATTCGTGATTTTCTTCTAGTCTGATGAAGAGCATTTAGAAATAAATCTGGGGTGGTAGTAAATGGGTAGATAACCGCTAGTCAACTCGCGGTTAACTGCAGCTGACCGTGAGCTTTTCAGTTGACAATTTTCAGGAGATGCGCCAGGCATTTCTTAAACTAAGCACACTCATGGCACTGTATGAGCCACTAGATACGCTTAAAAAAAATTCCAAAAAATGGTCCGTTCTGCCTTTTTTTTGGAGAAAAATTAGTGATTTAAAATTTTTTTCAAGTTTTTTTGAGCTTTTTTCAGCTCGCGGTAAGTCCGCGCAAAACAGCAACTGAGCAGTCCTATAAAAAAGCGAGCATATATAGTACCGTGCAAGTCTATTCGCGTGGCGTTTCCCCGAATAATGTTTTTGTACATATCTTGGCTTGCCCTCAGCGAAACTTGATGAAACTTCAATATGGTTTGGGGCATAGATTCGCGATCAGCGCCCCCAAAAACCATTGTGGAAGAATTTCAAGTGAAAGTGAAATCTAGAGCATTTTTCTGAAGCGCTTTTAAAACTCTAATTGATATAAATTACCGCCCAACCGAAAAACCGTACAAGCCCAAGACGCTGTCAGTCTGCGCAAAGTTTGGAAAATGAGCTTCACCCCCAAACTTTGCTCAGGGGGGTAGTTTTGGGCGCTGAACACAAATATGAGATCTGCTTCCGGATTTTTCAAAGACTAATGCGCATTTTAAAAAGTACAAAAATCGCAAAAATCGACCGTTTCAGGCCTATAACTTCTATGAAACTGCGGCTCGGGACGGGGTACTGCGCAGTTTTACTAAATATGCCCAAGAGATACTAGCAATACTATTCGTTTCCGCATTTAGGCGTGAAATAAGGTGTTTGTGTAATTGCGCTGCAACACGCCCTAATTTAGGGCTAAGTTTATTTTTGAATTTTGAGTCTCGATTTGAATTTTCCTGTGTCTCCGTCTTCTCAAGACCTTGATTCGCTGACTGTGTCTTGAAGAAACATGTGCCATGCGGTGTCCTTGAACCAAAGACGAATTTTAGAAAATTCGGGAAGATTTTGGTCCGAAACTCTTGATAGATCTGGTCGAATTTTTTTTTCTTCAAATATGATCACAACTTTTGCATTACACATGCACAAAACTGGTTTTTGAGGGTGCAGTAACTAAATATGAAATTTATTTATCATTTTTTGGTATTCGCTGAAATAAGGACTATTCCCTCACAACATGGCTATTAAAAATCCAAACTCGTAGCAGTTATTCGAAATGCGAAGGTCTTCGAAACCATTGCGTAGCTTTGTGAGAAAATAGTCTGTTTCAGAATTTTTCTGGAGACCGAAAATTAAACGGTTTGGAGATAGTATTTGGAATATCACTCCTACAAAATTATTCACCCACAACCATTCCAAAATACGTGCTTCAAAATTTTTAACAAAGTAAAACTGGAACATAAATTTCGCTCTTTTTCGATAACGTCCAAGGGAGGTACCTAATAGGTGCAATATCGCATGATTTTCTTTCAAATTTAAATAAAGAAATTTTTCGATGGAGATTAATTTTAACAAGGTTAAACGAAGATTCCGAAGACTTTCAACTGGCGAATAACTACTACAAATTTGGAATTGTAATAGCCATGTTCCGAGGGAATAGTCCTATTTTGAAAATTACCACAAAATAATGAATAAATTCCATATTTAAAAGCTTCCACAAAAACTAATGTTGTGTATGTAACTATAAAGCAAGAGTTGTGATGCCCCATAACATACTAAAGTTTCATCAAGTTTTGCTAACGAGTAGCCAAGAAATATGTAGACATTTTCAACCCATTCGCTGGACAACTTTCATGTTCTGACTACTGCGTCTTGCATGTATAGATTAATTTTTGAAACTGCCTTTTCGGATGTCTACGGAACGAGGATTCAAAATCGTGTAGGACCTCATAGTGATTCCATGTAGTTCGGATAATTATTGCTTAAATGGGTAAAACCAGGTGGGTCATCGGATCAGAGCTGCAAGCAATAGCAACAATGAAAGGCGAGAATGAGAAAAGCCATGATTCTTTTGGTCTATTTCGTTTCCAATTCCAGTGTTTCTAGCCATTTTCCTTCCGCTCTATTTCCGAAAGACCTGAAAGTGGTTTCCGCACAACTCTGCTCCCAGTGAAGCCCTGTACATTTTTTGGTTGACGGTTGCCCGTTACCGGTCAAGGGTCACTAAGGAACGGTCAACGGCAAACTCAGCCGTTAACTATTATGAATGATGTGTGAAACAGGAAAAAAATTAAAAATTTTCCGCAAAATTCTTTTTTTTTTTGTCAAGGGTTCAAAAATTAATAGAATCTCAAAAATCGTGTTCTGGTCCATGGAAATGTGTGAAATGGTCGCAAAAAGGCTAACTCCAATTAATAGTGCGGTTTTCAAGGTCCTAGAAAACGGTGGTAACACTTCTATAGCTCAAACACTGATTCGAGTTCCAGAATCAGCGAATTCGGGGGTGTTCTTTAATTTATTTATGAAACCGAGTGCATGAACAAAATTTATATCACTTTCAGGTTAAATCGGGCACTTTCCAAATTTGATTAAATAACCACCAATGGGACGAGTGTGGGGCAGCGGCAAGAGGCGGCACTGTCACGCACCCGGTCGAGTGATCGATCCTCACCGAATATCAACCAAGAATTCTATCCTATTTTTCAGTATTAACGGTAATTTTCAGTATTTCTTGGTGCCTTCACACACCCTTGCCTAGACCCACTACCATTACCCTTTTATCGCTACTTTCTTCCTTTGCCGGAGCCAAAAGGCCGGAAAGTGAATTGGAACGGAACTGCTGAAAAAAAAACACTGGAAGTACGAAAACGGACTCGGAAACCGAACAGTTCCGCACAGCCCTGACTGAGAGTGCGCCGAGCGATTTGAATGCTTTCTGAATCACTTTCAAGAAGTGCTTTGTGCAGATAGGAGGTATTCGTGGGTGACCATAAGAGAATATCAGGAAAGCCTTCAAGAAATGAAGCATGAAAATGTGCCTGTGTTAGCAATATTCATGAATAGCCCCACAAGTTCAAATCTTTACATGGAGGCATTGTCGTATGACTGATTGCTGAGTCAAATGCGTAGGAGCCGGTTTTTCAATGGCGGTATTAATTGAAAGTCCGAGTGATTGCGTCGTCCTGTTTCAACCACACCTCTTCTTCCTCTTCGGCCTCCGTCTTGCGTCCTTCAAAGGAAACTCCGAAAACATATTGTGTCCGCCGTTTTGTGTTGGTTGCCCATTTCGTGTCTTTTGTTGACATTCTGTGAACAGTTTTTCTAAACCTTACGGATGAGATCTTTTACAGTTACGTATGTAGTAGAGTATGTAAACGAATATTCGGAAAACGAATATCCGGCCGAATAAACGAATAATCGAATATTCGAATAATTCGATTATTCGGGAAAGTCAATATTTCGAATAATTCGTTTATTCGAATATTCGGAAAAGCCAATGTCCGAATAATTCGTTTGTTCGAATATTCGAAGAAGTCAATTTTTCGAATAATTCGTTTATTCGAATATTCGAACGGCCCAATATTCGAATATTCGGCCGAATAAACGAATAATTCCAGGATATAGGAAGCAGAGTCTCCGGTGCATGTCCATTTTTGCGGGGCAGAGGTGAATCGTCTCCAACCAAACTGGGTGCTATCTTAGCGGTGGGGGTCCGCTATTGCTGGATGCACTTGGCCCCGCCCATTTTACCGTATGGCACTAAATTCGAGCTTCTCCCGGGGTTTCCCTCCCCTGCCAAATTGCAGCACGGAAAAATGGGCGTGGCCAGGTGCGATACAACAGTGCCCCCCCCCGCTTAGGTTCCGTCCATAGCAGACAACCTGGCGTCAAGTGACCGTAAAGTGACGCTGGGGGTTTGCATCTTTAACATTGGTTTTTGATCTGGCTCCCCAGCGACCACTGCAGGCGCCCTGACGATGACGGTGGAGGCATAGCAGCAGCAGCGGCTGTAACTACAATACCGCTCATAGGATTTGGTCAGGAATCGAGCGAGGTCGGGTTTTCGCGTCTTTTTCGTCTTTTTTGTACAACTCGCTTCGAAATCAAATTTGAGCAAAACTAGGGAGATATTCATAATCCAGGCGTGGAGGGCTATCCAATGGTGTAGCTATTGTAAGGATTTCGTTGAGAACCATGGAAATTTCGCAATCAACCAGCTCTGTATATACGGTAGACACAGGGAAACGCAGGCGGAGACGGTAGCGCACCATCCATCACGATACCGTAATAACAAACCTGGGTGATGACAAAACTTCTGTAGTACTCAACGTAATCACCACAATGGCTTAACCATTGGGTAGCCCTCAACGCGAGGATCACGAATATCTCCCTAGTTTTGCTCAAAGTTGACTTTGAAGGGAGTTATACAAAAAAGACGAAAAAGACGCGAAAACCCGACCTCGCTCGCTTTCTGACCAAATCCTACGAGCGGTATTGTAACGTTATCGATATCATCGTTAAAGGCATCGTTCGCGCTGAAAACCAATATCCATTTTTCAGGCTCAATTTCATGATTGAGCCCGGCGGAACACGTTGGTGAAGTTTTTCGCGTCAAAAACATGAGGCTCTGAAGTTGGAGTGGTTCAAAATGAAGATTCGCCACCAATTTTCACCAACCATCTAGCACAAGGAACAGAAGCGCCACCACATGCGCGGATGATTCAGCATTTGAAATTTTTAATTCGGGAAATTCTAACATCCAAACTTGCCCAATGGATACTTTATTTTTCAAAATAAGTTCCAGTGAACAAGAGGCAACAGGAATTCACCCACCTAATAAGTTTGAAGCAAAAAACACATCCGACGTTTGCGAAAAAAACTTCAGACGTATTGCACCAGACACACCGAAATCGACGGAAGGGTGGGAAGTGAATAATTCGAGACATTTCAAAATGAGTTTTTTCGCAAAAGTCGATGGTTTTGTGGAGCCTTTCCACTCTTATTCTGTATGTCAGAAAATTGCCTGCTCAAAAACATGAAAAAATGAGATACGGTTTTTTGCGCGTACGATGCCTTTAAACACGTGCCGTCCTCGCACACGTTGATTGCGCCAGCATTTCAGCGCTGGCCCATGATGCTCCGACGCCTTGACGCTTTGCCGCTGGTCGTCTGCTATGGACGAAGCCTTAGATAGCACCCCAAATTGATGAGAAATTCGGATATTGATGGTAGATATTGCTTCGAAAATCCAGAGACTTTGATCGTATCGTTTAACTACTACTCATAGACAGAGATGAATGTTGTTTTGAATACTCTTATAATATAATTAGAAATGTCTGTTTCGTGGAAGTACATTGGCATAGCTTTGATACAAAAAATGTCAAGAAATTTGGTAGTGCCGCGAACGGGGATTCGATTATGCGTACTCGGTCCGTACTTCTTATTCAGATACTCGTGATTTTAGCCGAATATTCGGATTATTCGTATTCGAATCACTCGAATAATTCGATTATTCGGTAAAGCCAAATTTTCGAATAATTCGTTTATTCGATTATTCGAAAAGCCAAATTTTCGAATAATCCGTTTATTCGAATATTCGGAGAACTCCATTTTTCAAATAATTCGTTTATTCGAATATTCGGAGTGGTTGATTTTTCGAATAATTCGTTTATTCGAATATTCGGAGAAGTCAATTTTCCGAATAATTCGTTTATTCGAATATTCGATAGAGTCAATTTTTCGAATTATTCGTTTATTCGAATATTCGAAAATTTTTATTCGTTTGATATACTCTAGTATGCAGCTCTGAATGCGGTTCACACATACTTAGTAAAGATAAGTGAATCATTTCAACGAGTCTTGGATGATATTCAGTTACAGCCGCTTTTTATGCGTTGTCACCAGAGTCGTCGTGCGCGCTCTAATGGATGACGCATGTAAGAATGTTTTCGTCGTACCTAGGACAAATCGACATACATGCGGTGCACAGTTGTACTTGACCTAAGGCGGCCTGCGACGCCTATTTGGGTTAGTTCAGAACAAAGTATGTATAGTTAGGTCCGTGGCCTGCTTTCTCGAGAAAAAACATTTAAATCTGAACCGCAGCTGGCGCGGGCAATTTAAATCTCACCGGCTGCTGATCGATAATTACCAGCCAGCCGCCGGTGAGTTTTAAATGCTTCTTTCTTGAGAAAACAAGCCAAGGACCGAACCATACGAAGATCATGAGGCCACTGCCAAGATTTGTTTCATATGTACAAACACGTTAGGGCCTGACGAGGGTCGGGTTCCAACCATTTCGCGTTTCGAAACTCGCTGTCTTGTGCGTCGTGTTCCGCATTTCAAAAATCGCACAAATGCTGCTGCACGGAGAGTTATCGAGCATTTTTGATCGTTTCGCAGTCGACCTTCGAAACCCCTGAGATTCATCTTCGTGCCGAAACCCGGAACCCTACTTGAGTATTTTCATATTTTCAATTCCGCTCACCTCTGCTGGGTGGCAGCGCGGCGTCAGGCTTAGTGCGTACTTCTTGCGACTGCGACAGTGCATATGCTCTGCCTCAAACGAGTTGGCAAGGGGAGAGTCCAAAGAAGCATTGCTCTCTCTGCGTCTCTGACGGGAGCGCAAGTTACGCAAGTCACGTATGCGACGCAGCATCTGTCTTACCGTAATCCAAAAACAGATTTCATCGTGACCGCCGAACTGCTGTCCATTTGCTGAAATACGCTTTCTGTCACATAAAAAAAGAATATCAGCATCGAAAGTGAGTATCACGAGCATTCAAAGCGAAAATAACGCAAAATAATAAAGGAGCATGCGCATAAAAGAAATGAGTGCGTAAAAATTCTGATGAATTCTGTTTTTGGATTACGGTAAGACAAGTGCTGCGTCGCGCACGTTATTCGCGCACGTTGCGCGCCCATCAGAGACGCAGAGGGAGCGCTGCTTCATTAGACTTGTCAACTCGTTTGGGGCAAAGTTTATCAGCATCATCGATTTTTGGCCGATGTATCCTCTATCTCAGAGCCAAATTTACTCTGTGCCTGTGTGCGTTTGTGCGGAGCGAGGGGAGAAACAGTGATATTTTGTGGGAGAGAAGGAGACGCAGCATACACGCGCAGCCGCACGCGTCAAAGATTTTCAATGAGGGTGGACCCACCTAGTCCTAGACTGTTGCTGTTTTGCATTCGATTGTGAAAAATACGTTTCCCAGGGTCGGCGTAGAGTGTTGACCCCTGACATCTGAGTTTTGCTTTCAACTCAGCTACCTTGTGATAACTTGTGATCATATACCATGCCATAAAAAGGCATCAAATATTCAAAAACATCAAAATGTTATAACGCACTTTTTCTCTCCAGTAATCTTTTGACGGAATTTTAACATTGTAAGAGATCCGGATTTTCGAAAATCAATATCCGCCCATCCATGCAACGCACGCATCTAGCGAAAAAGTATAAGCTAGAAAAAAAGAATATGGTGTTCTGGAGTTTGCATGAACCTTTGATATTTTAATCAAAAAGGCTTTCAGGACGAAGGAAATGTCAAGGAAGTGTGTAGACTTATTAGTGAGAAGTCCCTCAGATTTCGCGCGTGATGGCGACAACCTTTACTAAGATTCTGGTATTTCCACTCTTTTCAAGAAATTAAAGTTCGATGCGAATCCTCGGCTACGTTCCCTCAGTATGCGCACCCACACACTCACGTATCAGCAGAGAACGTCAAGAGTTGTCGACGACGTCGAACGGAGACGCTCGACGTTTTCTGCATACTAAAAACATACTTCATCTTGATCGCAGAACAAATAACAACGCGGTGCACTCAAAACTCCATCCGTTTCGCTCTCAGTATTGAACAAGTGCTGGTCCAAAACCTGATTTTGAGAACAAAGAACGTTTTAAACCGTATAATTTCTCTACAGGAACATGACCTATCAAATCAGCCGTGAAGAAGTTGAGTTAGATAAGTTGATGAGATCATAATGCGATGTCACAATATTTCCACAACTCTGGCCTGGCGCGCAAGTACATAGTGTATGAATATGAGCATCAGGAGAATAGCAGCACAATGCTGCTAGTATCACGATTTGGCCGCAGTAGTCCAGTGTTCTGATCGCTTCCACTCACGCGGTAAGGGTGTGGACTCATTTCACCGAACTGCGCTTTGAACTTGATCACAAAACAATTTGAAAGACAAAACGACTTGTGCTTCAATAGCAGCACGTGGCCGCATCGTCCGGCAAACGAGAGCCTGGGCTGCAACACTCGAGATGTTCATCTCAATCACGCAACTTCTGAGGAACATTGGTACCGCTATTCTCTTTCAGTGTGCGTAGTGTTACTTCCGATCTGTTCCGATTTTTAGATCTGTTGCGATGGTTAATCTGTTCGAAAAGCTAAATTTACTAGTGTTTCTAAGGTGGTTATTGGACGTGTTCAGACAAGCTTCAACAGGCTAGAGTTCAGACTAAAATCGGAACAGATCGGAAAGTTTGCTATGCACCCTGCTCATACACTGGAGGGGGCTAGCGTAGCTCTTCAGGGGGGCAACCCTCCAGGGACCGGCGCCTGCCCCCCTCCATTCGGGGGAGCTACCGCCGGAGTGACAATTTGGCTTCATCGGAGCCCCCCCCCGTCACTGCCCTGAAGCCCCCCTGTGACTGCCCTGAAGCCCCCTGTGACTGCCCTGAAGCCCCCCTGTCACTGCCTTGAAGCCCCCCCCCCCCATCACTGCCCCGGAGCCATGACGTCACGGCTCCGGAGCAGTGACGTCATGGCTCCGGGGCAGTGACGTCACCCTCCCGGAAAGCGTCTCCGCTTTCCTCCAAAAAAATCCCTTTCTGATAGTGACTCGAAGTCGCCGTCCAGGGCCGGCCCTGTTGGGCCGAATGCGGCTCTCCAAGAGGTGAGGCGCCTTTTATACCGGTCGAGCACGTGATAGATGCCTTCTCTGGCCTCTATTGTCGTGAACTACCTTCTACGACTTCTTCCCATTTTTCCCTCTCTTCCTCTCGGGGGGCAAGCGCCGGAGGAGAGCAGGGGCCTCCCCTGAAGCCCCCCTCGGGGGAGGCCTGCGCTGTCGCTCCCCCAAGTCGAAAACGGGCTCTATTGTCCGGCGCTTGCCCCCCCCCCGCAGAGTCTGAGTGCTCCTGCCTCTCCAATCTCTTGTTCGCCAATCGATTAGGTGCTTATCAAGCACATCACAGGTATACAGGGTTCATCCAGATAGCGCGATGTCATCTTTGCTGCAAACCGTGGCATGGACCTGTTGACTGGAGCACGTACTGCTACGATAACGACCTACCACACCAGCCAAAACTCTAGTCCCAAATGCGAACAATTCGAATAACTCCGAAATCAGGGTTGTGTATAATGTCATGACGTGCACTGTATGCTGCTTTTCAAGGCAGTGGTCACGATGAAAACGCCATCGAAGAAAACCACAACGATTAGCTAAAATTGTAACTTAGGCCCAATCGAATTAAAGCTTTTACAATCACTGATATCATAATTTTGAAACCATTATTCACACCCACCCCAAGTCAAGTTCTTCCAAAAATTTTGTAAGTCTGGTATCGCTTTTGTTGACACGTCGAAAGAGAGAGACCAATCGGAAAAGACTTTTTAGGCTTAAAACAAAACAACTGATCGCCTTTCGAGCCGTTCAGAACGATTGAAAAACGCTGTTCTTGAACGACTTGACGACAGCTCTTCCCGAGGCGAGTTATTCGTGTACACAATCAACTGTATTAAAAGTATGCCATTGGTGGTTCCTGATTTCCTCGTCGTATAAATGATTCCACTACATGAGCGATCCAATCTTCATGACGCTGGAGAATCTTGGCTTTTCAAGGAGCGTTAAAGTCAACGTCTTGCGCCAAAACAGGTGTATTTTGAATGATTAAAACATAATCAAGCCAATACTCTTGCAAAGTATCTAAATGAGCTCCCTGTATTCGCCGTGAATAACAGCAATATCAGGTTTCAGCTCTGTTTTTTCTTGGTCATTTGAAGTTCGCTGAAGTTTCATAGGAAGTTATCCCATACAATCAATCTTTGACTGAGAAAGGGGTGGCCGATAGTTTTTTTGATTATTTAAACCTCACAATATTCAAAAAAAATCTCGTGCTATTGGTCTCTCTCAAATGCCACATCCGGATTGCCAAACACTTAGCCGAGTACCGGCGGTCCATTCCGAAAAGAGGTGTACTTCAAATAAGGGGTGTACATACTTCTAATGCTCAGCCTTCCCTTTTAAAGGCAGTGTTCGCGATGAAAATCGTTTTTCTGTTTTCCCGCCTATCTTGAAAACGGCCCCATGCTGATTCCAATGGTGTCTCTGAAATCGTACAAGACCTTCTGGGAATGGAGTTACGGCCCCTCAAAAATTAAGCTAGGGAAAATGGTGGACGACTTGTCCGAGGCTTGTAACTTGCGTCTTTTGCAGCCGATCTATGCGAGCTGACCTGAGTAAAGAGAGAAGCTGAGAATGAAGGGAAGAACGGGGCTAATGATTGAAAATCATCGCTCATCTCACGATCTCGAGCATTTATTTGTTCACGTCGGTGGGCGTGTGATGCGCTTTTGGGGTTTTCAATGCGCTCGAAGTTGCAACTTCGGGCTCTTTTGGGGCTCTTCCTGGCTCGTTTTCATGCGTTCTTTCGACGTTAACGTTACAGAGTGTCCCTCCACTACCCAATCCTAGTGGATTTCGAAAACTTTTTTCATTGTGAACACTGCCTTTAAGTAAACATCTATTAGGGGAAATACGGTATTTTGAATTTTAGGAATTATGTAGAAATTTTCTGCCCAAACTTCGCAAAGAGGTGTAATTTGTGGCGCTGAATACGAATATAAGATCAATTTTCAGTTTTCCTAAAGTTTATGGTTTGCTACTGTAGACAAATAACACTTTCCCTCTTGTAACTAGCAGTAATCTTCGGAGAAACTGAAAATTCAGCGCAGCAAATAACTCCCCAAGACAAAGCTTGGGCTAATAACGTTCAGATTTATAAAATCTAAAACTTTAACTTTTTGCAGTCTTCAATCTACCCATGTGCATTAGAGAAATTTATCAAATTTTTAGATGTTTCCGTTTACCCTTCCCACAAACCATTTTTCAGAACTCCAGTCTGTGCTCTGTCAGTCCTTAGTAAGCAAAGGTTTGTACTGTTTCCTAACTTGAATGCATTTCTAGATTCATTAAAGTGATGCAAATCGAATGGTTTCTCCAAATTCTAAAAATCTTCACTCCAAACGAGAATGACAATTTCGACTCGTTTTGGGACAAAACACATGGCTAGTGTTGCGACAAAAGTTTTGCCTACTACCAGCTCGTGAAAGTAGCATGTGGAATCAGCCGCGTGCCTGTAACGGCAGCATGCGCTGCTGTCAAGAAGTCTTTCAACTCGACGGAGTACTTGAGTTGTAGACGTATGGTGGCCAAATTGGAGTCTCCCCGTGTGTGAATGGCGCTGTTTTCTTGTGCTTCTCGCGCTAAACTGTCAGGGAACGCTTACGCGATGTCAGATGATTAAAACCTTACTCTGACATAGGGCCAAAAGTTTTTGATTAGTGTGTTTTGAAGTACGCGAAAGCAATGATAGCGGATCTCCACTTTAGAGCCAGCGTTCACGATGATCATCCTCGTTGACTTTCCATAGTGAAATGATGGGCGAGAAGGATCCTTGGCTCCCAGTGTCAAAAGAGCGGTAGAAAACGAGCCAGGAGCGGCAAAATAACGGCTGCAAACAAGCGTTTTGGTGCCCCAGACACGCCTGGTGCCCCAGATCCGCCCCCTGGGAATGAACAAATGAAGACTCAGATTACAGGAATGATCAAGTCAAGAAAGTGCTGGTAAGTGAGCTAATCGCTTCATTGCACTGACAGGTATCATCCTTCTAGCGGTCAATTCCTCCACGCTCAAAAATCAACGTAAACAAGAGAGGGCCCATTTTTGCTCAAAAACGCGTCTTTCGTGTCTTTTTTAGGCATGCCTTGCTATATAGGGCACCAGACCTTCCGTAAGCCGTGAAGATATCGGAAGTGAAATTCATCGTGAACACTGCCTTTAACATTGTAGGCTCCAGATAGCAGCATTGGATAACCCTAATCATTCGGATAAGTGAAGGGGGAGGGCAAAACAGATGACATATCTATTCGAATGGATCCGAAAATAATACCAATTTTTTAATGATTTGGTTGTGGGTTGAACCGAAAGTTGCCTTTTTTGGTGGATTTGTTTAGTCAGATTTGTACGAAAAAAAAAGAGATATTCGTGGCTGTCAGTGGCCTGTGGAAGGCTTGATTTGGGATTCCGTACTCCTAAATGTTACCAGTTCCCAGCCTTTCGCCATGCTCCTCCTCCTACTTTCCAGAAAAAATTCTTCAATCTATGCTAACATTTTCGCCCACGCAGTATCATCAGTCTTTCCTCAATGTCAAAGGCAGCCATTAAGGAAATGGAACCGGAAGCCGGTAAATGATGGCCTCGAATCTGTCTTCCCCCTCCAACTTTGCCGGCTTCGGTTTTTGTGTCAGCCAATTTCTGCAAACCTGATAGCTCTCCTCATGATGGCTGGCTGTACTTGAAGTGATGACGATGCATGTCTGCCTAAGTCGTTAATGGTCGGTTTTTTGTGTGTTGATGTCAGATGGTGTGCATAAGTGGTCTACGGCTCATTCTGTCAGAAAGGGCAGTGCGCTGCCCTACTCCGGCAGTCAGTCGCAAGCGGTTTGATGGGTGAGTGTAGCGCGGAAATAACGAGGGGTCATATTTCTAGCCTCATTAGCACGTAGATGGCGTGTATCTGGTCGATAACGATGATGATGTGCAGTTCCTTGTAGGTGATGAAGATGAATGAAAGGTATATATAGCAATAAAAGGAAGAGTAAAAAACTTAATTTCGAATCGATCTCAAAAGGGATAAAGTGGTTCTGCTCCAAAGGTATAAACATGCGCTCATGCGCACCCATTCGCGGCATTCGTCATTCGTCATGCAGCATGCGTCTGTAACAAGAATTCAATACGAGTAGTAGCCTTCTTTCAGAGGCACTTTCACAGGGAAATGAGCTCCAAACACCAGCACGTGCTGCAAATTTCGCCGGAGGAGCACGTGCTCCAACTTATTTCCGCACTATCTTGTCAGCACGTGCCGCAAATTGTTTAGGTTTCTGCAGCCGGGCTCCTTGCTGTCGCTAGAGCACGTGCTTCTATCGCAGGAAGTCATGCTGCAGATACGTAACAATTAAGAAGCCCAACTCGCTACCGCGGAAGCACCTGCTCCAAAACTTTTGTTCGAATCTCACCAACTGCGATGGGAGTTTGTTCACACATTCAACCTCTCAGTTGTAAGCGCACGTGCTGCCATTCGGAGCATAATGAGAAGACGTGCTCCTCGTGCAGCACGTCCCCTGACTATGCTCGAAACCGTCTAGCGTTGAGTCAAATGCTTTCTTAAGTTTTTGATCTCGAGCTAATCCAGTCATTGTGGGAGTTGGAGTGCGCTGAACCGCTCTCACAGTCGTTTGAGTTGAACTCAGAGACGATCGACTTGAGCCTGAAAACGGTCCGACCTCAGTTGTCTTCGGGCTAGGACGGGGATCGAACTCAAATGCTCAGTACACTTGACAGAATACTTTTTTGAAACCTTTTTTCTCATTATATTGAAGGCGTTTCCTTTTGCTGATGTTATGTTGTTATGTTTATTTACGCTGCATAAGGCATACGCAATATAGAACAAAAAAGGAAAAAAAACTAACCCAACAAAACTAATACGAGTAATACACAATTCAGTAATGCCCCACGGCTCTCACCATGACACTATGAAGAGAGAAAAAGGTAATGTAACTACGGCTTCAAAATAGAAGAAGAAATAGTATTTTTAAAAGATTTAAGTGAATGCGGAAGAACTGTGGTCTTAGTCAGCTTGAGGTAAATGGAGCCAGCTCTGTTAATGAAATAATTAGATCTTATGGAGGTTTTAGCCCTCCCGAACCAAATCTTGTTCCCTGAGCCACGAGTGATGGACGGAACTAATTTGAAGAAGTGATCCTTGCTGACCTTGATTTTACCTAGGAGAATTTTATGAACCATAACCACATCAAATAGTTGCCTGCGAGTGACTAGTGATGGAAGGCCGAAGTAATTATTTCTGATGTTAGCCCTTGGTATCCTGGCATATAGAAAACCTCCAGTTCTGAGAAGCAGCTTACGCGTATAATTGTTTTGAACCCTTTCTAATACAAATATATCTTTCTTTTTTGGAAGGATTGAACACTGGTGTACCGGATTCGAGAATGGGTCGAATATACGTTTTATAAGCAAGGAGTAGAACGTTTTTGTTATTTGTGGTCAAGGCTTTAAAAATCTGATACGTCCTTGAGATGGCACTTTGCGAAATAATCCTGTAATGTTTAGAGAAGTCAAGTTTATTATCGTAATAATAGCCTAAATCACGCACAGAATCTGTCTTGGATATAGGCGCGCCATCAATTTCATAGGTGGGAATACTACCCTGGGATCCAATTCGCAAATGCAAGGTTTTATGGGGGCTAAAGCTTAACTGCCATGTCTTGGACCACTGCACCATTGAATCTATTGATTGCTGAACCTTAGACTCGTCGTCAGTACAGGACACCTCGCGATAGATCTTGACATCGTCGGCATAAATCTTACATTTAACATTTTGAATTTGTAGTATGTCAGGAAGAACGGAGAGAAAATGTTAAACAGCACAGGGGACAAGACGCCTCGCTTGAGGGACGCCGCTGGCTATTTCAAAAGGCCGAGAAAAACTAGATCCGACTTTGACTTGGAAAGTTCTTCCAGTCAAATAATGATTGATCCATTTAATAATTAGGGGATGGAATTGAAGCCGCTGAATCTTATGAATAAGTTTCTTATAACTAACACGGTCAAAAGCTTTCTGGAAATCGAAATAGATTACGTCACATTTGCTCTTATTGTCCAATACGGAAGTCCAGTCATTAAAGCTTTCTAGGAGATTCGTTTCTATGGATTTTCCTTTGACAAATCCGTGCTGCTCGGGAGCGAGGACCTCATTACTTTCTAGATGATCAACTAAATGCGGTTTTTAGCAATTTTCAAAAAGGCGACACAAATTTGATGTGATACTGATGGGCCGATAATTTTCGGGGGAGGAGTTTGGAGGTTTTTTGAGAATCGGCGTAACAAAAGTGTGCTTCCATCTCTTGGGCACCTCGCCGTACATCAGTGATTGATTGAAGAGGTATGACAAAGGCCCAGCGATGGGTTGAGCGACGTTTTTGATAAACTGAAAGGAATATAGTCTGGGGTTAAAGAAAAGGATTTTGGAGAATTTATCAATGCTTCGTAGATTTGCATAGGAGTAAATGAAGGAAAAGAAGTCATAGGATTCTTAACTGGCATTTGGAAATCAGCGTGGAAATCAGTTAAGGGAGTTTCATCCTCTAGAAAAGCACTTGAGAAATGTTTGGCTAATAGATTGGCTTTATCCTCATCATCGGTGGCAATAACTTGATCCAGTAGCAGACACCCAATACGCCTGGATTCTGACAATCGTTTATTTATTAGTTTATAAAGATCGTTTCTTTTCCCCGACTGAATGACCCTTTTCTCGACATTGCGATTAAATTTCCTAAGATGGGTGAGAAAATTGACCGTAAATTTTCTGTATTGATCCCAACATCCACTGATGCTTGCAGAATTAAACAAGCATAAACGGTGTTGCATCATATTTTCCAAATGAGGCGGAAGGCTTTTTGGCAATACCACAGACAGCCTTGCGCCATGGCACAAAAATGCTTATGGCGTGTTGCAAAATATCAAGGAAAGTTTCGTATCGGGCATCCAGAGTTGGTAACGAATCAAAGGTATTGATCCAGTGAACAGTCCCTAAATAGCTGCAGACTAAAGGCGTAATCGCATTTATTAAAATCTTGGAAGTAGACAGGAATTGGAAGCTCTGCAAAGCATTTTATAGCGAAGGAAATACTATTGTGGTCACTAAGACCCACCGGAACTGATACTTTGAGATCAATAACAAGTGTGGGGCTATTCGACAAAACAAGATCTAGAATTGAGTTTGCCCTGGTTGGTTGATTCACAAGTTGGACTAAGTTATGGCAGTTAAGCATCTCAATAAAGGATGAAAATTCAGAAGATTCGCTCTCACCCTCACAGGACCAGTTAATACCGGGCATATTGAAATCTCCGACAACCACAGAAGGTGACTCGCAGGCAACAAGATCGCTTAAAACTTTAAAAAGCTGGAAATTCCCTGTTGTGGGACAGGATGGGGCCCTGTAAACAATGACAAAGCGAAACGAGAAATAGTCCCCGAACACGTCAATCGCTAGGATTTCGTAAGCATTTTTGCACCGACTCAGAAAACGGTCATACAAGTAAGTCGATGGTGACTAAAGATCATAACTCCACCTCCCTTTCTGACACTTCGATCACATCTCCACGCATTGTATTCACTGGACGCATTTGGTAGTAATGAAGCCGTAGTATGGTGCTGTTTCATCCACGTTTCAGTAAAAGCGATGATATCGTAGTGAGAGCCTAGCAGCAAATCAATGTAATCCTTATTTTTAACCACAGATCGCACATTGGCGTAAAGGCACTTCAATTGAGACAAAACAGGCCGCGGAAAGGGAGCTAGTTTCCCTGACTCGTAGAGGCAAGATTAGAAACATGAACATTACAGTGAGGACCAGTAATGGCAGCATTGGGAGGCGAGAAAATGTGATTTGAACGAAAAGTCTGATTTGAGGCTGGAGTTTGGGTTGGAGCAGAAATATGAATTGGAGCAGGACATTGACTAGGCGCCAAATTTTGGAAATGAAGAGGCATGCGTTTGAGTGAGGGTTGCAGAAGGCAAAAGAGGCGTGAAGTGATGGAGAAGACTGATTTGAAGGCATTGTTTGTATTGGAGCAGAAATTTGATTTGGAGCAGAACATTGAATAGGCGCCAAATTTTGAATTGGAGAGTGACGCGAATGAGCGAGGGCTTGAGTTGGGGCAGAGAGTTGTAACGGAGCAGAGTTTCCACCAGCCGAATTTTGAGTGCTGGGATGATTTGTCTTAAACCCAGCTTCACGTTTACGAGCCCTCTCCTCAAATGTAAAGGGATTCCCTGAGGAAAATTCCCTTACTAGGATAGGACTGAAGACGGGATGCACTTTTTACGGCAAATCTTTGGTGTTTGGAGGAAGGCAAAACAACCTTGATCAGTCTGCTTTTACCAGACAAATGCCTACCGAGACGATATACGGCCATTGGATAACAATCAACGTTCAGATGAGCGAGTATGTCAACAACATAATCAAAATCATACGAAATGCGCTGGTGAGGATAACGAGATTGACATTCAGGAAGACCACCAATAACAATTGAACGTTTTCTTTCAATTTCACGAAAGCAAATATCATCAGAGTTAACAACAGAATTCTTCACAACATCAGCATTATTAGGTCTAGGTGAGGAATGATCAAGGAGGAGCAGCTTATGACGTAGTTCATTGTTTTCTTTTGAGAGATCTTTGCACTCATCAAGCTGTGTGCGCAACAAAGTATTTTCAGCCATTACAGAACTCAGGTGGCTAGTGATGGTTAAAAGAAGTCGTTTGAGGCACTCAGGAACATCCTTGGATTCGTTCACATCCTTGGCAGCAGATATGAGCTCGGGAGTAGACGGGCCATCAGGAGTTTGAAGTCGTTGACGTTTGCCTGATTTAAGATTGGAGGAGACAGGAGTAATCATGATCACTGATCAACGTCCACTATCAATAAAGATAGCCAGCAACACCACAGGCCACAACGACGAAAATCGATAACTCCAAAACAGCCCACCGTTAATAGTCGCAAATTCGAGAATTAGGTATATACCATAGGATTTTGCCCCCTTGCGACTAGGAGCAGCGCAGAAAAGGCAGCTACAGATGAAAAGTTGAAATGACGTGTAAAGTCGACAGTCGAATAGGCGATTAGACGAGAGGTCGAGGGAGAGCCGCCATTCGCGGGCAGACAGGCACGCGAAGTTGACTGCGATGGGAGTTTGTTCACACATTCAACCTCTCAGTTGTAAGCGCACGTGCTGCCATTCGGAGCATAATGAGAAGACGTGCTCCTCGTGCAGCACGTCCCCTGACTATGCTCGAAACCGTCTAGCGTTGAGTCAAATGCTTTCTTAAGTTTTTGATCTCGAGCTAATCCAGTCATTGTGGGAGTTGGAGTGCGCTGAACCGCTCTCACAGTCGTTTGAGTTGAACTCAGAGACGATCGACTTGAGCCTGAAAACGGTCCGACCTCAGTTGTCTTCGGGCTAGGACGGGGATCGAACTCAAATGCTCAGTACACTTGACAGAATACTTTTTTGAAACCTTTTTTCTCATTATATTGAAGGCGTTTCCTTTTGCTGATCTCAATGATACTCCTGGTATAGCAAGAAACCGTGGGAGCACAGATCGCAGGAAACGATATGCTCGAAACGTCAGGCCAATGAACCAATTTTACCAAATATCAAACCTGTACGGCAAAAGATCTCAAGTACGTTCAAACATGCCCAGGTTTCAAGACAGCCAGACATGGAACCTGATCGCAAGAAACCCTGTGGGCACAGCTCCTCAAAAATTACCTAAAATTGAGTATGGTGGGCAAGCTGTCTGAGACTAGCAATTTCCGACAGTTGCAACCGATTTATGCGAACGCATCTGAATAAAGGCTGAGAATGAGGGCATCAACGAGTTTGCTAGTCAGAATCATCGTTCATCTTGCCACTGTTGAGCTCGATAGGCCGTCAGAGGGGGCGTGACGAAGTGGCTTCTTGTACAGCATGGTAACCGAGACCACGCCCTTTTTTGACCAGATTCTTGGATATCGAACAGCGGCAACGAAGTCGTATCAACGTCGCCGACTCCGGTGTAGTTTTTAGGAATCAATCTTTTCATGTCCAATTAGCCTCTCCGGGTCTCTGGTTTAGAAAAAACAGGTTCGAGACAACTCGTTCAAGGTAATTCCGGAATTCAAATTTTTTTCGATCTGGGGTACCAAACGCTCCTTTTCTTTGTCAGAGACACATCGAGTATCGCGTGCTTAGGCCGAGTTCATACTTTCCTCGACCGCTATAATGCTTATAGGAGTATCGAATAATGTAGTGATCAAGACTTCTTCACGTTGATACAAGACCACGTATAGTCGACGCAAAGTTTTTAATCGGTTGGTGTGTTGCCGGCAGTCTACGTCTCCAAGGGTCCATGCCTGCAGCGCGCAGTCTCGATGTCTTCTTTCAATCTGTGTCTGTCTGTCTATGTCTTCGGCAAAGCACTTCAGACCGACGAACAATTTTGCGTCGAATGTACATTTCAAGTTAATTTTTCAAAAATTTTGCTTGAGAATGAAACATCTCCCACATCACGAGTTGAGCAATAAATGTTCGGTCCAGTTTCAGACTCTTAAAATTTACGAGAAAATCCGCTCACCTCAGATTTCTAGCGTGTTTTTTCATTACTTTGTATCTGAGTTGGAGGCGATCGAAAATATGTAGCTGTATGCCCGTTTAAGGTGGCATCTTATCTCCCTGTTTCAATCAGCGAAGTTTCAAAAGAGTTGTACTTAGAGGGATTCATTGTGATTTGTGAACATTTTTCATGCTCATCATTGGACTTATCCCTGAATTTGTGTTGAGCTCAACACACAAGAAGTGTTGTTTCGAACATTTTGTCATGAGCGTATTGTGAAGATCATTCTAGCTTTTTGTAAGGGCTACAATGAATCCCGCCCTGGCGATTCCAGTCCAATTTTGTTGTGTGGAATAGAGCGGAGCTGCGGGAAGCCGCGGGGTCTATTGTGCTCCCCCTTTTTGTTCACGCGAATTTTCGAGCATGGAACCAATAGAGTGGAGAAGCCGAGAAAATGAGAGTACGTCTCATTAGTTCTGGACACTATGGTATAAAACTACCTAGGATTCGCTTGAACTCAGGTAAATCTAGTTGTCCGGAATCGGACGAGAAGTTGACCAGAAAGTTGATAGAAGTTGTCGAGAATTCCGAGATTCGCAGTATTTGTCGAGAATTGCGGCCGATTTGTTCAGAATTTCAGAGAAAGTTGCCGAGAATTCGGAGGAACGAGTGTTTGCCGAGAATTCGGACAGATTTCTCGACAACTTCTTCAGAGATTGAGAATATGTTTCGGATATGTATGTCGAAAATTTCACAGGGATTCAGGACCTCACTTCAGAACCCCCTTTACACCACATTGTTCGAATGTTGCAACTGCTGTTTTTGTTCTTTTCTTTTAGTTTGGGACCTCTGTTGTTTTTTTTCTTTTTTTCTCCTTTCTTCTAACTGATTATCAATTTTAATGTATTTCACCGATTTCTTGAATATCAAACTAGTTTTTTGGGATTTTTATCTTCTTAAAATAGAAGACATACCAAAACATGGGATTTTCAAATTAGTTATTTTTGAAAGATTTCGAGCTTTTAAGTACTGATCGGTAGTTGCAGCACTTGGATTTGAAATATATTATGCAAGAAGTTACCCAAGAACTGTCAGAACAACTTTTGCAATTAAGATTGTTAATTCGAATAAATCTCGAATGATTCAGTTCTGACCGAAGTTTGCTACTCTAAACTTTGCAATGGTTGTTTGGTATTATATT
Organism: Aplectana chamaeleonis; assembly: GCA_029168955.1. NCBI lineage: Eukaryota > Metazoa > Nematoda > Chromadorea > Rhabditida > Cosmocercidae > Aplectana > Aplectana chamaeleonis. Next base: position 63,111 of record JAPDOI010000420.1, read on the forward strand.
GACGTACAGTATGTGGACTTCTGGCGGGTCCACACCTGCAGCCAGCGGTTTGGCCGCCGGCTGCAGGTGTGGCCCGCCGGAAGTCCACATTTTGCAAAGTATGGGTCACGAGAGTAGGGTATTTGATTCCAGCGTGGTCGATCTACCCTATTTTCACACTTTCACCGCCTAAGATGGAGGCTGAACACCGCTACGGTATAATGGCCCACACCTTTCTCAGGTGTGGTCCCTCCAAAAGTTGACAATTTTGAAAACTAGAAGCCACAAGAGTAGGATATTCGAGTCCAGCGTGGTCGATTTACTCTCTACTCAAACTTGCACCGCCTTAGAGTAATTCCGACGACCACTACACTGATAGCGCACTGGTGCTGAGCAAGGCCAATAGCGGCCCATGTTGAACGATTTTGTAAACACACGCATATGCGATGCACAATTTGCCTCTGCCGAACGTCGAAGAAGCGAGCCAAGATGGGAATTGGGCAAACACAGTGGGGTGAAACCATCTACGTGGGCTTCTCCTAACGTTGTTATCAGCTGAGCAGTGGGCAGTAGCTTTAATTTTTGATAAGTACGTACAGTTGTACATGTGTATAACTGTGTGTAAACTGTCGAGAATCGGGCAAGGAGTTGTCGGGAATTGGTCGAGACGTTGTCGGGAATCGATCGAGAAGTTGTCAGGGAATCGGACGAGAAGTTGTCGGGCATTGTCGAGTTTTGGGCGAAAAGTTGTCCAGAATTCTCTAGAGTCTGCTAAAGTCCTGCATTTGTACGCCTGCTGAACAACATTTCGTCCGATTCTCGACAACTAGTTTCACCTGAGTCATTTCACTCTCATTCTTTCAATTACTTTTTTTGCCTGAGAGTAATGTTTAAACTTTGATGTGTACCCAGGAAGACGAAGAAAATTTTGCTCTTTCCAAATATTCACGAATGAACATAAAGTCAGTGCGGTTTAGACTGTCTGCCCACGCAGTCGGCATGCGTGTCAAGGGGCCGTCTCGAAGCATTCTCTGGACGGCTGCAAACAACAAACTAGTGTTAACTCTGAGAGTTTCGGTCGAGAAATAACCGCAGGATGGCCGCGAAATAATGCTCATCGCAGAATAGCTGAGAAATAGCCGCTAAATGACACTCGCCGCAAATGGCCGCTAAATAGTGCTCGCCGCGAAATGGCCGTGAAATAGCCGAGAAACAATGCTCTCCAGGAAGGTATACGGCGCGTTCCAGAGACATGATTACGATTTCAACACCTTCGTCGGTTCAGTTACCCAAGTTTTTGGTACTTGAACCTTGTTCAGCCTCTGGAGGCCCATGTAGGTGGCTCTGCGAGCCGGCGACGGTTGCGTCTTGGTTACTTCTCGTTATTTCTCGGCTACATCCCGGCTCTTTCTCGGCTACTTCTTGTATGTCTTGTGAAAAGCCGAGAAATAGCCGGGAAATAACCCACCAGGGGCTGCTGCGGAGCCTGGTGGGCTCATCTATTTTCGCGGCTATTTCTCGGCCAAAACTCACAGAGAAAATATTCACTACTTACTGTCTTATATTCCTTCTGTTTGAGATTAAGGTAGATGTTTTTCGTTTATGAATAGTGTAAATAAATGGTGTATATATCGGTATCTTTGACTATTAGCCTCGATCGGGTTACAATGTTATCCTTTCTTAGAGGGCAACTTTCTGAGTTTTTCTTTCGTCGTAGATTACTTGACCTGAGATTAGAGGGCTTCCTCTTTGCTTCTTTCAGTTTTGGAATAATTCAAGGGAATTTTACGGTCGTAAAGATTTTTCCACTTTGATTTGGTTATTTAAAAAAAAAACTTCCCGATAGGCCTATTTTCAATGAGACATTTTTTATTTCAAGTTTTGAATTATTAATGTACATACAAATGAGAAAAAAACAATTGAAGAACATTCTCGAACACATTCATATTGCGGTATGCTTGACTGCGTATGGCGAGAAAAATAGGCTTGGGACAGCTCGTCCACAACATTATCACCATTCAAATTCTTAATCTTCAAGGGAATTTAATTCCGCTCCCGGTGGACTCCGAGCGACATTGGAGACACCGTTGCGATCAGAGCGAAATTGTGTTCAATGCAAACAGGAGAGCTGCGGAATGATTTGCGGGTCCTTCTGTGCCTTTAATGATGTGCCGTAGGCCATTGTGACATTTTTAGCCCATTTAGTGGGTCATATATTGAAGCCAAAGGTCTTTCATTAGCGCAGAAGAGCTAAAAATGAATGGATAACGAGGTTTTTTGAATGTCATGATCATAAGGTCGTATATTGAAATAACCTATGCCCTTTGCATAATGACTAATTATAGACTTTTTAGGGCAATCCACAGAATGACGATATTCAGAAAATGTCAGTGCTAGACTTGTTACCGTATAAGTTCCTAATTAGGCCGCTTTAAAATCTGAATTAAAGAACAATTTAATCATTGCAGCAGCAGTGGGTTTGAACGAACTCTCTATATTTCGTGGAATGTCCTTTACAGTGGCCTAAGGCACGCTATTTTTTCAATAATTAACATCACTCACGCCCTGCTTAAAAATCTGTTATGTTCAACGACGCAAAAAATGGTCGCTTTCAATGATCATTGGAATATTTAAATAGGCTTTAACTGAGAATATTAAGTTTTTTTTTACATTGAAGCATAACACTTTTCCACTCCACCACATTTTCACGAGGTTCATATGTTCAACTTTCGGATTATCGAGAATAAATAGTACTGAGCGGAGAAAATGCCACGCCACTGGCTCTAATGCGTGCAAAAAAACGTTACTTTTTTCATTTCATCAGAAATATTCCGTTTTTCTCGTCATTTCTTAATACTAAAAGCTCCAAGCTTTTGATTAATGCCATGAAATCTATAAGGTTTTTGAGCATGTAAAATGCCTTTAAAGTTGCAGTGAGTCTTCACTATGAAAATGCCGTAGAGGTAACTTCTCGGTCCGACTCGAATCAGATCCAGTTCCGCTCTAAGCTCATTATACATGTCCAACAGCGCCGTTCACCATCCGCCTTTCTTACTGCATCACTATGTTTAGAGCAGTATGTATCAGTTCCGTTGCAAGATTATAGAATTCCGATCTATTCCACTTCACTGTGTCATTGAAACTTGATTCGATACTGATTTGAACCTTCTGTTTAGTATAGATTCTCCTCCTACTTTCTGGCTGTTGTCCAATCACGTCAGCCTTTGCTGCGCCTGTGATAGGTCAACGGCGAGGATATGGGCGGAGAATCCCATCTCTGCAAGGGATCTGAATGATATCCTTCGATTCGCCACCAGTGTGAATAATCACCTCTGGTCCTGGTACATCACATGTCCGAGGTGCATTCGGATATGGGTCCAGAATTCGGTAGTGGTCCGCAACCATATGTTGAATCCCTATTGGGACGACACAGTTATGGTTGTGGTGGACATCACTCAGGGGTCACATGCATAATGTCGTGCATAATTTCGTGGAAGGCTTTGGACATCATGTTATGACAACGAGGCCACTCTTGCACATTAGAGCTCTGCCACAAATTTTACACATACCTTGCATGATGTAGTAACTGATCATGATCAAAGCAGTAGAGAGTTGAAAGGCAGGGTTCTCGATAGAATCTGTTTTTGTGCTATCCCAATGGAATGGTAGATCTGGCCATCACCAAAGTGAAATCAAGTAAAAAAAAATTGGATAAAAAACGCTCAGGAACAAGTCATTGCTTGGTGTTAGCCCGCCCCCAATTATTTGGATTTGTGTAAAAGCCTGTTTTGCCAACTTTTATTTTGCTTCTAAAGCTGTTTCTGAACTTTTCGAGAGACTACTGACTACTTCGACAGCAAAATAAAAGGCGGATGGATTAGCGAGCATAAACGAAAATCTCGTTAATTAGGGGGCCGCCCGACATCGGTAATTAGCCGTTATACCCATTTCTTGAACGATTTCCCACAAACTCCCGGGTTTTTTCCCTTATTTTTACTTTCGTGATGGTCAAATCTACACTCTCATAAAGAGAGCTCAAAAGTCGTTTTTATCGCGAACCCTGCCTTTAAAGGCACAGTCCAAGCTCGGGGACGAAATCTTAGATTTTCACGTAATTGTGAAGTAGACCCACCATATATAGCCCCTGCCAAATGCGAGCTCTCAATTCCTCCGAATAAGCGAGATATAGGGGGAAGCCACCCTGGTGCGCCCACATCCGGAAGCTACTTTGGCACGCCCCTTTTTCGATTATTCAAGCTCAATACTGGCGAAATGAGCGATGATTTCCGGTGAATAACCCCGTTCTTCCCTTCATTCTCGGGTTATCTCTTTAATCAGGTCGGTTCGCATACATCGGTTGCAAATGACGAAATTTACGAGCCTCGGACAACTCGTCCACCATGCTTCCGTAGCACAATTTCTGAGGGGCCAAAACTTCGTTCCTAGGGGGTCATGTACGATTCCAGAGACATCATGGGACGCAGCGTGAGACCGTTCTCAAGATAGGCAGAAAAGCAGAAATACGATTCTGAGGTTGGACTGTGCCTTTGAACAAAAGTTCTTGTGTGTTGGCAGGTGTCCCATCTTGTCGACTTTCATTTGCAAACATTGCACACGTCGTCTATTGAGGCTGTTTTGTTTCCTAATTCGATGGGGATGAGATCGCATATGGAAACATCGCCCCCTGTGCTCACTGCTCTCAACCTGGCTAATTTGTTCCTATAGACAAAGTTCAACCCCAGGAACGAAATCTGAGATTTCCATATTAATCGGAGGTAGACCATCCCTATATAACACCTGCCAACTGCGAGCTTTCAATTCCTCCGAATAAACGGTATGTGGAAAGAAGCCCCTCTGACACGCCCGCTACAAGAAGCCTATATGGCACGCCCCTTTTGGCAACCTATAGAGCTCAACGGTGGTTAGATGCGCCGTGGATTTCAATCAAAAGCCTTGTTCTTTTCATTATTCTGAGCCTTTGTAGTCACTCGGTTCTGCCCCGTGAATCTGTTTCGTATATCGAGAAATACAGGCCTCGGACAACTTGTCCACCGTCCTTTCGCCACTCTAATTTAGGCAGTTTTTGAGGTGCCATAACTCCGTTCGTAGTGGGTTCTGAGAAAACCTGGAAACAGCGTTGTGATAAGCGCAAAAATTTTTCTTGTTATACCTGCGCGTATCTATGACAAGGTTGTAGGTGTATTGATAACGCTCGTGTGTGGGGGAGAACTCACCGTTTTTCAACGTTTCCGACGTTTTTTTCTTTCATTGTGCAGGAAAAATTACAGATTTACCTTCAATTATGGCTCAACCTACAATATGCTTAATGAAAATACGCAACATGCCCAACTGCCGATCAGTTCCTCCCTTCTCAAAGAGTCAACCAAAGAGAAAGTGGTCTACTGCAGCCTAACCCGGTAAGTAGACATGTGTGCAACTAGTTAGGATGTTTGATTGATCCACTTCCATTTCAAGAAGTTTTATCCTTGATCCTCAAATACTTTCTCAAAATCCGTTCTCATTTTGTAGTCAGTGTTACCCAGGCAGAGTCATCCTGGCTCGTTTTTGGAGCTTCCATTCTAGCTCGTTTTCGGAGCTTCCTTCGGCATCAGCGTTGTGATAGGAACCCTATGTGCATTTAGGTTTCTATCCCGAGCAGGGATGAGAGGGATTCCTATTTCGGGACTTCCGATTTCCATTTTCCTATCCACGAAAAAAGCTTGAAAACGCGGAAGAAATCGAAAATATCAACGAGGTTAGAATTTTTTACACTTTCCCTTGCCAAATTCCGGGGGGTTATTTCAGGCGCTAAGTTTGTATTCGAGGTCCGTCTTCACTTTTCACAGAGCTAGGGTTGATTGTGTTTACATGAAAATTATTAAGTAACGAAAGGTGAGTCCAAGTTTTTTTGGTAGGCACCGTCACTAGGGGACGGTTAAGACTTTCCTTGAACGAATTTCCAATGAAGTCAGTAACCACCGAAGAAACGCCGTCTGCTCTCTGTCATACACTGCTGCGCCAATGTTTCTTCCTGCCCAATCTAAACATTTGAAAACGATTTCGACACAACGAAGTCTGAACCATCTGGACAGCTGCGCTAATGAACCACCAAAGTCTCTGGTTTACCAACTCCCCCACACCTGCCTTCTTTTCTGATAGTCTCCTCCATTTGGATCACATTCTCTCGGAACAGAAACAGTTTTCTAATGGGGTGGGCTTCAGTCCGAAGCGTTGCAACTGAGCGGAAAAGTCTTTTGATGTGCCATGGGTACCAATTCTTAACCGTGGTGCTCCATCTATCATTGGTTCCGCACATAGCTTCGTTGGGTGGGGCCATTCACTCCACCAACCTTCACCCCTGGGCGGGTGAAGTGGGGAACCTTCACCACTGGAAAAACGGGCGACAACCGTTGAAACACCCCGAAAAAGAATGAAAGTGACCCAACACTCATGCAAGTCAGTTTCAAAATTGGGTGGGTGTCACTGCCGGTTTTTCGTCTTTAACCTTTTTGTGCTCAGAGACAGCCTTTTGGTTAAAGGCAGTGTTCACGATGAAAATCGTTTTTTTTTTGTTTTTCCGCTTATCTTGAAAATGGCCCCATGCTGATTCCAATGATGTCTCTGAAGTCGTACAAGACCATCTGGGAACCGAGTTATGGCCCCTCAAATATTGAGCTAAGGAAACATGGTGGACGAGTTGTCCAAGGCTTGTAACTTCCGTCTTTTGCAGCCGGAGTATGCGAGCTGACCTGAGTAAAGAGATAAGTTGAGAATGAAGAGAAGAACGGGGCTAATGATTGGAAATCATCGCTCATCTCAAGATCTCGAGCATTGATTTGTTCACGTCGGTGGGCGTGTGTTGCGCTTTTGGGGTTTGCCTTGCGCTCGAAGTGGCAACTTCGGGCTCTTTTGCGGCTTTTCCTGGCTCATTTTCATGCGTTTCTTCGACTTTGACGTTACAATGTGCCCCTCCACTACCCGTTCCTAGTGGAAAATGAAACACATTTTTTATCGTGAACACTGCCTTTAAGGTTGTTTCCGGAATACCCAAATAATTCTGCATCGAATGGCGTTTTCAGTTTTGAAAAATACGTTCCCCATCTTCCAGCCGATTTCATTGTATTAAGTGCATTTTTTTTCGCCTGAAATTATCGGTTTTTCGTCCATAACTTTTTTGTTCTTGGAGACAGACCTTTGGTGAAAGTTGTTTTCGGAATTCCCGTAGAAAAATGCGTCGACTAGTGTCTCCAAGTTGAAAAAATATTTTCTCGATTCTTCAGCCTAATTAATTTTCCGAAACAACGGTTTTTCACCTATAACTCTTTAACCGTTAAAGATATGGTTCTGGTAAAGGTTGTTTTTGAAATCAACGTGAAATTTCTGCGTCGGATGGTATATCAGATTCTTAACTTTGCCTGCCCCATAAGTCAGCCAGGTCGGTGGAGCCGAGCTCCGTTGTAGGCTCCAGGAGAACTCTACGTCTCCTACTTACACCATAGAGGTGAAAGCACCCTACGGAGATAACTATGGAGCTCGGCTCCACCGACCTGGCTGCTTATGGGGCAGGAAAAGTTAGGAACCCGATATATCATTCGACGCAGAATTTCACGTAGATTTCAAAAACAACCATTACCAGATTACTGTCTTCAACGGTTAAAGAGTTATAGGCAAAAAACCGGTGTTTCGTAAAATGAATTAGGCCGCCGAAGGATCGAGAAAATTTTTTCCCAAACTGGTAACACTAGTCGATGCGGAATTCTATCGAGGTTCCGAAAACAACGTTCACAAAAGGTCTATCTCCAAGCATAAAAAAAGTTGTAGACGAAAAACCGATAATTTGAGGCGAAAAAAATGCAGTCTCTAAACTGAAATCGACTGGAAGAAGGGGAATGTATTTTTAGAAACTGAAAACGCTATTCGTTGCAGAATTTTATGGGGATTCTGAAAACAACCTACACCAAAGGGCTATCTCCTAGAGTAAAAAAGTTATTAAAGAAAAACTGATTGCTTCTGGTGGAAGAAACGTTATTTCATAGATTGAAATCGGCTGAGAGATTGGAAACGCATTTTTCCCAAATTGAAAATATTATTCGACGCAAAATTCTATGAAGATTCCGTAAACAGCTCCGTTAAAAGATCCATCTCAAAGGGCGAAAATGTTATGAGCGAAGAACAGGTTTTTTTTTCGAAAATTTTTGACTCCGAGACAACTCAAAGGAAATTCTTCATGGCCTAGGTAGATCATTTCATTAAGAATAGTGAATTTCTAAACGAGGGCATCTAACGAAAAAAATGTTTCAAAATTAATAATTAAAAATAAAAATATATTGAATGCAAGAAAAAGAGGATTAAGAAAACATCCAATTTTGAAGTTGCAGATCAATAGGGAACCTTCACCATTTCCCACTCAGGTACTCTAAACAACCTTCACCTCTCGGACTGCTGTCTCCACCCCAACGAACCTATGGCTCCGCATACGAGTTGACCTGCTCACCTATGCTTTGCAGGCTCGATATGTGCTAGAGGGTCTCTAACACTGCATCAGTTTCTATTATCCTAGTTTTTGCAACTGCTTTCGCCAGCTTGAGTTCAGGAGACATCTCTCCAGCGCTGTGTTCATCGCACTCAAACTCGCTCCGGAATTCATCCCGCAATCACGCTCACGACTTTATAATGAAGCCGTCCTCCGTGTCCCTGCCGTCGCCGCGATTATCACCGTCGCGCCGCCGTAGTCGCACATTATCCGCCCGTGTTCGCGACGGGGCTACTCGGCGAGGACAGCGGTCCGCCCCGTCTCTGACGCGCTCTACTACCCGCAATATGTCTCGTGGACGTCTTTCGAGTACGTCGACTCCACCTCCGTGAGCGCTCTTTCTGTTGGCATGACTCCTTAATCTGAATCGTCGCCGCTATCGGCGCGCTCCGTCATCGACATGCTCTATACGAATCGTTGAGTATCTCTGGCCTCCTTGATGATTCGTCCTCTTTTCACACGCTCCATCCATTCCCTCGCGCGGTCAGAATCCCCCCAACAACCAACCACCGCAACCAACCTAGCGCCGCCGCTGATCGTCATCATTAGTATTATCAGACCTCCGTCATCTTGGTTTTATTACAAGTTAGGCCACCTGTTAGAATGTACTCATTCCAGATGCGGCACTGATCCTACCTTCGTTTACCCTTGGTTCATGTGCTTTTGGTTATTACTTGTTAATCGTTTATCAACAAGAAATTCGAGCCAGCTGTTTTTGAGACAGTGAATCCCCGCATCGAGGCATTTTGTTTGTATGAGGTTAACGCAAAACGTAATTTGTCAACTTCCGTTTCATTAGGGTCTAATCCTTATACTTAAAGCAGTTGTGTCCCGATGTGTGTGTGTGTGTGTGTGTGTGTGTGTGTGTGTGTGTGTGTGTGTGTGTGTGTGTGTGTGTGTGTGTGTGTGTGTGTGTGTGTGTGTGTGTGTGTGTGTGTGTGTGTGTGTGTGTGTGTGTGTGTGTGTGTGTGTGTGTGTGTGTGTGTGTGTGTGTGTGTGTGTGTGTGTGTGTGTGTGTGTGTGTGTGTGTGTGTGTGTGTGTGTGTGTGTGTGTGTGTGTGTGTGTGTGTGTGTGTGTGTGTGTGTGTGTGTGTGTGTGTGTGTGTGTGTGTGTGTGTGTGTGTGTGTGTGTGTGTGTGTGTGTGTGTGTGTGTGTGTGTGTGTGTGTGTGTGTGTGTGTGTGTGTGTGTGTGTGTGTGTGTGTGTGTGTGTGTGTGTGTGTGTGTGTGTGTGTGTGTGTGTGTGTGTGTGTGTGTGTGTGTGTGTGTGTGTGTGTGTGTGTGTGTGTGTGTGTGTATGTGTGTGCATGTGTCCCAGATATCTTAGGAATGGCCTATCAAAACTTGTATGAAATGGTACCAACATTTAGGTGGGTGCGACATTTATCGATTAGCAAAAAATCAGCCCGAGTCACCTCTTACTTGCCTCGGGGCAACCGAGTTTGTCCGTGGAGCGCACTTTTGGCCGTGGGTCATGATAGCTTCTGCGAGTCGTCTAGCTATGCAAAAAAATGCAGAGCATCATAAAAGGTGTGCAGGACCCCAGTGAGGGTGTTCAAGACGTCATAGTAAGTGTGCAGGACCCTAATCGGAGTGTGCAGGACGTCATAGAAAGTGCGCAGGTCCTAAGTAGGAATGTGCAGGACCCCAGCGGAAGTGTGCAGGGCGTCATAGAAAGTGTGCAGGACCATAATCGGAGTGTGCAGGACCCCAGTGGGAATGTGCAGGGCGTCATAGAAAGTGTGCAGTACCCTATTCGGAGTGTGCAGGACGTCATAGAAAGTGTGCAGGACGTCATAGAAAGTGCGCAGGTCCTAAGTGGGAATGTGCAGGACCCCAGTGGGAGTGTGCAGGGCGTCATAGAAAGTGTGCAGTACCCTATTCGGAGTGTGCATGACGTCATAGAAAGTGTGCAGGACCCTAATCGGAGTGTGCAGGACGTCATAGGAAGTGTGCAGGACCCTGATCGGAGTATGCAGGACGTCATAGAAAGTGCGCAGGTCCTAAGTAGGAATGTGCAGGACCCCAGCGGGAATGTGCAGGGCGTCATAGAAAGTGTGCAGTACCCTATTCGGAGTGTGCAGGACGTCATAGAAAGTGTGCAGGACCCTAATTGGAGTGTGCAGGACGTCATAGAACAGGTCCTAAGTAGGAATGTGCAGGACCCCAACAGGAGTGTGCAGCACGTCATAGAAAGTGTGCAGGACCCAAATGGTAGCACAGGTCCCGAGTGGGAGTGTGCAGGTCATCAAAAGTTAGCAGGACCGCAGTGGGAGTGTGCAGGACGTCACCAAGAGTAGAATTTGGAAAAAGGTTTTTCAATTTTTTAATGCTAACCTTTTGTGGAGAAGAAATAGATAGGAAAACATGAATCTTGAGAAGCGTGCGACGCGTTTTGAGATTGACGCAGAACCCCTGCGACATTTTTTTGCCAGTTTTAGGATACAAGCAGCAGCTCCATTTCCGCACCTTCTCTGTTCGCCACTCATTGCAACCGTTCAGTCATTTTGAATCCCTAACTTCCAAAAACCAGTTGTATATATGTTGCAAGTCTGAGCTTATCAAAATCTGCACCACAAATACATAAACAACCACCTACCAATTTCATTCATTGAGAACAAGGGCATGATGTTGGTCAACTAGGGAAACATCATATAATATGAGAATGCGTTTTTCCTTATCATGATAGAGACGGTAAAGCGAGAATAATCGCTTGTGAACTTTACAAATTGGAAGAAAGGGCAGTGGGTAGTGACGTAAGGGAAGGAAGTATAGAAGGGGTTGTGAATTTTGTGCCGGTAGCAGCCGACGATCTACCGCTGGCTTCTTATGTTTTGCTTTATGATCCCACATTTTGATACCCCCATGGCCTGCAAAAGTTTCTGTGAGCGAAAACTTCGCTAGGTCTCGCTAGTAGTCATTATAGTGCAACATTGTTGTGATGGTTCCTATTTCAATAGATTCATGTGAACTTTATAACGTAATAGTTATTTGTGGTCAATAACCAAAAGTATGTACACGCTCATTCCTACAGTACCGAGCAATTTTTTTTTGCAAAAAAAAGACAGTTTTGCGCAGAGAAAGCGCCGCATCGCCGTAACTTGCCTCCGAGTGTTCCGATTTCGATTTTGAAAGTAATTTTGAATACATGACTTTCAACGAGTCCTATATATTACGGTTACTAAATGACAGATTCAAATGACAGATCACAAAATTACTGGAATCATGATTGCCATGTTTTGACCTGTGGTCGATGGGAATTCCAGAAGTAAATACACTTTCTTAGACGAATTTCTGAATTCGAAATTTTTTTTCAGATTCCATTGCATTTGTCTTGCTTAGAGGAACATGAATATTCACTCCAAAATTCATCCCGTCATTTTTGAACTGAGTTATGGCGCCACGGCGCTCCGTGCGCGCGAAAAGTGCCGCAAAACGTCGTTTCTGGAAAAAAAGCTGCTCGCTATTGTAGACAGGGAAACCAAATGTGCTAACCCCCCCCCCCGATCGAATGAATATTTCGAATAATCCGTTTGGAATTTCCGTTACGTATACATTTCCAGTGTGGCCTTTTTGAAATTCCCGAATGAATTAGTTTTTTTTTTGGTGAATATTATTTTCCGGACTTTCGGGTGTGTTAACACGAATTCGAAGAAGGCATCTCGATTTCCAAAATGATTCAATGGATCGAATGTCATGATATTAGGACAGCTAGAGTGATTGCATAATTCAGATATCTCCGTTTTCTTTTTCTAATTAGGGTTTTCTGACCCAAAACTTTTCATTTTCCGGTTTTTTTTTCATTTTTGAAACTTTAACTCGTTGATCGATCGCTTCAGAACTGACACGGCGCATGTCAGCCGCACAGCACGTATATAAGGGGCTCGATCCCAAAGAGAGCACAGTGGGCCTTTCCAGGCTGCTCCTGGAAGGTGACTACGAGTCACTTTCTGGACGATTTTTGAACCGCTAAGGGGTCTCCCCCACGGTCCTCAGCGAGGGGAGCTCCCTCGCTGTCGACCGTGGCGAAGGTTATGTCCCTGCTGTGGGGGTGATCCCCTACTGCGGTCCGCGACTTGGACCGTATCCTTGTTGGGGGGGGGGGGACCCGCTCCCATCGAAGGTGTGGGAGCCCGTTCCCAGCGCCACGTGCTCATATCGAACAGGCCATGTGCTGTTGCGTGGGAAACGGGGGTTCGGAGAAGGTTTTGCATGTCTGGGCCACGTGCTCCTATTGAACAGGCCACGTGCTTTAGCGTGGGAAATAGAGTGCGGCAAAAGTTTTGCCTCGCTGCGCCACGTACTGCTATCGAACAGGCCACGTGCTGCCGCGTGGGAAATGGGGATGCAGCAAGGGCTTTGTCTCTCTGCGCCACGCAGTCCTATCGAACAGGCCACGTGCTCCTCGGAGCAGCACGTGCTGCTGCAAAAGTTCCTTTCAACTCGACTAGGTACCCGAATAGAAAGCCTATCGTGGCCGAATAGGACCCCCCGACTCTCTGAGTGCCTGATACCATCGCAGGAGAGCATCAACTCGCAATCAAAAACGAGTTTATGGTTTGGAAAACGCTTCGAAATTCAATTAATTACATCAATCGATAATATCCAAAACTAATACTACGTCTGATTAATTTGCATTCGATAGAAGCCTTCGTTAAACAATGTACAATACCACTTGTAGGTTTTGGTTAGAATGCTCGCGAGGACGCGTTTTCACGTCTTTTTCGTTCTTTTGGATTGAAGAAAAGCTAGAAACTCAACTTTGAGAGAAGATCTGGTAATATTTATGGTTATGCCGTAAAGGGCTGCCCAATGGTACAGCCTCCTTGGAGGGTTTTGTTGAGAACTAAAAAAGTTTAGCAGTCAGCCGGGTTCCAGATGATGGTGCTGTGGCGAAAGGACATGTGCTAGGAGTGCCCCCCCCTTTCCCGCTGTACCATGATTAGAAACCTGACTAATTGCAAAACTTCTTCAGTTCTCCACGAAAACTCCACAACGGCTATACCATTGGGTAGCCTTCAACACCAGGATCTTGAATATCACATTAGTTTGGCCCGAAATTGAGTTTGAAGCGAGTCAATTAAAAAGACGCGAAAACTGTGTCTTCCAGCGCTTTCTAATCAAATCTCACGAGCAGTATTCTAGGCAATCAATTACCTTTTTTTTGCCAAATTTCACTTTTTTCTTCGTTTTTGCAAAATTAGCGCTGTTGTCGTGGGTGTGAGACATTCTGCTGGATAAACAGCATTTTCCATATATGTGCTTCCTATCACGGCTTCTTTTGCCTCGACCCAGAAGCCTTATGTAGCGCTGTTGTTTGCGGCTGCGGCCAGTCCATTTCCTCGTCACAATATCTTTTGTTGATGGCTGAGCTGGTTCTCCTGCCTTAGGCTATTCATGGATTTCCATTGTCGACTGTCTTCTCCCCTATAACACTTTAGGGCCTGCGTTACGCGCTGAATTTAGGGATTGTCCCAAAAGCTTTTTAGCGCAAAATGAGAATTTGAGACTCCCCACGTGAAAACTCTGTATGAACACCTTTACTCCCTTTTTCTCCCTCCCTACAAACACAAAATTTGCTGCAAGTTTTTTACTAGACTTGGTGTATTTGGAACTGCCTTCAACCCTACAATTACTCTGTCGAATGATTTGTCTACTGGCAGAGCAATCTCGATCTGTAGCCCCATAGAGCGTTCATTTGGAAGGTTCTGCCTCATCGGACGCTCATGACAAAAAACAGGCCTAACCACCCTCTATAGCAGTCTCCATACAAGGAAATCTGCAGCATGTTCTGTCGTCCCTGCACTTTGAAATGCTACATATTTTATTAAGTAGCGTCTGACACGCATTTGGTTGCAGTGATTCTGACGGGTCAAGTCGAGATGAGGACTTATAAATTGAAAATTGGATTGTTTTGGCAGCATCACAATAATTTGCTTTGCGGTGTGTATGAAGTCCGTCCAAAGGAGACTGATCGCCCACGCGGTAGGCGTGCGTGTCGTGCGGCCGTCACGAAGGCCTTTTTGGAACGATCCTGTGCGCGGATGCAAACAGCTGAGGCAGATATCACTTATTACTCGACTAATATTCCTGCTAACCGAATCACCACTCCGAAAAAATGACTTTTCGATGACCACGTGGCCGGAAAGTTTCTTCGGACGGATTATACTTGAACGTTTGTGTTTTTTCATCAATGTTAAGTCGCTTGAGAGCATTTTATACTAACTACCAGGGTACCTTATGCATTTAGAAGACGTTGCAGGGCAGCCACCGTCGAAACGAGCCTGCTTCGTGAACGATATACGGATCGATGCCTGCGGCGCAGGCGTACGAACTGTACATTCCAATTTTGAAGTGCTTTCGTTTATCTCGGATTCGTTTTTTTTGCGGGTGGAAAGCTGGAGGGAAGGTTCTTTTTTATATTTGGTTACTTCTGCGATTGGCGCTCGGACGCTCAACATGATTTGTGGCGCTTTTGGAGCCGACCCTAATTGCAGGTTCTCGGAGTTCCATAGTGAGCACGTCTATCTGGATTCTGTTGATCTAATTCGGGCTGAAAAAGTTCAATGACTAGCACTGTTTTTGGGTTGGAGTTAGGCCCCCAGCTCCTCCTTTCGACACAAACTGGGATTCGCGTGAGTTTTTGAATCGTCTAGGGCTACCTCAGGAAACTAAACAGTTTTCTGGAATAATCTGGATGCAGTATGGAACTACGAGAAGTCTAGGGGAAATTCAGATTCTACCAGTTACTATTCCATCTGGACTTGTGGTTTTTTTAGGTGTTGCGTAGTCTGAATTGGCCCGAAATGTTGAGCAGACGGTGTTTGCGTGTCTTATCATTTTTTCTGCAAATGTCTATCTAAGCCAAGGAATCTCAAAAGGGATGGGCCGAAAAAGATCTGTAACTCGGAGACGGAAAATTAGGGCGAAAGTTTATTTTCAACTGGAAACTGAAATCGGATGAGCCAGAAAGAGCGAAAAGACGGGCAATAAAAGGGAAGTTCTTGAAATCTCGTGATTCGCCACCGGCTTATTTTTAGTGGATTTTTCCTTATTTTCCCAAAAAAAATACCGCAAAACAGCAGTTAGAAAACAGACGAAGAGGGTTGGAAGAAGGAAACGGAAAGCGGAAAACGGTTTTTTCCGTGCATCCCTGGTTCTCAATCACTTCTTCCAGTATCATTCATGGTTCCTCCAGTCTATCCCATTGAGTGGTCCTGAAATGTGACTTACGGTCGGCACGGATCTTAACTATACTTTGCGTTCCCTATTGAAGGTTGGCGCAGGCTCGGTGCCATGGGCTATAAGGCCTCTTTCAGACCTAGTGCATACTTCCTGCGACGCGCGACGGCGACAGTGCATATTAGCAATATCGATTTTCGGTCGATTTATATAGCAAACACTATGTCGCGTCGCCCGTCGCGGGAAGTATGCTCTAGGCTTCAGAGTTTGATTGCTGTGCGACGCGATAGCATGTTTTGAATGCAGATCGACGTGCGACGCGATCTCGATCGATGCTCATGGTTATCATCGCATCGCGTCGCACAGTGATCGAACTCTGAAAGAGGCCTAACATAGGTGCACCGAGTTTGCGCCAATCTTCATAGTGGAATGCAAAGTATCGCTAGAATCCATGCGGACGGTTTTTGATTAGTTCAGATATGCATTCTGTTATCTAAGCGTCTAGATGCAACTCTTTTAGAAGCGCGATTTAAATGGTGTACTACGGACTTCTGAGAGACTGACAAGATGAGACAGGGAAGAGAAAGGGAGGGAAAAGAGAACAGAACTGCGGGCGCGCTCCAGGATGTACATTATGCTTTCTGCGGGAAGAAATATTTAAAGTTCAGAGTTGCTTTTGAGGATTTGTCCTTTATCGGGTGGCTTCGGCTAAACAAAATATTTCGCACCGCTATTTGGGCTTGTCCAGATATTTTTGTTGTACTAGTCGGAAAAATCACTCTCAGGTGTGGCATCCATTAAGGCGACGGCGAGGGTCAGGGAGTGGAACGCCGCACGCACGCGTCACGATTTCAACTCAAACTATGGCGTGAACCTGCTACGTTTCGAGTACCCCGATCGCCGCATTCATACATACCAGTACATAACAATTTGAAGCGTCTTTTCGTGATTTCTTGTATTTGATCAATCCTCCAGTTCACTACATAGAAAGGAGTGCCCGCGGGCAAGTTCGCCGCATAGGCAGAACAGCTCTTCCCACGTAGTTGCTGATGCGCGTTCACCGTAGGCCCCTGAAGAGACCGACCGCGTCTAGGTGGCTAGCTCGTCCACGGCTACTCTTTTTTTGTGTACTGAGACCACAGCCACTGACAAAACTCCTTCGTGAGGCATCCTTTTTGTGTTGCCGCCCTTTACGATTCTGCTTCAGCTCCTATATTTTTTCACTGAATTTACACGTCCACCTACTTACTTAACATGTTGTCAACATTCCCTGAATATTCGCCAATTTGGTCACGAAGTGCACGTAGTTGGCCGAAGTTGTTGGCTAGAGTCGTTCCTAGCGTTTCTTCTGAATAAGTAGATGTATAGCTCACAGGGGAGACTGGTTTGGGGAAGCAAAACTCTGTAGAATAAGAAAAACCAGGAGCATGAGCACAAGTAGGAGGAGGAGGAGGAGCGCGAGGAGGTCTCAAGGGCTCGCCCCTCATTCACCACCTCCTGTGTGTTTTCCTCACTTATTCACGAGCCACTGCTTCAGCCCACCCTTGTTCGACACCACTCCACTGCTGCTGCTACTACTATTGCCTAGGCTGCGATTTGTTCGTCGGGGGATCTTTACGCCTCATTGCCCTACATGACTATGGGTTAGGTTGGGTTCGTTTCAGCTGGCACGGCTGGCTAGCTTGCACTAACGTTCGAAGTTTTTCTGTTATATGTGCATTCTAGTTCCTGAAATTTGAAGTGAACAGTTTTTTTTTCGAATGATAGACCTTCTAGGCTTCAGAACTTTCCGTGGTCCATGCAATTTCACCAACTGCCAGCAAAGATAAATCCAGTTTGGGGATGACTGTGCACTGGTTTGAATTACCTACCTCGTAGTCGTAAACACCGCATAGCGTACTTACTTGGGGTCACGGTGTCATGCTATCAAGACGGTCGTATTGCTCAAAGGCGACGCCGAAGGTGTGTCTTATGGGCTTTCAATGCGGCCCCTTGCGCCGTCGTGGTAGGTCTTCTAAACCATTTCCGGTAACTGGAAGGTTAAATGCCAGCTTTTATATATGCCGTAACCATAGGGTTGGGAATCTGGTCCGCCCACTTCCCTGATTAGTTGTGCTCTGCATCTACTTAGAAAGTTCTTTATTTTCAGTTTTCTCCGAGCCTTCTATGCAGGCTAATTGTAAGAAAGTATTTTTTTTTCTGGAAAACGCTGGTGCAATACGGAAAACTTTCTCGAGAATTTCAGATGAACTTCCAAATTTGTTTCAAGGCTCTGAGTCTTAGTGCAGCTCTAGAGAAATTTATGGTATCTTCTCAGTATCAGGCTGAATAAGCGTCACGAGCTAGATTTACTTGGATGGACTTCTGGTAAACGTACGAACAGATTAAGGGCGTAAAAGAGTGGAAGAATATTCGGATTCCTGTGTTTGAAAGATATCGAACAACGAATGAATATTCCGGATGACTTGTGTTCAAATTTTCTAATCCAATGAGTTTTTGTGAAACCCCTTTCCGAAATTTTCTTACTTATGGCTTTCAGTATTATATTACTTCTACTTACGAAGAAATGACTTTCTCCTGAATAATTTCATCTGAAAATTCAATTCTTTTTCGGGTTCTGTTGTACATTTTTTTAATAAATGTATCAGATTTGAGAACTTGCCCAAATTCAATGCGAAAAATATTCTGGGACTTATACGAGTTTTTGAAGAATTGCTTAGATTCTCGGCTAGGAATCAAATCGACTTTTCTTTCTGAGTGTTGGGTTATAGTCATTGGAAATCTACAGGATATTCGACAAATTTGAAGTCCGCCCGAATGTGACTGTCCACCTCCGTGGTCGGCGTGAGTGTTGAGCGGGCGTGAAGTGGACATTTTTTGCACCTGCTAATCGATTAGCAGGAACATTAGATAATTATAAAATAATATACCCGTCAGCTGTCTGCAGTCTTGCGAAGATTGGTCTAAAAATGCCTAAATGATGGCAGCTCAACACTCACGCCGACCTCGTGGACGGACACTCTCATTCGGACAGACTTCAATAATTATAATTTTTGGATGAATTATTCCAATGTCGAATGAGTCTTTTTTATTATGAAACAGATTGAGGACCCTCTTCAGTCTCATGAATAGTTTCCTTTGGGTTCATGCACTGTTTCGAACCAGGACTTGTTTTCAATTCGGAAATTTATGATGTAGTGCGGGAACCTAAACGGGTTTGCTAGTGAACACTCAACCCTGTCTTATCAAAGCCTTCAGTGCGGTTCTGAGAAAATTTCTAAGAGTTATGTATTTGGACATTGATGAATCGATTATTTGGAAGAATCCTAAAATTCAAATTTCTGAGTAAGTCGTAGTTAGGACATTCGCAATTTCATTTTTTCGACTTTTCCAGCTTTTCCCGGTTACATTTTCACACACTGGTCCATATGAGTATGTACTACAGAGACTATGTGAGTCACTCTCCGGCGTCCGAATATGGACATCGCTGTGCCATAGACTGTGGAAAAAGTCTTAGTGCGCTTCTCTTTGTTCGTCCTCTTGTCGCGATTTCTCATCTTCTGTCTGACTCATTGTGCATTTCAATTCAACTATATACATGCACGCGTTGATGTGTTACGGTCCGTTGTTCGCGCGCACGCGCAGGCAAAAAGTAACAACCAACAAGTTACGACTCACCCCCGTCGCCACCACCGCCGCAGACGACGATGACCGCCACAATTCATCTGAACATTCTTATTGATCGGCGTAACACAGGGGATTCTCTAAGGGGTGAGCACCGATGCGTTTAGTGTGAGCGCGAACATTTTGGGGTTCTTTTTGCTTTAGGCTTCGAGGGGGTAGCGGCTAGAAGGCCGGGAAATACAAAGACTTGAGGAGGGCCAGCCGGTTAGTGCTCTCGA
The DNA here is from genome assembly GCA_029168955.1 of Aplectana chamaeleonis. NCBI lineage: Eukaryota > Metazoa > Nematoda > Chromadorea > Rhabditida > Cosmocercidae > Aplectana > Aplectana chamaeleonis. Next base: position 82,706 of record JAPDOI010000420.1, read on the forward strand.
GTTGAAAATTTACAGTCGTTCACAAGCCCATAGTAGCAGGATTTTGTTGGCAGGAGCAAACAATAGCAAAGTCAGCATACCTAATATCTACATAGTTCCGCAATCGCATTCAGTCCGCAAAGTCTCATTATCACAATCGTAGAAGCGAAGCAGTTGTTTTGAGAATGATTTCTTCATTTTCATACTTGAATTTTTCAAAAACAACCGCTTCGCTTCTACGATAGTGATAATGAGGACTGAACGCGATTGCGGAACTGAACTATAGATACATTTTGACTAGGCCTTTCAAAACATTCAGTACAGTGAGAGGAATTGAGGTGGTATAGTCTTATTGTCAAGTTAAGTCTAGTGGATGAATAGGACGCGATCACAGCGGCGAGCCTTGCTGCGTTTCCGTCACCACCGACAAGCGAGATTCTGACCGCGCCTGACGATCCACCGTCGCGTCTCCGTCCACTCACTAAACTGTATTATACAAGGGGACCTTACATGGAGCGAAGAGAGTACAGAGGAAAGCATTTGGAGGATCGTTTCTGTCCAGCAGCTGCGTACCAGAAAATACAAAAGTGTTCACCACGGATAGATGGAAGTTCTAGCTGATTTTGGTCTGGGACCGAACTCGACCGTTCGCAGCGCAAACGGCTCTTGCTGCCACTACACTTTTCGCGTCTTTGCTTTTTTGGGAGATGGAACGGAATAAGATTTAAAGGCACAGTCCAACCTCAGAGATAATTTTTGATATTATCGTCCGGTCGCCCCCTATAGCAACCCTGCCAAGCGCGAAATCTCAAATCGCTCAAATCACTGAGAAAAAGCAAGGAAAAAGTTGGCCACGCCCCCTTTAACGAAAAATTGGGTAACGCCCCTGCCAGGTTTCCGACCTCAATAGGGAAGAGACGCGCCAATGATTTTATTCAAAACCATGTTCTTCGATTTGTTTTCGGTCTGGCTTCATATTGTGGCCTGCTTCAGAACGATGGCTGCGAATAACGAGAAAATACAGGCTCGAGACAACTCGTCCGCGAACCTCTTGCCGTTCGAAATCGAAATTTTTGAGAAGCCGTAACTCCGTTCGGTGAGTGTTCTGAGCGATTCTGAAGACACCATTGTGATCAGCGTGAAATTTTCTCCAAGATAGGCAGAAAAACGAAGAATCGATTCCGAGGTCGGACTGTGTCTTCAAGGGCAGTGTTAACGATAAATTTCACTGCCGATATCTTCACGACTTGAGGAACGTCTGGTGCCCTATTAGCAAAGCATGCTTAAAAAGGACACGAAAGACGCGTTTTCGAGCGAAAACAGGCCCTCTCTTGTTTACGTTGATTGTTGAGCGTGGAAGAATTGACCGCTAAAAGGATGATACCTATCAGTGCAATGAATCGATCAGCTCACTTATCAGCACTTCCTTGACTTGATCATTCCTGTAATCTGAGTCTTCATTTGTTCATTCCGAGGGGGCGGATCTGGAGCACGGGGCGTGTCTGGGACACCAAAACGCTTGTTTGCAGCCGTTATTTTGCCGCTACTGGCTCGTTTTCTACCGTTCTTTCGACCATGGGAGCCTAGGATCCATCTCGCCTACCATTTCACTATGGAAAGTCAACGAAGAGGATCATCGTGAACGCTGCCTTTTATAGTCGGAATTCCTACGATTTCTCGTGCTTAGCAGGACCATGTTTCAGCCTTTGCATATAAAAATCCCGGCATGTGGACTGTGTAAACGAGAAAGGAGGAGTTGCGGACGAGTTAGGTCGCAGGGACGCGAAGCGCAGTGGAAATCATCTGCTTTCATTTTGTTGGCTTCGTGACGTGCCTTTAGGGTAAGAGCACTGCAGCGACGGCGTGAACGCAGGCGAACTCGTTCGTTGTTCTTCGCTTTCCGTGTACTGGATCGACAACCCCTCTCTGGATATTGGATTTGAGGTGGATTTTATATGGTGTTTCATTCGCCTAATCTATTTACCTAAACGTCCCCTCTGTTTCAAAGCGAGTTTTCTCGCATCCATCGCGTGCATGTGAGTACGTATACCGCTTCTGCACTCCTTCTCCTACACTCTCGCTGTCACTCTCCACGCTCCGCACACGCGCGCGGAGAAATGAAACTAATTTTGCTTTAAATCACAGGTTTCATCACTCCAGTTCAGTCCATGTACATACATACTAGCGTACAGCTGGTGTGAACGTTCTCTGTTCACTTCATTGTTCATCGGTTTACCTATGAGGTAACAACGAAGTGCACGCGCTGATGCTGATACCGCAATTCATCATTTCTATGCATTATTCAACTATTCGCGATGCACCTGGCTAGCCTATAACTTTTTGTTATGGACTTCTGAATAGGACCAGAATCCGCTTTTTATTGGGTTCTCAGAGTTTGATCATGATCGAAAATTTCAATGTTTTGGATGCATACCAAGACGGTCTTTGGGACCGAACTATTGTAGTTTTTCCGGAAGCAATCCATATGTGCGTTCTGTTTTTTTTTGGAAATTTGGCGTCCTTCGACCGAAATTGATATTTATTACCTTACACATAACCTCTGGGCCCTGATGAAGCTTATTTCCCGTTTTACTCCTGCCCATTTTCATGGATGAGAAAGCTGAAAATTAAAAAAAAAACTACCCCCAGTACCGCTACACGAGTAAGAAGTTGGCCCCGCCCTGTATTTCTCCGCCCCCTTATTTGCCGTCCTCCTCCAAGATTGGGGTGCTGGGCCATTCCCACCGTCGTCGATGTTTGTGGTTTACTTATTGTACTTACTGCAACACCCACAACGTCGCCGCCTTTGGGAATGACCCAGCACCTCTGTTCTGGAGGATGGCAAGTACAGGGGCGGAGAAATACAGAGGCGGGCCAACTTCTTACTGGTGTAGCGGCATTGTGGGTCGTTTTTGGCGCTTCAAAATGCGTAGGCGTTGTGTTCTGTGCCATACCATTCTGTGTCCGTAGTTATCTCAACCACGTTTACGAGCATGTATGCTGCCTTTAATTGTCTGAGTGATTCGAGTGTTTCTGCTATGTCCTTCTCAGAACTGCTAGGAAGAGGTGGCTTACGGCAAGGTAAAATCTCGATAACCCTCTCTTGGGCATGGCCTTAATCCGAAATTTGTCTGTTCCAAGAATTATTCGCCCGTTTATTATGCTTCCTGCGCATTAATTCAAAAACCCGAGAATCTATGAAGGGGTCAAGTTGTAGTACACAATCCCTTCACTCAGCATAACCACTGAGTTCACCTACACTCAGAGGCACTGGCCCGCTGCATTCATTTCCGGCTCACAATGAGGTGCCAGCGGGAGAAAGAGGAAGAGCCCTCATTCGATGCCCCGAAAACTCGGATACTACCTCTTGAGGGGTTTGCACCTCATGCCTCCAACTCTCCTCCCTGATGAGGTGTGAAGGCATTTCGTCGCCACCACACCCCGAAACACTGCGCGCAATCATGCATATGGCCCCGCGCAAATGATAATAGTGGGTCGTGTGGGTTTGTCGTATTTGCCAGGTGTACCTGCTTCCTCTTCGGCCTCAGCCAGCCAGCATCAGCCTCTCAGTCAGCCTCAGTCAGCGCCGCCTCTCCCCCACCCTCCCCCCGTTCAGAGCAAACAATTACATAGCAGCCACTGCGAGGGGAGAGGAAAACGCGCGCTATGTGGAATGAGAAGAGGGTCGGGTGGCCCCGATTCGAGTTGCGTCGTCTGTGGGTGGGGGGTGAGTGCGTCTCTTGTGGGTGGTCGATCGATTTCGGCCCACGTTACTATCAGCAAGTTCGACCTCGAGATCAGACTCTCACCTCATCATCCAGTAACCGCAGACCGACCTCCCATCGGCGTGCGGGCGTGTTTTGACGCATCATCTGTGTGTTGTGTTTATGCTTCCCCTTTCGACTACTGATCTTTGCCTCCACCCTGTTGTTCTTGGTCTAGTGATTCATAACATGAAGTGAGGCTACTTCGGAGAAGGAGGTACTCAACGAGTTTCCATCCTGACCAGATTTTGTGCTAATATAGTTTGATTTTGAGTGCCCTAAACGCTAGATCTCATTTTTTGCTTTCAGCAGGACATTTATGCTTCTTATTTAACTATCTTTTTTTGCCGACCCCTGTACGTTTTTAATCTTTTCGTGGAACTGGTACAATACCGCCGCTATCCAATGGAAAAAATGGGCAATGTGGGTAACTAAGGCGTCTTTCGGCCACAACTTGCCTCAAACTGCCCCGTTTTCATTTTCGAAAACGCCGAAATGTACAGCAAGTTGTGATCTAGTCGATCGTGTGAAAATATTTTGCGAAATTTGAGAGCAACAATCTTTTTTCAAGGCGGAATACATTTCGATTTTAACCATGCTAGAGATCGCGTACGGTTGTTTTTCACCGAATGAGCTTGTTATCTTGTGATAACATTATCAAATTCATAGCTAACTTCATATTAAAAAGCGTTTTCACAAGTAAATTCCAATTTTGTCTTATATTTAGATAGATTGTGGCACGGTGAACATTTTGGTCCTTTCGAAATTTAAAACGGAGCACTTTGAGGCGAGTTGTGCTCGAAAGACGCTTTAGTTGCCCACATTGCCCACTTCGCCCATTTTTCCCCTTGGATAGCGGCGGTATTGTACCTTTTCGTGATTCAATCATTAGGGAAAATGGCAAAATGTTTACCCGTCTTCTCAATCCTCATTGCTTTGATCATATATCTTCTATAAGACATTTGAAAGTTGTAGTATCGCTCAAGTCGTATTTTTTTTTCATAACTATGCCACATTACGTGGACCTCAAGACCCCTAAACGGTTTTTAAAATTTGTTTTTGAATTTTTCCAAAAAAGCGAATTATTTAATCAGCCGGGTATCCGCTTCGTGATTTTTGACTATTTTCTGTTCAAAATAACATCAGTGAAGTAATGACTCTTTTAAATATATAAAATTTTATCCACAGCCGAATTTCAAGCTCCTAAGCTGCGTTCGTCAATTTTTTTTTGGCTTCTGGCTTTTTTTAATATGGGCCACTTCATCAGTCGAATTTCCATTACAATATTTGTTGATGTTTTATATGAAACATTTAAGTGGTGATGCTGTAGTAGAATCGTAGCTGTTCATTACCGCTTTTTGGTAGGTGCAGTCAGAATGTCAACGCTAATTTACAATCTTTTAAAATTCTTTTTTTTAAGTTAGGTAGGCCATTTAGTTGGCGGGATAGCCACTAAAATAATCGTTCTGATTTTATATGCGTACTTTCAAACAGTAATCACGTTTTTCAAATCGTGGTTTTTCTTAATATCCCGCTTTTTTGACTCGGTCGAATTTAGGTCTCCCTGAAGGGCGCGCAAGATATTTTTGATATTCGGCTTTTTTTCTGAAATTGGGCTACTAGATCAATCACCCATCCGGTTTATCATTCGCATATATTTTCAGAAAGCCTCAAATACTAATAATATTAGCCAAAGGCCGGGATCATACTTCCTGCGACGTGCGACAACGACAGTGGGGGCATATCGATTTTCTGTCGGTATTGATAGTAAACATTGCGTCGCGTCGCTCGTCGCCGGGAGTGTGATGCCGGCCCTATGGCGTCAGGCGCGTCTGCAAAACGAATTGTATTTGGTACCTCTTGAGGAATCATAGTAAAACTGCTTAGTATCCCGCCCCGAGCTGGTGGTTTAAAGAAGTCAAGCTCAAGACTGTCGTTTTCTGTACCATTTGTACTGTGCTTCTCTGGGCTAAATTCCGGTTCGCAATTGCGTCTCGACACGCTTTGCGGCCGTACGCGCTCGAGTCAGTCGAGTTTCCAGCGCCAAAGCCGACTCGATGTGGCTTTTCATAGAGTTATCTCCAATTTGTTTAGTTTCCAGTTTCTGAAACCCACCGGGAGTCAACAGATCGGCGGCTGCGGTGCTGGAAACTCTTCCGACTCGAAAGCGCGCGGCCGCAAAGCGTGTCGAGACGCAGTTGCGGAGCGGGATTTGGTCCAGAGAAGCACAGTATGATTCCTGCCAAAGCATGACTTTTGAATACGCTGGATTACAGGTCCAGTCGAATTTTGAGCTTTTCGAACTGCTTTTACGTTTTTTCGGCTTTGTATTTTAGTTTTTCGTGTGTTTTTTTTGTTTTCAATTTTAGTTTTGATATTTCTGCATTAGTATGGTGTTTGCTATAAGCCGCTTAAATAGTAATATGGATGCTGAAAACGTAACTTCTCTTAATATCCTACTTTTCGCTAAGGAAAAAAATTGGACGTTCTCTGGAAAATTAAACTATTTAGTTGGCCGGATATCCATTTGATATCCGTATGACATTTGTATACGTAAGGCGCTCAAGTAGTGACTCTAATCGCTAAATCGCGATGCGACAAAAAACCCTGTCTAGGTACGCATTTTGAACCACCTGATTAGCTTTTACTTCCGAAATTCTATAGCTTTTGAAAAAAGTTGAATTGCTGTATAAGAAATCGAAATGAGGTTTCATTCGTATTCACATATAGTTATTGAAATACTTACTTCTTGAATATTTAAATGAATAAATATCAATCATAAGCAGTATCGAAACGGAATATAATGGGTGAGGTGTTCTTGAACACTTCGTGAAATGGGAATATGTATGTAGTATGTCATATTCATACATATGTATTCTGTTGAATGTTTCCAATGTATTTATAGGTATCAAATGACTCATATGTATGTAGGAGAAGGACCCAGACACAAAGGGGCCAGTCATCTGGAAATGCATGGGTTTTGGGAAAAACATCTAACGACAGTTGGTAGACAAGTCGCTGATTAATGACCCTTCCAATTCGCATGGCTGACTGGTATTTCACTTTCCCCGCGCTCTCTTTTCCAAAAGTTTCGAGAAGCGGACAATGCTCACCCGTGCGTGCTGCGTCGCGGTCAGCGATCGTCGCGCGCGGTGAGATGTGCGGCGATGCGACATCCCCACATTTTGGTGAAATCAAGTAAATTTGCGTTTCGTGGAGCATTATTAACTTTTCTGTGTTCATTTCATGCCGCTAACGATAAGCATTTTCTTGTTTGAAGGGCTGAATACTCTTCCATGGGTACTGGGGCTCCTGCGTTTTCTGCGCGCGCGACACTAATCAGACCGTGACGCGTACGCACGCAAGTGAGCAGTGTCATGGAGCAAGAAGTCCCATGGAGATTTGCCCAATCGGTTCATGTAATGTCTACAGGTTTCAATAAATTAAGTTTTGAGAGTTGTAGGTGCAAAAGTCAATATAAGTAATCCATACTCAAAACGTCTTAAATGCCCCAGAAGATCCCAAGAAGAACATTCCCATAGCTTCTCGAAAAGATGATGGGAGGGAGGGTCTATTTGGCTCAAAACCTTCTAGTATATCGAACGAGTAAAAAATTTTGAATATTCGATTAAACTAAATATTCGATTAATTGACTTTTCCGATTAGTCGAATTAATCGAATATTCGTTCATTCGGGCGAGTATTCGCTGTACAAATATTCCTTGACACACTCTATCGTATACCCACCGTAGGATGACTTTATCCGAGAAGAATCGATAAATGGGTTGTGTTAGGCAGTTCAAATAGGTTGCTCCTGTGAAGAAGTTTCGAGACAATTTTATCGTAGCATTCCAAAACCCCCAAACGTCGCGTTTAAACAGAAAATTCCCCCCAGTGGGAGGCTTGGAACCAAATCAGTCGAAGTTTTCAGATAGACGACAAATTGACCTCAAATCTGTATTTAGCACCCAAAACAACCCCTAGAAAATAGTCTTCTAGTCGAATTCTAACAGTCTTTCAGAAAACCCTAAAAATTTCTTTTTGGGCACTAATTTTCTTTTCGCAAAATTATGAAAATGCCCTTTTCTGGAAGTCTCTGAGGCATTTGCAATGTTCTGAACACAAGTTATTGGTAAACGGGCTTACACCCACAACATTCAGCACATGGTCTTCTAAAACATCGAGGTGTATGTAAAACAATCCCTTATTACATAGGTCAACACCCAGAACCACCCCGAGAAAATAAAGGATTGAGCGAAATTTGAAACAATCCTTCCAAACGTCCTATCAAATTGCTTTTTGTGTAATCCTTATCTTCTTGCGAAGGTATGAAATTACCCTTTTCTGGATGGAAACCACCGAGGCATTTGGGAAATTTTGAGCTTGCTTTATTTATACACCACCACACGAGTACAACTCTTTAAAACCCTTAGGAGAACTTTTAAGAAAAGCCATAGTCAGGCGTACACCCTTTGTTTTCTCTCCGAAACTAGGCTTTATTCATAAATTGGAAACACGTGCGAATTTCGACACTGAACCATTCGAACGGTCGCCCGACCAAAAAAAAATATGGTTTCCGCAACATATTTAGTCTGGCGCATGGACCAGGCGGCCGTGCGGTATTGGCGGCATTTTCGATCAACAGGATTTCAGTCGCGCGCGGCGATCTACCGTCGCAGCCCGGTCCATTCACCCGACTAAATTTGTCACGTGAACTCTATGTTACATCCCGCGCTGAGGACCAGTTATGGGTTTTCCTCCTTTCGATTACCATTGCTGGCCACTCAAACGTTCATCTGTGAATAGGACCAGTGGAAAAATCGGGCTTAAATTGTTACTATTTCCTCTTCTCTATAATATATGGCAGATTTGTTGGCATTCCCGAATAGCATATTCATAGACTGGCCATGTCCTAACGAGGGCAATTAACATACTAGATGCCGAATTCTCCACTCTTCCTTTCCAGGATTCGCCCCGAAATGTTATTCTCCTCGGTCCGTGATGGCTCCTCACTCGTGGCGCGGTTGGCGACTACTGATGAATAAAATTAGTATCGGACGGTTGCAATCAACCACTCCGCTGCATCGCAATCACACATATTCACACATGCCTCACTGGTTCTCTTTTTCTTCTTCCTATTCCTCTCCTGCTTCTATTGCTAACTACATATTATTCTTCCTGTAATTATTAGGAGCAGGCCAAGTGCTACATACCCTCCTCTCCTAGCCTCCAGCCTTCTAGAAACTCGTTCATTTTCATGGCATTCATGAAAAATGGCCTCCATTGCTTTTGAAGGCTGACAGGCAGAAGCAGCGGCAGCAGCGGCGTTACATTCAGCGTTAGAGAAATGTTTGTGAGTCAATAGCCGAGTCAGGCAGCCTCATCGCGCGCGCTAATTTTGTCCTCTTCTTTTTTTTCTTATTCGTCATGTTCCCATTCTCTCCTAGCAGGGATCTGCGTTAGTGAGAATTGATCGTTATGAATCGTTCTTGCGTTTATTTGGGCCAAAAAAGCTCATCACTACGCTAATTTTTTTCTCCATAAGCGAAAATCCACCGCTTGACTCCATTACGGAATCAGAAAAGGCGTTAGGCTAGTTTGACCGAGAAGGTGGCCGACTTAGTCCCTTTTTGACCGTAGCGCGGCCCCTCTCGGCCAATGTCGGTTTTGAGTGCGGTTCCTCACGCACTGATGGGGTTCCAACCAGGGATGTGCGGCAAAAGATTTTGAGATTTCGGCAAACGGCAATCGGCGAAAAAATCCCAAAAACGGCCGGCAAACGGCAAAAGACCTTAACCTTCAGATTGGCCCAAAAGTTATTCACATGTGCCGCTTTACTTTTTTCCTTTTTTTACATACTTATGTCAATATTGTGATAATTTCAATTCAAGAGCATAGCTCCATTTCAAGGCATCAGGTGAACAGAAACAAGACATGTGAGAGCCTATGGAAACAAAGAAATCGCCGCTGCGGCTTCGCCAGGAAGGCATTTCGGCTGCTACAGACACTGAAGCGGCACTATCGCGGAGTAGCAGCGACAATGTCGTGGCGGCCCCGCAATAGTTCAGCTGCTGCTCCGCGGTAGTGCCGCTGCGGCTCCGCGATCGGTGGCCGCGTTCCAGCAAAAATAGGACCGACGGCGAGTAACTCATATGAAATGAGTCATAATACAACTGGGTGGGCCTACGAACAAAAATACGCACCTGAGGTAGCTACGACCTCTGTCTGATTGGCTCAGAGGTTAGCCCTGTTATAGCGAAGTAGGAGATTCGGGATGTACCTCAAACTTGGGCTATTAAACTGGCGAAAATCTCGGTCTATCGCCCAGAACAGTGCATCGCAGTCGACGAGGGTTCGCTGATGCATCCTCTTGGAGCCGTGCAGTTCTAAGACGGAACTGCCTCGGTACTGTCTCGGCAACGTCGCGGCGTTGTCACCCCTCAAGGCACTGCAATAGAATCGCCAACCAATGGCACAGAATTCTCACGGAAGTGTAGACGTTTTTATTTTCAGAAGTTTCCATGTTTGAGGCCCGATATCGTACTATCCTTATCACCGATGAGGCTGCTTTCCTACTCACTAGTCTGTTCCGAGCTTTAACCGCCTACATCTGGAGAAAGACGGTGTGTGAATGTAACACACCGCTTTTTCATTTCTTTGATACCCTACCCTTTATCAATTGGGGATCATCAATTTTGTTTACCGTGAGAATTTTGTGCCGTTGGCAATTTATTATCGTCTCACAGTGATCACGGAGCCGCTGCGGTACTACCGTGTAGTCATCGCGGCACAGTCGAGGGTCGCGGTACTTTCCTGACACTGCCGCGGAAGACTTTCTCAGAGTCCCTGTCCATATGAGTCGCACGTATGCTTCCTGCTTCTTTTAGCTACACCAGAATCTGTCAGAGCTCTGGAATAGAAACTAAAACACCACTTTGGAGTTGAACTATCTACATGTTGCACTACATCCGACAAAGTAAATACTTTCCGTATGGCCATCCATCAGCTTCCCGAACGTTTTACTCGACCGCTTGCCATTTTGAACGACAATAGGGCCACGTGCTCCTCACAGGACTCTTCATTTCATTGTTCTCCTATTAATCCAATGCCAATAAAGCGCATAGCATATAGGATGCGCCTAATGTGCGGCAAAAATTTTGTGTAAATGCAATACGTGCTCATTTCACAGGATGACGTACGTGGCTGCTGCCATAACGTGGTTTGTGCGGCACAAGTTTTGCGCATTTGCGTCTACCGGGACTGACCCCCCTCCCCCTTCTAGCCTCTTTTGATTTCACCTCCTCTATCAATCACAGGGAATTCTCCCGTAAACAGTGGAGTCCGCAAAGTAATCGTTTTCGATGTTTTTTGAACGATCGTGTGGCATTTCAAAATATGTGCTAGATGACCAGTACAAAGCTCCGCCTATCCGGACCCCACAGCAGCCGTTTTGAGGCTACCATAGCTTTACTGTGGGACAGTTTTAGCAGCTAACGTTTTGTGAATGGTCTCAGCTAGCCCAGTTGTTTGACAGGTTTCTTTTTTCTTTCCAAAGTCGGGATGGTTTCCGAAGTTTGAGACATCAGCGTTGCGCATCCATAATGCCATATCCCAGTGAAAACGGTTCCCATGGTCTATAAAGGCGGAGTCGCTTGAGCAGCCATTTAGCACTAGGCGGAGAAGCGTTTAATGACAGATTTAAACGATCTAGTTCTGTGTATCCTCATCCTTGAAGATCCTCACATCTAAATGTTAGTAGAAACTTCTTCTGTTCTAAAGAATTTCCGGAAAGGTTATAAGCAGTAGGACCGAGGGAGTAAAGCCGAGTACATACCATCCGCAACATGCCGCAACGACATAGCTATATTTTTGTTCGATGCGAAAGATAAACCCTATGTCATGTCGCTCGCCACTGCCAGCATATACTCTTAGGAGTGGGTGGTGGCTTGAATGCTCTCTGAAATTTTTTGAAGAGTTTCTGTTCGGAAAACTGAGGGGTCCGCTAAGTATGTTTGCTCTATTCCTGTACTTTGCGGGCGTATTTGCTCAAAAGTTGTGAAAAGTAAGAGACGGGTTTTATCGCGAATGCTGCCTTTTTAGGCCGTGTTTACACTTCTTGCGACGAGCGAGGCGACGCAACATTTGCCATCAATATCGACCGAAAATCGATATGCCTGATATGCAGTGTCGCTGTCGCGTAAGGTATGATCCTGGCCTTATGTGAGCTAGCGAAAATATACAGGAAGCATTGAAGCGTATATGACTAACTGAGATTCACAACCAGGTTCGAGCAGGACTGGACAGCTTGCCAATGGGGGTCGCAGAAATTTTCAGGGGAAAATGTCAAATTTTAGGGGGTCGTGAATTTTTGTGGTGAAAAAACATGGGTTGACAGTAGATAGAAAAATTCAAGAAAGATCATAGCTAATGCTGAGAGATTCGTTTTATGAGATCATGAAAATTTAATTTGCTTTGGGCATCTTTAAATTTTCTGTTGCGAAAATTCCCCGAGCAAAATAGAAATTTTGATGCAAAACATTATGCATGTTGGAAAAGAGATCGTAAAAAAGTCCTCAGTATGCGGTCGTTATCCCGCTCAGACCTTCGACAACAGGCTACTGGACCCTGTTCACAACTTTTGTGTAATTTCTGATAAGAAGCGCGGTTAACCCGTTGATGCATTAATGCCTAAACGCTGACCTCTGCCCCTACCCTGCTCTGTCTATTCTAACTCCGTTTCTCTCTCTCTCTCTGCAAACCTATCATCATCTTATCGCTGCACCATTCCGTCCCTACTATCAGCATCAGTAATGTTGTTTCGCTGCGTTCCTTTGGCGTTAAATGGCGCACGCTGGGGCTGGGTTGGGCGAAGCCTGACGGGGCCGGGCCGCGCCCTCTCCAACTTCGTCACCCCCCGCAGTGAACAGCCTTGACTTCAGAGTTCAGTTTGAAACATCTTCCGCTGTTTCAAATTTTGTCAGAAATACACACACTTTTATTACCAGTGCTAGGCGTACTAATATGAGACAACCGACACTGCGCCACAAACACACACTCACACACGTCGGACTGCAATTATCTAAAGGGTGGCCCGACAACCAGATTCATACGGCCTTCAACTGCCTACTGCTGTTTTTCGCACCTTTGAGAATCGCTGCTGTATTGCTACCTCCAAATCCTCAAAACCAATTCGTTCTACTATTCGTGTCGCGTCATTCCATCATTCTGCTTATACTCCCTCTATTGCATTCTTTGATTGTATCCTATTTCGTATTATAAAGTATATTTTATGTTGAATTAAGCGGTGTTTGAGTCTCGCCAATTTTTCCTAGACATGAAATGGCCAAATTTTTCGGAGAGGGTTGTTTTGAAAGACAGAGGTCCGTCAATATCGTGTTGTTGAGGAGATATGGATAGGGTTTAACTTCCTCTTTGCCCTCTTTTGGACAATCAACCGATTGAGGGGTGGGGGTGCGGTTAGCCCTTTCCCCAGCCATTACCTCTATAACTACCCATATTTAACTTTTATTTGGGGGGGGGGTAAATACGCTTGTAAGCACTTTTCATCATAATCACCTATCGGCAGAATATATTCACTAATCAATTTGCTGTGAGATAGGAATTCTCCTGTGGTTTCAATCTGACCAGCTTATAACGAAGCTACTGCACACCTTTTCTTCAGGAAGGGTGGAGGGTTATGGGACTCACAATAGATTTTCTACCGTTCTTAGGGTGAGGTATGATTGCCGTTGTATAGTATTTTTAACAAATCAATCGATATTCTTGATTTTATTCGAAAAAATGTTGATCATCAGGAAAAAAACTTTTCAGTGGTAGGATGTTCAACCGGTATCGGAAAAAAGGGCCTGAGTAAAGTAATCATATCATTGATTTGGGACTTAAGACCAGAGACGGACGGAACTGCAATCTTCCCATTTCCTATGCTGGTTGGCCTTCCGATAAACGACAAAATTGCCATTAGATGCAAAAGAAAATTGTAGATGTCTATAAGTTTACATTTTCTAAGATTTTCTATCTTCGATGGCTTTTTCGTTTCGATTACCGACATTGAAACGGCCCTTCCGTTTTGCGATCCTACTAGGCTTCGAAACTAAATCATTAGCTGATCCTTGTTCGTGACTGACGAACGTGGGCTAACATCGCTCTCTAACCATTGTTTTCTGCTGCACTGTTTCTTTCTTTCCGCTAAAAATTGAAAATTCCCTAAAAGTTCTGACCAGTATTATTTTGGAATTTCTGCATAGTATGAGCCTCATTTGATATTCCCGACTTTTGATGGTTTTTGGTCTTCCGCTTTCCGAAAAAAAAACGTTAGAAATTCGGAAGAAAATCGGAATTATCTACACGATCGTAATTTCCCCTATTTTTGACTTCTTTTGACCCGACGTTCGATGATTTCAGTCCCTCCTAGTTTGGATTTCCGAAAAACACCGGAAATGCGGAAGAAAACGGAAGGACGTGAAGGATGGCAGTGTTCCATGTTTCCGATTTCCTATGTCTCGAAATCCCATGAATTTTGATCTTCCGTTATTCCATGTTTGGAAAAGTCCCGAAGACGCGCAAGTAATTTGTAAATATCTTCAACATTACTTTTTCCCGACTTCCGATTCCCTGAATCCCGCTGGGTTTTCGGCGTACCAGTTTCCAAGATTGAGATTATTTCTTCGTTTCGCGATTATCGAAATTACAAAAAAAGATGCCCCTCATTCATGGTCCTCATCAAGGTTGAGCGGAATTCCGCGCATCGCTTCCGAAACTCGCAGTTTCGCGCGTTCATTGCCTTCCGCGCTACGCTTCCCGAAAACGCACAAAGCGCTGCGGAACGCGGAAATTTTGGCTCTATTGATATAGCAGCAGCCTATCAGTAAATTGAAAAATTTCTCGCGTTTCACCGTTTTAAGGCGTTTCGCACCCGATTTCCGGAAACCGATAAAAATTGTGTCCGATCCCGAGAACCGATTTCCGAAATTTAATACTTTTATTCCGCTCATCCGTGTTCCTCATCATGATGTCATGACGGGCACACAGTTTCGATTGTGACCCTAGTCATACTCCAGTGTTTTGCTGCAGCTGGGTTTTGCGGCATGTCTGTAATAGACCAATAGAAGACCTGCCGCAAAACGCAACTGGGACCCATAGAACACCGATAAGGTGTTCGCGGCGCCGTGATTGCGACGTCTCGGTAGTTTCTCTAAGCGAGCCTCTGAATTTTCGTTCTCTCAGCTGTTCGCTATCGCGGTAAACGTTTTTTGTTGAGAAAATCACATTCTCTATATTGACATTTTTTCAGAATGGGCATGGATTTCAAAGTTTTGCTGGACACCGGCTGACATCGATTTCCAACGCTACATATTCACTTCTATTCACTGCCTTTTTTTCTGGTGAAGCTTCATCGAATCCCCAGCTAGATCTGTCAGATTCCATTCATATGAGTCAAATTTCGTCTTGCAGAAGCAGATTTTCTACTTTTTCGGCTCTATTTTCTGCCTGTCTTGCTGAAACGGTTAGGTTTGCAAACAGCTATTTTCATTAGGAACACGGGGGGGGGGATTTGTTGGGTTTCGAAGGAAGTTCTGATTGTTGTGAATCACCTGTGCACATATAGTGACTCATATTGGAAAGATAGGCCACCCGTCCGTGGGCGGTGATTGTTCATTTAATCGTTCCAAAATTTCAGTCGATCAGTGATTTCATTCATGTGATTTTGTTTACGGCCGAACATTCTCCCCTGAAAACTGTTTATTTGCAGTCGGTTTGAACAAGTTTTCATCATTGGAAAGACCTTGACTGCTTAGGTTGTTTTTAACAGTTTCCTTGTCACAACACATTTATTGTGGTCACTAACCGATCATCTATTCACACATTATTAACATTACATTGTTTGAATTTGCCTGATTTCCACTGCGCCTCCTTGTTCAGCGTCATGTGATGGACGTATTGGGGCGTTTTCATCAGTTTCGATGGTTTTCCACATTCCACGAGTTTTCACACTGCGCAGCGTCGATATATTTCTCTCTGCTGTGGAGCCCAGAATTTATTGCGCTCGATGCAAAGGTGTCAGGTTTATGGAGCGTGACCATGTTCTCAATTGGATGCTGAGTGGGTGTTCGTTCAATCGCCCCTTCGCATTATCGGTAATGATCGAGCTGACGCTGTTTGCGGCCTGAATATATGGGTTCAGCTGTTTAGCATAGTGTATACATTTGAGAAGGACATGATTTTGTATTGATGAACGTTGTCAAATCCCATTTTAACCACCTGTTCGGTTTGTTAGAAGAATTCAAGTGATTCATTGTGTGAGAAGGATAGGAGCGGCGAGTCTTGAGCGTCGTTTTTTACTTCCGCCGCCGAGCGGCGCGGCACAATGCATTCCTGTAGTATTGATCACGCGGCGCGGCACGATCGATGTCATAGGATTGCACTTCGCCGCTCCGCTCGGCGGCGGAAGTTTAAACGACGCTTTACTGTAATTACGCTGCGCGGCACGATCGATATTATAGGATTGGCCTCCGCTGCATGCTCGGCGGTGGAAGTGTAAACGATGCCTTATTAAGCCTTTTTTGACTGAATTAATTTTGTCGAGTTGCGTATTCTGGAATTTCGCGAATTACTTTTTTTTGAATTTCTAGAGCCAATTGTTCGAAAAATCATTCGAATATTCATATATTATTCATATAAAGTTTTTGATTGATACTCTGGAGCGATCGAGGGCTGATTGCGATTGTATGACGTGCGGATGGCGGTAGGCGGAAGGCTCCTCGGGCTGATAGCGGGAAGATCTGAACTGAACGGTCGGATCAAGTTCCGTCATCTCTGAGAGTTTTGGCCGAGAAATAGCCGAGAAATCACCCACAGGCACCGCTTCGGCTCCCGGGGATATTTCTTTGTTATTTCTCGGCTATTTCTTGGCTTTTATGAGACGCGGCCGGCACACGGACACGCGACGCGGCCGTCGCCGGTTCGCTGAGCCACCATCTGTGTCCGCAAGCGTCTGGGCGGGGCATACAGAGGCTTAGCGAGGTCCAAGTACCTTAATATTGGGTAGTTGGACCGACGCAGATGTTGCCATCTGAATCATGGCTCGAGAGTGCGTCGTATACTTCCTTGGGATTCATTATTTCTCGGCTATTTGGCGGCAACCGGCTATTTCCCAGCTCTTTCTCGACAACCGGCGGTTTCTCGGCTATTACGCGGAAAGCAGGCATTTCGCGGCAATTTCTCGGTCAAAATTCTCGGAGATTTTGGTTTCGATCGGATCGCGGGTCGGTTTAAGTTTGTCGGTCAGATCCTGGGCAGCACTAGGATCAGCGGCCGGATCGATGGAATAAAACCCGTTCATGTTTCACACGTCTGCTTACCTGCGACATGCGAGCCGACGGATAAGCTGCTCAATTTTGAGGAATCATTGAGCTTTTATAGTGCTCCAACACCGTGGCCCTCTGTTGCAAACAGGACAGAAGCGAATAGTGCTTAATTTTTGGGTGAGTGTATATTTATTTATACATGCGTATATATAAAAGCATTTAACAACACCCACCCCGCGCTATCGTCCCAGAAGCATTCCGACATAGCTCGATGCCGGGTGGATTCCGGGACAATGACTGTCGGACTGCGGGGCGGGCGTTCTTCGGCCCGCCATGCGCCAGCGATCCGATCGGTGTTACTGTCTGAGTAGCACAGATTTGGAGGAAGCTCTGTCAACGAGAAATTTTCACGTGCTCTTATATTGATTAGAGATTCTCCGATGTCCTGTGAATCAATACATATTAGACCTTGTGAGATTCTCTTGTCAGGTCTTATTTAATCAGCGCTATTTCGCCAGCTCGGTCGGTCCAATAGATTTATTTCGCAGTAATGAGTTTTTTGATGATAACACCGACTTTTTCGCCATTTTTTTATATAACCCGTCTACGTTTCGGTCAGAGATATGAAACTGATGTTTTCGTGACCTCCGACCTATATGAAACGTGACTTTGCTGCAAAGAGGTAAGGGCAAAAATTTGAAGGCGTATGAACCTGCTGGTGTCAGGTTTCCAACGTCAAACGGAAGATACTGTAATCGCGATGGGGAGGAAGAAAAGAAACGCGTGCAAACACTGCCGTCCTAACAATGAACATCGTCATCTTCAATTACATTTCGCTGCAGGCAACGGGTGCTATCGATTTTCTAAACTCATTGTCAATGTTTTGTTTGTAAATTGAGGAGTATAAGGAGTCGATCCGAAGAACTAGTTTGGTGGACTATAAGGTAGGCTGCAGGGCATGCACAGAGTAATTGGAGGAAGAAAGCTTAGTTTTTTCATATCAAAATAGGCACTAGAGAAATGAGATTTTATTTTTGAAAATCATTTCTTTGATATTCATCATGAAATAGACGCTAAAGAAAGGAACGTGTCGTTGGTCAAAAAGTCCTTGCGTCGCGATCGCGCACAGTTTTGACTAAATAATATGTCGTATCTAACCGATCGCGTCTAGTGCCGAACAGCTCGTGAACAAGTTTCAAGGAGCCTTCGCGTAACTTTCCGCGTTCAACTCCTAAGTATGCAACTTTATTTGTCTTTTCTTCCTAAAATATGTACTTAGACACTTGAAATAATAGCAAAACTCGTTTTTAGGGAACTTTCGATATCCTACCAACAACTTGCTTTGCTCATTCTTTTTTGCTGGATACAAGTTTAGTTCTTGATTTCAGCATGAAGAGATGGGAGAAACTATTCACTTGTGTAGAAAAAATATGTTAGCTGAAGGAGTATTATAAGAAGCATGCGCTCAAGTCGAATCTAGCTTGTTCCAAAGTTCATGAGTAAGTTGCGCGCAGTGTTCAAGTAACATGTGCTCATTTTATGCGTAACTTGTTCAGAAATTCCTATGTTAACCATTCTTAAAGGCAGTGTTCACGATGATCATCCTTGTTGACTTTCCACAGTAAAATGATAGGGGAGAAGGATCCTAGGCTCCCAGTGCCAAATGAACGGTAGAAAACGATCCAGGAGGGGCAAAATAACGGCTGCAAACAAGCGTTTTGGTGCCCCAGACACGCCCCGGGTCCCAGATCCGCCCCTCGAAAGGAACAAATGAAGACTCGGATTAAAGGAATGATCAAGTGAAGGAGGTGCTGATAAGTGAGCTTTTTGCTTCACTGCACTGATAGGTATCATCCTTCTAGCGGTTAATTCCTCCACGCTGAAAAACCAACGTAAACAAGGGAGGGCCTATTTTGGCTCAAAAAACGCGTCTTTCGTGTCCTTTTTAAGCATGCCTTGCTATATAGGGCACCAGACCTTCCGTAAACCGTGGAGATAGCGGAAGTGAAATTTATCGTGAACACTGCCTTTAAGTAATTGTGGGTACATTCAGAGTTAATCTGAGCTTTTTTTTACTCGAATTTGGGTGTTTGTTCTGATCAAGGTGGGCCCAGCGTTGGGATAGTTCAAATGGGAGCGTGGCCCCCGACAATTGTTAGTCGGCCGTTTCGTATCAACGCCCGAATTGCACCGGAAGACATTTGTGACATCAAGTGTATTGTGAGAATAAATACCTGTCTCTACTATCTAGGAAATGACCACACTCTGGTTGTTTTCCTCAACGTTTCTTGTTATATGTTTTCCCGCGCTCTTCGGATAGCGGCCCTCATTTCTCGCCGGCGCGTAGGTTGCGGCCCACTTCCCATTCGCAATGTGATAACTCCAACATAAGCTCGGCGGCTTATACATCTGCCTTGTGGAAAAAACTTCAATATTTAACCTCCTGATCATTTGGGTAAGATTGGGAGCTGAAAATTCTTTTGAGCTTTTAGCCCTATTTTTAATTAATTGTGTTTCCTCCTGTTTTCTTGCTGTTAATTCCAATTTGTCTCCGCTATCCAAATTTTTTTCAGCCCAATTTTGTCGCTCATCATTCTGATTTTTCTCGAAATTCTCAATTCTTTTTCCTACAGAAGAGCCCGTACATTTCCTTGCGAATTTTCTTCTCTTCTCCATGCCCCCTCTTTCGCAGGGTTGTTCGTCGGATTGGTGTTCTCTGTCGAAGACGGTAAGAATGCGCGACTACGCACACTTGGACACGCGAAAACGCAGACTGCCAGTGCACGTCGACTGTACAGTTGGCACGGGTCACTTTGGCACTTTGCGTTCCCCATCGCGCGTTGGCTCAGACTTTGTGCGCGCATGCTCCTACGCATGCGCATCGAGTTTGCGCCAACACAACAAGGAACACAAAGTATTAGTGTTATCCGTGCCCACTCTACATTTTGTTTTATTTCTCAGTCATTTTTCTGTCGTCGGTGCTGTGACGATGGAAGAGCGATTGATCCTATTCGAATATTGTGGTTTCAAGTGCAAGAAGAAAGTCCGTAGGGAAATGTATGGTCAGGTCTGTGGCTTGCTTCCTCAAGAAATTACATTTAAATCATTTAAATCTCACCCGCGGCTGGCGCGGGAGGTTTAAATCTCACCAGAGGCTGGCGATATGCTAAGCTGATCAGCAAGCCTCTTTTCTCGGCCTGAATCGATTAACGGGCCGGCGCACGCGACCGCTGCTCCAGCCGCGGTTGAGAGTTAAATGTTTTTTCTTCAAGAGGCAAGCCACGGGCCTGACTAAACAGTATTTTTGTTCTGACTTTCTTAGAAGTTCTCGTAAGTCACTCTCGTAAGGCCCAAGGCTCTCTCGCTGTATTCTTCAGCTCACTCACCCTAAGATAAGACTCAGATTTTTGTTGCTTCTTTTTTTACATGATTTTTCATTTCGTGAAGTTCTAAGCTTCGATTTTCGAGCTGTTAGAGTTGATGAAAAGTCTGCCCTTCAACCTATTTTTCGCCCCGGCGTTCCTATTTTGAACGTAACAATACTGTTTGATGTGTACAGTCTGAATGCGGTGGCGGTGCATCCGCGATGATGGTGATGATGATGATTCAGCCGTCAAATTCGCTTTTCGTTAGTGTTCATGAATTTCATAACGACGAATCAAGTGGTCCGGTTTTAGGACGGGGGACGGAATCGAGAGGAGGGGTGGCAGAGTAATGTGTTGCAGTCAGTCTCGCTATGCCGCGCTCGGCATCTCTCTAGGGGCGTGTTGGCGTTGCGTCTGCACTCGCCAAAAAGAAATACTTAAGTTAGCCATACTCTGTTTCTCGTATGCTGGACTCTTGAACGATCGGGTCTCTCCAGCGCACCATAAAATCGATTATCGATTGAAGTTTGGAAGTGGAGGCGTACTTGCCACAAAAGACGTACCTGTCGCTCCGAAGTGCCTGTTTCCCTCGAAGCTCCACTTGTCCCCTTCTTATTTGTCTGTGTTTAATTCAATTTCAATTCAATTCAATAGCTTTATCTGGCGACAAAGAAACATACAAAATGTATGTGAGATAGGTTTAAACAAGACAGCCTGGACATGCAGGCAAACAAAATTGTAGGCAAAGAAAACACTCGTACGAATAAGAGCACCCAGAATTTAAAGCTTTAGCAGAAAGCACGGCCGTCGACCCCATGCAATGACCTGAGGTTGAAATGGGATAGCCTGCTTTTGAAAATCGGAAACTGCGCGGCCTCAACGATCTCTGAAGGTAATTTGTTCCAAACTGGGATGACTCTAAATGCAATGGAATGCAGCACGTTGGACTTCGACGTAAATCTACGTGCGAGCTGAAAAGCGTGCTGGCGGGAGCGAGTACAGCGGCTGGTGAACACGAAAACACTCTCAAATGGGATGTCGCAAAGACCGTTAACGATTTTATAACATAAGTGTAAATCGAACTCGGTTCGCCGATATCGTAGGGTTTCGATCCCCAACATTTCAAGCCTTGCCATATAGTCTGGTACTTCTCGCGTAGGAAATACTTTGACAAAAACGCGTTTTGAGTACCGCCTTTGCACGTTTTCAATTACTTCATCATCTTCGACAGAAGATGGTGACCAGACCTGCGTACAGTATTCCAAGAGCGGTCGGCAGTAGACAATGTATGCTTTCCTGTAATGTTCGAGACATGGGTGTTGCAGAGATCTCAGGATGCAATTTGCCAGCCACACGAGAAGCTTTCTTAGAGATTTCCTTGCAGTGGGATTCCCACTTAAGGTCGGTGCTAATAAGCACACCAAGATCACTGACAGTCTCGCGTACGGGAAGCGCAACATCGTTTAGGCGTAGAAAGCACTCATGTTGGAAATTTATATGGAACAAGCTACATTTTTCTTCAGATATTTTTAGCTGCCATAGCTTGGACCAATTAGAAAGCCGGTTCAGGTCACACTGAAGCTCGTGAAAATCGATGGCGGGGTTGCGAAGGGGACGATATATCTTCAGATCATCAGCAAAAAGCTTGCATGTGCTCGACAATCCGTCAGAAATGTCGTTCACATAAATGAGGAAAAGCAAAGGACCCAGAACGCTACCCTGGGGAACACCGCTGACGATTGGGCAAGGATGAGAACAAAAGTCGCCAATTTTGACTATGAAGTCACGAGGTGTCAGAAAGGAATTCAACCATTTTAAAATGTCACCAGAAATGCCGTAGCCTTGAAGTTTCAGAAGTAGCTTTTGATGACTGACTGTATCAAAAGCTTTAGCATAGTCTATGTACACAACATCAGTTTGGTAGCTTTCGTTCACAGCCGAACACCAGTCGTGAAACGAGGATACCAGCTGAGATAGCGTTGATCTACCCGGCAGAAAACCATTTTGCGCCGGGCTGAGGAGGTTATTCGACACGAGATGGGATAGAACACAATCTTTGATAATGATTTCGAGAACTTTGCATACTGATGAGGTTAAACTGATGGGCCGATAGTTCGAGACCTGAACAGCTGGTGCCTTTTTCAGAAGCGGGGTTACAATCGCAGTATTCCATGCGGACGGAAGCGTTCCAAGAGCAAGACTATGTTTGAATATGCACGAGAGAGGGTAACATAACCCATTAGCAGCCCTTTTGATGAAGTACGAGGGCACCGAGTCGGGGGTGAGCGAAATCTTGTCATTGAGCTTTTTTATGGCACCCATTACAACCTCGCAGCTGATAGGGACGAAGCACAATTTCTGGGAACATCGGGAGGAGAATAGTGGGGTCGCACCGTTGTCATGAGTAAATACCTTGGAGAAATATTCCGCAAACATTTCGCATTTTTGCTGATCATCGATAATGACTTCGCCCTTTTCATCTTTTAGAGATGTGATACCCTTACGCGTTTTCATCTTTGCATTCATGTACTTGAAGAAGTTTTTTCGATTTCCCGAGCAAATAAGGCGTTTTTCGCAGTTCTTGGCAAATCGTTTGCATTCTTTTTCGAAATCCCTAGCACATTTGCTGAAGGCAACGCGCCCACCAGGCTGAAAGCGGTCACGCCAGGGGAAGTGCTTTTTAGCGGCCAAGCGCTGCAGGTGCGGTGGAAGGTTTTTGGTCTTAGGGCCATGTTTCCGAAGTGGAACACATTTCTCTATTACAAGGTGGACATAGGAAATGAAGGCATCATACACCTCGTTTATATTGCGGCACGTGCAAAAGAGTTCATCCCAGTTTGTTCCTATCAACCAGAGATTTACTTGGTCCCAATCGGCTCTGCGAAAATCAAAATTATGAGCTGTTTTGGGAACATCAGGTTGACATGCGATTTCAAAGGCTATGCTACAGTGGTCGCTTGTAGAGAAATTTGGCTGAACCTCCCAATCAGTAATTAAAGTGAGGTCATTGCATAAGATCAAATCCAGGACATTGCGCCCGTGAGTGGGCTCAAAATTCAGACATGATAGACCAGAACTGGTAAGAAAATTATCGAATGAAGCATTAAATAGCATACCGGAATCTCCAGAAGAACACGTATAATTGAAATCACCAACGACTATGGAAGGGAATTGCACCGTACACCAGTCAGCTACAGTCTCTAACAATTCGATAGAGTCCTCACTACTCGTTGCTGGCCGCCGGTAAGCTGCAATCAAGCGGAAACAGGGACCAAATTGAAACACAACATCAAGAAACAAAAGCTCACAACAGAAGTTAAAGGATTTGGGTATGGATTGAGCAACTCTAATAGTATTCTTTACAACGATTGCGACACCACCACCAGTAACGCCCGATATTCGGTCGCATCTATACACCACATAACAGCCATCTAGTGCTAGGAGCGAGTCCGGGTCGTCCTCAGTGAGCCAGGTTTCGGTTATAATAACTATATCGGGAGACGAATAGTTGAGCAGTGTGTTCAGAGAGGCTAATTTGTTCCTAATAGATCGAGAATTGAAGTATACACAGTTCAGGCTACCCTTTGCCACTGAGGCTGACTCGCTCACACTCACTGTGAAGGGGAGAAGCGAGTGGGAGGGTGGGTCGCCCGAGGGTGGAGACCGACGAGGCGGCCTCGTCCCCGCAGGCGGACTCGGCTCCTCCCTTTTTTGGGATCTCGCTTCTGCTCATCACCTTTCCTTTGTAAATCACCGCATCCTCGTCCGACCTGCGAGCTTCGCGGAGCTTAGCTCGCAACTCCGAACTGTACGACGGGCGTACGTATACATTTTCCCAGTCACTGGAACGTTTTAGCTTATAGCTGCTGCGTAGTAGTTGAATGGCGTCGTGATGATTAGCGAATGCGACCTTCACCGGACGCTTCTTCTCCTTATCAAAGGATCCCATCCGGTACACAGTCGTCGGGATGGCGTCGACCTCCAGATGATCGAGCAGGGCCCTCACTGTTTTCTCGTCGGCCTCCCTCCGGCTGTGTGCCGGCAAATTGCTCTCCTCTACCATACCCATAATCACGACCTGAGAAGGAATCACCTGCGGCGTAGCCGCCGGAACGGCTCGCTGAACTGCGTCACCGGCGGCAGGTGCTGGTGGCGCCACTCCTCTCATCTTCGTCAGCTCACCAACGGCTTCCGTTATCGAGCGGATCAGGGGCTGCAAGGCATCTGCGATAGTCTTCACCATTTGTTCGACCAGACCATTCATCGCATCCTTCACAGTCTCGTTGATCATCTCTTGAATCTCGGCTCTCTGCTTGGCTTGCATGGTGACAGGATGCTCGATCGTACGATACCTTGAGATACTGGGTTAAAACCGATCTGACGGCCATCAACGACCTGTAAAACTACCTTTTCTGTATCTGTTTTTTCCTTTGTTACTAATTTTTCTGGACTTGAATGCGGTATCGATCTAAGTAGAGAGAATATCATTTGCTTTTATCACAATTTTGAGTTTCCATTTCTTTACGTCGTTTTCTGTCATTCTTTCGAAACTAACGATAAGAGCCGAGGTTCCTCTTCCCTTAGACAGTTTATTCTAGTGAATGAAGGGGGTTGCGAAGGTAGATCGTCGCGCGCGATCAAAATCCAGTTGGCGGGTGGTGTCGCGAACACCGCACGGCCAGCCGCAATGGTCGCGCCGTGTCATTTCCTTAGGCTACACTTGACAAAGAGACCATGTTTCACATTCTACTAGGGTCTGATCCCAGAACAGGTTGGAGTTTCGAATATGGTCTGTTGAGTGTATGGGAGAAGGTAGAAATTTCCTTAACGTTCATGGGTAGATGTTTAAAAAGTGCAAAAAATGCAGTTTAATTGGATTTCAGAAATTTGAACCCTTCCAGCCCGCATTTTGTTCAGGGGGTTATTAGGGGCGCTGAACACGAATAGAAGGCTCATTTTCATTTTCTGGAAAGATTTCTTTAACTTTTGGTAGGAAAAGTATTATTTATTTACTTCAGTAATCTTTTGAAAAACTGAAATTGGACCTTATCATCGTGTTCAGCGCTCCAAATTCTTCACCTGGACAGAGTTTGGTCTGAAGTGTTCGAAATTTAAAAATTCAAAAAAAAGTTTTCTGCTGTTTTTGATCTGTTGCATTAAAAAAATTCAGCGATTTTCAAATTGTTCTTTTTACCTCCCCCACAACATTCAACAGATAATTTTTTCAACTCCAGTTTGCGCTGGTACCAGTCCCTAGTTAGCACTTTGTTTGCAACCATGTTTCATACCGGGGGTAAGCGGGATTCCGATTTATGATTTTTGATCAACGTCTCGAAATGAACATAAATTGAAATCAGCTATCTAAATCATTCCGTTTTTTGAACTTTCGAAGACAAATCCCGCTGGTCGGGGCTTCGGTTTATATTGGCCTTCCGCCAATTTGGTCTAGTGAGTGGTCGGGACCGCGGCGTTGGATCTCTGTACGCGATCAAAACCCCGCTGACCGGTGGTTTCGCGAACGTTGCACGGCCGCCGCGAATGACGGCGTAGGATCCAATCTCTAGACTAAGTTTGGCGAGAGGTCTACACAGAAACGTGTGCTCTATCGTAGCCCCCACTTTGCACAAAAATGCCAATAACTGTCAGTAGGTTAAAGTGTCTCGATCAGGAATATTCGGAAAAGAAGTTTTTTTAACCGAAAAACGAACCTGCCGAAATGGGCCGGAAGGCGGAGGACGGAAATGGATGATATGCGTAAAGTTATGAGAATATCGCGATTCGTCGTCAATTTGTTTTCCAGTAGTTTTGTTTCGTACTTTCGCCACTCATCACTCGTAAATGGGTGGTCGACGTTGAGTCCGAAATCGGGGTAGAGACCCAGAAAAAGATTCTTCTTTTTTTTCATCAAATGGGATTGCCAAACGAAACTGAGGAGTGAGAAGTCTGAGATCTTGTACAAATGAAATCTGGAACGTATAACTAAAAAACAATATAGTTATTTCTCAGGTTTCAGCTAGTTTTCCACCCTTTCACTGCCCTGTCTGGGCTCTAACTTTTCGGCCTAAACGTCCCACACCCGCGGTAAACGGGTTTGCAAAAAAAAAGACATGAAGAAGGAAAACGGATGTTTCCATACATCCCTGGTCTTGAATTCTGTGCAATTCGCAGCCATTCGTCTCCTATGTATACGCTCCCATCGGCCTCGTGTGAACCTGGTGCGCCGCTGGATAACATCTGGCAGGAATCCTCATGATGATAGTGGGAACGTAAATTCTTCTTGCACTTTTAATCTTAAAAAGGGGGAGATTTCATTGACTTGTCTGAGTCCAGTGGAGGGATGTGAGCACATCATTCAGTCTCGAACACACCATCATTCCATCAGGCGTCTGAACAGGCTTCTTGCATGGCGTAATGATTCGGCGGCATTGGCGCGTCGCCCAACAACGACGTCGCCGTCGTCGTCGTCGCCTTCGCGGCCGTAGCGTCACAACCGGTCTGGTTGGTTAACTGCTGATAATGTGATTGATTTCTACAGCATCTGCCACATTTCAACACTCACTCTTACCTTTCCATGGGTCTGGTTCTGTAGACCTGAACCTGTGATCTGTTGCGAGTTGAGGATGAGGTCGTACTCCACAATCTGGTGGCTGCAGGACACCAGCTTAGTAGTGCAGCTGCTCCCTCCCCCCCCCCCTGCACTTTCGACGGCGGTAATTATACCTATTGTTATATTCTTGATGACGTGAATTTCGCCGCTATTGTTTCCTTTCCTCCCACTGCGCCCGCTGTTGCCTGCCGGCCTTCTGCCGTTCGATTTGTTGCTGCACACCAAACCCTTGCCTTGCTTTGCTTTAGCTCTGAGCTTATTTTGTTATTTGTCATTTTTTAAATTTCGAATTCTTCATAGACACATTCAAATATTTCTAAAGTATTTCATGCCTTCTGCCGTTTTAAGGGCATGACAAATGATCACAAGTTATTACGAGTTATGTAGGTTTTGTTTTTTGGCCTAGTATTGAGCTTACAAATTTCTTTATTCAATTGAAGTTTTATAAAGCATTTTCAGCTTTGTAGAGCATTTTCGAGAATTTTGTCAGTCTGCCACAAGAAAAATAAACTTCGAAAACTCTCTCTCTTCTGAATTTTTTCTGGTGTAATTGAATTTCAAAATGAGGTTTACCGAGTTTCTCAAATTTCTCCCCCTCCCACAAGTAATTGTTCGATTGTTCAACACTCAAGAGACCACGCACCCACGTCTAATCATTTCAAAATGCTTTAAATCCGGGATTTTTCATGAATAAAAGAATTTTAAGGCTCCTCATGTTCCCCCACTAGTAATATCAGTTTTTTTCAGTACTGGTTCTCCAGCTACAATGAAAAGGAATCCTATTTTCTAAAGAAACAACAAAAATTCGAGTTTGTGGAGTGTGTGAGCAGTGTGGACACGCGGTCTCTTAGGTTTCAGTTCTTTCGATAAGTTTTCGCCGTTGCAGTTTCATGGATGTCAGAGATTTCTGGAAGTTTCAAATCTATTTCTGTTGTCTATTTTCATTTTTGCAGTTTTAGGACATCTCGTGGAGTATCGTATTTTTACGTACATGTCAGAACGACCTTTCCATTTTCAGCCGGTTTCTATAACCATTTCGTCTTTATAAACATTTGAGCCACAGTTATTAATATGTATTTCCATGCATCTGTATTTCCGTTCTCGGAGCCAAATTGCGTTCCGCATTTTCCGACTACGGCTATGGCATCATGTTACACGCAGGGCAAGGCATGGCGCTGTGATCGGTAAGTGAGGGGTGCGCCCCCCCCCCCCCAATTCCGGTTTGAAACTTGTGCGGCCCCCCAGATAGGTCGTGAGTGTGATCATCAGACTGATGCAAAAAGTATCGTTTTTTATGGTTTTGTGAGAAAAAATTTTTTTAATCCAAGCCAATTTTGGATGTTTTCTGAAATATTTCTATTCTCCCTATTTTTACACATTTTCCCACTGCTGAACAAAAACTGTTTGTATGTCTATTCCATCTAATTTTACAAGTTTTCGCACTGCTGAATATCAACTGTTGGCTGGCTCGCTCGGGTTACGGCCCCCCCCCCGCCCGGACTCCCGGAGGCCGCGGCCCACCTCTGTGATCATCACAGCGTGGGCCTAACCCTGGTTACACGTGATAATCGTTCTGGGACCATTTGGCCTAGGCACGATTCACCTTTCTCCCAGCATGATTATCACGGGCTGCATGATGCAACAGCCGTAGTCCGCAATTGCGGACCGGAATTTGGTTTCGAGAACGATAGTAAATAGTTTGCTCGATCAGAGTACTAACACCAGTAATGTCACTCAAGCGATTCGCGGCCCCGAGCGGCTTCGAACAGGAATCGGAGCCGCCTGACAGTTCGAATCGCTCTCCCAATATCCGGCCACTGCTGTTGCTGTTCGGGCCAACTAGTGGAGGCCGAACAGCCACTGCAGTGGCTAGAAAAGCAATAGCAGGAGCCCGGCCAGCGGATTGGGAGAACGAGCAGAACTGCCAGGCGGCTCTGGGCGGAGGATTGCCTGAGTTGGTTTACCGGCAAAAATAGAATATTTCAAGATTTATCTGTTCAATGACATATTCCCAAAACTTTCAACGGCATGTATAGCTCAAATTATGTGTGTTTCCCAAATACTTCTCCGATAATGGTGAAGTTCGATCGGGAAAGTTGTTTAGGATTTCGAATCCCCTTGTTGAAAATCAACCGAATATTTGGGAATTCGAACAGTTTGACTCTCCGAACGAATATATGGAATAATCCGAAGATAGGATGTTTTGATTGTCTAAATGCATTAAATATTTTCATCTTTTATAGTCGTGGATTCTAGGAGTTCGAATTCAGCACGCAACTATCCATATGACTAGAGCACGAATTCGAAGTTTGAACTTTCGGAGTTTGATTTAACACCGGAAATTCTCAATTGAGGTCGCGAAGTGTTCATTTTGTTTCGATAACTGTTCAATGCAAGTTCGGAATGGAAAATTCTCTACTCTGAAAAGCTACAGTGACGTTATGAAAGAAAACGTCGTGACAGTTTCAAAAAGGTGGAGAAAACGGTAAAATTGGGAAAGAAACATTTTGTGAATTTCGGTGCAACATGTTCAAAGTTCCAAAAAATCAGTCCTAGCATCAGTTCCATGTGGCCATCTAGTCATGTGTTTTGTTTTCTGGATCGTAAAAATTTTCCACTGTTTTTGAATGAAAATGGTAAAAACCGTTTAGATGAATAACAGGGAGAAATCGGGTGTTTTGATAAATAATTCGCATCGCTCTATAGCATTTGCAGCTGTGAACGCGTCTGGCTCTTTCACTGATTCTGAAAAAAAGTCTCATCAAGGGAAGTTGCAAGCATCAGAGATTTTCTGTAAATTTTTGGACTTTTCTCCCCGTTTTCACCAAGGATTTATTTCGAAGCAGTGGTTAGCATATTTGAATTACAAACCAATCGCGTTCAGCTATCTTGTCCACAAAAAAGAGTTCAAATGAATTTGATAATAGTATGAATATTCCTCTCTTGCTTTGATAATACTTTGAAAAGTTCAAAGTCACATGATTCATTTGTAAGTGAATAATCCCTTTCTAATAATAGTCTGTATATTTCTTAGATAAAAATGACTCACCGCAATTTCCTGAAATTGAAATTGAAGCTGAACCACATTTTGCGCATTTAATTATTTGATGACTAATATTTCAATAGAAGATGTTATTTCAAACACTTCGCATTTACATTTTAAAATCATCAAATTAACTCACTTTATGAGATGTTTTTTGGAACTTCCTAGAAACAGTGCAACTTCCGTGCCCTAGTCGATAGGAAAAATCTGCAATATGCAATTAACCCATTAGGACATAGATTTCAAGTTAATATATGTAGGAATAGAGTAACTATTTGTATAATGTCATACATTTCTCGGGCATGTTCTGCCCTGGTTGCTTCCGTTTCAACCGGATGTTTGGAAGAATTCCCTATTTCCACTTCCGATTGCCTCAAGCATTTCTTGGAAATCTGGCTCATTCGAACTCGCTGCCCTCAGTTTTTTACGCTCTGCAATTTTCTGAGGCGGATTTCTGCTGGTATACACCGTATTTAAGGATTTTGTGCCAGTAGGAAACCTTAATAATAGTGCTCTAAGATATTGAGAATTTTCCGAGTTTTCATCCCGTTTGCGCTTCTGCGGCATTCGTTCCTTTTCCCGGCCAAAGTCCGGGATCATACTTTCAGCGACGAGAGACGCGGCGCAATGCTTGCCATCAATATCGACCGAAAATCGATATGCCTGATATATAGGGTCGCTGTCGCTGGTCGCGCGGGAAGTATGACCCCGTCCAAAACGCGTTGATACCGACGTGGCGGAGGCTGCCGCCGACGGACGCGGTGCCTTTGAATGAAGAGCTCAATACATATTGTACTAGAACTTAAACACACATATTTTATAGTAAAGCCCGTCTGGATGTTTTTCCGAAGTCCAGAATTCCCTGCGGAGTTATCCTCCTCAATTTGGTTCCAGCAGTTCTTTGCTCGGCAAACTCCCCGCATCTGCAATTCTGCGAATTCTCATTCGCATTCCTCGCTTAAATTAGGAGGAAAATGTATTCATTTATAACAATTTAATGACCTGAACGACGCTTTCATAGGTAATGCAAATTCAAATGAATTAGAAGCGCCACCTCTCGACTCTAATAAATGGTTCATTGAACAGATCAAATAGATTTTGTGCGTTTTTATGGACGTCGCTGTCGAAATCCGATTTCCTTGAACACAAGTTTTCCACCGAAACATGGTTGCCAAACCTTATGCTTTCAATCCGCTCATTCCTAGAGCCTTACTGAAGAAGCATCACCTCAAAGAACAATTGAAATCATGGTGACGTCTTAATAGACTTGCAACCGATTCGATTATTTATGTGAATAATTTGAATAGTCGAAATTTTCGATATTGGATTTATTGAGGATTTTGATTATTCATGCCATTCAAATCTTTGATTCCTACGAAGTTTCCATGCTTAGCATCCATTACGATCGAAGGCAAGGACGGGTTGTGGACCCAGTACACGGAAAACAAGGGGCTGTACTGTCGTTCTCGGGGCCAAATCCCGGTCCGCATTTGCGGACTACGGCTGTTTCATCATGCGGCACGTGACGATCTTGCTGGGACCAGTTGGTCCCGGCACGAATCACCTTTCTCCCAGCACGGTGATCTCGTGCCCCATGATGCAACAGCCGTAGTCCGCAGTCGCGGACCGGAATTCGGCTCCGGAAACGATAGTAGATGAGTAGTTGCTGCATAACTACGTCGCTTGGAGCGCGTTTAGGCCGGGACCATTCTAGCGTCGCGGCGATGCGTAGGGCCTAGCGCATTCCTCCCGCGACGCGAGAAAGCGACCGTGCATCTCAGCAATATCGACTTGTGGTCGGTTTAAATGAGAAACACGATGTCACGTCGCGCGAAGTATGCGCTAGAACTAAAGTAAGGCGGTTTCGATCGATTGCGGTGATTTTGCGCACCGGAGGGAATCGATTGTTTGATATGCAGGACGGCACTTCGTGCAGTGGAATGGGATCAGATATTGATCCAGGAACGGTTGACTCCTCTGTTTTTACTCATATTTCTGAAATTTTCATCAAATATGCATATAGCCGCGACGACATCGGCTTCGCTTTCCTTTGGGCAACGATGCGATAAGGCCGGGATCATACTGGCTTTGCGGCGAAGCGTCAGAAAAGGCGGTATCGATCAATCGCGGCGAATTCGCGCATCGGATGTTATAAATTTCCTCCAATGTGCAATGTCGCCGCGATTGATCGATACCGCCTTTTCTCACGCTTCGCCGTGAAGCTAGTATGATCCAGGCCTGTGCAGAGACCAACGACGTGAGCGCAGCGGATTTCGGCAGCGCGCGTCACGTCAAGGCAGCGAACTCGTCAGCGATCCTGCTTTTTTGTGAACTTGGCCCACGAGACGTATGTAACCGACTATACTGTTTTGAGCATGTTCTTCAGCGTTATTACGGCGTCGCGTTAGCCGCGCGACGTCGCGCTAGATACTCTAAACCAGCGCTAAACTCTGATAGTTCTCACACGATTTTTGGATGTTTTTTTGCCGTAACTGTAATAGTTGCCCTCCATTACTATAGCAACCTCGATTTCATGTAGAATCTGATAGGACTCGCTGAATATCGCCGTATCCCGGAGATTTATTACGATGTTGAATGGTGACATTCAAAAGTCCCTCTCCTCCGTTTTTCCTCTTTGTAAACATAACTGTGTAGGTTTCAATACCGAAATGTCTGCGCAAATGTATTCTGCAGGATTCCCGTGTCGGAAAAGAAGTTGTTTGTTCATTGCTGCCCTCAGCTCACGTGGTTTTTTTTCCTTCCAGGAATCTCAAATCAAGTCTTCTCATTCGTGGTCGTAGAGTTTCCCACAACTACCGTGTGACTTTCAGCTTTTGTTCTTCGCTCAGCCTTCATCCGATATTTCTGACTCTTTTCAAATATCACCTGGCGTTCATTAGAGAGGCTGGCCGGCCAGTCGATGTCGTATCTCTAACCTCTACTATTTCCTCGCTGATGTAAGCCTCGCCCTATTGAGAAGGGTAGTTCTTCGAGTGTCCTAGCACTCCCATGAACGTCTGTCTCCCTCATATGGAGGGCGAGTTCGCTTCGAGACGTTTTGTTTCTGTGCTAGTACTAGTCATGCATGTTCGTTTTCTCATACTCTTCCTCAGTGTGTGACTCTTATACATATCGATAAATCGGCCTCCTTCTCCTGCTCCTCGTTTCTCAAGCCGGCCGGATCTAACCTTGGTCGAACAACAGCTGACCACCGCCCAACCAACCGGCTGAGTCGGTTTATGTTTCGTCCCTAATCAACCTATTTTACTGTCTTCATCGATCAACCTCCATCCGAGGATATTACTTTCATCTTCGGGTTTTTTTCTAGCAACTGAATCACCTCAGAGCCGACATGTTTGGGCCATTCTGTGTTTTCTGTATCAGATTTTACCAGGGAATACATCTTCACAAAAGGAAAGTTTTTTCTGAGAATCATATATTTGAATGTGATTCTCTTAAAAGCCCATCAACTCGTCTCGAACTTCAATTTTTTCAATGAAGTATCCACCGCGTTCTCGATTTCATGACTCCTTTTTTTCGAGTGACTGGCTTCGTGAGAAATATGAAGTCGCCCCTCCTCGAATGATTCGAAAATT
Organism: Aplectana chamaeleonis; assembly: GCA_029168955.1. Taxonomy (NCBI): domain Eukaryota; kingdom Metazoa; phylum Nematoda; class Chromadorea; order Rhabditida; family Cosmocercidae; genus Aplectana; species Aplectana chamaeleonis. The sequence goes on from JAPDOI010000420.1 coordinate 116,384, forward strand.
TAAATCTTTGGATAATCAACCCATTCGATTTAGTACAAAGAACTGATTCCGACGCAAACGGGACTTTTGAAAAATGATCTGTTTAATGTTGTAAAGGAGATGAAAAGAAACAATATGAAATTCGTTAAATTTCTTTTATGCACCTGGGTAGATCAAAAACGATAGAAAACATAGTTTTTTTTTTGAAATTTAAGAAATTCGGACACTTTCAGCCCAAACTTTGTCCATTAAGTAAATTGAGGCGCAGAACAGGAATATAAGGTCTATCTTAATTTTTTTTCGGAAGACTTTACAGTAGAATAATGATACTTTTCCTACTATAACTTACGGTAATCTTCTGAGATTTCAAAAATGGATCTTATTTTCGTGTTCAGCTCCCCAAATAACCACTTTGGAGAAAGTTTGGACTGAAAATGTTCAAATTTCGGAAATCCAAAATGTAGATTGCTACTTTTCACCACATCCACAACACGCAACAGGTCATTTTTCAAAACCTATATGTGCTGGGCTGTCCCTAGCTAGTCAAGGTCAACGTCAGATTCTTTCAATCATTTCGGCCTTCGATCATTCGACTCGATGTATATTCTAACACTTATCCGAATTTGAGAGCGATTGATTGTGAGAGTTCTTGCTTTTTCAGAACAACCTAAATTTTTTTTTGGTTTTTGATCACTCAATTTACTGTGAAAATCAAATTATTTAAGATTTACCAGAAAATCAGAATATGTGATTTGTTGGATAGTAGACTTGAAGGATGAAGGATAAAGTGTTCGGCATATGATAATATCCCTCTTTTTTTGTGTTTTTCTTCCGTTTTTTTTCTGTCTGTATTAATCTGACGAATACTTCACGAATTTATTTGTATTTTTTGGATTTTCAAAAACTTATTATTCCAATTATTCTACCATTTACTGTATGTACAAAGGTTTTGTTCAAATTATCCATCTGAGGATGCGCCACACATTCGACTTCCAGTCGGAATTTGACTTATTTAGAAATTTGAAACATGCGGTCTGTTTGGAAACCTGAGAGATTCGTGTGTTTTCTTAAGGAATATTCTGCCACCAAAACTGACCACATAATATTCCAGTATTTTTTGAATAATATGTTAATATTCTTCTTTTTTACCTTTTTTTTGTGTTTTTCTTCCACTTCTTTCTGTCTGTACTAAGTTGACGGATACTTCACGAATTTATATGTTTTTTCTTGGATTTTCAAAAACTTAATATTCCAATTATTCCACCATTCACTGTATGTACAAAGGTGTTGTTCAAATTATCTAGTCTTGCAGAAAATCCAAAAATAATTAGTATAAAATGTCTCATTATTGGTTGATTCTACCCCTAATATCGAAAAAATTCTCCATGTGGAGAATTTTTCAATTTTTTATCGAACTTGGTTCCATATTTTTCCAGACATATTGGCATATTTCCCGTGAGTACCGTAGTTAGAGTCGCATTTAGCATTTTATTCGCATCTATATGTCACTGTCAAAGAACGTTCTGAAGCGCTGAATCCTCTGCAGAAGTCGCAGGAAAGAAAAAATCGGCCCCCCCATAACGCTTGTCACATTCGATCATCCTCTTTAGCCTTCCCCCTACCAGTCGAGTAATGCAAACCGGACAACTTTCTGACTGCGTGTAATTGCGTAGGTCTGCCGCTACCGTAGCCTTGGTTTTTTTTTCGAAATTGCAGAATGAAAACAACCGCTTTTCTGTGACTTCTGTTCGTGCTGGAAAATAATTTGATGGTTTGCTTCCTGTTTATTTGTGATAAGGCTGCTCTCGGTGTATCCTTGGAATTTTCGTTGTTCGAGGATTCCTGATAGCTGAATCAAGGGGAATCTGAGGGTTCGCGGCAGATTTTTATCGCATAAACAGTTGTCTATTTTATGGCTGTCGTATAGTGATCATTGGGGAGTTCTAAGAAGTTCCGAAATCCTTGTAGTGGACTTAGGCAAGTATTACTGGTATTACTCCGAGTTGGATGAGGAGTAGTAATTCATTGTCAACTGTCGGTTTTTTCTCATCCCGCGGAAATTCCTGGCGCGAAGTTCCTGTTGGGGCGTAGAATCCATCATTGAGCAAGAAGAAGACTGGCAGGCTGAAAGGGTCTAGGCTTTCAAAAGAATTAAATACTTTTCTGAATAAAGTCTATATTCTTCGAATGATTGGCTGTTTGAGTATTTGATTCATTTGGAAATCTCAGTCATTTGTTTTCTTGGGCTATTCGATTTTCTTTTGCTGTGCTTCTCTGGGCCGAATTCCGGTCCGCAATTGCGTCTCGACACGCTTTGCGGCCGCGCGCTTCCGAGTCGGAAGATTTTCCAGCGCCCAAGCCGCCGATTTGTTGACTCTAGGTGGGTTTTGGAGACTGGAAACTAAACGAAATTTGAGAAAACTGTATAAACAAGTCACATCGAGTCGGCTTTGGCGCTGGAGACTCGACCAACTCGAGCGCGTGCGGCCACAAAGCGTGTCGAGACGCAATAGCAGACCGGAATTTGGCCCAGAGAAGCACAATATTCGGCTTCTCGGATATTCAATTCACCCAAGAGTTCGGCTCTGAAAAACTTTCAGAGGCTCAAAAAATATTTGATTTTTGTTCGGTTTATTCAGGAATATCAATCATTCCATTTTTACCAGAAACTTAGGTCATTTGGGAGCATTAGTTGTTTGTTTTTTCACTACTATCCGGTCCATTTGAGAGTTATAATTAGTGTTTTTCGATTACTTGAGCCATTCAAGAATTGAAAATATTCAGTTTATTTAAAAAGTCGAAACATTCTATCTGCGAAGCATCCGACCAGTTTTAGTTTAGGACTTTGGAATTCTGAGCCCCCGAAAGAATTGTTAAATCGCCCTTCTATAGTGTTCGAAAAAATATCTGGAATGTAGAATAGTTCTGCAGGCATGAAAGTGTGTCAGAGTTAAAATTGCGCAGCTTTCCCAGCTTTGTAAATTGAGTTAGACAAAATTTCGATTTCTGGCGTCAGAGGGGACCAGCGAAACGTCGGTGGCCATTCAGTGCTACTATATTTTGGTCCCGGTGTCAGAACCTGCGAGCAACGATGTAAAGTCAGTCCGAATTAGACTGTCCGCTCACGCGGTTGGCTTGCTTGTCGAGCGGCCCTTGTAAAGGCCTCTCCTTGGATGAGCCTTCTCACGACTGCAAGCTGCTGACTGCGAAATTAATAGCTATCCGTCCGTGCAGTATTACCGTTTGTCGATTCACAAGCCCAAAAACTGCCTTCGCGACTGCCACACGACACGTACGCCGACCGCGTGGGCGGGCAGTCTCATTCGGACAGGCCTTAGCTGTTTTAGTCGTATGCAGAACTGCAGCGACTGGCGACTTGACGCCGAGTGTGAGTCTGGAGCGTGAATTAACCTTGTGGCCTCATGGCATGTGACGCCGTCTTCAAGACTGTTCCTCATTATTATGTTTTACCACCCGCTCATTTTGACGCCAAACAGTCACGCTTTCAAAACACTGTCATCCCCTTTGCCGCCACTCACGCCTCCTTAATAGCCGCTGACGCCATGCGATCGATATTGCATCTTATCGCGCTACTCGACTCCGCGATCAACACCGCAGCTTCAACTCGCGGCTCTTTATGGACAACCAGATTTTTGTTGCAGGCGTTTTTTGCTGGCGTCTGTATCAGGCCACGCCCATGCCTTACGCTGTGCATCAAAACGTCATTCACTTAAATTCTGCAGAGTAAGTATTCTAATGTGAATGTATTGTTCGCAATTGCGTACCCTACAGCAGGCATACCAAGTTTCAGGCAATGGACGAGTTCGGCGGCGAGTTTGGTGTCGTTTTTCGTTTTTTCTGCGTTGTTATCATCATTCTTGTTGAGAAAAATTGACTTGTCGATTACAATAATTTAAGCGTACTTTTCTCTGCGTCTCCCAGTTGTGTCATTGCAGACAACGATGTCAACACATCTTGCCATTTGTACTCCTGTCCTGCACCGAGCTGCCCAGGCCCTTCGTCAAATCAAGTCTAGTGAATGAACGGGGCTGCTCAGTAGATCACCGTTCGAGATCGAGACCCCGCTGACCGGTTGTGTCGCGAACACCGCACAGCCGCCGCAAGTGATCGCTCTTCTTCATTCGCTAGACTCAATTTGGCAAAAGGCCTATACGTGTATGCTACCGTAGTAGCGCAATAGCGTCAGACAAACAGAATAGTTTAAAGAAAAAATCACGGAATCCCCTTATCCTCTGCTATAGGATTTAGATGTACAGATTCATATGCATTTTCGTGTTTCTGTGTCCGAATATACGTGAGCAGAGTTGGGATCGTCGCTATTGCTGCTTCTCTAATCATCTGCTGAAGCGAGCTTACGGGGGCCGTTGTTACGGTAACAGGGAGGGGAGCGTGAGGACGCTTGGGGTGGGCCGCTAACGCACGTCGTCGCCTCGAAAGCCGCTACTAGAGACACCTCATGCTCCACTCTCGCCCCTCTCCCCGCCCCACATCCTTTGCACACACTCTTCTCACACCCCAAACATATATGTTCAGATATCAGGCTCCTGTCTATACTGCTAGTACTATACCATATCACAATCACCCTTTTCCTGTTCATGAGGGACTTAGATTTTCATTTTGTCCCATCTGGGACATTTTGGTCCAACTATGAAGTTTCTGTTTGACGTCGTTTCTTGACTGAATATTGTGTTCTTCGCATCGCTCAACTGACTTGTCCGTTCTGATTTCTGATATTTTTTAAAATGTCAACTTTCAGCCATGACGGTGGGTAACCTGCTGGCGATCAGCTTGTTAATACCGTTATCGACAACCACATATATCAGTGTGAGTTTTTGCATGCATTTCTCGCAACATTCTTCATTTTCGATTACGGCAACGTCCAGGAAGCCAGCCTATGTAGCGCAGAAGCCCATTTCATTCTGTTAGAATTTATTGCCCGAATACAAGATATATAACATTTCGGCATACATATATCAATTTGTCGCATTGATGTCTCCATGCGCTAAAGGCATACAGAGTGGACCTTATGGGAATAATAAAGAGATTGAGCTACTACATAAACCCTCAAGCCTTTCTGAGATCTACTAACATAGGTTAAGCGCAAGACGAGTCGCCCTAGGTGTCTACATATCAAACAGTTCGGAAGAGAGTCAGGCTGTTGCTGTCCTGAGGGACAACGGGGTGACCTTGAAAGTTTGAAAAAAAAAGTAATTCTTGGGAAGGTGACGTTAAAATCATGGTCTTGCAAGTAGAGCGAGAAGTGTGGCAATAATTGCAAAAGAAAATAATACGAAAATTAAGAGCTTCTTTTTTTTGAAATTCAGATCCCAATGCTGTCGGAAAAAAATACTTGAGAGGGAGGGACGTAAAAAATTTCCAAGGTTCTAGATTCCGTGGTCACCAAAGGGGAAGGGGGCGTAGCTACCTCAGGGTCCGAGAGAACGGTCTGTTGACCCTGGTTCGGAAGGACTGCGTTATTACTTTTTTGCGACCACAGGAAAAATTTTTTCGCTCAAACTTTGTCCAATAAGGGTGTTTTGGGTGCTAAATACTAATTTCAGGTTGTTTTTCAGTTTTCAGAACATTGCGGTAGGTGTACAATAACTTGACCAACTGTCTAGATTCCTCCGAATGTCTACCTCCGTGGGAAAATAATAATGTTGAAGGTATTTCTGAATTCCTACCGTATTTTAGGCATTTTTGAAATTCGCGAGATCAAAAACTAATTTAAGAAACCTTAGGATATCGGACTTCCGCTATTTCCCTATACGTTGGCATTAGTCCAATTTTCGAGTTTTTGAGAATTTTTAACTCCAAAGCTGCCTTCAGGTGGTTATTTGGGATACTGAACATCAATATGAGGCAGACAAGATGGCTTTATGTATACCAACCTTTAACATGGTCATCGTGTTAGAGTTGACCCATGGGGGTTCTGCTTGGGGGTGCCCGTGAGGGATGGGCGACGGAAAGGCCATTCCGAGCTTTCAAGCGGGAGAGCTGAGAACTATGTATAGCACGTAGCAAAACTGTGTTATTCCCCAGTTCGTCCCGCGTATCTAGGGTATTTTTTGGGAACTGTAAAGGGGAAACCACCATACAGACTAATTTTCGGAGGATCGCCGTAAGTAAACCGTAATTTGGTGAACGACTTAAACTTGTCGTGAATTTCGCGCTAACCTCTAAGGGCCAGTATCCTTCACGTTGCCGAAAATCGTGAAATCATAACGAATATTTCAATTTATAGTGTAGGAGCACCAAAACCTTAGGAAACTCCAAAGTTGTAAAGTGAGAGCTGACGTCATGATTTTATTCAGAACTCTATTTGACCCCCGGGGAGAAGAATAGCGGAAAGAAAGAGAATGAGACTTCTGGAGTCTTGGATGTGGAATAGTACCGGTTGGCATACTTGTACAATTTTAACGCGCGCCGTCCGCTCCACCTGACAGTCTCCACCTATATCATTTCGCTCCTAATCCTTGCCCAAACCTAAAGTTCTAAATTTTATGATGGGTAGTCATAACTCTTCACTGGATTGTAGATTTCAAACATTGCGCTACATATCTTCCGTGTCAATTTTGCTTAGAAGCCGCGACGCAGCTACAGTTGGGTGCTGCGTCGCGGGCTCCTGACCCCAACCTTATGTCCATGGCTGTCAATCAATGTGTTATCTTGCTTCGGCTGCACACTAAACAGTCTGTTTGACGTCATTGTTATTTGCACAAGGTCAGGATGATTATGTCCGTCATATTGATATTTCATGCATATGATTAGAATTGATATGCACAAGAGAAAGGCGAAATTATGTACCACAAAATATCATTCCGAGAACAGTAGGGAGCTATGAATAATAAGCTTGTGGTTGAACAAGGTGTTGTGTACGCCATCAAAGTTACAGAAGTTTATAATTGACATCCATTAAAGCCCGTTAGTGTCATACTAACAATCCAATTTGATCTTATGTTTTTATAGCTATTATACGAGCTATGGCATAATTATGACGTTTTGCGAAAATTGACTCAGATTGGAGCTGGAATAGTCCAATAGAGGGTTTTCGAAGTCTAGGCGCTGCATTGAACTTTTATTCTAACACAGTTCTCAAGGCTAAGCGCAGTCTTTGGGCTTATTTTCTCCCTGCAGTGACTCCAGTTAGCTTCTGAATCTTCTCCCTGAGATCCTTATGTGGGCTTCCGGGATAAATTATTTTAGCTTCATTAGTGGAACGGGTAAGAAATGAACAAAATTGATAATTGTCGTTCTATCTGATCTAAAGGGAGGGGAGAATTCAGGTCCTTCTTTACGGGCACGAATTAGCAGTATAAAACATAGATATGTATACACGCTTATGTAAGGAGAGTTGGTCTCAGAGCTTTAAGAATTTCGAAATATTTTGGACAAAAACTGAAGGATCATCCCGACGAATGATGTTTAGCACTCTTCGGTCCCAATAGTGAATTCCAACCAATGCACGCTCGCCACGCACCGCACATCACAACATTTATGGTTAGCTCCGTGGTTTGTTTCCTCAAGAAGAAACATCTAAATATAAACCGCGGCTGGCCTGGGCGATTTGAATCTCACCGGCGGCTGAGATCGGTAATTACAAGCCAGTCGCCAGTGAGACCTAAAACGCCCGCGCCAGCCGCGGTTTAGATCTAAATGTTACTTCTTGAGGAAACAAGCCACGGACCTAACTATAGTTATCAGTGGCTGCACCATGAGCCCTTAGAGGCTCTCTGTGGGCCTTATGATAATGTTTGCGAGATATGGGTGTCCGGCGACAATTTTCGCATCAAAAAATGAATCGTATGTTGCTTCTCCAGAACTTTTCCAATGAAGGCTTTCCTAATCACCGTGCTCAAAGATTTCGCCATTCTGGTGGATCTGCGAAAAAAAGAATAGTTTCTATGCAAGTACGGCCCTTGGAGGAGTTCAAGTGCATGATTTTCTCAGATTTTTAGGTCCGATTTCTCGAATGAACGTCTACACTCGAAAAACAATTCTTTCCTCGTTCAAAATGAATATTGCGATGACTTTTGCCCGTCTTGGGTAGCTTGTTGATTTTCTAAAAGCTACTTATTTTGAACTGCTTGCAAATGTCATTTCTGAGTTAATAGAAACATTATATGAGAGAATAATTTGAGATAATCATAGTTAGGTCCGTGGCTTGCCTCCCCAAGAAAAAACATTTAAATCTCACCCGTGGCTGGCGCGGGCGTCCCGTGCGCTTTCCCGCGAATCGATTCAGGCCGGGAGAAGAGCGCAGCTGACCAGCTTACCATATCGCCAGCCGCCGGTGAGATTCAAACCGCTCGCGTCAGCCGCGGGTGAGATTTAAATGTTTTCCTTGAGAAGGAAAGCCACGAGCCTAACTGTACCTGATGTCGGATCGATTCTAATAAATGCTCGAAAATGTTTGAATTATTCAAACTTTCCATACATTCTGGAATTTCAGTAACTAGTTCTTCTGGAATTCTAAACTCTTTGTTAATACTTCACTCAAAGCGAAAATTCGGTCATCGATTCTTTCGAATTCTCCATTCATTTAAAAATCTGAAATATTCGGTTTTTCGAAATTGAACTTATACATGAAATTCAACTCAACTTATCTGTAACTCTAACCTGATTTTACCTGATTTCTTGAATATTGCCTAAAACATAGTCTATTCGAAAAATCGAATTATTCGATTTTTAGATTATTCGCCCAATTTTCGGTCTTGGCATTAGGATTTTCGCCATCGTGAATTTATCATATTTCGTTACTGGATCATGTCAAGAGCACTCAAAAATTCGAAAGTTCACTCGCTTGACCGCATAAACTTGTGAATATTCATTGGTTTCTATTACGTCTCAAATTTATTCAACTATTCGATGTTTTTCAAAGGCATTATTCGATTTTATTTCGAAGTTCTGGGATAGCTGATTATGGAAAAGTTAATAATTTTGAGACTTTCTGGAATAGGTTATCCGAATTTTTCATTCAGTCGCGCTCCAGCTCCAAATGCCCGTGTCTGGTTGGAAACATGCAAAAATTCAAGGTTCTTTCCGTAATGATCAAACAGATATTCTCGAATTGTTCGAATTTCCCTCGAATAATTAATCAGTTTTGCCCCAAGTCTAATGCTTAGTGCAATATGCTATTCAATAGCAGGACGTTTCAACAAAAAAATCCGACATTCGCGAGTTTGCAGGGCGTCCTGGTGAAAGGGCGGATAATCGTGATTCCGACAGAATGAACTTTGCAGCTATGTATTAATCGCTGACCTCAGATATCAACCCTGTTCATGTGCCATCTGAAGTGAAATGCCGATGTGGGTGTCATTCCCACAAATTGCCCTGCGCATTTGTGCTCGTCCAAATTTCGCAGGGAGCGGGGGGGGGTGAAAATGACATTGATGAGAACTTCAGCACGGGATTGCGCCGGCGCATCGGGGCAAACTTCATAATGCCCGCAATTTCCCGTCCGCGCACACAATCTCAAGCGTGTGCAGCGCAATCGCGCTAACCCCTTACATGAGCGTAATGTTTGCCGACACGTTGACATTTGATTTCAATCGCGATATATTCGTCACAATCTGGGCAAGCGGGGGGGGGGGCACGCGTCCAAAACCGCAGCCATATTTCGTCTTCATCTCATCGCGATTAGGATTGCGCGTGTAAATCCCATCAGCGGGGATGTTCTCGGATAATTTCTCTGATGAGATTCGCGCAGGAGATAACGATACAAATTTTCAAATGGGTCACTGAGTGGTCAACAGGGTTTTTTCTACCTTTTTGGACACAAAATTAATCCTTTTCTTAAAGGTTCATCTTCTTGAAGGCAGCATATACGCTCGTCAACGTGACTGTGATAACTACGGAAATAGAATCGTATGGCTCAGGTTACAACGCCTACGCATTTTGAAGCGTCAAAAACGACCCACAATGCCTCTACACGAGTGATAATTTGTCCCCGCCCCTATATCTGCCCGCCCCCTGTACTTACGTTCTCCTCTAAAACAGGAGTTTTGGGGCATTCTCACCGTCGTCGATGTATGTGGTTTACTTGTTGTACTTATTGTGCCACACATAAACTTCGTCAACGGTGGAATTGGCCCAGCACCACCGTTTTGGAGGAGGACGCAATTAAAGGGGGCGGGCAGATACTGGGGCGGGGCCAAATTCTTACTCGTGTAACGGCATTGTGGACCGCTTTTGACGCTTTAAAATGCGTAGGCGTTGTGTTCTGAGCCATACGATTCTATTCCCGTATTAATCTCAAACACGTTGACGAGCGTATATGCTGCCTTTAACCCTCCCTACTCCGACACGAAAAAAGTATAAACCCCAGGACGATGTAGCTGTCGGGCGATGCTATGCGGAACCCATCTATGTAGGCAGCGTGTAGGCCATTTTTCGTCGATGTTTTTCCGCCAATTTCGCGTCGCGAAAGGTGGCCCCGAGTGGAATAAGCTGATTGTTCGTTTACTCGTTCTAGACTGCTTGCGTTGTTGTGCTTGGTGCTCCAAATGAGCTCCTGAGAATATGAGAAGCACGCAAATGGAAACATGAACATAACTATAGTCGCCATGTATTTTCGAAAGTTTTGCGAACGAGTTTTGGAAAATCCGAAGGTTTTTTTTGCAGCTATCAAAATCCGAAATTTCAAAATAAGCAGAGGTATTTAGAGGTTCCGGGTGAACGAAAATCGGTATGCATTTTCGAACTGTAACAACCGCCTGTTGATGACTGTGGCTCAGCGTCGTTTAGGGCTGGTGCATACATACTTCCCGCGACGCGCGACAGTAACAGTTCATATCAGCCACATCAAATTTAGTTCGACATATATAGCAAGCGGTCGCGTCGCCTGTCTCGAGAGGTATATATGCGCGAAGCCTCACAGTTCCGTGGACGATCGGCGCGGTGAAGTTCAGTCCTAGCTTATCCGTCGGGCCTACACCAGATCATATTGTAGGCGCGGGACCAAATCGATCGATTGTTCGAGAGAATTTCGAATAACTCGCATATTCGAGTACCCGATTGTCTTATTCACTCGGGAATTCCAAATGTTGTTTATTTTCGAATAGTAGATTTATTCCGGAATTCAATTTTTTTCGTTTTTTTTTCGAATATCCGACTTATCAAAACTCTGAATTGTTATGTTTTCGAATACCCGATCCATTGGGGATTTTAAATTTGGCTTTTTTTTTCGAACCTGGTGTTTGTATCAGACTCCAAATTATTCGGTTCTAGCAATACTCGGTCAGTTTCGTGTCACGATATTCGAAAATTCAGACTCTGAAAAAATATCCAACGTTATTCTCAAATTCATCGCTGATTATTCGAAAATATGAATATTCGAAAGTTTGCGACAAACTTTCAGAATTTTCACTCGAATCCAATTGTATTTCAAGATTTAGGCATTTTTTCGATAATTGGGGCTGAATGCGGTGCAGTACAATGCCGCGTCACTGCGCGGCGAAACCATAAACCACGCCTCATGTATGGTTGGCGTGGTAGGCTCTCCAAACCGGTGCCTCTAATCCCAAATGAAGGGATAAGGATAAAGTTTCCGGCATTCGTGGGTCTTTCACGGAATGCACCACACATTCAACTTCCATTCAGACCCGGAAAGGCTTTCGAATTTGTGTTGTGCCCATACAATGACTTGCGGAGGACAGCCGATTGTCAAGACAATGTTCTTGTCCTGTCAGACGGGTCTAGTACCAATTAACCGACCCCGGAGGTATAGAGGACTTGGTCAGCCATGGGCGACTCGATCTCATGCGTCTCTGTGGCGCCTCTTGCCGCTGCGCTATCCTCCAATGTGAAACAATGGTGTGCAATCTACAGGTCTGCAAGTTGTGAACGATTTTATATACGTAGTTCAAAGTCGCTTTCATTTCTCTGCCTGCTACTTTTACAGAGAGAGTATTTGCGCTGATCAAGCGAGGCGTGGTAAATTCAATTAATGATTCCATAAGAATTAGATAAATAAATTATTGAAATCGATCAATAAGTGAATGGAATTGAACGTCCGCAGCATTTTCATTTGCTTAATGTTTTTTTTGTTGTTGTGAGATCCTCTCAAAACCAAGCAGGGGTTCGATTCTGAGATAACTCAGCTCACGGCATCTCCCAATTCTGTTGGAGAGTGGATAAATCTTCTGGAGCATGCCGCGTGAAAACGAGGACAGCGGCAATTTCCGGGGGTGATCTGATACACTGCGACATGCACTTTTCAATGAAATTGCCACGTCTCCGCTGTGGCGTTGTCTCTTTTCGGGCCCTCATCGTTTTTCATCGCATTTCTCAGCCCCGTCATCGTCTTCCCCCATGGTGCGATCACAGAGCGTTTGCGAATAATTAGCTCACAATTTCAATGATTGTCGTGGAATTTCTTCGCATCAGAGAAATCTAATTTTTCTCTGCTGTGAGACAGTAAGAGACGTGAAGATTTGTCGCTAGTCTTCAAAAGAAAGAAAGGGTAATCGAATATGGCATTCAATTCGGTCTCCGACGATTCTCTGCCACGAGCCGCACCGAGCAGGAATCGCAGTCGCCTGACAGTTCGGCTCGTGCTCCCAATTTCCGGACCATTGCTGTCACTGTTCGGGCGAACTGGGGAGCCCGGGAGCAACAAGAGTGGCTGGAAAAGCAACAGAAGCCGATCCGCAGATTGAGAGAACGAGCCAAACTGTCAGGCGGCTCGGGGTTAGAATCGCCTTAAATAAGTTCCAAAAACAAAACTTGGAATCTATCGAGATAATGACTATTTTGAATAACGGATTTCTAGTGAATAATGTCTTTTGAACGACCCTTCCTCACTTTCAACTCAAGCTTTTTTTTCATGCGCAAAGTAATGAATTTTCCCAGGTAATGATGCCTTTTATGATTCGGGTATGAGTTAGAGTAATTATACGATCTTCCAAAAAAGACATTGGATCTCTGCTTAGTCTATGCGAAAGTATGTACGTACTTGTATGTAGGCGATTGAGCAAATTTTTATACGTAATGAAATGTTCTAAATTCATCACCTGAAATTAGCGGAGTTATTAGAAAATCATTTACTTTGGCTCGGATATCTGCATTTTCGAGTGTTTGATTTGAAGACCAATTATTCCAGTAAACCACAAAAGTTGTATCGTCGTGAGAATTAAATAATCTTACTGGGTCTAAGCTGATCCGAGCTGATGAAAACTTTGACGGTAGCGTTTTTTGATTTCATCGAGTGAATAGCAGGTTTCCAGAACCGATCGGATGATCTTCTGGTTTATTTCTTCTCCGAAATCCCTAATGTTTTTTTTTCTAACGTAGACTTCTAAAATTCCTGAGCGAATGAATTTTTTCTGTTGAGGCGTTCAAAAAATCCTGAACAATTTTCTCACAAAATTTCATGTCTCCTAGTGAATACATTTGTTTGACAAGCCCTTCACTTAAGATTAAAATGAATGGTCGGGTAGCTATTCGACTAATAATCCAATTTACCGCAATATAATTTGAATTTTCAAATGGATTTTATACAATATGTACTCGTGACTGAGTGAGCGATTTCTGTATAAGAATATTCGTATGCCATCAAATAAACGGGCGAAATTTTCAGAAAAAATGATTATCTCATTTCTCCGGTCGAATCGAGCTTTCGAACCAACATCCATCTGAACTAAGTGAAGTTTCAAGATTTTGTGGTCAAGTTTTGGCATATAAGCTTCGCTTTAAAAAAATGTTCACGATGAACCCCAAATATTCGTTCGTCGGTTGAAATCGAAAGTTTGATTTCAAAGTGACTGATTAGCCTTGATAGGAAGGTTGGTTATTTAGTTTTAGTTCATAGGAAGGTTGGTTATTTAGTTTTAGTTCGGGTGTTTTATAGGTGGTTCAGTGGAACTTTCGGCCTACTGAAACTAGTCCTCTGTGTGCTCTCCTTTATAAAGTAATGCAGAAACTTTGGCGAGTCTCACATGTCTAACATGCCGAACTTTATTAAGTTATTCATCCTTGTGAAGCGATAGGGACAGCTTTTCAGTTATGTGTGAATCATTAGTCTAGTCAGAGTACAAGCATACCTTCCGTTCTGATGAAAGCTTATATGCGCGGTTCAGTTACAGGCGGGGATGAGCTGAAAAAATATAGAAAGTCATGAATTGGATCTCTGGAGAAGCTCTGAGGTTAGTCAAGTGGCCTATGTACCTACCTTCAGACACACCGCATTTCTCAAAACTGCTGAAATCGGAACGCGGAGGCCGGAAGCGTGCTTAAGGCCCTAGTTATACTTCGGCGATTCGCTAGCGCGGGCTTCAGCGGCTCTTGGTCGATTTCGAGGTCTTAATAGTATCAGACTTGCCCCAAAAGCCAGCGGCATCGAAACGCCGCGGTATAACTAGGGCCGAACTTTTTTCGGAACACGGAAATCTGTTCAACTCTGGGTAGAAGCTGCTACTCAGAATTATGGCTACGTGTGAGGGAATTTTTTTTGAGAAGTTTTGGAAGTGAGAAAAGAAGCTTCAATTTCGATCTGGATAACCGAAATGTTTACGAAAACCACCGGTAATTCCAATTCAGTAAACCGAAGAATTGCATTAGAACAAAGAACATTTCGATTTGGGCCGTCCGCTCACGCGGTAGGCGTGCGTGTCGAGCTGCCGTCGCGAAGGCATTTCTATTCGGATGAGACTTCCCACTGCTGCAAACGGCTGATTGAATATTGTGTACATATTCAACATTCGTCTAACCTTCCTGCTTATCGATTTATAAGTACGAAAAATGCCTTCGAAACGGGCGCTCGACGCGCACGCCGACCGCGTGTTCGGACAGTCTCAACTGGCACTTTCGATTTTCCAACGCATTCTGAGTAGTTTCCCGCTAATCGCAAGACCTAAAACTATCGGAAATCGGAATTCCGGTCGTTCCTGGTCATGTCCATGGTCCATACATTGTCTTCTAAAGTTCTGCAGCAATCTGAGTCTAATCCTTTGAGTATTGTGCAGGTTAATCTGTTCAAAATAGCAGTTCCCCTCATGCATAACCGGTTATGCTCTGCGAGAGCGACTTATGCAAATTGTAGTCCCATTTCGAGGCCATTCCATGCTGTCGCAGCTGAATGTCGCTAACATAGGGGCTGGTTCATCTGGCGTTGTTGGAATAGAATCATCATTGAGTTTCATCAATACTTTTAATTTTGTTTTTACTATTTTCAGGGTGTCTCCGCCAACATCGATAGAAATTCGGCGAAGAAGCACGAGAAATTCGTGCCATTGGTAGCATTTGAATGCGGTTATCGGAATAAATATATGAACGAGGATGGTGTATGGATTAGCGATCAGAACCGATACGCGACATGTCTGAGTGGAAAGCTGGACATTCTCAAGTATTGCAAGAAGGTTAGTGTTTTTTTTTTCACGGATTTTTCGTTTTCATCGCTCTTTCCTACATATATGAAAGTATTTTGTGTGATCAATTTATTGTCTGGTTTTTCCGTATGGCTAGGCTATGGTTCGATTGATCCTTGTCAGGGATAGGTAAAACAAAAATCAAGAAATCTTCTTCACAAAGTTCGGCAAGCGAGTGCAAAACGCCTAAAAATGCTCAAACATGCGATTTTCGGCTCGAAAGGTTCTTTCGCTTCTCTCTAACTTCGAAATTTACTTCCAATTTTCGCAGTAGATCTTCTGTTTTCGGAAGGCGAGGGTGGCGGCCGAAAGCGCGCGAAACTGAGGATTCCGGAATGCGGAAACCGCTAGTTCATTAATCGCCGCTGAAGACAAACCCAGCAGGGTTAGCGTCAGACAACGTGAAAAAATCTCTGAATCCGCGCGTTTTTCTTGATTCTGTGCCTTGGATTCCTTGATATTGATATCGTTACTATTTTCATTCACTTTCTTGTTTTCTTTTCTTCTAATTTTTTTTATTGAAACAATGTTCAACTGCGGCTTATACATATTCAACCAAAAAGATGTTCTATGAAGTTCACGACCTGCGTTGCGGTTGCGGCCATTACGCCGAGTGTACTGTAGCGACCATAATCAATCAATCCACTTTTTTTAGCCATTTACCAGAAAAGAGGTTTTTAGTGGGTTTCTCTGTTTCTGCACACTTTTGCGATCAGGGTTGCTGAGTGGTTACATGAAAAATGTTTTAGAAAGAAGTTAGGGAGGAAATGAATATTCAACATAAATTTCGAAGCACCTTGTCCACCTGTTTAACTGCAAAGTCGAACTTTGAATTGCTTTCAAAAATCGCTCATTGGGTGATTTGGGGGTGCCGAACACGGATATGGGGTCTGTTCCCAGTTTTTCGTGGCAGAACGATTTTTCAGTGTCGACTAAAATTTGATCCATCAGGAATTTTCGGGTTGCTGACAAATCCAAAATTTTTGTTTCTTCTTGAGAAAGGATCATGGTAGGTTATATTTGGTATGGTCCATGTCATTGAATAGTGGGGCGCGGCGCAGTTACGCTGGTAACATTGCGAACGGATAAGTGTGGAGGTTATGGCTATCGATCGAGTCGTTTGGCGCATAATAATGGCGTCGCGGCTAACTGGTAGGATGACATGGACGATATAAATCCAATAGTATCGTTAAGGTCATATAACCTATGGTAAGTATTGGATCGAAAAATAGACATCGACCCTTGTCAAAGCTCAGTCAGATCTGAGACTTTAATCAATTTGTAATACGTAATCCTCTAAAAACATGCACAAACCCCAAGGAACTCCCAGAACGAAGCTTGGACTGAGTTTGTTTTTGATTCACGAAGAATGGAATTGTGGCCAGAGACCAAATAAAAGTATCACCTATCCGTAAATCTTAGAATAAATCTAAAGAGATATGCATGTAGAAAGGTGCAAAACTTCGAAAAACCCTCCAATATTGATCGGAAGAGTAGAGCCGATTAAGTGATGTGATCTTGGGCGATGTCACTTACAGTACCCTTAGCGCATAAGCCGCAACCGCAAAATAGCCTTTTCGCCATTCACAGACTATCACAACATTCACACAAAGTTTTTTTTTTCAGAGAGAACATATACATTTGGATGGGTTCAGCTTAACACTCGTTTCTTTATGAGGTTTATTTTGCCGTGACGGATATCTGTGCTCACGAGAATTCATCTGTAAATGCGCTCATGTTCACCTCAAAATCCGCTTTTCATGCATAATTCCTAATCCGGCGAGATCCGTCCGTAGCGACAGGGTCTCGATATCCTTGATGAAATATTCTATTTTTTTGTCTCCCTAGAATCATCTAACGTCGGATCATATCGGCTTTATTACACCTACGACGTTGTGTTTGCTCATCCCCAAGCATTTATCCGTAGCTAAGAGGGATTCTAGTCATAGTGAGTTTGCATAAACATACTAGCAGGATGGACCACCACGTTCGTTTCAGCGAGGGGGGAGCTAATGCAGTTGGTTGTGCATTCCATTCGGAGCTGAGCTCGAACTCGTAGCTGCCAGATGTACATAGCCATTCTGAGCTGGCTGGGGTTAGCAGCAGTGGCACAACTGAACGAACGACATGCTCGTGTATTCCCCGGGGAGCCGTCCACTCGTCGTTCCTCAAGTCCACCACCCCTCAACCCAAATCTCGATATAGCCCCACGAGTTATAATTATAAGTGGATATGCGACCCTGCTCGGGGAATGTGGTCGATTCGTGAGATTCAATTGCTATGCACTACAATGCAGTGGGAAAAGAACTACAAGAGAGAGAAGGGATTTCTTCTGGATCCTTGCTAGAACCATTTGAAGTCGGTCCAATTGATGCATTCATTGCATGAAATCATTTTGATTTGTTTTCCCACCTCACTGAATTACCCTGGAACTGATTTTTCAGATAATCTTCTCATTTTTGTTGGAATGTATCGGTACTCTTTCACATGATTTAAAAGGATTTCAATCAAAACATTAAAAAAGAATTTCTGAAGGTTCAACAGGATTTAAAATTTGTTGCTATGAAAAAGTAAGCCGCATGCGATTGTAGGTCCCTCTTGGAAGCGTGGTGGTCGGCCGCAAGCTACGAAATTGTTGTAATGATATCGATACTTATCGATTAACTCATGGGATCGCCAATAAGCGCGCTTCGTAGCTGTGTGCGGCTTACTCTCCCATGAAGGCAGACGTTGCTTCCCGATCTTTAAACAGTCATGAACCTCATCATTCATGCAGAAAAACACATTCATTTGTTGTGTTTTTAAATGTTTTCGTTTTTAAACTAAATGAAGATAGTCATATTTACTCTCTGAACTTCAAATTTATATCCGATCAATTTTTTTTTGTTTTTTTTTTGCATGGTTTTATTCGAATATTAGTGTTTCGAAAGTGTCGATTGCATGAATATCTTGAATATAATTTTTGAACGGATGATACTGGAATGCAGTTAAAGGCATCGTATCCTCTGTAAAACGTCGTAGTTCTCACGACTCGAAGCGCGAGCGGCGCGGGCGATTCTGCTCTCTCCCTCCGTCTGTCATGCGCTCTCTCACTGTCTCTAACCGCCACTCCGCACCAGCACGCGTAGAAACCATAGGAATTTCGCCGTTTTATTGCCTTTACGCGCTGGAAACCGCGTACTGTGTTTTGTGTTTGATCAGAAAAGCTAATTTTTCTCGTTTTGGAACTGTTTCTTTCCCGTTTTTCGGACGGATTTTTTTGTTTTTCTGTTCGTTGAAGAATGGCCATTCAGTTTATATGCGCTTTTCTTGTAGTGTATTAGAACATGCTTCATTGTTTATTGTTAGACACAGTAAACAAGGAAAAATAAACAAACACTGAAGAACTTCCAAAACAGCTGAATAACAGTAGACAGCTTGCAGCTACGAAGGAATGTTTGGTCATTCGAGAGAAAGTTTTCAAAAAATTGCCTCTGCGAAATCGTCTACTTGGGTCCTTGGCTTGTTTCCTCAAGAAAAAAACATTTAAATCTGAACCGCGGCTAGTGCGGCGGTTTAAATTTCGCCAACGGCTGGCTGGTAATTATTAGGCAGCCGCTGCCGAGATTTAAACCGTCGCACCAGCCGCGGTTTGAATTAAAACGTTTTTTCTTGGGGAAACAAGCCACGGACCTGACCATATATAGTTCAAGGAGGCGCTTCTTGTTTTTTCTACATGGCTACAGCTGGGTTTTGGCTTCAAACAGAAGCGAAGTTTTGACTATCTTCAGTGACAGAATTCATGATAAAAAATAAGATTCTAGAGATCTTAAATCAATACATTCAAGGAAAATCAAAAATGGGAAATTATAAAACTCTAAAAACAAGAAAATTTTGGCAAAATCA
Source organism: Aplectana chamaeleonis (assembly GCA_029168955.1). Lineage (NCBI taxonomy): Eukaryota > Metazoa > Nematoda > Chromadorea > Rhabditida > Cosmocercidae > Aplectana > Aplectana chamaeleonis. The sequence goes on from JAPDOI010000420.1 coordinate 135,634, forward strand.
TTTTTCTTATTACAACGCTTAGACGAAATGGGAGAAGATCGAGAAAATTGAACTTCTACGGAGCCGCTTGCTATTTCTATCTGCATATCTACCATATAAATTACTTCCCGAAAAGACTTGCAATTTGTCCAATAAATAAGACTATCTTGCTGAGTTGATCGATAAGTTCCTGCAGTTTTTCCCATGTCTTTTTTCTCATTGGAATGCGTTCGTGCTTTTTTCTCTTCTTATCTCATTCTTCGGACACGCTGATTGATTCTTTTCGAATCCTGAAGTACATGTCTCACTTGAAGAGTTCGGGGAACGGCAACTGCGTTTTCATAGATTTATACTGCAGTTTCTTGCTGCTTCAAATCTATTCAGACTTTTGACTAGAGCACTGGTATTACGTACGACATTGAGGTTTGTAGGACACTTCGATCGGAAGCACTCTGAAATACATTACGAAGTTTCAAAATTCAAAGAAATATATTCATTGACGTCAGTTGTCAGTTTTGTACTGACCAGAAAAAGGACGACTCTAGTGACGCTAACTTCAATTTCCATTGCCTATAGCAACAATATTTTTGCGAAAAGTGATGCATTCTCATATTCTATGTACGCACTTCGACTATGTACTCAGAGAACTATTAGGCCGGGATCATACTTGCTGCGACCAGCGACGGCGACAGTGCATATTAGGTATATCGATTTTCGGTCGATATTGATGGTAAGCATTGCGTCGCATCGCTCGTAGCCGGAAGTATGATATCGGCTCTAAACTTTTTTCAAATGTGAGAGGTTCGGAATTTTTTTCGCACCCAAACTTCCTACAGAGTGAAGCCGAGTAGAGGTTTTTTGATCGAATTCATAGCACCTGAACTATGTTGTTTAAATCCTATTGAATTCCCTAAGGCTCTTCTCCTCTGATCCCTGAGTAAGACTTACTGACATGTTTATTTTGTCATGGCTTTCTTTTGAGTTACGAATATCAATCAGCACCAGTGGCCGACTGCGGTTGGAATTTTGGGCATCATATGCACGCTCTCTGATGCATTCGTAGCATCCCCATGCGGGCTTCCTCTTTCCCTCCAGGGGGGAGTTTTCGCGTTTCATAACGAGACACTTCCTAATCGCCGACATTTTCCACTCCACATGCACACAACATCCATTAAATTATTCGGTTTCATGCATTGCTTTCGGCAAGGAGAGCTGAGCTTATGGGCCGCTGAAGTCTACGCCACAGCTCGTAGGATTCGGTCAGAAGGCGTGCGGGGCGCGTTCTGGCGCCTTTGCTATGTTTCGTTGAGAACTTCCCTCAATATCAACTGCATTTAGATCTCTATAGTTACTTAGGATCCAGGTGAAGAAAGCTATCCAACAATATAATGCTTGTTAGGGTTCAGATTCAAAGAAAAAATATTTGGAGGGTGATCTCCATTTTGTATCACAGTACACATAGCGCTGTACAACCGTATGCTGTATTTGTGTACTGTGTTAGGCTTGGGACTAAATCGAATAATTATCCGATTATTCCAGTATCCGAATATTCGATGAATTCGGGAATTTAAAATTATGGGTTTCTAAAATATTTGAACTATTCGGAAAATCAATTTATTCGTTTTTCCGAACGTTCAGTTTAACAGGTGAATCAAATTATTAGTTTTTCCGGACATACGATTCATCCGGGATTCTAAATTACTCGATTCATTCGGGGTTTCAGTTTCTCAGGTTCCGCGAATATTTGGTTACCCTCATATCACCGCATTCCAGTATTGAATGCCTCCGAAAAAAGAATTCAACCATATTCGTGAATTTTCCGAAAATCTGAATGATTATTCGAAAATTGGGATAATTTCCCGAATGTTCAATCGAATCGGATAGAGGACATGTTTACGAACTATTTCATACATTTGAAATAAATGCAATAACTTACGGGGGTTGTTATCCTCCCAGACAAGCATGGTACCAATTTAACGACTCCGGAGGGATAGAAGGCCTGGTTGGTCTTGGGCGAGGGTCGATCACTCTATCTTGTGCGTGACCGTGGAGCCTCTTGCCGCTGCCCCACAAGCAGCCTCATTTAAGAGGCCTAGTACGAATTTATTGATTCAGTTGGGAGTTCATATAAAGGCTCTATTGGGAAAATTCACTTATTCGGGAACCCAAAAGGCAGAATTCGGATTTGGACATTCATGCGAATTTTAAAATAGTTTACTATTGGAAACAATTCATACATTCAAAAAATTTCAAAGGGTCAGTCAAATTATTCATTCATTCGAGAACTGAAGTTGGATGTCTGATTGTTCATTTATTCGAAAACTGAGGTTTAAGTTACATGTCTATGCTGCATGGCACTCTACAAATATCACTCAGACCTTTTGGGTCTATCCTGTACGGGGGAGGGGGGCACCCAAGATTTATTCATAGAAATAAAGAAAATCTCTGATAAAACATGCCTGATAGTGCTATCAACCATTGTTTCCATAAAAGCTCTATAGAAATACTTCGTTTGGTGGCCTTACCAGTCGGTGGTTCATTTCCTTTCTGTCTTCAATCGTGGGTGACCCCCCCCCCGTCGAGGATAGTGCCGACCTTTTTACCTTAAACCCTAAAAGTCATTCTACCGTTGGATAGCCCTTCTCACCAGGATCTCAAATATATTTCTTTAAACATCCCAAAATATTCAATTTAAAATCAGTGCTCACGATGAAAAGTTGCCCGTTTTTTGGCAAAAATAAGCTTTAGGTCTGTCTAAGAAGAGTAAGAAGGGAAGTATGACAAAAACGGCCAGGAAATGGCTGAAAATCTCGTGGGCCAGCCATGTCATTGCTCCACCCCGCCCATGTCCTATAACAGTTGCCCAGCATTCGTTTTACCATAGGAACAGCCACCGAATTTTCGAATATTCCTAATCGCGAAAGGCTCTAAAATTCCTGCAGGTATATATGTAGACCCCTCATATTTTTTTAAAGAATTGTTGGCTTAGGTAGCAGAAAGCAGATTCACTTACTTGGCTTAGGTAGCAGAAAGCAGATTCACTTACCTAAGAATTTTGAAGCGCGAAACCAGTTCCCCGACGTCAGGTTCGATACGTTGTCCGCAGTCTCCTGAAACGCACAATCCAGCATAATAATTTTTTCCGAGATTTCTCCAAACAGTTCTGCTCCGCTGTTTGAGTCTTCTGTGGGGACTTTGCCTATTAACCTCTTCTTGATGGACTTACCTACCCAAAAACATCAAAAACTATAATGCAGTTTTTTTGGCATGAACACTGCCTTTAAAGGGAGTTGTTAGGACAGGACACTAGAGACACAAAAACGCGTCTGCGGGCGTCTTCTGACCAAATCCTACGAGCGGTATTATAGCACCTCAGGGTTGAGTAATTCGTGATAAAAGGATTTTTCTTCTACACAACGCTTGGACCATTAGTGATATTTGCCTTCTATCATATTCGTTGTCACTATAGAGTAGCACGGTACTGCGCCCATAAAGGGATGGAAAGGTCGCGCTCGTGATGTGTTTACCCTCTTGGCGCGGTAATTCCGTGGCCACTTAATCACGGTTACTGACTCTGAGCTCTCGTACCATGTAAATAAACAAGTGGATGATTAGCTTTTTATCTGAAATGCAATCGTCCCCCTGGCTTTTCGTGCGAAATTTATTATGGGTGCCGGAAATGTGCTCGCCAATGATATGCAGTACGGCTAGTACAATAAGATGTAAATTATTCTATGTCCGATGGAATTATTTATAATATATTAGGGTGAGTCATAAGTTCTTGGAATTTTTCAAAAATTCATATTAATTCGCGCGCGAATAGATCAAATGCCACTCGTGCGCGGTTGTTTGCTAGGTAGATCAAACCTCGTTAATCAATACCTGCCAGCCCTCGAAACGCCATTCGTGGCTCAGTAAAATGTCGGAAAAAGAGCACGCTCGCGTACTGATTCTTCACTACTTCGAAAGAGGTTTCACAGCTGCTCAAACTGTTAAGGAAATAAGGGCCAACGAAGGAAGGTATCGAATTGCTACCAGTACTGTGTAGAACTGGTATCAAAAGCTTTGCTCCGGCAGCTGCTCTCTGAAGGACAAGCCGAGATGTGGAAGGCCACGAATTTACGACCCCACGTTGGCGGCGAATGAGCTGGAGAAAAACCCGCACCTTCACAGCAGATGTCTCGCCCAGCTTACAGAGAGTTCGCAGTCGACCGCAGTTCGCCAGCTACACAATATGGGACTGAGACCGAAAAAGCCGTCCGTGATTCCTCACACTTTATCCGACACCGACAGGAATCGCAGGATGGCCATTTGTAAAGAACTACTAAAACGGCACCACAAAGGAAGTTTTTTTGGTCTCATCATTACATATGATGAGAAGTGGTGCTACTATAACATTCCTGACCTGTCTGTGCAATTGGTTAAGCCCTTTGAGTCGCCAGATCCTGTGCAACGTCGGGATATCCACGGAAAAAAAGAGTCTACTGACCGTTTTTTGGTCCACTGATGGAGTTGTGTTCCGGAAATTACTTCCGCCAGGAAAGACTATAGATGCTGACTACGTCTGTCAAGAACTAGAGGAAATGGTCACCAACGCGGAGAAAAATGGACGAAAACGTGACCAGATCCTACTGCTCTGGGACAACTGCCGCCCACACATAGCGAAAAAAACTCAAGAAAAATTGAAGGAGCTGCAGTTGGAAACTCTCCCTCATCCAGCCTACAGTCCAGATATTGCTCCATCGGACTACCATTTATTCAGAAGCCTCGAACACTGGCTGAGGGGAAAGCAGCCTAAGACCGAAGAGCACTTGAGGACCGAGTTGGGCGCTTTTTTTGCATCGAAGCAGCGCCCATTCTACGACTACGGTGTTCGAAGTCTCGCTTGTCGTTGGCAGAAAGTTGTTCGTTTTAATGGCTCTTACTTTGAATAAATTTGTTACCTTGTGTTTAAGAAAAAAATAAAAATAAAAAATTCCAAGAACTTATGACTCACCGTAATATATTGTACATTGAATCAGAATCATCCTTATTCGGATATCTTTCCGAATAATCTGCAATTCTCACGACTCAAAATCCGATATACGGATCAATCCTAAATTCGATTCATCAGAAATACGTCATTTTCGGATTCGTTCGAATTGCGAATTCCCGTCTGGTCTTCTTTCTAAATAATCTGGACTATCCGGTGCTTTAATACTGAATCTTACCCATTAAATCAGATGCTTGCATCCAGTTTTTTTTTCGTTATGCGGGTGAAGGGATGATTGCTTCGGTGAAGATTTACCGAGCAGTTGAGTGAGAGCGGCGGGGGGGGGGGGGGCTTCGGTGGTGCAGTGCGATAAGGCGCGCCCCCGGAAAGGGAATATGCTAGTTCAATCTCGCCCGGAGGCGAGCGTTTTGCGATCAACTCAGCACATTGGGTAAACACACCAGTTTTTTTTCTTAAGTGTTTCAAAATATTTTTCTCTTTTAATTTCAGTTTTTTTATATTATGTCGCTACCTAATTTCAGAACGTACCAAATATCCATCCACCTAGCAAGTTTCCAAAGTAGGGGTTTCTGGTGCCACATATGAGGTTTTAGTCCTCTCGAACCAGTTCTCGTAGTTGGCCCAATATAGACCATCTATGAGGTTTGGTTCTTTCTTACCCCTTTCAAAGCTGCTAGGCAAAGTCCCACCCATGAAGTTTAGTTTTAGTTCTTCTTGTAGTTGACACCCTATGGACCCCTTACGAAGGTCTTAGGCGATTCTCGGCCCTGAGCCGCCTGACAGTTCTGCTAGTGTTCCCAATCTGGGTGTCGGTTTCTGTTGCTGTCCGGGCCACTGCTGTTGCTTTTCGGGCCACTGATGTTGCTGTCCGGGCTGCTCCGGTTTGCTCGAATAGCATCCGCAGTGGCCCGGAGATCGGGAGAACAAGCCGAACTGTCAGGCGGCTCGGAATCCGGATCGGTGCGGCTCGGGGCCAAGAATCGCCTGAGGTCAGTCTTGTGAAATTGACTACCAGTGTTTGTATCCCAAGCTCAGCTCATGAAGTTTAAGCCTGTCCAACCCATCCAGGCAATTGGCACCCAATGGTATATACATCTGTGACATTTGTTTCTCCAACCCGCTCCCAAAGTTGGTATCCAACGTATCACCCATTGAGTCAAATTTTCTCTAGTTTGCTTTCGTAGTTGGACTAAGGACCACCTACGGAATTCTGGAACATCTAGGAAGTTCATTACTGTGAATCCCCTTCCAGATCTGGGAATCATGAATGGCAAACCATTGGCTGGGTTTGCCGAGAAAATAGCAACAAATATTTGGAGGCAGACCCAACTGCAGCCGATGGTTTGCGCTCATGAACCCCAGCCCTGAAGGTAATGTTGAACGTGCCACTCATGAGGATTAGGCTTCTCGAGAGCGTTCTCATAGTTGAGACACTGGGGACCACCTAAGAAATTTAGTCGTGTAAATTCGCTTCCGAAGTAGCTATCCCGCGTGTATACAACATATGAGATTTAATCCTCTCAAACCCGTCTTGGCATTCGACACACTGCGGATTACCTATGAAGTTTAGCCGTCTCTAACTACGTCCTTGCCTTGGAAGTCTGTAGACTGCTTAGCTCAACATTGGTGCATTGAGATTCCAGTAAAAAAAACTATATGGCGACTTTGAACTTTATTTTAAGGATTTATGTATACATTTTTCGTTACCTAAACAACAGCGAAAGAAGCAAGAAACCTAGAAGTCCCTGAAAACTGTTTAGTTTCTCGCCCAAATGGTTGCAGCGAGTATTGACTCAAGGTTCTACACGGCGCTGCGCAACCGCCCGCGTTTCGGGAGAGGAGGACTCAGATTATTGAAGAAAAAATATGTTCATATTATTCTGCTAATTCAGTTGAATATCTTTTGCAATTTTCAGGCCTATCCAAAATTGAATATCACGAATATTGTGGAATATTCTCATGAAGTTGCCATCGAGAAGTGGTGCCGTGAGGAAGGAACGCCATGCAAATGGACGCATACGGTCCGACCGTATCAATGCATCGGTACGTGAACATTCACATTTCTGCATATCGCTTCTAAGTGAAAATCGATTTCTGCCCATCTAATCGTTGAAGTGGGAAAAAGCCGTGCAGTTTTTCCCAGAGGCGATGATTTAGCGTTCTGGATGATTCAGATGTTTGCACTCATGGTGCAAGCGAACGGGAACTATAGAATTATGTATGCATATGTGTCTGCAGGAAATGCCTGCATGGAAAAATTATTTCTATCAATAGTCACATTTTTGTGCAAGCAGATACAGTACGCGAGCGAGAAAAAGCCAAAAATTTTCAAGAAAAAACTTCAAATATTGGGAAGTTTTTTTAGTGAGATTTAAAAAAATTTCTCAAAAGTTAATCGTGTTCACAGTTTTTACTCATATCCTGTTTAAATGTGTGTAGTAGAAGATTCGCAATTCGCTCAGCCATCCAACGAGTCATTCTAAGAGATTCTGCCTCTACTTCTCGCAAACGCTCCGCGATTCTGCCGCGACTCCACGTGGGTTGTGCAGCGATTACCCTCCTGTGCTCGTTATCGGTCGGGCCGCAACTCTTCCTTGGTAGAGCCGCGGGTCACGCGTTTCGCTGCCTGCAGGCGCCGCAAATGTTTTGGATATTGGTGTTTAGAGAATTTGTGATTTTGTCTTAAAAATGAATTGGGGTGTGGGACGTTTAGGCCAGAAAGCTTGAGCGCAGACAAGAGAGAGAGAGAGGGTGGAAAACTAGTTCAAAGTTTAGAACTAATGATAAGGCTCTATATTTTCACATTCCCGATGTTAATTCCTCCAGATCTGAGGCTTTTTACGTCTCAGTTTTCTTTGATGATTCTGTTCGATAACAAGTACACGAAATAGCCTCCTCTGTTTGGCCCAGTTTCGGCCTAAACGTCCGCCACCCCATATAAAGCAAGGCGGTCGGAACTGAATGAAGGTGGACGCGAGTACCCGCTCCGAGGATTTGATTTAGATCACAATTCAACGTTAATCAATCCTCTTTATCTTGTCGGCGCCTTTTTTGTTATCATGTGGAAATATTATTCAAATCACCAGAAGTTTCCAGTCCGATGGATTATTATCATTCGTAAGAGCAAAGAAAATGCGTCGAAGAAACACAGAAAATTGATTTGCGGTGACCCGCTTTGAAACCGGCGGCGCGTCCGCCCGCGTTCGGCTTCATCTAGCCCCGCCCACTTTGTTTCCAATGGGAAAGACTGTACTTAATTGCTACTCAGTGATGTGAAAATGCTTGCAAACTTCTCACTATTTCACGTTGTTTCTGAAGCCAAACGACTTTTGGGACCTTAAAAAATTTGTGTAATCAGGATTATTCGGTAAAGTTTTAGTAATAATTGTTCAGTTGATCAAGTCAATCAGTTTATTGGGCAGACATTAACACTGAGACATTACGAACGGCTGTTTAAGTCGTAGTTAGAGCTGATTGTCCTCCCCTTTTATTTAATTACCACAAAGTACACGTTCACTAGTGACAAAGGGGAGAATGTCATTATGCGCATTTTTTCACAGTTCTTTGACATTTAGCAAGTTCAGTCAACAGAAAGTGCAGCGCATGCAAGTTTCAGTTGTGACTACACTACCGCTAGTGGGATTAGCTCAGAAAGCGCGCGGGGACGCGTTTTCGCTTTTGTAATAACTTTTTTCAAAATCAACTTTTTTTCAAACCTAAAGGTTATTTAGGATCCATGTGAGAAAGGTTCCCTAGCAATATAGTGCTTGCAAGGGTTTAAATTCGAACAAAAAAAGGTTGGAATGTGATTTCTAAACCATCTTTCAATTTCCTTACAATTTCCAATAAGACCAAAACTGGAAAAATCCATATCCAAAAACAAAAATACATATCCTGTACAGCCGCACACTATATTTGTATACTGTATGGCACACTCAAGGCTTGAATCCAAGTTCTTTGGTTCCAACCTAAATTCCAGCGCTCATTATACCGTTGAATAGCCCTTCTCGCCAAGACATCAAATATTTTTTCAGGTCCGAAAAATAATAATTTGAAAAAGTTCTCAAAGGCAGTGTTCACGACAAATCTCGTTTTCTGTGAGAAACACTTTGAGGACAGCTGCTGGAAGGGATAGGGTTGAAGAATGCTGCGAAAACGGGCTAGAACTCGGTAAAAACGGCCGCGAAGTGAGGATTTCGTAAGGCCAGTAAGCCTGCTAAGCCCGCCACGCCCCCGTACAGACGAGCTTGTGGCGCCGCGGACGTTTTCGATGGCGAATTGCCAGACAACTGCGCCACGTCCAGCCTGTTCGATTCGCGCACATTTCTTCAATAGCGCACGCTTGCGGAAACTAGCGGGGTGCGTAAGCTCGTCCGCGCCTGGAACTTGTACGTATGTTAGAAACCGTTATGTTAGCTTATTCTGAGCGTTTTTCTTCACTGTTTCTTCACTGAACCACCCCGTTTTTGAGTCGAACTTGAGGATTATATTCATCGTGAACAAAGCCTTTAAGACAGGACGCTAAAGACCCGAGAACTCATCCTCTTCTGAGCAAATCCTATGAGCGGTAATATATTTGTGTACTACGCGTGTACTTTTTGGAGCTACATACTATGTATACGAAGTAGTTCTAAAGTCCTGAGGATACGTTTCGCGGGGCAATCCATTTTCCTCGAAAGTGAGAAGCGAGAGGGAGAATGAGTCGTCTCTCAACCTCTAAAAGGATTATGGGCATTGCTGCTTTCGAAGTGAGCGCCAGCAGTAGCGGGTGTTTTTGACAGCGAAATTCTATGGATGATTGGAAAACGAGTTTTTGAAGGAAGGGATTTATGTCGGGAACACAGAATCGCAAATTGAAGGTGTTTTTTTCGAAGAATTTTCTATAGAGGAATGTTCAGTTCATAATTTTTCGAAGCCTACTATAGATTGCTCATAGGGAGGGGTGGAGGGTCCATGTTATCTTTTTTGAATGATTTCTTTGCACCAGTATAATTTCATGAAGATTTGCAAAAAAAATCAATATGTAATAATAAAAATGGTCTTGAAACCAAGTTGACTATCGAAAATCTGCGAAGCTTGAAACATTCACGAAAGTCGAAAGTTTCGATTCGCTGAACCTAAAGCTCAAACAATTTATGAATAGTGTACAAATGACGTCATCTGAAACGTTTGCGAATTCCCCAAACTGGTCACCAGTGCCCCAAATTGTCCTGTGAAGGTAGTCGGGTTCTCGTTAATTTAAGTTCCGTAAACGTTTTAGGTTTAGGATTAATTTCCACTTTCATTTCAATTAGAAAATGCTAGAGAGATTCCGAAATTTTTGGCACCACGTTATAAATTGTTCCAAAGGGATTTCCCCGCTCTGCAATATAGTGTAACTGATTTCTTGGACCATTTTTATTCGCTAGTTTCCGCATCATTGATTTGTAGTTATTTTCCAACGCTCCAATTCTTTGATCCAAAAATCATTTAGAATAGCATGACTTCGAATTCGATCTTTTCTTGGGCATTTTCAGAAAACAAAGACGCGATCAAAATTTTTCTTTTATTAGAAAAAAATTCATACATTTTTTTCACTTTTATTTGAATACTAGTTTGTAGCAACAGAGCTACGAATAATATCATTTCAGAATAAGTATTTTGTCTTAAAACTTGTTTTTTTTGCTTCACACGAGTAACTGTTTTGAGTTTAATGCCAAAAAATCTGTATTTCTCAAACTTCCCAATTTTGAACTTCGAGATCACTATCAGGAAAAAGTGAGATCGAAAGACCTTAACAGTGAAAAGCTACCTATTCCTATAAAAATACCTAATTTTCAATAGCATACAGTAATGTATGCTAAATTCAATTGGCATCCCAATTATTTTCGTAAATTAAAATGTCTGGATAATTATTGCGTTTTCGGTTCATCTCTGTGGGACGGTAAATGTATTAGTATTTCTGGCTAATTAACCTTATCCATTGATATTTTCGATTGAAAATTACGGCGGCCTATGTCTTACTGTACATATAGTTTAGTTCATCATTCAAAAATATTTATTTTTTAATTGCTTTATTGTAGTTGGCATAGGTACGGTGGCAGGCTAAAATGAAGATTTGTTAATTTCTTATTTTCCTTTGAAATGGCTAGGAATCAATTAGGGATGCATAAATAATCATCAATTAACGTTCATGACCTGAATATGTGCTTGCGTCTAAACAATTTGAAAGTCAAATTGGCCTTTCAAAATGGCAAATATTATTGACTGGAATGTGAGGGAGTTAGCCTTTGGAAATAGCAATCATAAAGGTTGTTTCGAATGCTCTGTAATCATGAGTGAAAGTTCTAATTGTTATTCAATCTAGTTAACTTCGTTTACTGTGCAAATAATTTGATTCGTTAATTTGGCTCAAGCTAGTAATATGTGGTAGAATATCTAATTAGGAGATGAGAATCATAGGAATTGATACAATCCACCTCATTTTAACCCCACGTGTCCCGAAAGAGCGCAAAAGGAAAACTGAGTGTCTCACTAGGAAAATATAACTTATCATTGGAGTAGTAATATTAGCTGTGTTTCGGGCTGATCCCAGACCGATGGCGGTGTTTTAGCGAGGTTGGTGTTAAATCGGCGGCCGTTGGCTCGCGCTCCGCCCGGTGTTTCTTTCTAACAATAAGTGCTGGGGAGGCAACCGAAAAACAGCTTTGTTCATTGACCAACTTCTAAAATCGTATTTTCTTTCTCCCACTTAACCGTACAAAAATGTATGTTTTCTTTTTGAGGTCGGCTTCAGCAATTTCGGACCCATTCTCCTACCATTTTTTGTCATAGAACTCATTTCAGATGGCGAATTCAAATCGGAGGCCCTTCAAGTTCCACATGACTGCCGCTTCTCTCATGTGAACTCGGGCGAGTCCTGCAATGATTACCAACACTGGCGAGACGAGGCGACCAAGCAGTGCTCGGCAAAGGTTCGGTTTGCTACGTATGCATATCTTGGGGCATTTGAGGCCCAGCAGAGTCGTGCGGGGCGCGTCGCTACGCAACAGAGGAGATAAGGGCCCGATTAAGGTCTATTTATGCATAGTCTGGCGGCAAAAGTCGCTCCGCAAAGATGGAAAATAAAGGGCTGGCACGAAGCTGCGTAGCCGTCCTCTATTCTTCAACGTGGCGGCGCGACTTTTGCCGCTTGACTATGCAGGAGCCTTTGGGCGTCGTTTATACCTCCGCCACCCAGTGGCAAGGTGAACTCCATTTCTATGAGGGGTCGTTTATACTCCCCGTTGTCGAGCGGCTCGGCATTGTGCATTTCTCTAATATTGATCACGCGGTGCCGCACGATCGATATTGTAGGATTGCACTTTGCCGTGCCGCTCGGCGGCAGAAGTATAAACGACCCCTAAGGCCGAGCGGCGCGGCGAAGAGCAATTCTATAATATCGATCATGCCACGCCGTGTGATCAATATTGCAGAAGTGCACTGTACCGCAACGCTCGGCGGCGGGAGTAAAAACTACCCCTATTACCGATCGTGCCGCGCCGAAGGATCAATGCTATCCAATTACGTTTCGCCGCACCACTTGGCGGCGGAAGTATAAACGACGCCTTATTGAAACAGGGAGAGGAACTGACGGAGGGGCTTCACATTCCACAAACAGTTGGACTCCAATGTGAGCTCATTAGGCAGATGTCGGAGTGCCAGAAATTGCGGCGGGTACGAGTACTCATAGAATCGCCTTCCTCCGGCGAACCCTAATTGATTCTTCCGCCGCTAAGCGGCGCGACACAGTGCATCTCTGTAATATTGATCACGCGGCGCGGCAAGATCGATATTATAGAAGTACACTTTTACGCGCCGCTCGGCGGCGGAACTACAGTCAGGTCCATGACTTGCTTCCTCAAGGAAAAACATCTGAATATCACCCGCGGCTGGCGAGGGCGGTCGCGTGCGGCGGCCTGCTTATCGATTTTTGCCAAGAAAAGAGCGCAGCTGATCAGCTCACCATATCGCCAGCCGCCAGTGAGATTTAAATCGCTTGCGCCAGCCGCGAGCGAGATTTCAATGTTTTTTCTTGAGGAAGCAAGCTGCGTAACTGACTGTAAACGACCGCTAAGAGAATAGCTTTTATAGTTGGTGTTTTTACAGACGTTCAATGGAAAAGCCATGACTGTACGCTCATTCGCCGTACTTGAGCCATGCAGCCTCGATCTCTTCACTGGCGTCGAATTTGTCTGTTGTCCAACAATCGGTGAGTTACTTTTATTTTGATTGGCGGCTGTGTCCAGTCTATTGTTTCCGGCATTGGCACGCGTGTGCGCGAGGCAACTAGAATCAGAAGTGGATTTTGTAACCCGATCTTGAGTTCGGTCGTCCCAAGGCAAACAATTGAGCACGGATCCCGCGGTTACTGAGCTGGAATCCTTAAATTCAGACTTGAAATCGACGAGTTTTTTGAGGCTTTTTCTTCGAACACTGCGGTTTCCACAGACGCCAACCGCTATGAAACCCCCGAACACTCCGGAACTAGTCCACAGTCGTAATATGCCGGTTAAATGGCATCGTTAGTGACGAATGTACGTAATTATGGCGTGTGTTGTGACTCGAAGGAAGGAAGGAAACGCGTGGAAGGAAAGAGGAGGCATGAGTCAAAATACAAACATCCCGTTTGTATGTTGTCAGACATCGGGGAGCGTTTTCACTCAGCCATAAGAATGAATTTTGGAGAGCCGGTCTTTTTTGAATTATTTTGAGGATAGATACTTCAGGTGTTTATTCGCGGTCTGAAGGTCCTGTGCAGAAATAACGTGTTGCACAAGTTGAGGGCACGTAATGCTCAGGAACTTTTGAACAGGGCATTTAACGCTAGTTGCTCTAAAGCTTCCCGCGATTTTGTTCACTCCTCGCCTCCGTTTGACATTCCATCTGAACTTTCAACTTGCACTTAACTTGAATTAGGAAACAAGACAAAATAGGTGATAAGATGAACCTACATAGTTGAATAAAGGCTTCAAGTATGTACATACATACGTAGCCTGTTTAAAATTTGTATAGAGTCAGCACAACGGCGGAAATAATACCTTTCTGAACAAGTTACTCTACGCTCTCTCGCGGCTTGATGCGCGTGTTTCTCAAGCTCGCAGCTTGTTTTGCCCATTTCTTCATTTACAAGTTTTACTGAGAAGTTTTTACTCAACATGCAATGAAGGAAAATGGGTTACTCACCTCATAAATTTGGCAAGTTATGTAAGGTGCAACCTTGAACTAACTTGCCATGAATTCGCAGGTGACTTTCTCAAAACTGTGCTCACACATTCTAATGCTATCCCTGCATGTATGTGATTGACTGATATACTATTCTTACCACACAGAAATTCCGGTATACAGTTGCGGACGACCGCTGCTGCAGTATGCAGCGAGAGGATAATCGTGCCGGGACTTCGTGGTGCTAGCCCGGCTACCCCCATCAGTATAAATACTCAGAGATTCCTTTTGGAAAAACATAAAGTGTTTCTTAAATATCAGTTATCTGGATGTCAAAAGTCCGTTCGAACGAGAATTTCCTCCCACGCAGTCAGCGTGCGAGTCGAGCGGCCGTCGCGAGAGCATTCTAAGGACTTGCAAATCAGTTAGTAGGAAGGTGACACGAATAACAATTAACTTCCCTGCCAGCCGTTTGCAGCCGTGGGGAGGCTTGTCCGAGAAAAGCCTTTGCGACGGTCGCTTGACACGTGCGCTTGCCGCGTGGGCGGACAGTCTCAATCGAACAGATTTTATGTCTTTATTTGATTTTTCGCACATTTGTATTGATTTATCTCGAGGTCAAAATTTCGGGTTTTCCTAATTTTTTTCACCGATGATTTATTCATGATTTATTTATTAGCGATGATTCATTTATATATGAACCCTCAGAAGTCGTTCTTTTGTATTTTTGATATTGAATTACTTGAAAATAGAAAGCCGTAAATAAAGGCTTGAAAAATATTTCGATATTTTGATAATTTATCGATTGGTCATCCAATTAAAATACCGCACAGCTTTATTTAATCGCCTCTCCCGTATAGAGAATTCTGAGTTAGGAATTCATTTGACAGTTTGAAAAGGCAAAATTCGAAAAAAAAATCTTAGGTTTGAGAAACCGATATTTCAACTCCTCATTCATCCTGAAAACATTTTTAATACCAAATTGTTGTGGAAGTGATTCTGATGGATGAAATTTGGATGTTTTCGGAAGAGCATATAGTTTAAGTTTTGAAAGTTACATTTCATAACTGCATATCCTGCAGTGCCGATGTTTTTGGTTTGCAGTGAACCAACAGGAATCAAAGGTCCCGTCGCGATTTCTCATGCAAGACGGTAGCGTGTGATTTTATGTAGAACTGCGAAATATTTCATCAGTTGTGTAGCCTACTATGGGACTGCGCAAATACGGCTCGTGGGATTAATGAAATAAGAAAGCAGAAGGGATTCTTGATGAGACTCGTTAGTTATTCTGAGGAATGAAAAGCAGAGAATTTTCATTTTCAGACAAAATCACAGCTCCAGTTGTTGGCGCACGAACCGTGGAAAAGGGAAAGGATAACGATGATGACGACGATGATTATGATGAGGAATATGATGACAGTGATGAAGGTAAGTGGTAGAACCTCATCGGGTTTCGGATGGTATACCCACGTGTTTTCTGTATTAAAATTGATTTTGGCTGGAAGAATCTTCAAACTTCTCTCATGGAGGTACATAATTCTTGTGGCTTCAGATGCATCTGACGACAAATCGTCCGAAGGTCAGGATCCCTATTTCAAGAACAAAGATCCTGCTAATGAGCATGAAAACTTCAAGGATGCCGAGGATCGACTTGACAAGAAGCACCGCGAAAAGATCGAGAAGGTAATAGAACTAGATTTTTCAAAATTAATTTCTCGATAAAAAAACATTTATGATTTGACTATTCGACTGCTGTACAGTTAGGTCCGTGGTTTCTTTTCTCAAGAAAAAAAAACATTCAAATCTCACCCGCGGCTGGCCCGGGCGGTTTAATTCTCACCGGCGGCTGGCAGTATGGTAAACTGATCAGCTGCGCTCTTCTCTCGGCCTCAATCGATCAGCGAGCTAGCGCACGCGACCGCCCTTGCCAGCCGCGGGTGAAATTTAAATGCTTTTTCTCCAGGAAACAAGCTGTGGACTGGATACATGTAATCTCATCAGTTTCATGTTTGTAAATTTAGGTGATGAAGGAGTGGGGAGAACTGGAAGCCCGTTACCAGCAGATGAAGTTGAAGGACGCCAAGGGAGCTGAATCTTTCAAGGTGTCGATGACGAATCGCTTCCAGAAGGTTTGTACGGTTCGACTAAAAAATTGCATATATATGTAATGACAGAGATTCTATTTTAAAATTCTCGACATAGTGACTAAAGTGTTACTAAATAGGTTCTTTTGTAGTGCTAGTCTTTTTTAATCCCCATAACATTTTCTTGATATTGTTACCATAGTGATAAATGTTATACAACAGGATTTCCCTTTAAAGTGTAATCCTCTCGACGTAGGTTGGGTGACAAGGAAAATCAGGGGTGAAAACTGTTACTCACCTCACACTTGATATAATTAGGGTTGAAAAAAGTGTTTAAAAATTATAGAATTGTTTTTGATTTTCAGTATCCTTATGCGCTATCCATACTCCTCAACGCCCGCGCATCACCCGCGGGCGTGGCGTCGGAGTATGAATGGCCTGACGTCACGCTCGCAGGGCGACGGCCGTTACGACTTTTTCATGGTTTTTTGTGATTAATCCGTCATAAATTTGATTTCGTTTTATAATAGTTATTTCCGATATTGTCTCCTGCTACCACGAAAGTGAATGCGTCTAGAGATTTCGCTTGCTTGGAAAGTGAAGACCTATTTTATTCCGCTCCGCCTTAGCGTTGCCGCGGGAGTTTTCAGTCACAGCAAGCGCGTTACGTGCGCGACGCGCTAGCGTCGAGGAAGGAGTATGACTAGCGCTTCACAGGGATGAGCGGTATAAAAATATGGAAATTTGGAAACTGGGTTCCGGCTTTTACGTGAATTTTTTTTGGGCCGCAGGGCTCGGGCGCAAAACGCCCATAAATGCGCGAAACTGCGGGTTCGAAAAACTGGAATGCCGCTTATCCCTGGCTACTCAAAAAGTTCTCTATGAATTTAATAGGCTCGTTCTGACTGAAGTACAAAATGCGCCCTTCCGGTTTAAAAAATTACACTAAATTTGATTTGATATTTGAAGGTCATAGTTAGATGTTATATAACTATGTATCAATGGGCTGATTAGAGTAAATAAATATTATTAAATATGAATCATTCAAAAAAAGTTTACTCGAATTTCTTGTCTTTAGACTGTTGCCTCATTGGAAGATGAACACAAACGTCTGAAAAAACAGTTGGAAACCACTCACGAAGAGCGTGTTCAAGCCATTCTTAACGAGAAGAAGAGAACTGTAAGTTTACTATAAACTGCTGATTATGATTTGATTTATAAATATCTTACTGAAAATATCCAATGCAAAACCAATATATGCGTATATCCTATCAGGCTAGAACTATCGTTAAAGCTGTCAGCTTTCAGGCCACCCACGAATATCGCCAAGCTCTGGCTATGCATGACAAGTCGGCCAACAAACACCATGTACTGAAGACTCTCAAGGTGATAGTTGTGCAATTTATTTTGCATTTTTATCCGAAATCCGAATCAGCTTAAAAAGGCCCAAATCCGGGAGATTAAAAATTCGAAAGCTCCAGTTGTACGTACTATAGCACAGAAACGGATTGTGATAAGATAAAATCGTCTTGGCGACCGTATAAACGGAGATAAGGTATTGGTCGCAAATAGTGGATATATCCGGGAAAGATTTGGAATAATATACTATTCATCTGATGATTCTAATTTTGCTTGCTGGCCAGTATCCTATATCCGACCTGTAGCGATTTTTGCCCGTTATTGGAATGTGATTATCTGTAAAGTGAAGACAGTGAAAAACGAAATTCCTTGGCGTGCGTATGCGGAGCGGAGGTCAGAAACAGCGAGAGAGCGGAGGGTGGACGGAGCGGGCAGCATCGCGCACACGCACGCGCGGTAAGTGATGGGAATTTCGATTATCACAGAGAATAATGAAATTTCAACAAGTATGTATGCCCTAATTAGTGCGATTATCGATTCATTGAAAAACAATTCGGCCTAATTCTCCATTCCCTCATGGTGTTACTTTTAAGGCTTACATCCGATCTGAGGAGAAGGACCGCATCCATACCATCAATCGATACCGCCATCTACTACGCGTTGATCAAGCCGAGGCCGCTGCATTCAAGCCAACTGTTCTTCATAGGCTAAGGTATATACAGTCGCTTCATAATTTTTGGTGAAGCTAATGGACGACGCGCATCCACTTGCGGCAGCTTTTGCGACACTCGCGACAACGCATTAAATACGATTTCAGCCGCGGATGGACGAAGGGTCGCCGCGCCGCGTTCTGTCATTCTATATTAATGAATTTCTCGATGGAGTGAAGTTGCAGTTATATTCGACCGATAGTCGAATGCTAGGAGTAGGCCAAATTTGGAAACTTCTCGGAAGCTGAACGTTGAAAAAAGATATAGTTAGGTCCGTGGCCGGCCTCCTCAAGAAAGAAATATTTGAACCTTTATCCGCGGGCGGTCGCGTGCACCGGCCCGCTAATGGATTTAGGCCGAGAGAAAAGCGCGGCTGATAAGCTTACCAAACTGCCAGCCTCCGGTGAGATTTTTACCGCACGCCACAGCCGCGTCTGAGATTTCAATGTTTTTGAGGAGGCAAGTCATGGACCCAACTGTATTTCTTATGATATACGAAAATGGACGGTTCGAAAATTGTCTAAATTGAAGGTGCAATCGATTAAAAATTCTAAATTATGCTCTTTTTGTAAAACTTTATTCATCTCAAACGTAACAAATCTTCTATAATTTTATGATAAAGAGAATGAAATTTTTTTCAGATACATTGACTTGCGTATCAACGGCACCTTGGCCATGTTGCGTGACTTCCCCGACCTTGAGAGCCAAGTTCGTCCGATTGCAGGTGACGACTTTATGCTATCTTATAGTCTAAAGAACTTATTAATACTTAGTAAGTAACTGATGTCCTCTGAAAAGAAAAGCTCGCTCTTTAGTTGCCTACTGGTCCGACTTCCGTCGTGAGAACACTCCAGAACTATCCGATGCTGCGATTGATGCCCTCAATTCGCTGGATAGCGACGCGAAGAACAAGAGACTGGTCGATTTGTACAAGGTAATCGTTACTAATTAGGTACAGACTTATTTAATGATCAGTAGTTAACAACGTATATTTCAGGAGGCCTATGATAGGCTCCACCCCAGTGCTAAGCTTGATGTGAAGGCGCCAGCAACAACCACAACCACCACTACGACCACAACCACCCAGAAGACCACGCAGGAGCCGGCTAAGGTTTGTAGGGTTACTTCTTAAAGTTGTGGAAGTTGGTAAAATTCATTTCTTTAGCTTCTATCGGAAGACTCTCGTGATTCCGAAGAGGATGATGATGAGTACTATGAGGATGAAGATGACGAGGAGGTCAAGAAAAACCCAACCGTCAAGAAGCCCAAGGTTTGCTTGACCAATCATTTTACTCTTAGCACTAATACAGACGTGATGACGAATTTTTTTTGCGTCACATATGTCGATGCAAAATCGTTAGGTTTTTGCTTATTGAGGAAATAGACTGCGCGCGGGATGCATGGGTATGCAGAGGCGCAGAGTACACCTTACGACAAAATATTATGGGTGAACTGTACAGTCTGTGTCACAACGATATTCCAATGGTTTCTTCGCGTGAGTGTACGGAGCGGGGCGAATACAGCGAAGGAGACGAAGGGCACGACGTTCAAGCGCGCTGAACCATGGAAATTCAGTTCTGACCTACGCTACATAAAGTCTCTCCAGATGAGGCTGTTCACCCATACGGTCGGCGTTAGTGTCGAGCGGGCGTCGCAAACGTACTTTTCAAACTTGTCAGTCGATTAGCATGATTCTAAATCAGCTGCCTGCAGTAGTGAAAAGGCGAAAAATGCGTTCGCGCCGACGGTTTGTCAAGCATGCCGACCGCGTGTGCGGACAGTCTCGTTCGTAAATACATCAGTCGCATCTGAGGATGATCACCTATAGTGAACAGCACGAACGGTTGGGTCGGGATATGCATAGACTATTTTTCAAGGAAAGACGAGTTCAGTCAGCCAAGCGCATCAACTGCCCATAGGATATAAATGGTATCATTCCGCTATGCGACCGCTCGTGCTTTCCGCAGCGAGGCATTGGATAAAGTTGAGACTTTTTTGGGTTTTCTCGCTGCGCCCGATGTCGATCGATAGCCAAGGTCGCGGCCGAACTCTCGATTGGGTCTTAGGTTAAGCAGACACTTAGGCTTAGTGCGATCTTGCTGCGACGAGCAACGCGTCTCAAGCCATTCGTCTTCCAACGGCGTTGCGAAATTGGTTCAAATTCAAATTTGGCCAATACCAGAGCGACAAACTATACCATAAGGTGTCTGCAGAGTTGCAGCGGCCGAAGAGTGGTCGTCAGCCTTGACGCGGCGACAGAAATGCTTCAGAATATTGTCGCACTTTGATTCGTTCATGTAACATAGCGTGCGTCTCTGAAACAGGCCTATGATCTACGCAGAATTGTCCGTCAGCACGGTGTATTTTGTTGAGGACAGAGACACATGTAGACACCTACTGCGAGATGGCATAGAGTCTGCGTGCTGCTGGCAGAAACACGGGTAGATACAGACTGCGAGGGAATACTGCGAGCTTATAACAAACAATTCTGCGTTGGCTCGAAGGAGTCTGCAGAGTTGCAGCGACCGGCGAGTTGTTGCCGAGCTTGGGCTTTGACGCGGCGAGAAAATGTATATCGAACATTACCGACCGCTCACTGGCAGTGACGCAGGGCCGTGTCGGCGTCAAAACACTCTGCGGTGATCCCTCGTCGCCATTCACACTGTGACGGTTGACCTCGTCGCCGAATGTGATCGATATTACATCAGCCAGCGCTTTTCGCCGCTGCGAGCGACGCCGCGACTTGAACTCTGCAGACCCCTATAGATGATTCAGACCATTTCGAATGAGCATATCTTCTTGTTTTTCAAAACGAAAATAGAATCGTGTCTTCCCATTTGACAGACTTGGAATAAGAACTTTTATTCGTCTTGAAAGTTATTACGATTTATTATGAAGAAGACAAAATTTTTGGGAGAGATTACATTAATTTCAATTAGAAAGCCACAATGGTCTGTTCCGATTTTCTTCAATATGTCGGATATTCACATCAATTCAGGTTATTGAGATCCAACGAAAGGAGGAGGTGAAGAAGCCGGAGCCACCCAAGCTTGTCGAGAAATCTGTTCAGACCGATCGTCTTCCATTGGAAGAGGATTCGAACTCGGATGAGAGCGATGAGGTGAGTGGAAAGACTATCTATTCATTGAGTGGTAATAAGGTATTATCCTTGTGATGTTCCCCCGTCATAGTGTTCTGCAGTAGATGCTAAGTTGACCTTTGTGTTCTCGAAAAGCCTTCTTAGTGGATGAAGCTCCTGTTTTAGGAATCCATCAAAGAACTTCGCGTTGATATTGAGCCGATTATCGAGGAGAAGCCGGCGTTCTATCGTCAGGAGAAGCTCATACAAACAGAGGTTTGTAAAATACAAACGTCATACTCACATGCTGTTTATCCAGTAGGCTTTTCTCAGCTATGGGATCACCAAACGTGCAGAAAACATAGCTTCGACGCCCTTTTTCCCATGGGCCACATTAATCCATTTGTTATTTGGGGATTGCTTTCGCCAGAACTTGAAGATCGTAGTGCCAATGCGATTTGTTTTCCGGTTTGGCATTTTCAGTAGAACGGGGAGCTTTGCATGTGTGCTCAGCCCGATAATGCATTCGTTTCACGAGTGCAACTAGCGTAACTTAACATTTGTATTAATATTTGTATGACAGTCTTGTCAAGCAACTCGAAGACAGAGGAATGGACAAACTTGATTATTCGTGAATGCTCCAGACATTTGTACTTTGTAGCTTTTCGTTATCGTGGAGCACATACATTATCCTATCCCTTCCCCTTCCTTCTATTCTGTTTACGCTGCTATTCGCCGAAAGGAAATTTTTGTTAAACTTTTAGATGTATTTTTGTTCGACTTACGTCACCTACGGGGTAAGGGGCGGCCCATCTGATGATTGCAACCTGTTCAATCGGAGAACGAGTAGAATCGGGGAACGTTTTGTATCTGCAGTCGAATGCACCAAAATCCCTAAGCTTTCAAGATCGGTCATGGAATCGGAAAGTTGCCAAAAACTAAGGTAATTCAATGCCTTAACGTTTCAGCTACTGTTTGGGCTCAAATATTCCGTAATGCATTGGGTTCGAGGATATTGCCCTAACATTCAAAATCTGTGCGAATGAGACTGCCCGACCATGCGGTCGGCGTGCGTGTCGAGCGGCCGTCATAAAGGCATTTTCTGGACGAGCCTACCCACGACTGAGACACATCTATCTCACTAGATATTGTTCACTATTCGTTTGATATTACTTCTAATCGATTCACGGGCCCGAAATATACTATTGCGGCAAACCGATTAACACGCCCGCCGACCGCGTAGGCAGACAGTCTTATTCGGACAGACTTTAGACGGTTTCGGGATTTCATCGCAGTCGATCAGTGCATAATATTGAGTATGTAGCCATTATCTCCCCTTAAGTCCAAAACTTTCTTCCATGCCCATTCTTGTAGAGACTTGTTTGAAAAAATTTTGGCGGGCTTTGAGAACTCTGAAATTTTTGGCGGAGAAATAGCCGCGATGTATCCCACCAGGCTCCGCAGCTGCTCCTGGTGGGCTATTTCCCGACCATTTCGCGGCTACTTCTAGGCTTTTCACGAAACGGACAACAAGTAGCCGAGAAATAGATATTATAGTTGTGCTTTTTGACTCCGAATGAATGAATGAATGAATATATTCGACTTCAAAATTTTCGAATAAACGAATGAATGAATAAATTCGACTTCAAATTTTTCGAATAAACGAATGAATGAATATATTCGACTTTAAATTTTTCGAATAAACGAATGAATGAATATATTCGACTTCAAAATTTTCGAATGAACGAATGAATGAATATACTCGATTCTCTATTTCGAATGAATGAATGTCGAAAATCGAATAATTTCGAATAAATGAATTAATTTAACTACGGGCCAACCGAATTCAGAGTTTTGCGACGCTGCTGCTTTGAAGAGGCAGTTTTTAAGAATGGCATCGAAAGCTTTTCAACTGCTCAATATTTTCAATATTCCGCTCAGGCAGGGTTCATGAGTGGCGGCACGCAAAATCGATACGCATCGTTTCTACACTAGCAGCTGTCTGATGCCACCCACAGCGGTTCTATTCATACAACGCCAGCGCGTCACGAGCGGGCGTTTCGTTAGACCCCGTTCAGAGTTCATTCGCGTCACGACGCGATGTTATAATCAGCGATACATTCGAAATGACGCGCTTTCTCCTAGAACGATGGCGGTCGTATAGCGAGATGGGAGTTGTTTGGCCCGCCACGCGCCAGCGATTCCATCAGTGCTACTGTCTGAGTTGGGGATAGTGTTCGCGGAATTTCTGGATTAGGCGTGATTCCTAGCTTTTTTTCGCATTTCGTGAATTTGTTACTCCGACATTGTCTGCCCTAACGAGTATGAGCCGCAGAACTTGTTGCTATTTGATATTTACTCCACCCCTTTGAGTATTACTCATTTTGCCACCTATTCGTTTTTATTTCGTTTCCAAAAATCGATAAAAAGAACAAAATCCAAATTAGCCATCGTCGACAGCCATAGAAGCACCTTGTCAAAGGTTGGGAAAAAATATACAAATCTCGCTCTATTGAGAATTCCCGTGCTTATTTTGACCTAGCGCATATGTCGTGGTTTCAATTGC
The DNA here is from genome assembly GCA_029168955.1 of Aplectana chamaeleonis. Taxonomy (NCBI): domain Eukaryota; kingdom Metazoa; phylum Nematoda; class Chromadorea; order Rhabditida; family Cosmocercidae; genus Aplectana; species Aplectana chamaeleonis. The sequence continues at coordinate 159,587 of JAPDOI010000420.1, forward strand.
CCTATCAATTTTCGCGACTTTAGCTTTGGCAGCTAAAAAATGCTCAGTCGGTACCCTGGATCTCCATCAAATTTCAGGTTCAACTTTGAAAACCGCAAAGTTTTGCTGAAAACCAAAAAAAAGCGTTGGATAGAAGAAGATTTAAACTTTCGACCAGTATTGCCCTTACCAGAAGAAAATTCCGGTCCGCAATTGTGGACAAACGCTGTTGCAGCACGTAATGTGATGAAGTCGCGCTGGGATGAAGATTGAGCGTACTGGGACTACGTGGTCTCACCAGTATTGTCATCGTGTCGCGTGCTCATATAGCGGGTTTCTGCGATTGCGGACCAGAGATTTGCTCTGATGAAAGCACTTTTTCAAGTACTCGTCGAAAAAGATTTATTTTGAAACACATATCATCACTGGGAAGTTGAGGCGTTTCCATGTTTAATGAGGTTTGAGGCTGTGTTTGAGCTCATTACTCATCAGTTACGAATTACGATTAACGAGTTACGAGGATTTGAAAATTACGATTTACGCAATCCACAATTTCAGTTACGCACAGCCCTGACTCACATTAGTGCTGGTGCACTGGCCCTTCGAAAAAATTCTGTGTAGGATCCGGTAATGGCTGTGTTAGATTATTCGAATATATTCGAAGATCGAATATGTTCGAATAATTGTCAGTGTCGATAGTCGATTTCGAATAATAATCGAATATGAGGTTTTTTCGATAGTCGATTTCGAATAATGATCGAATATCTGTTTTTTTCCATAGTCGATTTCGAATAATGATCGAATATCTGTTTTTTTTCGATAGTCGATTTCGAATAATAATCGAAAATCGGAATTTTTCGATAACTCGATAATCGAATGAATAATCGAATAATTTATTCGAATTTTTCTTCGATTGCGAATATTCGAGCACAACTATAATAGATATAACAGAAAAATAACGAGAAGTAACCGAAAGTAACCAAGACGCAACCGTCGCCGGCTCTACGAGCCACCATCCGGGGCCTCCGGAGGCTGAACGAGGTCCAAGTTCCTCGAACTTGGGTAATTGAACCGTCGGGGGTGTTGACATCTGAATCATGCCTCTGGAATGCGCCGTTTACCTACGTGGAGAGCATTATTTCGCGGCGAGCATTATTTGGCGGCTATTTAGCGTCTATTACGCGGCAAGCAGCCAGCCTGCGGCTATTTCGCGGCTAATTCTCGGCCCAATCTCTCAGTGAAGGCGCTGAATTTGGAATGCAAGCGATTCAGAGCTACGCACTCACAGAATGTTTTGTTCGCCGTAACTTTAGATTCTTGGGAACCCAAATCTGAAACCCTTCTCCGTCTTTTCGAAGAAAAAATTTTGGCCTTCACCGCTCTAAAAGACTACTCTAGGTAAACGGGAGGTGAACCGTATTTGGTCGACTTATGCGCTATGTTGTGCCAGTTGTTTTAAGGCATAGTCCAATCTAGGTTTTTTTTTAATATTATAGTCCTACCGCCATGTACAGCCACCCGGCCACGCGCGGAATTTCAATTCGCGTAATCCAAGAAATTGTGTGGATAAAGTCGATCATGCTTCTGAAAGAGGAAAACTGTCGACGTCCGCCTACTAGTTTTCGAAATCAACAGGGACGAGGGACGAATTGTAATCAAAACTTATGATCCTTCATTTGCTTTCGGTCTAGCTTCATACTGCGGTCTGCTCCATGGCTATGGCAGCGAATGGCGGGAAAGAAACAGGCCCAAGACATCTCGTCCACGAATTTCTCGCCGTTCGAAAGATACTAAAATTCCGTTCATAGTCGGCTCTGAGCGATCCAGGAGACACCATTGCGGTCTCAAGGGAAGTGGGGTTCTGGAAAGCGATTCCGAGGTTGGACCAAGCCTTCAACCTTCAACAAACAGAGGAGGAGTTGTTTACTCTATTTTTTGAAATTGGAGTTTGCTTTTATTTTCGAGGGACTGTAATAGTATGGGTTTGAAGTTTTTGAAGGGGGACCACTGTGCTTATTTAATTTCTATAGTGTTACGGGTTGAATCTGGCCAATTTTAGTTAGCATAATCGATGTGACTGTTCCTGAACAGATGATCATGTTGTAGGAACAGCTGCGTCTTTTTAATAAACAACCTCACGCCGGTTCGTGAATCCAATAATCAGCATTTATTCAGAAATCGATGTACCAGGAAAGCGGTCTGCTCTCCTCGTCTCAGGCTGTATTCATGGTCGGAGCTGTAGCGATTGTCTCGCTAACGATGTTGGTCGCCACCATTGTCCGACGACGACGAGCACATCACGGGTTCATCGAGGTTGGTTTGTGTTTGTATTGGTCGGGAAATTGAGCGCAGCTAGGTGAGCACCGAGGAGCAGCGCTGTTGTAGTTGATTAGTCGAGTTGCCTATCAAGACATAGAATTGATGTGCGTTCCCCAGTAGTATTGTTCATGCGGTTCTCAACACGAATACAGGTGTAGGACCCGTAGTAGATCCCCGTCAACCGAGTGAGAAGTTTAGATGACGCTCGGCGGATTGTTGTGCTGATTTGCTCTGCCAGTTGATATGATGTCGAAGAATCGAGAGCAAGACTGCTGCGTGGAGAGCCAACTGTTTTGTAAATGAAAATCTGGGCTCGGTGCTGTCTTGAGCAGTGGCCTAGTGGTTAGGCCCGATACATGCCCTGTGTCACTGGGGTTCGAGTCACGCAGAGTGCTAGGGTTTCGCAGTGCACCAAACCTCTTCAGCCTTAATTAGAAAAAAATTGTATGGACTGTGTTGTTAGGAGCAGTGGCTAGAATGTTAGGTACTACGTCAGCGGTCTAGGTTCGTGTCCGTTTTGAACGCGATTTTGAGTATCATCCGATTTATCTATCATCATGTCATAAGTATATCTATTGGTAATCTACGACTTGCGATGATAGCGCTCTCCGATAGCAGTGCTAGCTTTATATCCTCAGAAAGACTCGTGGAGTCCCTCTGACGTCATCCCAACTTATTGGCCCCTTTAAGTATTGCGCCGATGCCCTGACTGCCATCCTTCAGCATGTTTGTCCTTACGCTGACCCTCGCGCAGACAGTAGCACCGGTCGGGTCGCTGGCGCATGGCGGGCCGAACAACGCCTATCCTGCAATCCGACCCCCATCGTCCTAGGTTGAACCCGGCATGGAGACAACTCTCTTATGCTGTCTGCGATCCGACCGACGATTTTAACATGGACACGCGATCCGACCGAAACTTCAATGGCTGTCATCGGCCCGACCGGCGCCTTAACATCCTCGCGCGATCAGCCCGGTGAGCCTTTTGCTCACCGCCAATCGCCCGCCATGCTCCCGCGATCAGCCCGGAGAGGCCTTTTAGTGCCATCGGTCAACGCTGATAGGTGCCCATCCAGGCAGGAAGACATCGGCAAGTGCACCCTGCCTCGTGTTGATTTGATTGAAAACGCTTGACCTGCTGATTTTTCACTCGAATGGACTCGATGGCTGCTCATTTACCGCGGTTCGGGATGGTCTTGGTAGGCGTATTAGACACGAGAGCTTTGGTTTTGGGGTAGGTTTGGCTTTTATTGCTCGAGAGATGAAGCAAATGGCTTGAAAGTGGCTGCATCTTTCCCGAATTAAGCATGGGCGAGCGAGAGAGAGCGTAAGCGCGCGTGAGCGGCTAGCAAATCATGTGCCCTCGATGAACATCGATTTTGCGTAATCGCGCGCTCTCGCAATGTATAGACGCTGCCTTATGCAGGCTGACAGGAGTCCACTACGGGCCCAGGTCGATTAGGTTTAGTTACAAGAATTAGTAAAAGGATATCGCTAGGGCAGGAGGTAGTGACATAAGCGAGCACGATTGAAGACAAAAGTTTTAGGGAGGGCGTGCTGTCGCTCTTTTAGGCCTAGTGCACACTTCCCACCACGGAAGACGCGATATAGTGTCTGTCATGCATATCGACTCTGACAAGGGAACCACAATAAGTCATAGTCACCATTCCAGATGAAATGTACTTTTCTAGAACCATTCGCAGCTGCCTATACACACTCTGAAAAAAGTTATGAGCGTTCTTTAAAGCCTCGCGGCAAGGTAAGGGTACCCCCCCCCATGGTATTCTTAGGGTGTTTTTAATTTTTACTCCGTATTTGGCTAAAAACATGTACGTAGGGGTAATCTGGGGGTGCTGAACACGAATCTGGGGTTCGCTTGTCAAAATTTCGAGGTTTACTGTAGGTTACGGTAAGTAGCATGCAATTTATAGGGCAAAACCTACCTCAATATTCCAATAATCGACAAATGGACATCGAATTCGTATTTAGCACCCCAAATAACCCCCACATAGAAACTTTGAGACAAACCTGAGGCTTTGAGCAAACTACTGTATACCCACCGTAATCTACCGTAAGCTGACAAAAATCGATAAACTGACACCAGATTCGTGTTGAGCACTCCAGATAACCCCCAGAGGACCGATTTGAGCCACATCTGTCGTCACATTCCGAAAATCGTCAAAAGCTGATTTTGCCGTCAATTTTCTCTGTCGGTGGGAAGCTTTGAACAAATTTTGTCGAAAACTTCGGAGAAACGACAAATGAAGCCCAGATTCGTGATCAGCACCCCAAATAACCCCACAGAGCGAATTTCCAGTCAAATCTGGATTATTTTCCTAAAACGCCTCGAGAGCCCTTTAATTGGTATAAATAAACGCCCAACCGAAAATCCGTACAAGTCCAAAACGCTGTCAGTCTGCGCAAAGTTTGGAAAATGTTCCTTCTCCCAAACTTTACCTAGTGGGGTAGTTTTGGGCGCTGAACACGAAAATGAGGTCCGTTTCCGGCATTTCGTAAAAATAATGCGCTTTATGGAGTGTACAATAGGTATTAAAATCGGAGAAAAAATGGGTATAACTTTTTTTCAGAGTGGGTCTAGGCAGCTGCGATGGGCATATTCGGACTTTTCGTCCGAAATAGCTCTAGAAAACTACATTTCATTTGGAATGGTCGCTATGACTTATTGTGGTTCCCTTGTGAGTCAATATGAGTGATTATGCACTGTCGCTGTCGCGCGTCGCGGGACGTATGCACTAGGCCTTATGTGCGCCGTTTTCGGCGCGCTCTCCCCGCAATGGAGTCACTGCTTTCGATCTTCAGTAGTCAACCACCGCACCTGCGATTTTTTCATCTGACTCAGAACTCTGCATTTCATTCCTTCGCGTTGTTTAATCTTGTTATTCACAGGTGGACGTCTACACTCCTGAAGAGCGTCATGTGGCAGGTATGCAGGTGAATGGCTACGAGAATCCGACGTATTCGTTCTTCGACAGCAAGGCTTAAATTCTCAATCGAAAGAAGGGAGAAAAACGACCTATGTATGATGAATTGCACAATCATCTCTCTCATATTAATTCTCTTACGTTAATGAGCATTCCCTTACCCCCACCCCCCTTCCCCTAACCTTACCCGTATTCTGTCCCCCTTGTTCCTAGCACCAGTCTCATACTAATCTCTAACGTGTTTTATTTTGAAAGCAGTCTCGTCTGACGATGACGTTGTCTTCTAATCAACAACTTCTGATCGTGTGATCGTATAATTGTCGTCTGGACCATATTGTTACTGTCAGTCTCTGTCTTTTTTCTCAAATATCCTCCCCCCCCCTTCTCTCTTAACTCATCTGGTAAAATCACGAGACATACTGGTTCGTGCGACTGAATTGTACGTCGTGCATTGATTAGGATCAGAATGTTGAATCCCTTGTCCGTCGTCCTTGTTCATCCATTCGCCTACACAAAGAACACCCAATTACAAACACACAGAGGCAAAAGTGTCGCGGTCATACTTGTACAGTACAGAGATCAAAGTAATAATAGTTTTGCGTGTGTTGTGCTTGATTACAAACTGACAATCCTTATTTTTATTTGTTTATTTTGAGGATAACAATGTTGTGATGTTGAAAATTTTGAACCGGAATGATATGCTGCGTTTGTTGCTGCTTGCGCAACAAAACGTAACATCAAGTGATATCTATTGTGTCGTATATTAATGTGTTTTTATGTGTTTGATCGTCGTCTCCACGTTGATATGTATATGTTCTATATGTTTCCTCTCTCATACACATACGAAAAATATTTCGCGATTAGTTCGATATGTCGTTATTATTATGTTAGACAGGCTTCACATATTCCATCCTTTCATCTCATCTTATCAATCTTACTAGACACAGTCAGCTTGTGTTGTTCCGCCACGGAAAAGGTAGCGATAAATGTTTTTGTTTTACCGATATCCATGTTAGTTGTACACCAAGGTCTTTAAAAAATTCTTGTGAATACCATGGAATGATAGGTGTTACGAACTGCGCTGCACGCCGGGCTGCGCTTTAAAGGCAACAGGACACCCATAAAATTATTTTTCAGATTTCATGCTCATCTTGGAGAGAGCCACTCTCCGATCACAATGGTGTCTCTGAAATTGTCCAAGACCCCCTACGAACCGGGATATGGCTCCTTGAAACTGCCTGCATTTTAAGGGCAAAAATTAGGTGGACGAGTTGTCTCAGACCTGTATTTCTCTTTATTTGCAATCGCTGCACGAGAGCAAAACAGGATGAGGAGATAGACCGGATATGGACAGAATAACGACGAATGAGGAGAATTCATCCATCCATTTAGCCGCTATCGAGCTCGTAAATCTGGTGGGGGTCGGGCCTGTGGTTGTGAGCGAAGGAGGTCGGGCCTGTGGTGGTCGTTTATATCTCGCTTATTCGAAGGAATTGAGGTCTCGCACTTGGCACGTGTTATACAGGTGGCTTCTGCTATACTATCAAATAAAAATCACCAAATTATTATCTGAGGGTGTACTGTGCCTCTAAGGCATCGTTCATTATGACCAGGGACGAGCGGAAATTTTTACCTGAACTTCGGAAATCGGAAGGACCTTCTCAATTTAGGAAATCGGAGCGCCATAAACCATCGGAAATACGTTTAGCGAAATACTTAACCCTCCCCGGTGACTGTGCCTACCAAAAAACTTGGGCTTATCCTTCTTTATTGAATAATCTCCATAAGAACACATTCAACCCTGGGGTGGTAGTAAGTGATTGTGAGAGCGTGAATAAACTCGCGGTAAGTTCTCGGTGAATTGCAGCTTAGCGCGAGCTCTTTATTCGACGATTTTAGGGCAGGAAGTCAGAAATCGTCGATATTACGAACTCGCATGCCACGTTATGAGCCACTGGATAAGCATAGTGTAAAGAAATTCCCCAGGGAATGGTCCTTTTTGTCTCTCTTTTATTTGGAAAAATGGTGATTCAGAAAAAAAATCAGCTGGTTTTTCAAACCATTTTCAGCTCGCAATGATTTCGCGCAAAACCGTGACTTAACGCGAGCTGGCAGAGAAAATAGTGATAGCGTGTGAATGAGGAAAAAGAAGGATAGCTTTCGAAAAAGTGCTCTGGAGGTTTTTTACGGAAGCTATCTAACATTTTCTCCATTCATACACTATTTCCATTTTCTCCGTCAACCCGTGTTAAGTTGCAATTTTACACGAACTTAACGCGATAACTCATTCGATATTGCGTGCGTGTTTCTTACGCTTGCTTTTGCTGAAGAGTACGCAAGCCATGGTGAAAAGGGTGCAGGACCCCAGAGAGAGTGCAGGTGTAGGGGACCTCCAAGTGAGTGTGCAGGATGTGAGCGGGACCCTACTGGAAGTGTGCAGGAAATCGGGGATCATGCACAAACCTGGACTCAAAGAGTGCCGGAAGCCGTGAGATGACTGCAGGATTTCATTGGGAGTGTGCAGAAAGTAGGATCAAAACTTCAATGGGAGGTCCTGCAAACATTATGCACATTCCCAGTGGGGTCCTGCACATGCTGTACACTCCCACTGGATCCCTCCCGAACGCATCCCGCACATTCTCATAGAGGCCCTGCGCACTTTCTACGACGTACTGAACGTCCCTTTACTGAATAGAAAGCTCTGATAAATATGGCGGTTTGCTCGCGTAAGGTAGTGTTAAGAATTTCGTGGATATTTCCGATTTCTTCCGGATTTCCAGTTTTTTTTTCGGATATCGGAAGGCCCAAAACCATCGGAAATCCGCTCATCCCTGACTCACACAAGGGATCGACAACTGGTCACAAAAAAAGTGGAGAGCGGTGTGTCTTCATTCACACGCCATGCCCCTCCAGGGGTCAGCAGTTGAAGCTCTGTTCAGACTAGAAAGTAGGAAAACAGCACCACCTCAGGGTCAAGGTGACAAAATCGGAGGAAGAAACTTAGAAGATTTTAGTTAGTCGATTAGGAGGGGGGGGGGTAGGCTGGAAAAGAGCACCCCGCTATTTCCAAGGAAATTTAAACCAGTTTATGTAACATCCGCATGGGTGGTGGCCATCGTGTATTCCAACCCCTGAAGAGGCGGGAGAGACGGCCAGAGACGCAGCCAGTGGGCTGTCGCCAGCCTCGTGTTGCTTCCAATCAGGAGCCTAGCTCCTCCCACGTCCCTCCCGCTTTTTCAAGAGTTGGGATACACGATGGCCTTCACCCCATTGGCATAGATCCTAATGAGACTTTGTGTTCCCCATTGGAGGTTGACGCAAACTCGGTGCACCTATGCTTTAGCATATGGCACCGAGTTTGTGCAAACCTTCAATAGTGAGCGCAAAGACTCATTAAAATTCATGCCGACTATGCTTCAAATGACGTTTTAACCCATTCAGGACCACGTGTTCCACCTTTGGGACATCCACAAGAACGATCTTTCAAATCTTCCTATGACGAACTATGATAAACTTGGGGGGGGTGAATGGGCTCCCAAACAACTTTGGATAGCACTGACAGCTGCTATCCATCCCCCAAAATGTGGCGGAGTCGTACCCTCCCAAGGTGCCTTTCGTGAGGGCATGGGTTAATTTTGAATAATTCCTGTGGAATGGGGAGGCGCCTTTCGTGAGAGGCTGTTGAGTATAATCAGTAGCTACTCAGGCGATTCTCGGCCCTGAGCCGCCTGACAGTTCGGCTCATTCTCCCAATCTGCGAGTCGGCTTCTGTTGCTGTCCGGGCCACTGCTGTTGCTTTACGGGCCGCCGCCTTTGCTGTCCGGCCTGCTCCAGTTCGCCCGAACAGCAACAGCAGTGGCACGTAGATTGGGAGAACGAGCCGAACTGTCAGGCGGCTCCGATTGCTGTTCGCTGCGGCTCGGGGCCGAGAATCGCCTGAGTAGTTATGTAACCACCGCGATGATGTTCTCGGTTACGGGTACCGCTTTCTACCCATGCTCCTAGGGTACCCTTTTACCGCTGAGTTTTCTATCACTGTAGCAGTTTAAACCACGTCTCCAGTTTCTTGAATCATGAGAAAGGCGCGAACAAGGATAAAGCAGTTCAGATTTTACTTTATTTATTGCTTCATTAATACACAAAGTTGGTTTCAGTGAAATAGCTTCAATCATATGTAAAGGCAAACACTGAAATCAACAGCAACGAAAAAATACAGAAAGTTTAAGGCACAGGTCATAACACCATGAACAAAATGAAATTGGACATCCATAAGGAGCAGTACTCACGAGAAACGCTCAAATCAACACGGGACACATTAACAACGCACGCAGCTCCCACAAAATAAAACTGATAGCATTCACAGTCAGATCTAAGAACTTCACAACAACTTTTCCTCAAAATAAAAGTTCTGCTAAATTTCTGAACCACTCGAAAATTTGAGAAAAGAATGCACTGTACATAGAACTAACATTAAAATTTCCCGGCATTCAGAACATCTAACGATCACGGGTCAACACAGCGATTCGTAGCGATCGACTCTTCCTCTCTCATGCGTCGATTGGTTGAATGGGTCCGAAAACAAAGAAAAAGGAGTCCAGAAGAGCAGTTTTCAGTAACTTTTTCGCGATTCTTTCAACGTGGCTGTTGTGTAGGGTACTGGAGCTTCCATTATATATTGAAAATTCAGACACGAATTTCATCGCGAACGATGCCTTTAACTGCTTGTGTTTGATATTTTTGATGTGTTGTCTTTGTATCGCAGTCAACTCATGAAGACAAGCCAACAGCTGTGGTCAAACGGAAGCTTCGGTGGGGTTGGCGGACCAACTAAGCCGGTATCCAAAGTCGCCTCGCTTCTTTAGGACTAGCTACTATTCTATTGAAATCGCTTTTCCATGATAGTATTTCCATTTGTGCTGTCATTGTTTTAATAGTAAATAAAATATGAAATATAAACCGCAAATTTTTCTCTCATCACAGTGCTGCCCTCGTTGGCATGCATTGAACTGTGTTGGTGATAACTCTCTATGTTTTCATACTCAAAAGTCGGGGAAACGGGGTATATGTTTGATACTCAATTGAGCTTACAAGGGATGGCTGCGAACAAAAAGTGGGGTTCTTAGAAACGGTCTTTTGAGGGTTGTCGAGGGGCTAAAAAGAAACTATTTAAGATTTAAAATTCTCACTCAGTACTCACGGGTAGATCATAAACGACCAAAACATTGGGTTACGGTAGGTAAAGTTCCATTCAGTGCACCCTAACCTGACGAAATCCGCCAAAAACTGGAAACGGACCTCAGACTCGTGTTCAGCGCCCCAAATTACCCCCTGAGCGGAGTTTGGGCGAACAAAATTTGACCTCTGAACTTCCGAAAATAGCATTGAGCTTACATACCTCATGGGGCTCCAGAGGTCGAAAAAATTCAAGGCCGAAACTTCGCGCTCGGAGGTTATTTGACATGCTCATAACGAATATGAGGTGTTTATCGATTTCCGACAGATTACGGTAGATTACGGTGGATACACATACGGTAGTTGGGTCAAAGTCTCAGATTTGACTCAAAATTTCTGAACGGTGCTGAATACGCATTCGATGTTCATTTGTCTATTTTCAAATTATTGAGGTAGGTTTAGGCCCTCTATGGCATGACAACTACCGTAATCTACAGCAGACCTCAGAATTTCTACAAAAGATTTCTTGATTCTTGTTCAGCACCCTAGATCCCCTACATACAAGTTTTGAGCCGAATCAGAAAATTTTTCCAAACCGCCCTAAAAATTTCCTGATGGGTACCCTTGCTTTGCAGCGAGGCTTTGGAAAACGCCTATAACTTTTTTCAGAATGGTTTCTTTTTTTTTCAGAGAAGCTGCGAAGAGCATACCCCCGGATCCTAGGTCCAAAATGGTTCCAGAAAAATATGTTTAATCCGGAATGGCCAGACTGACTAAAGTAGTTCTATTGTAAGATGCGTTTCTACATAAAAAAAAGTGGTATGGTTCTACTCAATATTTCGGATTTGATAATGAAACATTCGTCTTGAGTCTTCGAGCAATGCGCTAATGTATTAGGTTGATTCATTGGATTTTGTAGTTTAGGTGAACCCAATTCTGTTTATAATAATTACTTCTGTTGAAAAAAGATTGGTCATTGATCAAGGAACAAGTTCACAAAGTTTTGTTTTGTCCGAACTTTTTTCCAGCGTCATATATCAAAATAAGTCTCTTAAAGTGTTTCACCGAATTGAGAACGATTTTTCTGTGGCATATGTGGGGAGAAGTGTAAGTGTTTTTTTGATACTCTAGCAATTGTTGAAACCTAAGAATTTCCATAGTTTCTAACATTGATGTGAACCGTTCTCCGTTTATATCACGTTACCTCTGCGATATAAGAAAAGAGGTATAAAAAACAAGAGACACTGTTAGAACTCAAAACATGTAAGGCGAACACATAGAAATGTCATTACTATCAGCCATAATGCAGTTATGATCCCATAATATTCGAACCATCTTTCAATTGCTTCGTAATCCAACGCCTAACCGGCTGAGCCATGATGTGATGCCAGCCCACGCTAACTATCACATTGCAGTGATCGGTGGCTTGAATGCAACGAGCATTGTTCAGGAGATCAATGAACAAGTCATAACTCGAGTACCTAGCTAGATTTCATCTTAAAACTCTTAGAAGAACCTTTTCAGATGATTTCAAGGCCACTGCATAGGTCACATTTGTGCTATAGTTGACCGCAATGTTAATAGGACATGGTGCGGTTGCGGACTCGCACTAAATTACGGTAGAATCTGGCACTTTGCCAGATTTCGTCATCGATCGGCGCCAACCGTCGTCTCTCTGCTCACGAGAATATCAGCTGTGGCGCTGATCGATGACGAAATCTGGCAAAAAGCCAGATTCTACCGTAGTTTTAGTGCGAGTCCGCAACCGCACAATGTCCTATTAACATTGCGGTCAACTGTACATCCTCCCAATCCAGTGTTCTGGTTTCTTTATTTTTTTGGTCGTTTTTGATCTACCCGTGAGGACCAAGTGAAAATTTGAAATCTCAAATTGTTCTCTCTAACTCCTCTGAAACCCCCAAAAGACCGTTTTTCAAAAGTCCATTTTGCGTTCAAGGTGGTCTCTTGTTAGAGTTTCAGTTTTCTCCATTTAAGTCGTTTCTATCCCACGTATGTATACTTGAAATTTCTTCAAGTACCACTCTCTACAATATTAATTTGAACCCAACCGTAAACCTTTTTTTGATATGGAAACTCATCATCACTGAAGTGCTAAGGTGTTTCCGCATCGAATGAGGTTTGCCATATGCCCTCTTTTCTTATAGATATTTGGGATATGAAATATTTGGGATATGGGCTTATTACTCAGTATCAGTCAAGAATTACGAATTACGAGAAATTTAAGAAATTACGATTTACGAAATTACAAAATTCAGTTACGCACAGCCCTGACGTAAACGGCCTGTAGGCTTCATTTCCGCTTACACTCCGTGCGTATGCCCGCGCCAATAATTAAACAGAATTAGATTCAACAGAAGTAAGGAAAAAGTTATTACCGCAACAAAGACACGCCAGCTCCTGCGCGGTCGGCATACGACTTTTTCAACTTCCCCATGGCAGTACCGTTCTTGACGCGAAAATGAACCTAATTCGAATCCTGAATACGAACAAACTCAACATAAATTGATGAAACCCTCTTCTCTTAACAATGAATATGACCCTACGTAAACGTAGTGTGCCACAGTGAGGGTCAAAGAGCGCAAGTGTTATTCAAATTTCAGAACATCGAACATTCACCGTGGATCCTTGCACCAGCGTCGATGCCAGCGGAACTACGACCCCCCTCTCTCTTGACCAGAATTTTTTTAAAGGCATCGTACGCGCAGAAAACCGTATACTATTTTTTATGTGTTTCTGTAACTTGGTTGGCCTTTCTAGTGAACGAAAATGTCGAAGGGGCCCATGAAAGACCTTCATTTGTAAAGAAGTCTATTGGAACACATTGTAAATACGAATTTGAATTTCGCGCCAAAATCCTTTTTGAAGTTTTTCTGCTTTTGGAGGCCTCGTCACTGCCATTTTCGGAGTTTTTCTGCATGTGGAATTCGTGCCGTAACTATTTTTCATGTTGTCTTACGGTCGCATCAACATTCTAGGAAAAAGTGCTAGATGACTGGTGAGATTTGGTGGCGGATCTTCATCTCTGACGCCTTCCAACCTAATTGCCCCACGTTTTTGACGCGTCAAAGTTTACCAGTGTGGTCTACCGGGCTCAATCATGAAATTGAGCCTAAAAATGAAAATTGATTTCCAGCGCGAACGATGCTTTCGAATTGCCGAAATTTTCACGATCCCCCTCCCAAGGTAAAAAAAAATCCTTAAGCCTTTTTAGAGCGAAAAGTTGGAAAAAGTTGTGGTGAAATTCGGATAAATCGTACAAACCCCCTGCCCTCGATTCTCATTTCTTTCCAAAATTTTCCAATTATTTTACGACCCCCCGTTGCGCCGAGTCGCAACCCTTCACAACCCTGGCACTGAGACTGATATAAGATAATATTATGTAGGATCTCAACCAGTATGCACGAATTTTGCCCACACAGGGGTTCCAACCCGGAGTGGAAAATCAGAGAACTTTCAGGATTACGTGGAGTTCATAGGAATCCCCGTTGACGGGCAACTCATCCCCGCACCGATTTAAGATTGAAGCCAAATCGCACCCCACATCAGGATTTCTAATCGTTTGAAGTAGTAGCCTCTTCAGTCATTTGCTGCAGCGTAAGAATTTCGCCAACCCAGGGGTTCCAACCATTTACCGTTTACCGATTTTCAGGATTTACTCGTATTTTTCGGTAAATCTTCATTTTCCGATTTACCGACTTGGACTCGGAATTTACCGAACTTTTTACAGATGAAATTTGAGTAGTCTTTATTTTTCGCTCAATCGTCCCATTTCTCGCCTGCATTCCATGAATAAACTATTATGACTCACGGTAACCACATTTGAGAGCATTTCCTCGCCGCTGATTACCGTATTTTTCGGTCATGTGACTTTTTTTTTATATTTCCATTCGGTGTTCTATATTTTGTCTTTTCAAGGATGGGGTTTGGTGCCTTCACTTGTGCTAAGTCGTACTCATCGCTTCTCGGCACCGTTAAGAATATGAATAGAGTAAATCCGTTTCAGCCAAAAATTCTACTTCTGTGCATTAGAGAAGCGGAAAACGTTTTCCTCATCCGCCTTGAAGGCAGGGGCGGTGCTATAAAATATCAATGCAATTTGTTTTGGAAAGAAAGCCTAGACCCTTATTGTAGCGAAAAATTGAAAACGATTGCTCAAGAACACCAGAACAAGTTAGAGTGTCCTGCCCGAGTCGCAAACTTGCAAGAAACTTGAAAAACTCAGATAAGCCACAAGTAACTTGATTTTGGCCGGATATTTCGCAAGTAACTTGATTAGAAACTTCTGAGCTCCAGCTGCTCCGATTAGGAAGTTACAGGTAGTTTCGATTGTTTTTTTTTCAGGAATACCGGAAGGTCCATAGTACTCAGGTAGTAACGCCGGCTGAGGGAGCAGGCAATACCGGCTGACTAAACATTGTACCCGGGCGAGCCCCGGTATTCACTGCCCCCTCAGCCGGTAAATGGTGGAGCGTTCAGCCGGCAAGTGGTGGCCCCCTCACACCGCGTTCACTGCCTCCTCAGCCCGTAATCACTGCCCCCTCAGCCCGTAATCACTGCCCCCTCAGCCGGTAAATGAAGGTCCGCTCTGCCGGTATTAGTTGCTTACTACGTGAATGATATCGATCTGCAAGTGTAGATAAAGCCCCTAGTAGGCTCTCCCGATTCCCCAGCAAGTTCGAGGCTTGCGTTTCATTTCTGAAGCGGCAAGCCTTACCTTGCTTTAAAAATCATGAACTGAATCGCTGTCACGTCCCCATTGTCACAAAGAACCGTAAGGGGTGAGGGGTCAATGATCCAAATCGTGTGGATGACCACCCGTTCGAATGCCAACACCCGAATCGAAGCCCATTTCGCCCGCGCCGTACATGAGCCTGGTTCGCCTTAGTGTCTGCCCGATCAGCCGGTGATATGCTCCGCCATTGATTAATGTCTGCCCGCTCACCCCGTAATGCTGTGTCTGCCCGATCAGCCGGTGACACGCTCCGCCGTGGATTTATGTCCGCCCGCTGACCCGGTAAAGCCATGCCC
The DNA here is from genome assembly GCA_029168955.1 of Aplectana chamaeleonis. Lineage (NCBI taxonomy): Eukaryota > Metazoa > Nematoda > Chromadorea > Rhabditida > Cosmocercidae > Aplectana > Aplectana chamaeleonis. Next base: position 175,045 of record JAPDOI010000420.1, read on the forward strand.
CTCAGCCGGTAAAACGCATGTCCGCCCGCTCAGCCGGTAAGACGCTCCGCCCCCGCTCAGCTGGCGACCCTACTTCTCCGCCCGCTCAGCCGGTGTTATTATTTGAGTAACTGCGTCTTTTGATTTTTTTCCAGCTTGTGGCGCACTCCCAGTGGGGTTCCACACAGTTCACTTGCTGCTATGCGCGCTCCTATTCAACTCCCGCAAACACTCCACGACGGCTCTCACTTTCCTAATCAAATCCCTCCTAATGTGGTCCCGCACGTTTTCTCCTAGTGGGATCCTGCACAACGTCCCCATAACTCCGCGTACTCCCAGCAGAGTCCGGCACTCTTTCCCTGACGCACTATGCACTCCCAGTTCAAACGGTTTCCTCGGCGCTACACTCCATAACCATAATCATAGCGAAACTTTCACCTTCAAAAATTTCGGTATGAAATGAGGCTTGCTCGCAACATGTCAGTACTCCATGGATATGATAAACCCTTTTTCCTAGTAGTTTATCACTCCACTAAGCAAGCACGTCTGGAAAAGTGTGAATCTTCCATAGCGCATGTTTGCATGATAAGATTCTTTTAGCTAATAAGTTTTCAGCACAGAGAAAGGCGTGGCGTTTCTCCTCCTCGTGCTGGGAACAGCGTCTTCACACAGGGAATCACGAAGGTCTTCACTTCCCCACCGCGGGATAGAAAGACTACTGTCTATATTTGACTTACTCTGTGTGTGTGTGTGTGTGTGTGTGTGTGTGTGTGTGTGTGTGTGTCAGACCCGCCGCCGGCCATCCTTGCTCGACAACAAAAGGTGCGTCTGAAAAGTGTTTGTTTCGAGTATTGATCCACCCAAGTCAGCGATGGTCAAAAGTCCGTGGTTGCAATGCCTATGAATATGTTGCTGCGTTCCATGTGCTGTGTTCTGTGCCGATGAATATGTTGTTCAGTTTTGCTCTTTTAATGCGATTTTTCTCTTCACCGATTAGTTGTATTGTTTTAATAGTTCTTTTTTTCTCTAAACTTTTTCTATTGCATTCTCCGTGGTTTTTTCTCATTACTCAATGTTATTTTGCTTTGGCGCGTTCCTATGGACGTAACAAATAAATAAATGAAATATTATCGCATAGTCTCACTTGGATGAGGCTTTGCCTGCCTGTAGTTGGTAACTTGCACAGCTGTCCATGATAGAGGGCACACGCGCTGAAAATGTTGAACAATTATATAAATTGAATGTAGGCGTGCCTTAGTGAGCCGCTCGCATGTGATTGGTTGACATTAGGGCTGTGCGTAACTGAATTTTGTCATTTCGTGAATCGGAAATCGTAATTTTTCAAATTGCTCGCAATTCGTAGCTGAAAATGAGTAGTAAGCCACACCTATACCAAACCTCATTCGATGTAGAAGCGCCTCGGCACTTCAGTGATGAGGTGCTTCCATATCAAAGGTTCGATGTTGGATCTCAAAACGACACTGTTTTTAGCAGTACTTGAAGAATTTTTCGATATAGATATGAATGTGGTATAGAAACGACTCTAGTGGACAAAATGGAAACCCTAAGCTTAGTTAGGTACAAAACCTGTACAAGGTTTTGCAGAGCACGGAGAATACGAAAACATAGAGAATCATGGCCTTACCAGACACAGTTCAATTGGAGGCCAAGAAGGGCAACGCTTTGATGAGAAAAAAATTGCGGTTAGATAGTTTCGGGTTCTATCTCTCAAGGGAAGCGTGCTTGGGTAAGGTGGCCATTCCAAAAGGGATATGCTTCTGCTAAACCATTTTTTTGATGCAGAAGTCGAGTCTGCTCTCTACAATTATGAAGCGTCACTCTGAACGGAGCTATGAGCGTTCCTCCCCATAAACATGACTTTGTTGAGGTGGAGACAGCGGTCCGAGAAGTGAAGGTTGTTCAGGATCTGAAATGCAAAGAGGTGAAGATTCCCTTCAAATCTCCTTTTAGAATTTTCTTGAATACTCAATTTTGAAAACAATATTTGAGAAAAAGGTGGCAACCCTTCAGCCTAAATTTTTGTTGAAATGCTTCGAGGCCATTTCTTAAACTACATACCACTTTTCCTCTAGTAACTTAAAGGCACTGTTCGCGATAAACTTCATCCTCGAATTTTCCATGACAAACGCTTCTCGTGGCTCTTAGAAGCAGAACAGCGTCGAAGAAACGGGACGAAAAGCTACCCAGTAGCCGCAAAACGGCTTAGAAAAGTGGGCAAACCCCGCCGCTTTGGGCAAGTCCGGCCCCTTTCCGCCCCTCGACGTGAACAATGGAGCACTCGTGATCGTGAGATAAGCGATGGTTTCCGATCAAAAGCCCCGCTCTTCACTTCATTCTCAACTTCTCTTTTTACTCAGGTCAGCTCGCATACATTAGCTGCAAAAGACGGAAGTTACAAGCCTCGGACAACTCGTCCACCATGCTTCCCTAGCTCAATTTTTGAGGAACCATAACTCCGTTTCCAGAAGGTCTTGTACGATCCCAGACACATCGTTGGAATCAGAACGGGACCGTTTTCAAGATAGGCAGAAAAACAGAAAAGGGATTTTTATCGTGAACACTGCTTTGAATGCAGGGTTCACGGCAGATTTCTTTCCCGATATCTACGCGGTTTACGGAAGGTCAAATCTATATCTATAGCTGCCGTGGCGTACTCTGAACCGAGTTAAATGGGTTTCCTCTGTTGGATGCTAAGTTAAGGAAGAGTACGATCACCAGGCAATCTTAAAGGTGTTCAGGAAAATAGTTTCGCATTTGCCTCAAAACTTAATTTGGGGGGTCATCCGGGGTCCTGAGCACGAAGTTGAGGTCCAATTGTCGATTTTCGGGGAATTTCGACAAGTTGGGGACAAAGACTCACCGAGGAACAATTTCGGGGCAAAATGCGACTTTTGATGATTTCCAAAGCGCAGTGATAGACTTGCCTCGAAACTTCCCTGTAGGGTATTTTTTGGAGCTCTCAACTCGAATATGAGGTCTGCTTATCGATTTTCGATAGATTTAGGTAAGTTACGGTGGGTATACGGTAGTTTCGTTAGTGTGTCAGTTCTGGCTCAAAACTTCTCTGTGAAGGCTTTTTAAGGATGTTGAACTCGAATTCGAAGCCTATTTATCGATTCTCGAAATACTAAGTTAGGTTACGCTCGTTTAATGCCATTATATTTACCGCAATCCACAGTAAGCCGCAGACTGCCAATAAGCACACCCAAGAATCGCGTTCAGGATCCCGAATAATCCCAAAGATGAGATTTTGAGCCAACTTTGAAACAATTTCTCTGAACCCCCCCCAAAAAAAAACCTGTTGGGTGTCGCCATAGCGCACAACCGAAGACATCCTCCATAACTCGGTTTAGAGAACTCCGCAACAGCTACAATCACAGATTTGGAAACGTCATTGGAAGCACATCAACTGGTATGAGTTTCGTTGGAAACAGCGTTTGTGACCAGTTATTCATCCCTTCTCAGTTCAGACATTCCCATTGATGGAAGCCTACATAGAACGCTAAATGACAGCCAAGCAGCAGCTGTAGGTTCACCACACATACGGTAGTAATCTAGTTCCCTCTACTTCCTTTTTGTGCTCTTTTTATTCAAAATGTATCGTGCTAAAGAGTATTGCAAGCACGCAACATTTCGAGGCGTATACATTGCTCCATAAAAACATCTCGCCGAATGGAGGAATAACGCATCAAAAAATTGTTAGACATGCATAGATGTGGGCATGAGCATGCTTCGTTATTCAGCAGCTATGTCGTTACGACCGCAAGGGCAATGCATCATAAATTCATTAAGCCTTCATGTGAAAAGAGGGATCGTTAAGGAATCGTTGTTGGAAACATTGCTCAAAGTACAATACCGCTCGTAGGATTTGGTCAGAAAGCGAGCGAGGTCGGGTTTTTGCGTCTTTTTCGTCTTTTCTGTATAACTCGCTTTAAAGTCAACCTTAAGCAAAACAAGGAAGATTTTCATGATCCTGGTGTTAAGGGCTATCCAAAGATATAGCCATTGTCGGAAATTCGTGGAGAACCATGAAAATTTCGCAATCAACTAGCTCTCTAGATACGGTAGACATATGGAAACGCAGACGGAGACGGTAGCGCCCCATCCGTCATGGTACCGTAATCACAAATCTGGCTTACAGCGAAACTTTTTTAGTTCTCAATAAAACCACCACAAAGGTTGAACCAATGGGTAGCCCTCGGCGCCAGGATCATGAATATCTTTCTAGTTTCGCTCAAAGTTGAGTTTGGAGCGAGTTATACAGAAAAGACGAAAAAGACGCGAAAACCCGACCTCGCTCGCTTTCTGACCAAATCCTACGAGCGGTATTGTAAACTTTTTCATCTGAGCTAACTAATTGCTCGGACGCTGGCAAATGTGATCAAAACTTTCAAATGTGGAGTCTTCTAAGCGGTAGAATCGTGGCGATAGTGCTACTATCCAGCGACATCCGCTCCACGCCTGTCAGCTAGCTAAAGCTTCGTCCGTAGCGAGTCAGCGGACGCCAGCGGTTCCCAGTTCCATAACTGGTTATCGATTCCATTCCAGAGCTGCAGGGGATCCTAGCTTCATCGGCATCCAGCTGCCGCTAGCGCCCGCTGCAGCCCGTCGTCTGTGCCGCGGCCAATCAATAAATCATGATAAACGCCACACCGACCTAAGGTCTGTGCACCGCAGCAGAGATTCAACAGCGTCTTGCCACTCATGGCTCGTAGATAACTATGAAAAGGGGAATAACACGACTTTTTAATTCCAATGACATCGTTAATCAGAATCCAGCCCAGAAGTGATCTTCAAGCCGATAGCTGGATGCTTTTGAAATTTCACGCACCAAATCTATTCACAAACGGAGAACGCAGTCTTCCCAAGAAGGAAGCGATTAGCACCCAGGGCGGGCTAGGATACGATGATGAAAAACTCTAACGTGTGTGAAACGTGAGAAAGGTAGACATTTTGAATTCGGAAGTTTTACGAACTAAATTCGAAATTTTGAAATTGAAGGTGAAAAGTGCAGTTGTAATAGGAGCCACTGTCACGCACACGATCGAGTGATCGATCCTAGTCCAGACCAACGAAGCTTGTATCGTTACGGGGTCGGTAAACGGGTACCAGACTTGTCTGGGAGGGTAAGAACACTAACTTAAACACCGACCGGCCCCGAATGTCATTTTGTAGGGCCACTGAGCCCATAAAACGTTCAAAAGCCTCTACGAATCTGAACGGAAGTCGAATGTATGGCGCATCCCTCGAGAGGTAGGTCAACGCCGAGAATTTTATTCTTTTTCAATTTAAAAGGTATACTCGATGTATGGCCATTCCAATAACGATGAATTTTGAAAAACCGGAGAAATTTTTTTTGTTATTCGAAAGACCTGAACTTCCGACATATTGTCGGCATGGATCATAATGAGACTTTGCGTTCCCTATTGAAGGTTAGCGCAAACTCGGTGCCTTATGCTATAACATAGGTGTACCGAGTTGGCGCCAAACTCCAACAGGCAACACAAAGTCACATTAGGATACATGCCGATGTTACGTGAATGTCCACAAGCGAAAAAAAACGAGTGTTTGAACGAGTTACGCCTGAGACTATGTGATATGAAAAAGGATGAATTGTTTAAGGGAGTTTTGATTTGATTCATTACACGGTAGAAGCGTGCGATAGACAAACAACAAAACGAAACACCTAAACGGCAAGTTAAAGAGGCTAAAGACAGAGGACAATAATAAGGATAGACAATAATAATAGATAAACTGACTAAGAGGCATAAACCGGCACAATGAAGGAATGAGATCTTGCGAACATCGCTGCTGCCGAGATGTCGTAAGTTCGTGCCGTCGCCGTGTGGAGGAAACAACATCATCTCCGTGCAAACCGACATCAACCCCTCCACGAAGAGGGTTTCTGCTATGGGAGAGATGCTGGCTGGCCTCAGCTCTCCTAAGGATTCTCCTACAAAAGGCCGGCGTGGAGAGGAATCCTGGACCCGCTTAGAAGTACCCATGCGCCACGTGCGGCACGGATGTCACATGGAGTAAAACAAGCGTCCAGTGCTTCGGATGCCAAAGGTGGGTGCATCTCTTCTGTTCGGGTCTCAGTTCAGTGAGGCATCATAACTCTGCTTTTCGCTGTGTTCTATGCTCCTCACCTTCCACCTCTGATTCCTCTACCTCCAGTCGCCCTCTTTCTATTGTACATATAAATCTCAATGGCCTCCGTGCCAAACTATCTGAGCTCTCTCTCTTTGCTCGTACTCACCATCCAGATGTTATCATGGTTCAGGAAACCAATCTCTGCCCCTCTGCTACCTCCTCTCACCCTAATACTTCCGGCTATACCGCATACCACGCTCCAAGGTCGGCTTTCGGTGGAGGAGTTTCTACTTTTGTTCTATCCACTCTTCCTTCTCACCTTATTCCCAATGTTTCTAAAGACGGTACTCTTGAGTACGTCCCCATACATCTCCCACTCAAAACTCCCCTATCTATTTTCAACATTTACATCCCCCCTACTACATCATGCCCCCCATCCTATAATCCTATCCCTCTTCTAAAGCAGCTCAATGGCTGCGCCCTATCACCCTCAATCGTCTGCGGGCGACTTCAATGCTCATACCTTTTGCTCTTCGCTCAAGTCTGATGCTAGAGGAGAAGACGTCGAAGAATGGGTGGAGGAGTGCGACCTGGTTATCTTAAACAATAATCAGCCCACTCGCCTCCCTGCCAACGACCGATCCTCCAACCCAGACATTTCGTTCGTTTCTTCTAACCTTTCTAGTGCTTGCTCATGGTCCACTTCTACAACCCTGTCTAGTGACCACATCCCCATTCTTGTCCATATTGATCTCTCCAACTCTCTTGCGCCTTACACTGGTATTCGTCAACGTTCATACCTTAATTTAGGCCTTGCAGACTGGGGCCTGTTCAGAGAGGTTGCGCTTCGCCAGGCAGCTGAATATTCATGGAATGGCAACACGCACCAGAAAGAGCGTCACGTATCTGACGCTATCCGGAAGGCTATGAAAGCGGCCATACCAGAAGGACGTGTAAAAACCTTTTACCCTAACGTCATCAGGGAGATATTACATAAAATCCAGACAAGAGATGAAAAGAGATCTGCCAACTACCTGGACCCTGAGGTCACTCAACTTGACGATGAGATTCGAAAGGACCTGGAAAGACATAAGAAAGAGGAGTGGCAGAAGTTCACTGAAAAACTGAACTTCAAGACGGATGGCGCTGAGACTTGGAAAATTCTGAGTAAGCTCTCTGGGGAAGCCACACCTGCCACTGTCTCCACGATCGAGTTCAAAAATAACGTATTCAAGTCAGGAAGGGATGCTGCTTACGCCCTGGGCAAGAGCTTCTTCATAACAACTGCTAAGCGAGGCCCGCAAAACAGAGTGACAGTAAGGGAGCTGAGCCGCTTTCCGCTAATGAGCACGGCCGAGTCCTTCACCCCTGCGCAGGTGGAGAAGATATTAAGGGAAATGCGTAATTCTAAAGCTATCGGACCTGACGGAATCTGTCCCGCAGTCGTAAAGAAGCTTCCAAGTGAACTTCTCCCGTTGCCTACCGACTCAATTAATACCTCATTTCGAACATGCATACTGCCACAAGATTGGAAGACAGCGAATGTCGTCCCACTGCCTAAGCCCGGAAATCCGCAGTCGTCAGCGAAGGGATATAGGCCCATAAGCCTTCTGTCGCCATTGGCCAAGATTGCTGAAAAGCTAATTGTCAATGATTTAGCTCAGCATAACGAAAAGCAGCAACATCAGCATGATTTTAGAAAGCTGCATTCAACCACGACGGCACTGCTGGAAATCGTTGGCTATGCCATCGATGGTTTCAATGAGAGGAAACCACTCAGAACCGTCGCTGTAGCTCTGGATTTGACAAAGGCATTCGACAGCGTCAACTTGGGCATGTTATCGGAAAGCTTGCTGAAGTCTTCTATCCCTTCATGGCAGAAGCGCTGGATAACTGCATTCACTGAGGGCCGTCGAGCAAAAGTTATGTTCAAAGTCATGTCTCAAGCAGTATTCCCATAGCTGCTGGTGTCCCGCGAGGCGGAGTCTTCTCGCCCGCTCTGTTTAATCTGTACGTAGAGGACATTCCGGCTCCTCCCCAGGACATAAAAGTTGTCGCCTAAGCTGACGATATGACTATCATGTGCCAGAACCGCGACATTCAAGCCCCCGCGAGCAAGATCAACGAGGGCCTGATTGGTTTGAAAAGCTACTTCGACAACAAGATGCTCAGGGTCTCAGCCGCCAAATCCTCAGTATCAGTTTTTACAACTGACTCCAAAGAGCACAATGCCCATCCTGAAGTCAACTGGGGTGGAGATCGCCTTCCTGCTGCTCGATTCGTCAAACTGCTCGGCCTCATACTTGATCCGTCGCTGAGGTTTCACAAGAATACAGAGGAGGAGCAGACAGTTGTCAAGGCCAAGCTCAATGTGCTAAGGGCACTAGGGGGTACATCATGGGTCTGCAGCAAGGAAACTATTCTGACCACATATAAGGCTATATTGCAGCCCACCCTGCAGTATGCGGCACCTGTTTGGCAGCACTTAGTGTCAGATACATCCTGGAACAAAATGCAGCGCGTGCGAAACGCTGTTCTTCGGATCGCCACTGGGTGTGCCAGGAGTTCGCCAATTGAACATCTTCACGCCGAGACCCGGGTACTACCAGTGAAGGAGCATTGTCAGCTCCAGGCCAAGCAGCTGCACATCAACATCATCAAACAGCCCAATCACCCACCTTGGAGAGTACTTGAGCCTGTAAGAGAGAGAGAGAGAGAGAGAGAGAGAGGGAGAGAGAGACATCAGAAAACCCTTCGCCGATGCTCCAAATAAAGTCATTCTGCAAAGATAGCACGATTCACATCAAGAACGCCTCCGTCTGTTGCGCGAGGAGCACACCCAGTTCGTCCGAGGGTATCTGAAAAAGGCGGCTATCAATCCCATTTTGGGTACTGTGCCGCCTCGAGTCTCTGAGTCGGAGTCCAGCTGAGTAGACGTGCCAGATGCACTCTTGCATAGTTGCGCTGTGGGCACTCAACGTTCCTGAAGTCCTATGCGAACAGGGTCGACTCTGAGAAATTTGGTACCGCTGGTTTCGCGATAGCCCCGAGATTCTCGCTGGTATCGCGATGGGGTATCGGCAGTTGATTGGCGGCTCCGCGATCGTGGAAAAGTGGTGTGTGTGACGCAGTGGCCCCGCGATGGCTTTATGTCGGCTCCGCGATCTGATGAAGAGGTAGCGTCGATAACACGGCTCCTTGGCAAAACGAAATCGGCACCGCAATGAGTGTGCAGGCTTTCAGTTTCCCGTCGGCTCCGCGTTCGACACAACTCCGAACTGGCGTACATGAGTCATACTGCAGTATCGATCGAAGTTCAAACTAGACTCGCCAATTTCAATTCCGCTTCTGTCCGAATTCGTGTTTTTCATGTGATCCTCGTTTTGACCTCAACATACACCGCCTATGTAGTAATATTGCCCTTATATTGAGTTTCCATCCTACGCAACAAGCCTTTTTTTTCGTATTGTGACATTAACTAATATATCTTTTTTATATTGTGACATTAACTAATATACCTAATCCTAATCGCTTATTTGTGCTCTTACGTCTCCGCGTATTATTTCATACATATTTCTGCGCATTTCTTTCAATGACAGAATCTTCGAAGCCCGTGACCCGAAATGAGCGAATACTCGAGGTTTTTTAAAAGTTTTTTTTTCAATTATCGAAATAGTCGAAAAACCGAACCTTTAAATGTTTCTAAATGAATCCTTAAGAAAGCGGAAATTTGGATTTCATGAATTAATCGAATTCTCGAGAAATCCAACAATTTTAGTTCCAAGATGAATCGAATATTTCAGTACTCGAGAATAAAACGAATAATGTGATTATTGCTCAATAAAGTATTTGATCCGATCCCAAATCTAATACGCAGTGTACAGTACTGGACATAATTTTTGCGTTGTCGGTAAAAAAAAACGCAAAAAAGCGTTTTTGTTTTTGCTCTTTTGTCATAATAACTCTGTTCAGAATGGCCCATTTGGGAATCTAAAGTTTTTGGGAACCGCATTTCCTTACTTTCTCGGTCTTCAATGGGGAATATAAAGACACATTCGGAATAAACATCGAAAACAAGACCAAATTTTCCCAAATACTGTGCTTCTCTGGGCCAAATTCCGGTCCGCAATTGCGTCTCGACACGCTTTGCGGCCGCGGGATTCCAAATCGGAAGAGTTTCCAGCGCCGCAGCCGCCGATCTGTTGACTCTAAGTTGGTTTTGGAAATTGGAAACTACACAAAATTGGAGAAAACTGTATAAAAGAGCCACATGGAGCCGGCCTTGGCGCTGGATACTCGACTGACTCGAGCGCGTGCGGTCGCAAAGCGTGTCGTGACGCAATTGCGGAGCGGAATTTGGCCCAGAGAAGCAGAGTACCTTGTTACAAAGTAAGCAATGTGTCTCCTAACAAAGGCTCTCGATGCTGATTTCAGATGTCCCTTTAGAGCAACGAATGGTCCATTTTGAACGGTGTTGACAAAGAAGCATAAAACGCCTTATTGTGCCTAAAATGCAAATAATATCTCAGGTATTGCACTTCATCCTGGCATCGCGCCCCTAAATGGCGAACACTTATCTAAATGCTGACTAGTCTTGGAGCAAACCGATTCAAGGACTCGAACTTGGACAGAGCACCGAAAACCACCACTGTCAAGATCTGTGGTCATATGCACAGCGTTCATATTTCCCGTAAGATTCTGTGCGTGTTCTTCAACGCAGCTGTCATGAAGACTACTTAATTGTCCGATTAACCTGGGTGAGGTTTTCATCGAGACTCCTACATTTAGGTAGTAGAGCTAGATGTATGCAATTTGTGTTTGATTTGTATGGAATTTCATTTGGATTACGTTTTGGCGACTTCTGCAGTCGTATAGGATTGGAAAGCTAAAATACATAGAGAAACAAATCGTTCGAGTACCATTCCAGAGCAAAGGATCCCGAAGAAAACGTTTAAAATGGGTGACTCGCGAAAACTGAAAAGCTGTATCATCAGCTATATTGGTGTGTTGCTTAACAAACAACAAACAACTACTCGATATCCCTTACTATGGTGAGGGCAATTATATTCGACTCACTTCGGAGGCTTCGCAGCGAGGTCTGACGCCGTGTAGGTGTATTGAAAAACACCGACACGGCGTCAACGCTCAGCCGACGCGGCAATTGGCTCTTCAGCGAGGTGCGATTGCGGAGCCTACTTCGCTATCGGCGTGCAGGCAGGGCGATTTGTAATGAAGGCACCGCAATGCGACCATGTAGGTGCCTATAGGGCACCTACACGGCAGCATGGCGGTGCCGTCACCGCAGATTTTCTCAGAGGACAGTAGCACTCCCGACGCTTGCCCGGACTGTGGTGGTACCGGCCACAATACTCTACACTTATTCAACTGTCCAAAAAAACCCACAACATTAACTCCCATGGACCTTTGGACGAATCCGACGCTGGTCGCCCAGTTTCTGGGCCTATAGCAATACTCTCTTCGTGGCTGTAAAGAAGAAGAACATCGCTCTTGGGAAAACAGATAACTCTCAAGCGTCTTTTTGAATTCAGTGAACTTCCCAACTATCAAACCTGACCGAATAATTGTTAAATTTAGACCCGAACCTATTGACCAAGAAGTGCTGTCTTACATTACGCCTGGCCCCAACAATTCCAATTTCACCGGCGCTCCCCTGGTGATTGACAGCCTTAGGTTGAACAGCCGGCTAGCCTTGATACCAGCACTCCCATTAATGATCTTATACATTATTATCATATCAAACCTTCTTCTCCTGTGCTCCAGAGTGGTTAGGCCCAATTTCGTGTTTCTGGTGACAAGACACACGTTGCGATTAGTCTGAAACCACGATGTCCTGAAGTATGGTTAGGTCCGCGGCCTCTTTCCTCAAGAAAAAACTTGTAAATTCGAATCGCGGCTAGCGTAGCGGTTTAAATCTCAATCTCTTAGAATTAATCCGCCGCGCCAGCCACGGTTTGAATTTAAACGTTTTTTTTTTCTTGGGGACACAGGCCACGGACCTAACTATAAACTCTAAGTTGATAGAAACCATTCCAGTTGAAAACAGGTAGTTATTATTTTTTTGAAAGCAGAATGTGAACTGAAAAAGTTGGAGGACTTCAAGGATCTAAGGCATACTAAGATTCATTCAAACGAACCTAAGTAATCAAAAAAATGTGTAAAAACTGGACGTACATACAAATATCAGAAGGAAGAGACTTACCTGTAGAACCTTGTGGTGCAGTGCGGAGTTCATGGGTCGAATGGCTGGCAACATTAGGGCAGTGTCTCCATGCCGGTTCCACCATAGGACGATGGCGGTCGGAACGCTTGGTTGTGGTTCGGCCCGCCATGCGCCCGCGATCGGACCTGTTTTACTGTGTGGGTAAACTTCACAACAGCCGGGGATTCCCTCCCTCCAAAATCTAGAAAGTAAGTGACCTAGTGGCTCAGTGCTTCACAAGGAGTCAAAAACTTCACGCCGAAACTCACTTTAATTTCGCGCCTTTATTTAAATTGCGGAGTCAAGCGCGGTAATGCAACTTTTCAACTTTTGTCGGGTGTAGTCGTGAAATATTAGTCCCAAAAACAAAAATTTTGCTCGAGGATCGAAATTCTTTGGCCAAAAAAAAACGAAGAATGGGAGTTTGCTGCTTCATTAAATCCTTGCAAGAGCCCAAGGGAGCAGAGATTTTGACTCCGTTGCTCTGCCTCGCACACTCACAAACAACTTCGTAAAGGATTTCGTCGCAGTGAGGGAAGCCACCCCATTCACTGTAGCGGTGACGACGCGGGTGCCTAAAGGATCCACCGCAAGCGGAATGATGTTGGCATGGTAGTCAAACTCTGTGTTTGTACGTCCAACACTGCTTGCCCAAAGGCGCAAAGGTAGTACACTTGGCACGGATCGCACTGAGGTTTTGCGTCTCTTGCTGTGCGTTGGCGCAAACTCAGTGCGCATATACTGCAACATACGTGCACCTAGTTTGCGATAACGCATAATAAGGAAACCAAGGTATTAGTGCGAAGCGTGCCGACCAGGGCTGTGCGGAACTGTTCCGTTTCCGATTCCGTATTTCCGGTACTTTTTGAGCTGTTCCGTTCCGTTTCCGCGTTTTTGGGCCCGGAAACGGAAGAAAATAGTACTACAAGGAGAAATGTCACGCCTCCCCAGCGCACAAAGCCGCGGTACCTCTGCGATGATCACAGCGTGAGTCTAATCCTGATCGCTTGGATCGGTGTCCCGCTCCTTCCAACCGTCACACGGTATACGCCCTCCCCCTCCATCAAAACGATCCCAACGTGGGCTTGACCTTGGCGGCTACAGAAGGCATACTTTAGGTACTGCTGCGCGGGTGAGTAAGTTGTGTTATCTTGCAGTCGAACCGTGGCTATCAGTCTCATCTCAGTTGGAAACCGTCACAGTTTGCCTTTACAACTCTTTATCACAACTTTTTCAAAGCGCTGCACTATTGGCTAGCCATTACCCTTTCATGCATCAATACCATACTTTGTTACAATCGAGCCCTCCGATTGAGGGACCAGAGGAATAGAAATATTCCTCTTCGTCTCTCTAGCTACTCAGGCACTCGCGAGGTTCAACTTCAGCGAAATATAATTTGCACGCCATAGCCCCCAACTCCTCGTTTTCAGCAGCACGTTCTGCCAACGCTTGCTGCCACTTCTCAACGGCAGCTTGTGCTGCAGCTAGCAGCACCTGTCGCTGCCGACGAGGGGTTCAACTCGATGTCGGCCCGTAGTGCGACCCCTCATTACATGTGCTGCTAGCAGCAGCACGTTATTCAAGTGACGAGAGTCTTTGAGCCACCACCTCTTCCTACCGGGGCTAGAGTTGCGATCCTTGTAATGGCTCGCAGCAAGGACGCCAACCTCGCCAAGGTACGCAACAAACGCATGATCCTCGCCTCGGTCCACTATAAGAAATCTTTTCTCGTAATGCGCAGTAAGGACAACCCTTCAAGCGTCCAAAATTGATATCCGAAATATTGAGTACTTGAGATCACCCTCGGGGATCGGCCTCAAACGGACAACTGCTCTCTCAACAATGGTGGGTGCCATATGTATGTATCCGCAGCCGTCGTAGAACACCGATCGCACTGGAAAAATCAGTCGAAGGTAGAAACTCGACATCAGAGAGATCAGCACTCTAGAAGAGGAGTTGCTCGAGCAGACATATTTTTGGCTCACTCGGAGAGCCTGCAGCAGCAGCACGTCTTTCTTTCATACTTCAAATCTATTTGTACTCGGCTTGCTTGCAGTTTTAGACCGTGGCCCCACTGGTGCTTGAGGGAATAGATTGAGATCACAAGCTACAGAAGTACATCTGCATGCCATGAGCAGCGACGAAACCTACCATTTAATTATACTACAATTTTTAGTTCACTTCCGTTTCCGTTTCCGGCGATTTTCAGCCATTTTTCTTCCGTTTCCGAAAATCTTGAAAATGATTTCCGCACAGCCCTGGTGCCGACTGTAAACCCTTACCTGTCACATTTAACCCTCATGCCGGACGTCGACTGCTTCAAACACCCTCGCCTCCAGAAGGGAAACATCACTGGCCCGGTCCTTGCTGAGGCTCATCTTTTTGCACGGCTCAGGATGAATCAGCGCACGGTCTCAATATACTCCAGCAACACAAAAATTTTCATCAGTCCACTTTTCGTACCACTGAGGTCGAAGGCATTTTCGCTCAACGCTCGAGCAGTGGGTGTTTTCGGTGCTGAACACGGCAAATTGTGTACTTTTTTCCACAGGATTACGATAGGTATGCAGTGAATATGTCGAGGTCTCTGACTTGTAGGAACTTCGGAATATCTTTGGTAGCTGATCACGAATTCAACATTCAGATTTCGATTTTCGAAAGACTACGGTACCTTACGGTAGCTAAATATGGTAAAACCGAATTCTCGTAACATACCGTAAAAATTCTGAAATCAAAAAATGATTCCAGAAAAAATGATTCCACAGCATACGCACGTGCTACAAAATTAATCGCAGGAGCACGTGCTGCAACTAGCTCAACGCTGTCATACCGACACGTGACGCGGCTGACTCAACGAAATGTGATGCGGGTCGAGCGAGATCTCCAGCCTCTGGGCGAGCCAAGTACCGCAAAGTTGGGTACTCGAACCGACGACGCTACCGACATCTTAGTCCCGTCTTAAGAGCGCGTCGTGTGCTTTCCTTTTTCAGCAAATCGGTTTTCCCACCGAGTTGAGTGTCTACCATGCAGGCAATGAAAGTTTTATTTGTTGGTGCACGCGCTGCAACCTGAAACACAATAGGAGCGCGTGCTCCTCTTGCAGAACGTTTCCTGACAGTGCTCGGAACCGCCTTGTCTTCGAGTTGAATGCATATTCGATACGCATTGAATGCGGCAATTGTCTGAGATGTTGGAGCTACTATCAGCACTGAGAACTTCGCGCGCGTACTGTCGTTCTCTGGGCCAAATCCCGGTACGCATTTGCGGACTACGGCTATTGCATTAAGCGAAACTTCAAAATCTAGCTCGGACCAGTTGTTCCCGGCACGATTCACCTTTCTCCCCGCACGATTATCACGTGTCGCATGATGCAGCAGCCGTAGCCCGCAATCATAGACCGGACTTTGGCTCAGAGAACGATAGTACTGTGCTTCTCTGTTCCAAATTCCGGTCCGCAATCGCATCTCGACGCGTTTTGCGGCCACGCGCTTGCTACGCATGGGCAGGACGCTGCCTTAGAGATACCAGTACACCGAAACTCAGCTACATAAGCTAGAAACATCGACCTATGGTGATATGCGTACCGTAATCTCTCAAGGTTTGAGAACGAACCTCATATTCGTGTAGAGCGCCAGCTCTCTCCGATGAAGAGGAGGCGAAAGTATTATGATTATCACTAGGGCTCGAACAGTGGACTTACGCCATATAATCGTCAGACACAGCGTCGCGTGGCGTGGCAGCTTACTCCTGCATAGCACTGAAACCGTCAGCTCAGGTTCAATAGACGTGTATCGTCAAGCTCTGCATGGGGGAAGCCGCGACGGTGCTATGATAGCTTCCTGATAAAAGCCAAGCGGTTGTCATCGGGAACACAATGATAAAAAAGGAGAAACAACCACCCCGCTCCGAAGATAGCGTGATAACACCGCGGCTGGCGCGGGCTGTCTGAATCTCACCGGCGGCTGGCGGTATGCTAAGATGATCAGCTGCGCTCATCTCTCGCCCTGAATCGGTTAGCGGGCCGGCGCACGTGACCGCCCTTGCCAGCCGCGGGTGAGATTTAAATGTTTTTTTCTTGAAGAGTCACGCCACGGACCTTACTATACGTCTGCCTTCTCAACAAGAACAAAACGAACAAAGGGTAAAAGGTACAATTATATGACGTAATTGCAACAGAACTCTCCAGAAGCGGGAAATCAACTACTAGCCAACTTTATTGAAATCAAATACTCCAATGAAATCATGAAGTGTGAACAAAAACAGCACGCAAAAAGAAAATAGGCTAGTCAAAAACGAACTAAGCAGAAGATGGTGTGCAGATGAAGTTCAGGAATAGAGGAGGGAACAAAACATCACCATTCATTTTTATATAAGGCATTAAAACAACAACACGAATAGGGGAGGGAGACGCTAGAAAACAGCATTCCTTCATGAAAACCAACGAAAAACAATAGGAATAGAGGCGAGAAACACGAAAACAACTTTCGGTACAGGGGGAGATAGGATTACAGGGCGGGGTTATGCCCTCAGTCGGCCAATCAGCAACATCCTAGGAGTGGAAAAGACCTTCGCCCGCTGGCCGACGGAGGGAGTAACCCTACTCCGTGCTCCCATACCCTTCGGTTAATCCCTCCATCGGCCAGCTGCCCAAGGTCGTTCCACACCCAAGAACCTTACCGATTGGCCGACTAAAGGAACCACCACGCCCATACTCCCGTCTCCCCCAGTACCCAACATTCCACTACAACCAAGACACTTCGGGATATCAAATCATGTTTAATGTGACATATAGGAACCCAGACGCCAGAATACATTCGATCATAACCACACGACCAATAAGCTCATGAAGTATGAACAAAATAGCACGCAGAAAAAATTAAGCTAGTCAAAAATGAACTAAGCAGAGGATGATGTGCCGATGAAATTCAGGAATAGAGGAGGGAACAGAAAATCAGCATTCGTTTATAAAAAGCATAAAAACAACAACAGGAATAGGAGAGGGAGACGCTAGAAAACAGCATTCCTTCATGAAACACACCTAAAACAATAGGATTAGGAGAGAGAAACATGAAAACAACTTTCGGTACAGGGGAGTATGGGAGTACGGGGCGGGGTCATTCCCTCTGTTAGCCAATCGGCAACATCCTGAGAGTGGTAAAGACCTTCGCCCGCTGGCCGACGGAGGGAGTAACCCTACACCGTGCTCTCATATCCTTCGGTTAATCCCTCCATCGGCCAGCTGCCGAAGGTCGTTCCACAACCAAGAACTTTGCCGATGGGCCGAGAAAAGGAACCACCTCGCCCCGTGCTCCCGTCTCCCCCAGTACCCAACATCCTACTACAATAAAGGCACTTCGGGATATCAGATCATGTTTAATGTGACATATAGGAACTCAGACGCCAGAATACATTCGACCATGACCACACGACCAATAAACTCTTGCACTGGTGGAAGGAAAAGAAGTTACAGGCCATAAAAGGGCCATTGTCTCCCCGTCGACTGGGCACCCCGCGCTGCGCGACCGCACGCCCGTCGGAAGCAGACGGGTTTTGCCCGCCGCGCGACATTTCGGCCGTCGCGCGTCGGCCGAAATTCGTCGCGCGGCGGCCAAAACTCGTCTGCTTCCGACGCACGTGCGGTCGCGCAGCGCGTGGTACGCAGTCGACGGTGAGACATTGGCCGTTTTATGGCCTGTAGCTCACTAGGTTAGCCAACCCGAGCTGCTTCAAAATTTAGATTAAAATGTAGTTTGAGGCACCGAAAAAATCTTTGAATGTTCCCTTCCTGAATATTTGTTAGAGCTATCTAAATTGGTATAACATCGGAAACTTTTCGAAGCTATATTAGAGTACATAAGTGGGCTTACGAAATTTCCACAATGTAGCGAAAATAGCATTTCTGAATTTTTTTTCGATTTTCGAAAAAAAAGGTCGATAATTTACAAAATGTATACATATTTTGAAATGAGGCTCAGCCCATTGTGATTGACTATAGATTTGGATGCGCCAAGACCGTTGGATAGAGGGGATATGATAGACTTTTTTCCGGAAAAGTTCCTGAATGACTTCTAATTTACAATGAGATTTAGGCCCACACAGGTTACAAACGTTCTTTGACTTTCAATTGCTGTGACCGATAGAAAGAACGAAAAGAGGGGCACTTGAAGATTTTCGGTGCCCAGATTTTTATGCAAAACTCATAAGTCCAAGTTTTCAAGAAGCAACAAATTCTATTATAAAGAAAAAAAGCCGCGCTGCCGGTTTTGTTGTCCGGCAATAAACCAAAGTAAAGTGAACGGTAAAGCCTCCGTTGAACTGACACACTTATGAGCATGCATTTGAGAAATTCAGTTGGATGCACTACAATAATAACACTTCTGCAGAATTGAACACATCATATGTTTGTTGAACTAGTTTCTAGTAACAACATCCAATGAAACAGAAGCTACTCACATGCACGCCGTAAAGCAATCAAATACACACACATGGCTCGTCACTCTTGGACTGATGCGAATCAGGTTCATCTTCCTTGGTGGAACTCACCAGCTCATGCTCGTCACTCTTGGACTGATGCGAATCAGGTTCATCTTCCTTGGTGGAACTCACCAGCTCATGCTCGTCACTCTTGGACTGATGCGAATCAGGTTCATCTTCCTTGGTGGAACTCACCAGCTCATGCTCGTCACTCTTGGACTGATGCGAATCAGGTTCATCTTCCTTGGTGGAACTCACCAGCTCATGCTCGTCACTCTTGGACTGATGCGAATCAGGTTCATCTTCCTTGGTGGAACTCACCAGCTCATGCTCGTCACTCTTGGACTGATGCGAATCACGTTCATCTTCCTTGGTGGAACTCACCAGCTCATGCTCGTCACTCTTGGACTGATGCGAATCAGGTTCATCTTCCTTGGTGGAACTCACCAGCTCAAGCTCGTCACATGTGTGTTCACCATCGGAGCGCACAACTTCAATGCTTTCTTCATTGCCATGCTCCGGTTCGATCTGTGGCGCATTTTTAGCATCTTCGTCTCTCTTAGCAAAAAGTTTATCTCGTGTTGGGTGGTTTCTGATGGATATCTGTAAAGAAAAAGTAATCAACAAGTACAATACATGGAAAAGAACTCCGTTAAACGGACAATGGGTGTTTTTCAGACCAGGGAACTACTATTAGCCAAACTGGCCATTTCGATTTAACCGTTTTTCTCAAGAATCATTTTTTGACGTAGAGTCCCGAACATGTCCTTTGCAACTGCCTAGAATCACTCTGAAAAAAGTTATAGGCATTTTTTTCTGATTTTCGTACCTATTTTACCCTTCAAAAAGCGCAGTGATCTTTTAAAATCAGGTAATGGACCTCAAGCCGTGTCCCCCCTAGGCAAAGCCTGGGTGAAAGCACAATGTCCGAACTTTGTTTAGACAGATAGCGTTTTGGACTTGTACGGATTTGTGGTTGAGAGCTTACTTATATCAATTACGGGGTACAGGAAGCGTTCAAGAAAAATATTCTAGATTTGACTTGAAGTTCTCCCTGGATGTTTATTGGGGGTGCTGATAACAAATCTGAAGTTTATTTGTCGTTTTTTTCAGAATTTTTGCCTAAATTTGTTCAAAGCTCCCCACCGGTAAAAATTTGAAGACAAAATCGACCTTTGACGATTTGACCCTGGCACAGGGTCAACCAACCCTATGGAAAAATTGTGTTCGTTGTAGCGACCCCCCCTCGTGGCGTAGCTTTGCCCCCCCCCCTAAGGGACCGAATAAAGTCCCGCCTCTAGAAGGCGCGGCAGCATGCAATGGAGGAGAATAGATCGTGCGGCGCCGCATGATCGATGCTTCTCCATTGCATGCTGCCGCGCCTTTGCGCACGGATGAGCAGGCCGTTGCGCCAATTTCCGGCGGAGCTACGACCCCTCCCCGTTGACCCAACTTCTGGAAAAATTACAAAATTTTTACGATTTCCGTTCCGAGATAAAAAAAATGCCTTAAGCGTTTAGAGAGTGAAAGAGTTGGAAAAGATTCAAATTTGTGGTAAAATTCGGTCAAATCGTACGAGCCATCCCCCCGATTCTTTTTTCCAAGAATTTTCCACTCATTTTACGACCCCCGTGGCGCCGAGTTGCAATCCTGCTCAACCCTGTTTGGGGGGGGGGCGGTTGAGCAGCAGGTGCATCTACTGTTTGGTTATCGAAAACACTACTCTGGCTGGATTTTTTTCTTGATTTTATTTTCGTGATTTTCCACATTTACACTACATTGGAAGCACATGTGAAACGTCTCGGAAAAAAATTAAAAAAACCCAGCTAATGTACTTTTTAAAACCATTCAGTAGCTGCATCTTTTGCCCAGATGCCGCCTTCTAGAAGTGAAAACCGTGAGTGAAGAAGCCATTTGGAAAAATGGCTTTTTCACACCATTTTTTTCCAATGTCCAATTTTTTCTAATTATTTTACTTTCTCCAACTTTACTAATGGGTCTATTTTACCGAACCGCTGAGTTACGGCCCGTGAGAGTAATGTATATTACACTGGAAGGCCCCCAAAAACCTTATATTACACTGGAAGGCCCCCAAAAACTATTCTTTCGCTATTTGGACAATTGCAATTTTGACGAGCATTTAGATTGCCAGCGGTTGGAAAACAGGTCTGAACAAATCGCGGTTGAGTAAGAAACATATTCTGACGAAGCGGAGTCAAACCGAGAGAAAACGAATCGAAAAAATCCGGCAGCGCGACCCCCCCCCCCATTTTTTAAGTTTGGTGGCCACCCCCACTTTGGGAAATTTCCAACATTGCTTGACCCTGCCCTGGCAAGGAGAGGAGAGGCGGTAACGGGGGAGAGAGAAATCGAGACTTTCAAGTGAGAGCAATTTGGAAACGCCTGAAATGAAGAGAATCACATGAATCTACGAGACTTAGCAGGGCTATTTAATTACATGCAACTATCGAAAACGAAGGTTTTAATGTAGCATACCCTCAATAAAACGTCGCAATTCACATCATTCCATGCGCGAGCGGCGCGGGCGATGCCTCAGCCTTCGTCTGCCCTCCGCTCTCTCACTGTCTCTAACCTCCGCTCCGCACCAGCACGCGTAGGAATCATGTGAATTTCGCCGTTTTATAGCTTGTATGTCCCGTACACCGACTTTGGCTCCAGTTGGGCCACCGATTTTTATATTAGTGATTACAAAATCGAGAGGTATTCATCACCTTTTCCATATTTGGGAGCACCTCCTTGACATCAGTGAGAGGGTAATACAACCACGGACGCGTGCAGATCCATCCACTATACTGAAACGTAGTCAAATTTAAGAAAATGTGTAATCTTGAAGAGAAACACGAAAATTGCAAGTCAGAATGTCAGTGCCAGCAGTCAGCGCTCAACCTCGAAATCATGACCTCTCAATTATACTGTTCAATTTCCGTATATCCTGTTACTGAACACCTCCCCCCAACCTATCTATGTACATGGACACACCTTTCGTCAGGAGTTGAAAAATAGGACACCCCTTCTATTCGAGCGGCCTAATCTTGAAGGCAGCGTTCACGATGATCATCCTCGGTGACTTTCCACAGCGTATCATAGTCGAAAAGGATACTAGGCCTTCAGTGCCGAAAGAACGGTAGGAAACGAGCCAGGAGTGGCAGAAGAACGGCCGCAAACAAGCGTTTCGGAGTACCAGAACCGCCCCAGGCTCCATTTCCGCCCCCTCGATGTGAACAAGTGAACACTCCGATAACAGGAATGATCAAGTCAAATGAGTGCTGATAAGTGAGCTAATTGCTTGATTGCACTCATAGGCAACATCCCTCATAGCGGTTTTCTCTACGCTCAAAAATCAACATGAGCAAGGGACGGCCTATTTTGGCTCAAAAACTTTCAAAGGGGGTAGTCATCTCGTGACCCCAGACTGTGAGGACGGGCAGGGGTGCGTTCCAAGAACGTTCCCACGACGCTGTGGGAGGAAAAGCAACCTCACCATGGACAACTTTGCTTTCCATGGATGCGAATTATAACTGAAAATTGCTCCCACGTGGCCGTGGCTTCGTTTCCATGGACGCGTTTTGTCATGGGAATGTTCTTGGAACGCACCCCAGATCAATGGGAAGGCTGTCACACTTATTGGTTGAGGTCACTTTTAGAATCATTAGCGCTTCTCAGCCCTTTCCACTGATCTGCCCGCCCTGCTCACTGCCTGGCGCCACAAGAAGACCACCCTTTTAAAGGCGGCATACACGCTCGTAAACGTGATTGAGATAACTGAGGTGGTATATGGGTACGGCTCAGAACACGACGCCTGCGCATTTTGAAGCGTCAAAAACGACCAACAATGCCGCTACAGAGTAGGAAGTTGGCTCCGCCCCTGTATCTGATCGCCCCTGTATTTGCTTTCCTCCACCAAAACAGGGGTGCTGGGTCATTCCCACTGTCGGTGACGTTTGTGGGTGGTACATTAAGTACAATAAGAAAACCATATACATCGACGACAGTGGGAATGGCCCCGCACCCCTGTTTGGAGGAGGACGGCAAATACAGTGGGCGGAGAAATACAGGGGCGTGACCAACTTCTCACTTGTGTAGCATCATTGTGGTTGGTTTTTGACGCTTCAAAATGCGTGGGCGTTGTGGTCTGAGCCATACAATTCTATTTCCGCTGTTATCTCAATCACTTATACGAGCATGTATGCTGCCTTTGAACACTCTGAGGAAACTAGCCGCGAACCTCTCGCAGTCGTAGCCTATCAGGCTCAGGTTCAAGGCGCCGACTCGGCAGGATCGCGGGGGGTTCGCGGCGAGTTTTCTCAGAGTAAGTGTTCCAACAAGATCGTCCTCGGTACGGCACCACGGATGCGTGAGTGTCGCGGTCCACGGCAGAGAAAGCCCCGCCTCGGTCCGCTACAGGGGCGTAGTCTTTGTCGAGGTCCGCGGTGAGGAACCAACTTCCCTGCGGACTGCGGCTAAAACCCGCCCCCCCTCCCCCCAGCCGTGAGGATATCTCCTATCCCCTCAGCGATCAAAAATATGGAGAGTGACACCGAGTCACCTTCAAGGGCTGGCATCATAATGCCCAATGAGGAGTCGAGTGAGACGAGGCTCCTTTTATACCGGCTGTGCACGTGATAAGCACGTTACGCAATGATCATGAACAACAGCTCAAATGGGGTCGCGGCAGGTTTGCGGCAAGTTCGCGGTAGAGAGTAACATTGGGGTAGGTTGGCGGCAGATACGTGGCAGGCTCGCAGCAGGACCAGAGTCATTACTATAAAAACATCACGGTGCCGAGGTGTTCGCGGCAGATTCGAGGTTCGCGGTAGGTTTCCGGCAAATTCGCGGCAGGCATGAGATTTGCGGTAGGTACGCGGCTCGTTCGAGGCGAGTTTTCTCAGAGCATGCTCTGCCATATAGGGCACTAGACCGTCCCAAAGCGTGGAAATATCAAAAGTGAAATGTATCGTGAACACTGCCTTTGAAATTTGGTGCTGAGCGATTTTTCAAAGAGGGTGAGTTCATTTTTCTCTTTCGGTTGAACAAAAAACATTCACATTAAAGGCAGGGTTCGCGATAAAAACGACTTTTGAGCTCTAAAATATCAGAATGTAGATTTGGTCATCACAAAAGTGAAAATAAGTGAAAAATGTTGCTTGGAAAACGCTCAAAAACAAGGAAAAACAACTAATTACCGGTTTCGACCGTCCTCCTAACTAACGAGTTTCCCATTAATGCTTGTTTATACGTCTTCTATTTTGCTCTCAAAGTAGTCAGTAGTCTCTTGAACTGCTCAGAAAATTCATTAGAGGGAAAATGAAAGTTGACAAAACAGGTATTTATAGAAATCTCGATAATTGGGGGCGGGCGGACACCAAGCAATAACTTGTTCCTGAGCTTTTTTTGGGCAACTTTTCAATTATTTTCACATTTGCGCTGGCCCAAATCTCACCTTCTCACGAAAATAGCCCAACAACTTTTTTCATCGCGCACCCTGCTCCTAACGTAACAACTTTCCACAATCTTTGAAAGCTGTTCACCCTACAAACACTTATGAGACCTTGTTGAGAACTTGGGCTTGAACAGCGTCACAACATCTTAGCAGAGTGCGTTGAAAAGTCTCAAGTTTCTGAAAACTCTTGAACTCTACAAGACTTTCAAAACGATCCACACCATTCCTGGGTTTAAGCACACGCCTAACGGTATGGTATACTTTCGCGACACACGGTTGCGTCGCTCTGCACAGCGACAGCGACAGCCTGTCGCGGAGCTCCTGCCCCTTGAACCTGTCGCTGTCGCAGTGCTCCCACTGCTCGCTTTTTCAGGGACCTAGAATAAACGCACTCTAGCGAGCGCAGCGGAAACTCCTTTTTCGTGTACTGGGTCCACACCAGGGGTGTGCGGCAAAGGAATATGAAATTTCGGCAAACGGCAAACCCCGAAAATGGCCGGCAAACGGCAAAAGCTGTTCTGTGCTATAATAGACCCACTTTTGATTAGTCCTGTGGCAAACCATGCAATATCTGCCAGTTACAATGTATCTGGCGTTTAACTAGCCTTTACAGGACGGAAAAAACCATATATCAAAAGCTACTTGAAAGCTTAAGGTGATCAGAGAACCACAGCAGCGCTGTTTTGTATGTAATAGTAACTAAGCCTCTATCAAGTTCAACGAGGCCGTTCGATTGCGCGACCCAGCCTACTCTATCCGGGCACGTGCAGCAAACCGTAAGCAATCTTGGTGGGGTGGGAGTGTGCGCCCACCCAAAGACTGTGGCCGATACCGGTACCACAATCAGGTGCGAATAGATGGCGTTGATTGGTCGACATTTATGGCGAAAGACAGTCCACACCGCGATCAGTGGCGAGCGGTTTAGGCTATGACCGGAGTCAATCGCAGATTTTACAGTTAATAGCATGTAGTAGGTAGGCTCAGGGTCCTTTTCGCTTACTTGAAATCACGCTTAGTCTCCGTTTGAAGACAAAGTTCACGATAAAAACAACCTTGGAGTTTTCGCCGAAAATCAAAAGCTCCGAAGGGGCATGTTGATTGAATACACAGATTGAGAGGCACCTGATGACAATTCGACTGGTACATGCGACGCGCGCGACGGAAGGTCGGTGCGCCCACGTCGTCGCTGGAGCGCCACGCGCGGTGCGTTTAGCCAGCCGGGCTGATCTTGGGCGTTTCCCATTCTGTGTATTCAGCCAACAAGCCGGCACTGGGCCCAATACAACAACAATGTCGGCTAAAAACAAACAATAAATCACTCTATACGGCCCCCAAAACATGAATGCGGTGTGCCCGCTCCACGCACTTCCCCTGTGGCTACCGGGGAAATATGTGGGGCGAGCACACCGCATTCAAGTTTCTCGGCCGTATATTGCTATTGGTTGCTCGTTTTGAACCGGTGTTCGACACTGTTGTTGCAATGGGACTCGGACATTTGGATTTATCTGAAGGCGGTTTCAATCTTTGCCTTCAAAGACTTTTCGTTTTTCCAACTCTACACCATTTCATAACTAACTCAGCTCTGCCAAGGACTCAGCCCGGTTCTATCGCAGCGGGGACGGGGCACTTAGCCATCCCACTTGACCATGCCCATTTTTCCATGCCGTCACGCAATTTGAGGATCATTCCAGATTTTTCCTCCCATACCAAAATCATTAGAGTAGTTGAGGAGCACAAAAATGGGCATGGCCAAGTGGTCCCCCTCGCTGCGATAGCACCGTCAACCCTTCGTTTTAGCTCATGATATCGACATCAAAACAAATATTGAATACTGCCTTTATTGACCGCTGCGAACGTTTTTCAGTTTTTAAAAAGCCGGACAAAGTATTTGCAGAGCTGCTCATTTTACTGTCCCATTTCTTACCATCATCCAACCAATCGACGATTAGCGGGCCTATTTACACGAGTTCTCAAGTGGTTCATATGTCTAAAATAGACTGCTTTTACGCCAAAACTTTTATACCATTTGTTTTTGCAATTTCGGAACTTGCAGGAATCGGTATGCTTCTGGAAAAAAACTTTTTATGCAATTCCGAAATTTCCGAAGGGGTTAAGAATTTTGTGATAAAAAAGAGACATTTGGAGGATCTCATTTTAGAGCCTAGGCAAACTCCTCTGATAACCTAGTCAAAATACTTTTATTAGTTACAGGATCATTGGGTACAATTACCCATTAGTTGAGCTGGAACTAGTACCTGGAACTAATCAAAAAACTATTTGTTGCAGCTTCGAATCGCTGACCAATGCAGAAACTGAGGTGAGGGCGCACACACCAGGCCCTGTTGTTTTACGCATTTTTGCCTAAAATTTGCTGTTTGAAGCGTAAATTTCGGCAAACGGCAACAGCAAACTCCAAGAACGGCCGGCAAACGGCAAACCGCAATTGCCGCACACCCCTGGTCCACACGCCACTCCACACAGCTCCGCCCGGCTTTCTCTCCGTGAGGAAGACTATTACAGCAAGACATTATAGACTCGAGAGCCCTCAACGTGCCGACCACCCGAACTGGCAATTGAGTTCTAGAACAGACCACCTACCCTTTGGGTTTTACTGAAGACCTTCAATTTTGCGGCGTCATAACCGTCGTATGTATACTTTTGCAACAACTGATGGTTGTCAACAAGCCATATGTGACCAGCATATTCATCGCAGTCCATATCTGCATAGCGCACCAGGAACGTTCCTTTCTAAAAAGGAGGAAGCATATTGATCGAAATACATGATTGGAGCAAAGCTGCGCACCGGAAACGCCATAGTTTTCCTTTTCTGCTCCAGCAGCTCGGCGCGAGTCGGCGGACGAGGTGTGTCATCAGCTTTCGATTCCTCAGGACTCGCAGGAGCAGCAGCGGCTTTGGGTTTGCGCTTCTGTCGTTTGGTCGATCTGTGAAAAACGATTCACGTAAACGGTTTTCTGGACACAGAGGATTCAAAGGGAGAAAAACCAAACAAGAATTTAGAGAAAGACCAGTCATTAGCCCCGAGCAGACATGAGAAGAACCTTTTTTTGAAAATTACGCGGAAAAGATTCGGAGCGACCAGTTTGTTCTCGGAAATCGGAAGCCACCTGAAAGATGTGGTTTTGACTTCCCAAAGTCAGCTCTAGATTCAGTCACACGTGTACTGAGCTTCACATCTGCGCACTTTTGTCATTGCCATATTTCATTTCACGAAATCACTTTGTTCCGCTCGTGTGAGCAACGTGGACTTAAAGGCACAGTACACCCTCAGATATGAATTTTGAGATTTTTGTGTAATTGTGTAGAAGACCCCTCCTATATAACCCGTGCCAGATGCGAGATCTCAGCTCCTCCAAAAAAGCGAGATATAAGCGACCACCACGGGCCCCCCGACCCCCTTCGCACACCACCACAGGCCCGACCCCCAACCAGATTTTCGAACTCGATAGCGGCCTGATGGATGGATGAATTCCAACAAGTCGTCGTTCTTCAGTCCATTGCCGGTCTATCTCCTCATCCTGTTTTGCTCTCGTGAAGCGATTGCGAATAAAGAGATATACAGGCCTGAAACAACTCGTCCAACAAATTTTCGCCCTCGAAATGCAGGCATTTTCAAGGAGTCATATCCCGGTCCGTAGGGGGTCTTGGACAATTTCAGAGACAACATTGTGATCGAAGAGTGGCTCTCTCCAAGATGAGCATAAATTCTGGAGATAAAATTTTTGGGTGTCCTGTGCCTTTAAAGGCACAGTCCAACCTCAGAATCGGTTTCCTGTTTTCGTATCTACTTTGAAAACGGTCCGACGCTGATTTCACTTATGTCTCTGAAATCGCGCAAGACACCCTGGGAACGAAGTTCCGGCCCACGAAAATTGAGTTGCGAAAGCATGGTGGACGCGTTGTCTGAGGCTTGTAAGTTCCGTCATTTGCAACCGATGTATGCGAGCCGACCTGAAGGAGGAGAAAGGCAGGTTTTGAAGGGATGAACGGGCCTATTAATCGGAAACCACCGCTCATCTCGTCACTGTTGAGCTCAAAAGATCGTAAAAGGGGCGTGCCAAAGTGGCTTCCTGATGTGGGCGCCCCAGGGTGGCTTCCTCCTATCTCTCGCTTAATCGGAGGAATCGAGAGCTCGCATTCGGCAGTTTTTATATGAGGTGGGTCTACTTCGAAATTATGTGGAAGTCTCAGATTTCGCCCCTGAACTTGGACTGTGCCTCTAAAGCTCTCGCATGGGGCAAAGAACAATCAAAAAAGTGCAAGGGCAGCTTTGCTGGCTACTACATCAAAAAAAAAAAGAAAAATACGCTTCAAGCTGAGCTTTGTAGTTCTCCTACCAGCGTGAAATCTCTGAAGTGATCGCGGAGCCTTTGTGGACAAGTCCCTTCTCGCCTCAAGCTCTTTTGGGAGTTGCCGTAAACTTTCCATGAGCCAGCTGGGTCGTAACCTTTTGGGCTGAGACTCGACAGGTTCGAGGCACCTGCACTGTAGATGCAATGCATGTTTACGGCTTGGCGGAGGTGCTGCCAACATTTTCCTCGGCGTCGCGAGCCAACCGCCAGGCGGTTGGTCTATGGCCAACGCTGTCGAGGACATGCTGAGGTACTTTTCGAAAATATTACCTTATTTGCCAAAATTTCTCTTTCTTGTCTGTATAACAGACGGAGAGAATTGTACTCTGTTTATCTCGAATTGCACAGAACACGGTCCGCCTTCGGCCCTCTATGTACCACAGTGCACGTCCATCGACGCGTTCTCGGCCGACCCCGGTGGGCATGCGAATCAATACGCTAGTGCAGCCGCCACTAAGGAGCTATTCATACTCCTTTACGCCAGCGGATCACGCGCGGGCGAGACGTTGGAGTATGAATACTGTGTACGCGCGTGACGCGCTTGTGGAGTCTATGAATATACCAGCGGCGACGCCATGGTGGCGCGGTTTAAAGTGGGCATTAACTTTGCCGAGCAAGTGAAATTTGTACACCATTCACTATCATGGTAGCATATAATAATGGATTTAATTGTCATGGAACGGAATGAAATTGAAGATGGATTAACAATGAAAATGATAAAAAGATTGTTACGGTCGTCACCGCCATAGTTGAGTGGGCGTCAAGCGCAAGCCGTTGGGCAGTATGAATAGCGCCTGACTCACCAGGTGGACGATGCAGTGGCAGCGTGGGCGGTTGAATGGCGGCGGCACTGGCGTATTGATTCGTATACCCACCGGGGTCGGCCGAGAACGCGTCCATGGACGTGCACTACGGTATATAGAAGGCTGGTGGCGGACCGTATTTTGTGCAATTCGAGATAAACAGAGTATATGTCGCTAGGCTGACGTTCCGCGAGCGATGCAGTAGACCGCTGTGAACCTGTGCTGCTGGCGGAAGCTACAGCCGCATCACTAGTGCCAAGCTTGTGAATTATATATGTATGACGCGAGTTCTGTGGGGTTCAACATGTTAAACGGATTCGCGCCAGGGTCCAGAAGCCGCGAGCCTCGGAAGTGAACGTCGAGACAGGGGCGTAGCGTAACTTTTCGGAATCGGAGCGACCCCCCTCGCCATCAATTTTTTTCCAAAATCCAATTTTATGCAACCCCCCCCCCCCTGGGGCACGATTTATTCATGAAATTGTAGTATACGGTTTTCTGAATATTCGGGTTGTTCGGAAACCAAGATGAACGATATATTTGATTATTAAATCTGTCAAACGCCAAAAACTCGTTCAGTAGTCGGACTTAAGCGCCTGAAACCTAAAAGGTGCTAGGATCCTTCCCTTTGGTGACCAAAAGTATCGAGAGTTTTCGGGATATCTCCATCCACTTTCCATTTTTCGGTCCGAAATGTTGCGATTCCTCCTAACCTTCATTTTCGTTTCAAAAAAAAATTGCGTTCACCCCCTTCACCCCCGTTGCGAAATGTCGCAGCCCCGCTCGACCCAGATGTGCCCGTCACGTTGAAGTGCTGTAGAAGTGAAGTTCAAACTGCAGTTGGAGGGGCAAGAATGAGCAAGACCCAAACTCGCCGACCATGCATATGAGCTGCATGATTAGGCGCATACTCAGACAGTCGGGTGGTAGTACGTCGGCACAATAGGGGCAGCATTCTAGGGCGAATCTCGGATACATCCCTCGTTGTCAGCAGGAGCTGCTGCTAACGGCAGCATATGCTGCCAACGCATGCTGGGGTTCAACCCCTCGCTATAGACAGCCTGTTCTGCTAACGAGGAATGAATCTGGAATACGAGACTCCTTAGCGGTGTTGGGTATGATCGTTATCACGGCCCGCACTAAGGAGGCCAACCTCGCCACGGTCCACAACGAAGAGGCTTCCTACGCTATGGGCCATGCGGACGATCAACTCAGCGTTCAACATTGACGTCCAGAAAAAGACGCGAGGTCACCTTGTCGGACGGGCCTCTAACGGCAAACTGCCTCTAAGGGGACTGGCCGTCTTATATACTCGCCGCCGTCGTACTAGAGGTACTGCAATGTTCATTCGTATCAGATAAATCAATGAGTGTCAGCAGACACTAGGAGAGGGGCTGCCGATCTCACGCGCGCCTTTGTAAACAAAGTGGTCGTATCCCAGTAGAATCAGCAGAAGCTCCTGCTAGTTGGCAGAACCTCCTGCTGTTCGCAGTAGCTACAGCACGGGCGCTGCTAGTCCCTTTGTGCCGACGTACTACCCCACGACTGTCTGTGTACATAGGTTTCCTCATCGATTGATTCTTTCTTGCGTAGCAAGCATGTGACTTCCCAAAGAATTTCGTGCATCCTGCCTCTTCACCCACCCTGCATATCAGGTACCTGGCCGATGAGGACTGGTCGACTTAAGCGACTGATCGCCTGAACAGACAGCACATGTACATTACCCCAAAATTGGAAAGTCGCTCGTGTGATTCCACTGCCGAAGCCGGGAAAGCAAACATCCACGGCTAATGGGTACCGGCCGATCAGTCTGCTTTCACCCATTGCCAAAGTTGCCGAAAAACTTGTTATGGAGGAGCTGGCCGAACACAGCAACAAGCAACAGCATCAGCATGGTTTCCGTAAATTACATTCCACCACTACGGCCTTGTTGGAAACTGTGAGCTATGTTCTGGACGGCTTCAATGCCATGAAACCCCAACGTACTGTTGGCGTGGTTCTCGACTTAACAAAGGCATTTGACACTGTCAATCTTGGCCTACTATCAGAGAGTCTATTGAAGTCTACCATTAAGCCATGGCAGAAGCGGTGGATAACTGCCTTCACTAAAGGACGTCGGGCAAATGTGCTATTCCAGGGACGTGTTTCCAATAGCATCCCCATCGCCGCTGGAGTCCCTCAAGGAGGAGTTTTATCGCCTGCACTTTTCAGTTTATATCTAGAAGATCTGCCCGTTCCCCCTCAAGACATCAAGGTCGTTGCATACGCGGATGATATTACTATTCTGTGCCGAGATCGCGACACTAAGGTAGCCACCAGTAAGATCAATGACTACCTGATCGAGTTGAAATGTTTCTTCGATCGCAAAATGCTCACAGTCTCTGCCTCCAAATCGTCCGTCACCATCTTTTCCACTGATAATGCAGAGCACAGTGCCCATCCTATGGTGAAATGGGACGAAACTCAATTGCAGGCCACCCGATTCCCCAAACTACTTGCACTCGTGTTGGATCCTTCGTTGAAGTTCCATAAGAACACTGAGCAGAAGCAAGCCACAGTGAAAACAAGACTCAACGTTGTGCATGCTCTCGGTGGAACGTCCTGGGGATGCAATAAAGGAACAATCCTGACCACGTATAGGGCTATTGTGCAACCCGCCTAGGAGTATGCTGCGCCAGTCTGGCAGCACATCGTGTCGGACTCATCTTGGTCCGAGCTGCAGCGCGTCCAAAATTGTGCTCTGCGAATTGCAACAGGCTGTTCTAAAAGCTCTCCAGTAGAGCACTTACACGCCGAAGCTCGCATATTGCCAGTTAGAGACCACTGCCAACTCCAGGCGCAGCAAATGTACATTAACATCGTGAAGCAGCCGAATCATCCATCGCGAAGTGTACTAAACCCGGTGAGAGAGAGATGTGTCAGAAAGCCTTTCGCCGATGCTCCGTCGGAAGAAGATGTGCAGAGATGGACCGAAGCACAACAAGAACGCCTCCGTCTCTTGCGCGCGGAGCATACCCGATTCGTGAAGGAACACTTGAGCAGAGTTGCCATGAACTCCATCCTGGGAGTCCCACCTCCGAAGGTCAGCGAGACAGAGATGGAACTTGGCAGGCGTGCCAGGTGCACCCTTGCATCGTTACGCTGTGGACACTCTCGCATACTTATGTCATATTTGCATAGAATTGATAACAGCAAACCTGACGAGTGCCCTAATTGCGGTAGTCAAGGGCATACTACTGCGCACCTGTTCAATTGCCCGAAAAGACCGACTACATTAACGGCAATAGATCTGTGGACGAACCCTACGCTAGTGGCCAAGTTTCTGAACCTATGACAGAACCCTCTCTGTGCCTGCAAAGAAGAACACCTGAACAGGCCGACTAACAGCAGTGATCTACAGTCGGCTGAACAAAAGGGGTGTTTTTCCGCAAAGCTAATGTTGCTGGTTGGCAAATCTGCTACAGCCTGGGCTGCTTCAATCGCTTGCCGACACACTGAAGTAGTCGTCATTCAAATCGAGCCTAGGCCTAGTTCACACTAGTCGCGACGCGCGACAGCGACAGCGCATTTAAACCATATCGATTTGATATCTATCGCAAACACGATGTCGCATCACCCGTCGCGGGAAGTATGCACTTGGCCTTATAGAAGGAAGCCGTTGCGTGCTAAACAAGAAACCCCCAAACGTATGAGTAAACGCATGTGATAGACTTCGCTTTTATTAGGTCTAGAAGTTAATTTCCGCGTTTTTGTTGTTATTGATATTTTGTAAAAAATAAAATTATTTTTATATAACGAATTTTATGTTATAATGCTCACTGTATTATCAGCTTTCTATTGATATATAACTTGCTTCACGTACCTTATAAAAAAAGTATTATTTTAGTTTCAGAATATGTCAACTTTTGTGCCGGAAAAACGCCATTTGCGGGAAGCTCTCCTTTTCCTTTTTCATCTCAAGAAGAAAGCCACTGACGCGCACCAAATGCTTGCCCAAGCTTACGGGGATGCTGCTCCATCCATAAGAACCTGCCAAGAATGGTTTCAGCGTTTCAAATCGGGTGATTTTGACGTTAAGGACAAAGATCGACCAGGACAGCCAAAAAGTTCGAAGACGAAGAACTTCAGGCTTTGTTGGATCAAGATTCGGCTCAAACGCAAGAACAGCTCGCGGCATCTCTCGGCGTCACCCAAAAGCAATTTCTATTCGATTGAAGGCAATGGGGAAGATTCAAAGGAAGGAAAATGGATCCCCTATGAGCTCTCAGAACGCAACAAAGAGCAGAGAAAAACAACTTCACAAATCTTGTTGGACCGATTCCAAAGAAAGTCTTTTACACCGCATCATAACTGGCGATGAAAAGTGGGTGTACTACGACAATCCGAAGCGAAAGAAAATCGTGGGTTAGTCCTGGTGAAACAACAACTTCGACCGCAAAACCAAACATCCACGGGAAGAAGGTCTTACTGTGCATATGGTGGGATCAACGCGGTATACTGTACTATGAACTTCTTCAACCTGGCAGAAACAGTTACTGCGAATCGCTATCAACATCAACTAGCGCAATTGCGGCATGAAATCGAAGCAAAGAGACCAGAATGGGCGAGTCGACACGAAAAAGTCATATTGCTTCATGATAACGCTCGACCTCATGTTGCTCGAACGGTAAAGGATACGCTAAAAGAGTTCAAATGGGAAGTCTTACCGCACCCGCCGTACTCTCCAGACATCGCCCCGTCGGATTATCACCTTTTCCGGTCAATGGCGCATGGTCTAGCGGAGCAGCGCTTTCAAGATCGTCAAGATGTCAAAAAATGGCTCGATGAATGGGTGGAGGCCAAACCAGAAAAATTTTATTATGATGGAATCCATAAGTTACCCAAACTCTGGGAAATGGTTGTTATTAATGACGGAAATTATTTTGAATAAAAATTTTGTTTAAGTATGTCCAGTTTTCAATAGTGTAAAAAGCGTAAAAAAACGCGGAAATTAACTTCTAGACCTAATAAATCAAAAGGTGCAACCGAAAGCTTCAGTCTTTCGAAGTGAGTAAGGTTAGCAAGCGGTCCAGGGCGACTATAGTTTGAGTTAGGACTCAGCGACAATTCTTCCTAGCTGATTTTCAAGGTTTCTAAAAAAACATTCATGCATCTGGGACTGAGGGGTCGAGGAGCGAACTCCAGAGCTTTATTGTACCCAATTCAATATTTCAACGAGACCTTCCACTCAATAAGGTCTCGCTCAACAAGGGTTGAGCAGGCCGCTGCGACCGGTGACCAAATTTTACGACCCCCGGTGACCCAAATTTTACGACCCCACTGGGACGAAAAAATTCATGACCAAGATTTTTACGACCCCCTGGGATGGAGATATGGTCCCGATGCAGCTTTAGCTAAATTTGCATGTTGAGATTTTTATTATTTTCACAGTCAAGTTCAACAAAACAATAGAGCGATTCCCCACCCAACATTTCCATTTTTTTCCAAAATTTCCGAAATTTTTACGCCCCCGTTGCGACCGGTCGTAAGCCTGCCCAACCCTGCGCTCAAGCCCCTCCTCTCTCAGGGCTGGGGTTCACGAACGCAGCTGGCTAGGCTTAGGTTTGCTTAGGACAGCAATCCCTGCGGTAGCCAAAAGGGGTCTGCAGAGTTGTAACGGCTGGCGAGTGGTCGCCGAGCGTCAACCTTGACGCGGCGACAAAATTTTTTCTAATCATTATCGTCACGGCGTCGGTTGCCGCTTCCTGGCAGTGATGTAGGGCCGTCGCGGCGTCAGTACACTCTGCGGCGCCGCCTCATCGCCCTTCACACCGCGTCGGTCGCCATCGTCGCCAAATGTAATCGATATTACATCACCCAGTGCTGTTCGTCGCTGCGAGCAACGCCGCAACTTCAACTCTGCAGACCCCTTAGGGGGCCGAATAGAGTTCCGCCGCTGAAAGGCGCGGCAGCATACAACGGAGGAGAATCGATCGTGCGGCGCCACATGATCGATTCTCCTCCATTGCATGCTGCCGCGACTTTCTGCGGGGGAGTCTATTCGGCCTCCAAGTCCAAACATAACCAGTCTGGGCAAAGTTTGGGAAATGTGCCTTCACCCAATGTTTTTCTAGAGAAGTACATTTCATCCGCAATGGCCAGGCTGACTAATAGTAGTTTCCTTATTAGTATTTGATCACCGATTCCGCTCTCTTCTTTCTAGCAGTTTAGGATTTTTAGGTTTTCTTCGCAGAACACCCTGTAGTTTTTTTGCCTCTTGCAGTACTGTTGCTAGGCAGTACAAAATATGAAATAATGAAAACGTGACTCAAGAAAAAAAGCGAAAAAAATTCGGAAGCGAAACGAGGAAGGGATGGGGGGGGGGGTGCTCCCGATTGTCCGACCGAACTTCTTGAGCTCACTAACCTGGCCTTGCGCACCCCAGCTTTATCCGAGGTGACTGAAGTGTTCGTCTTCTTCGACCGCTGACGTTTCTTCACTCCATTGGCAGCCGATCCGTCGTCCCGGTGTTCATCCTCTCCGACGTCTGAAAACAAAACTTTCACAGAACTTGACGCTACACCCAAATCATAACAACCCTGCCACTGACTTGCAACATCACCAGTATTCTTCTTCACTTTGGAAGCAACCATGGCACGTTCCACAGGATACGCAGGCTGAGTATGTTGAATCGGGAACTGAACAGGAATCTTTGAATCGAACAAGAAACGCAGATCAAAAGAGCGATATTGTAGTGAAACCCACAACCGTACGACAGTGCGCAAGGAGGCGACCAAGTGGTACGCCGAGCGCGGCTGGAAGCATGCGCGCCTGTCGCGTCGCGGCGTTGATTGGGTCACCTCCCCTCAACGAGGTGTTTCGAAATTCGCTCACCACTCACTGGATTGAATCAGCGCAAGAAGTTAGCAGAAACGCGATTCGTTGAAGTTAACGTCTATCGGGAACTTGAGAATGTTTCTTTTGTCACCTGATTTCTGTGAATATGGTAACTACTAATAGAGAACACCAAGAGTTCTGTATTTCAGGGCTATACACAATAAGATCGAATGTCCTAGCATTCTAGAATGCAGGACTTTAATTGAGTTGACTCCACGGTACAATAATGAATCGACGGTGTTGCGCCGCGACGCCACACGTCCTTCCCGCACCCCAGTGCACATTCTAGTTTAAAGCCTTGATTTCAACTTGCACTAAACGGATCAGCAAAATGAATCATAAAAGTCTGTGCGTAAGAATTTTGATTCAAACACAAAAAATACTGCAATATAGAAAAATACTTCGGAAAAAAAACGAAAAGTCTACTTTTTACTTCTGAGAATTTTTAATCATTTAGAGGATTGTTGCTTCGCCGATGTCCGACTCAGTAGCCCGCGAACGACTGTACTGTGCTTGTATGGGCTGAATTCTGGTCCGCAATTGCGACCCGACACGCTTTGCGGCCGCAAGCGCTCGAGTCAATTGAGTTTCCAGCGCCAAAGCCGACTCGATGTGGCTTTTTATACAGTCTTCTCCAATTTTGTTCAGTTTCCAGAGGCCGCAAAGCGTGTCGAGACGCAATGGCGGACCGCAATTTGGGGCAGAGAAGCACAGTAAATACTGTCCATGTTGGAGTCAAATTCCTCTTAGGACAGTCGCTGTTGCCACACACAGTGCAGGCAAAATCGTGCTGGGACCATGTGGTCACCAAACGTGTAATCTTGGTTCCAACATGACTATCTTTGAGCTGCTTGTTACAACAGCGGTCGCCTGCAATTGCGGATGTGAGTTTCATTCCCCACCTAGAGTCAACAGATCGGCGGCTGCGGCGCTGGAAAGTTTTCCGACTCGGATGCGCGCGGCCGCAAAGCGTGTCGAGACGCAATTGCGGATCGGAATTGGGCCCAGAGAAGCACAGTACAGATGGATGAATTGTGTTCAGATGGGGGCAGGTGACCGTGACAAATGGACATGGCTGATTACTAGGACGGCACACCTCGGTGAAGATACGGAATGACCCCGTCAGGCGAAAACCAGCTGTTTGTCAAGTCATACTCAACAAAGCATTGCGCTCAACCTCTGCGCCCATTTTAGAAGACGACTGGAGCAGCGCAACTCACGATTAGAGATGACGGTAACCGTGAGGGTTAAAGGGTTAGGGAGATATCAACCCTCTCCCTCCCCCCCAGCAGCAGGATCAAGCGGGGCGTCGCGTCATTTTTCCAAATCGGAGCGACCCTCCCCCACCATCAATTTTTTTCCAAAATCGAAAAAAAAATTGCGATACCCTCGGGCCTCGCGAGGGCAGTTTATATTCGAAAACTAAAGCAACCAGGCGCCGGAAACTCGTTCAGTACTGGCTCAAGCGTCTAAAACCTGAGCGATGCTACAACCCCTGCCTTTGGTGACCAAAAATGTCGAGATTATTTTGAACTTCCTCACGAAATTTTCGTTTTGAACATGACATTTTACGACCTCTTCACCATCTGTAGAGAATTTACTCAACCGGCCATTGACTCTCTCAGCAGTATTCATTAACCAGCCGTAAATTCTCCAAAACTTGACAGAAGTTGTATTTTTTCCATATAGCAGGGGCTAATTATTGCACCCTTCAGATGAGAAACTAATAAAAATTTAGGTCGATCAAGCCAAAGTTCTGAATACTCACACTTCCTTGTTGTAGAAACTGCACGGGAACCATTCCTGGCACTGGTACCTAAACAGGAATCTCTAATCGAGGAGAAATTCCAGTCAAGTTTCAAAACTGGTCTAACCTGAACTGGATAGCCGTAAGGCATCATTGGACTTGGCATAAATACCTGACCGGCGCCGGGCTGCATCCCAGGTTGCGGATGATTCCAGACTGGTGCCATATTATACTGCTGTTGCGGTTGAGCACCAGGAGGAAATCCTGATCTCATACCTACCGGCATTCCTTGGTTATCAAGAGCTGCAACTTGCTGGAGACGATTCTGCTGCATCATCGGCTGTGCCAGCGAATACAGCGGAATACTTGCTGGTTGTGATACGACACCCGGCTGCACCTGGCCACCTTGACCTCCTGTGTAGTAATAGATCCCGTCATGTACCGAGACCTGGGCTCGTGGCCTCATCAAGTACTCGCTCTGCTGTTGTGGCATATGCATGGCCTGCTGATAATACTGCTGCGGCTGCTGATAATACTGCTGCGGCTGATGATAATACTGCTGCGGCTGATGATAATACTGCTGCGGCTGCTGATGGTAATTTGGATCCTAAAAACATGAGAAATTTGAGCATATACTGGCCGCATAAGGGACCGAATAGAGTCCCGTCGCTGAAAGGCGCGGCAGCATGCAGTGGAGGAGTATCGATCACGCGGCGCCGCACGATCGATTCTCCTGAATTGCATGCTGCCGCGCCTTTCAGCGGCGGGACTCTATACGGCTCCTAAGGGGTCGTTTATACTCCCGCCGCCGAGCAGCGCGGCACAGTGCATTTCTGTAATATTGATCGCGCCGCGCCGCGTTATCAATATTAGGCGTCGTTTATACTTCCGCCGCCGAGCGGCGCGGCGAAGTGTAATCCTATAATATCGAT
The DNA here is from genome assembly GCA_029168955.1 of Aplectana chamaeleonis. Lineage (NCBI taxonomy): Eukaryota > Metazoa > Nematoda > Chromadorea > Rhabditida > Cosmocercidae > Aplectana > Aplectana chamaeleonis. The sequence continues at coordinate 214,018 of JAPDOI010000420.1, forward strand.
CTTGCCGCACCGCGTTACCAATATCACAGAAATGCACTTCGCCGCGCCGCTTGGCGGCGAAAGTATAAACGACGTCTTACAGAAATGCACTGTGCCGCGCCACTCGGCGGCGGAAGTATAAACGACCCCTAAGTGCGACGGTGTGCCGCACACAGCTACAAAGCCTGCTTGGGAGCGTGAGGTGATCTCTCCAGCCTTATCGACAACTATCGCTTTTTCTAGTGATCTTGCGGCTCATCCTACGCTTTCAAGTGGGAGACCTGTAGCCGCAGCTCACTCCTATGAAAACAAACGACATAGCTCTTCCCCAATCAATAGGGACGGTCGGTCAGGCGGTCACAAGATACGTCAAGATATCTAAACCCGCCTGAAAACCTGCGGCTGGCGAGCAGGGTCAAGCAATGTTAGAAATTTCCAAATGGGGAGTCGCCACCATGTATGAAAAAAATGAGGGTCGCAATCAGATCTTTAGATAAGTTTTTTTTTTCTCAATTTTAACTCAGCTCCATCACAGAATGTTTCTTACAGAACCACGAGCTGCTCAGACTTGTTTGTCAGCCGCTGGTGAACTAAATGCTCGTCAAAATCGCAATTGTCCATACAGAGAAAAAAAGGTTTTGGTGGCCTTTCAGTGTCATGTACAATAGACCCCGTAGTGAAGTAAAAAAAGCGAAACAGCTCATGTAGAGCGAGAAATAGAGCAATATGCCCATTGGAAAAAGTGGAAATGCCGTTTTTTTTCAAATGGCCTTTTCAGCTTTGGTTTTCAGTTTTTCACCAGCAAAAGATGCGCTTACTGAATGATTATTGAAAATCAAATTAGCTGGATTTTTTCCAAAAATTTTTTTTCTGAGGTTTTCACATCACCATGTGGTGCGGGGAAAAATTTCAAGAAAGCAAAAAAAAATCAGCTAATGTAGCCGCGCGCGATGGGCAAGCGTAACGCTCTGCGCGGGACGGAAACGGGCAGCTGCTACGCGTGAGTCAGCGTTGTTATGGAGCAACTTATCGTCGCTGTTTTTTATAGCGATACAGCAACGCGAGAGTCCCATCTGGGTTAAGCGGTGTTGCGCAAAATCTTTGACCCTAAAATAAAGGTTAGGGGGGATCGCAAAATTTCGGATCAAAATAGAAAATTTGGTGATGATATCCCACTTTTCGATACTTTTGCTCACCAAAAGAAAGGATCGTATCACTCCTAAGGTTTCAGACGCTTGAGCCCGACTACTTAACAAATTTTCGGCGTCTGAAAGTTTGGGAAGTCAAAAATATTGGTGGTATCGCAGCGGGGAGGGGCACTGTGATACCGCACTTGGCAACGCTTTTTCGTGCCGCAACGACTCTTCTGAGAGAAATTGCCGCTGCGGCTCCGCGATAATGCCGCTTTGGAACCTACGGGCACCGAAGCGGCACTATCGCGGACCCGTAGAGGCAACGCGGCAGTGCCGCCGCGGCTCCGCGATAGTGCCGTCGCGGTTACGGGAAAGTGTCTCATAAGATGTTAATTGGCGAGTGTAGTACAACCACGGTGGCCTAAGAACAAAAATACGCACCTGCGGGTATTACGTCCTCTGTGCGATGAGGGCAAAAGTTACCGCCGTTTTTGCACCCAAGGAAATACGGAATGTACCTCAAACTTGGGTGATTAAACCGGCGACGATTTAGTTTTGCCACTCAGGACAGTACATCGTACTCCACGCGGGTTCGCTACTGCATCCTCGTGGAGCCGGTGCGCTTTTAACGCGGAGCCGCTGCGGTGCTATCGCGGCGATGGCGAGGCTCAAGACACTGGAACAAAATCGTCTGATCACGAAGCCGCTGCTGTATTGTCGCGGTACTACCGCGGCGTAGTCTCGGTTCGCGGTACTTTCCCAACACTGACGCGGAAAACTCTCTCAGAGTCGTCGATGGCGACTGTATACTTTTCGTCCCGCAACGGCTCATTCACGGCTACTTTAGCTGCTCAAATACAATGCGGAAGAGTAAAATGGGCGTGGCCAAGTGCATAATCCCCCCGCTGCGATAGCACCAAAATATTTAGTACGATAATCCAAAAACCGTATACTCCAATTTTTCGAATAGACCGCTTGACCCTGGGCCTCATCGCTATAGCGTTGCCTGGCAGTTTCGATCGGCGCGACTGGATCGCCGAAAGAGGAAGTATGATCTCGGCCTAGGTAATATCATCGAGTCGAGATAATGTTTCAAAGAATGTCCAACCTGCCACTGAGGCGGATGATGCTCTCCTCTCTGGATTTGCTGTGGAGCAACATTACTGAGCAGATGCAAATCAGAAACGCCGTCAGAGGGATCATCGTTGGCTCCAGCCTGGAACGACCTCTCACACTCTGGAACTGTATTCGATAATGGGGTGAAGGTTAAGGATGCCGCTCTCCGATTTTTGACTATGGATCGGGGACCCCACCCCTCTTATGTCGAAACAAGCTCCCAGCGTTTTGTAGCTCCTTTGATGAGCAAGGACATGAGGGGAATATGTATTTCAAAAACTTCAAGGGTAAGGAAAACAATCCTGATCTGAACTAACCGAAAACTCCAGATCATGACATTGATGGGCTGTGATCTTGATCAGCACAAAAAAATCTGAATAAATCATTGAAAACCATCTCACCTCGACTACATTTTGCACGGAATCTGAGGACGGAGTAGGATCTGGATTGCCGCCTGGATTCTGAGACATTCTGAAAAAAACTGGTATTAAAACACAGACTGATTTTTTCTTTTGTGATACCAAATCGATTCCCAGGCTCGTTCTTCTTATAGATAGAGTTTGCAGAGTTGAAAATGCGGGATTGCCTGCAACGACGAGCAGCACTGTGGAATACAGGAAATTCCGGGAGGAGAATTTATGACATCTTCGAACCTGTTGCGCCCATCATAGCCGGCCGAAGGCCGGACTTCGCCGCCCCTAGTGATCCTGCGCCGACCGCTCTCGTCCCTAGAGGTGGGCTCTATCCCATCGATTAGGCAGGCGCACTTGAACGCACTGCGGACGGCGCAGTGCGGCCACAGAGAGTGGATTTTCCACCTCAGCAAGCATACGTATCGACCCGTACGGCCGCGGCTGTCCCGGTCAATACGTATGCTTAATGAGGCGGGAAATCGACGGGACATTGGGAGGAGTTTATGACCTGAGTTAGCAATGCATTGCATATGGTTAGATCTGTGGCTTGTTTCCCCAAGAAAAAATATTTGAATCTAAACCGCTGCTGGCGCGGGCGGTTTAAATCTCACCGGCGGCTGGCTGGTAATTATTAGCCAGTTGTCGGTGAGATTTAAATGGCCGCGCCAGCCGCGATCACGTTTAAATAATTTTTTTTGAGGAAACAATCCAAGGACCTAACTATACATATCGAGCGGGCAGGCTAATCGACTGCGGCAGGGGACCTACAATATGCGTAACCTGTTCAAGGTTGATTACTAACAAGGGGGAAGTTTATGGCGGTAAACAGGTCTGCAGAAATGACTTGTACTTTGAGTATCTCTTAGACCTCCATAGTAAAACCGCGCAGTATCCCGTCCCGAGCTGCAGGTCCTGAGAAGTAACAAGCTTAAAACGGTAGTTTTTTGCGTTTTTTGCACCTTCCAGAACACGCATTGGTCTCTGGGAAATCCGGAAACGGACCTCATAAATGTGTTCAGCGCCCAAATTCCCTACCCCCGGGCAATGTTTGTGTGAAGACACATTTTCCGAACTTTGTACACGGTGATGGCGTTTCGGAAATACCAAAAAGGCTATGAAAGCGTTCAAAAAAGGTGTTCCAGTTTTGACTTAAAATCCTCCCAGGTGGGTTATTTGGGACGTTGATCACGATTCTGGGTTTATTTGCCGAGTTTCCAGCGTTTTCGCTCAAATTTATTCGAAGCATTCAATCGGTTGAAATTTGTAGGCGAAACGTGACTTTTGACTATTTCCGGAATCCTACAACAGAAGTGGCTCAAAATATTTCTCTAGGGGTTATTTGGAGTGCTAAGCGCTTATACGGTGTCCGTTTATCGATTTTCGACAGCTAACGGTATACTACGGTGGGTTTACGGTAGTTCGGTAAAAGTCCCATAACTGACTCAAAATTATTATGCGGGGTTTATTTGGGGGGGGGGGGCTGAATACGAATTCCATGACCATTTGTCAATTTTCGAAATTGTAAGGTAGGTTTTGCCCCCTGAATGACATTGTACCAGGTCATTCCGGTCGATACGCATTGAAATCACGGAGAACGTGTTGAAAAAGACCAGTCATAGCTGGTCAGGGGTCAATCTACTACTTATGAAAGACATGGACGAGGAGAGACGAAAAATAAATAGCGTAATCAAGCTTCGGTGGCCCGATCGGCTCTCGACGGTCACGTTTATCCCTATCGACGTGACCAGTCGTGCAAAACCTGTGAAGACCCGTCTGAACATGGTCACCCGTCCAATCAATATATATGGTCTACGAGATAGCCGGAGGGGTCTCCAAAAATCAGACTACAACTGATTAACCAAAGAGTGCAAATCGATCCAACCGCCAAAAGAGAATGAGTCAAAAATATCGAGAACGGATTGAAAAAGACCAGTCATGGCCGGCACGGTCGATGGATACTTATGAGAGACAGTGACAAAGAAAGACGAAAAAATAGCGGAATGGAGCTTCGGTGCCCAATCGGCTCTTGACGGTCACGTTTATCCCTATCGACGTGACCAGTCGTGCAAAACCTGTAAAGACCCGTCTGAACACGGTAGCCCGTCTAATCAATACATATGGTGTTCGGGATAGCCGGATTGTTCTCCAAAAACCAGTCTACCACTAATTAACGAAAGAGTGGAAATTGATCCAACCGCCAAAAGAGAATGAGTCAAAAATATCGAGAACGGATTGAAAAAGATCAGCCATGCCGGCCCGGTCGATGGATACTTATGAGAGACAGTGACAAAGAAAGACAAAAAACAGCGGAATGAAGCTTCGGTGGCCCAATCGGCTCTCGACAGTGACTTTTATCCCTATCGACGTGACCAGAACCTGTAAAGAAACCTGTAAAGACCCGTCTGAACACGGTCGTCCGTTCAATCGATTTATATGGTCTACGAGATAGCCCGACGGGTCTCCGAAACTCATACTCCACTTCTGAGTAGAGAAGCAGGTGTAGCCGGCTGCAGATGCCTGGGAAGTACCACGATGATGACGTGGCCCAAGCACGCGACTGAATCTGCACCCGGCTGCCGACGTCAATTACGGTGTCTAGTAAGAGCGACTGCGGTTGGTGCACCGTAATCGACGACGAACGCTATAATTGCCGCTCGCAGCTGTGATACGCGAGAAAGACGTCGAAATGTCCGTAGGAATGTTGTCTAAAAAGCTTTTTTTCCCAAGAGTGCGGTGAAAAATTTCTAGATGTGACCGATTCCGCCGTTTGCTTATGAGTTTGAACAGTTTAATGCCACAGTTTAAAACACGAATTTAAAATCTGTTCAAAAATCACTTAGCCTGAGTTCAAGCGGTTATTTCGCTCATACAATACTAGAAAATAAAAAAATGAGATGTTGGAAAAATGTTCGTCAGACACACACAAAGCAACTAGTACTAGGAGTGGAGAAGAGAATCATCGACCGGATTATTCACAAATTTTCAAAAATGATGACGAAGTTCAAGTGTAAGCTATATGAGGACTCCAATGGACTTGGAAAATTTCGTCTTTATGCGATTCAAACAAATGCAGCTTCAGCTTCATGTTTCGGAGATTCCAAAGAGCAACAGTTTCGTCCGCACTTCCTGTGGCAAGGATGAATTCAGAATGGAGGGGGGGGGGTTGAAGGATAAGCAGTTGACTTCTGCGGAATGGGCTTTCCATTTAAAGTTGCACACGAACAAAAATTTCGAAACACTTACGAAAGATTTTTCGAATTTTTTTTCGTTCGTTTTCGTTCTTTCGAAAATTCGTCAAGCGAAGTTTTATCAAATTTTGTTCGTACGAAATTTCGTCGAACGATTTTTTTCAAATTTCGTTCGTTTGAAATGATTTCGGACAAACTTTTTTTCAAATTTTGCTCTCGAACGGAAATTTTTCAGTTTGGTTCGTCCGAAGTCCGATTTTTCGAAATTTTCTCGAAAATCATTCGTTCGAAATTCTTTGAAACAAACTCCGAAAAAAATTCGGAATTTCCGACAAATTTCGAAAAAAGTTCGAAATTCCCAGCGAATTTCGGAAGAAAAATCGAAATTCCGAAAAAAATCGAAATTTCGATTAGTTTCGAAATTCGTTCGTTCGACCTCCAAAATTCTGAAAGTTTCTCGAAATTCGTTCGTTCGAAATTCTTTCGAACGAAAATTCTTAATTTTTTGTTCGTTAAAAATGTTTCGAACAAAATTTTTTCGATTTTCGTTCGTTCGAATTTTTTTCAAACGAATTTTTTTCTCATTTTTCGTTCGTTCGAATTTTTTTTTCAAGCAGAATTTTTTCATTTTTCGTTCGTTCGAATTTTTCTCAAGCGGAATTTTTTCATTTTTCGTTCGTTCGACATTTTTTTTTACTTTTTTATAATTTCACAACTATACCTCCACTATGTGTGCAGGTTGATTTCCCCGGATGTCCCAGATCATCGGCTTGTGGTCATCGCCAACTTACCCGAACGCTGCCTTGTGCAACACATGCCAAGCGACATCTTCAACAACCTGAGCACTGTTCTTCTCTGGGCCGGATTCCGGTCCGCGATTGCGTCTCGACACGCTTTGCGGCCGCAAGCGCTCGAGTCAGTCGAGTTTTCAGCGCCAAAGCCGACTCTATATGGCCCTTTTATGCAGTTTTCTCCATTTTTGTTTGATTTCAAGTTTCTAAAACCCTCCTAGAGTCAACGACTGGCGGCTGCGGCGCTGGTAACTCTTTCGACTCGGTAGCGCCCCCCGCAAAGCGTGTCGAGACGCGATCAGGGCTGGGCACACGTCCCGGCAGGGCGATTTTGAATATGCACCCCCTTAGCTCGGCAATTTTCAGGCACCCCCCTATGAGAAATCGAAATCGGCTGTTTTCCGAGAAGTCGAGCACGACAGCCATGATCTTGACTTCCATATTTTGATAAACCAGAGTATAAAAAAAGCACTGAATAAAGAAAATTCCGAAAATGTCAACATAAAAGGTAGTGTAATTTTTAAACTTCCAAACAATCTTATGAAGAAAATTTTTAATAAGAAGATAGGTTGTGACAAAAGATAAAACAATTTTTTATTCATTACAATTCAGCAATTACAAACAACAGCAGAGCTACTTTTATTGCAGTAATCAATGTTTTCTATCGAATGTTTTCATGAACCTATGTACGAAGGATTCATCCGTGTTTGATCGTTCTGATGAAGAAAATTTTCAGAATTATTTTGTGTTGTGGAACCATTCAGGGATTGATGAGATGCGTAGGGAGTGGAAAACCCGATTTTTACCCACGTAGAATGCCGCAATCCTTTAGAGACCCGGCCCGTCGTGCGATCTGGTGTGTGTACGCAGCTACACAGCGCACACGGGAGTGGACGCGCACACAATATTAATAAAAAAATGTATTTTATTACAGGACGGGGAAGAGAAAACGATTGAAAACGAAGGAAATGGAAGATGATGAAAACTGTCTATTCTGGATGTACCCATTTTAGAAATGTAATGTAAACAAACAAAGTTGGAGCAGGGGTAAGTATTTAGCCGTGACAAGTTTAATTCAAACGAACCTAGTTGATCAAAAGAAGCATTAAGAATGCGATCAAAGGGTATTGTGTTAAAGAGGAGAACTCGTCCCGGTTTTACCCCGAAAACCGGGACAAAACCGGGACAAAACCGGGACGAGTTTTAACGTCCTTAAATCACATTGAATATCAGAGCGTCCGTTTCTTAAGTGTTTGCAAGATTCTCCTCTTTCTCCCAATGCTCTTAGTTCTCATGGTTTATGCTGTTTGTAATCAACAAAGTTCATTTGAATGAACCTTGTCAAGTCCAAAAAATTCACCCTGCTCCGATTTAGTTTATTTACATTAAATTTCTGAGATGGTTACATTGAAAGCAACCTATTTCTGCCTTCTTCCATTTACTCTACGTTCGATCCTTTTCTCCTCCCCGTTCTGTAATAAAACTTATTTTTAATTAATATCGTGCGCGCGTCCACTCCAGTGTGCGCTGTGTAGCTGCGGACAAACACCATATCGCACGGCGAGCCCACTCTCTGAGGGATTGCGGCATTCAAGCTGGATAAAATTAGGGCTTTTATGAACAGGGTACTTCTCAAGCAGGATAATACGATTATTTGCTTCTTTCACTGGAACTTGCAGTCTTCAATTTTTACAGTCGGCCCTCTTCATACGTCATTCTCATAGACGAAATTCCTTTGGCTTGTTTTTATACTGACCGTGATATCTGTATTTTTAGTCTGCCATAATACAGCAGTTCGCTAATCCTTTTCTGAACGTGAACGATAGCGCGTCTGAGCGCTGTCTCTGTATCTTCGCTTCTAATCGTTAACCACAAGCGTAATCAGTGAACGTTACACCAAAGAAACATTACACCACATCAATCCTTACTTGCTACTAGAGAATGGAGTAGTGTTCATTCCTCCATCAAAACAATCAAACACATTATGTATGATCTTCAATTAATAGAGTTGTTGATGAGAAGCTTCGACAGCAACTATGAATTATTCCGAACAAAAACTGCATATCTATCAATAATTTTAATTCTGTAAGTGTTTGTCTTAAAAAGCGAAAAGGAAGATATGACAAACCAGAAGAGAATCGTGTATTATTTTGCTCCTGAAATTTTACAGAACATGAACTTCGCTTTTTTTGGTGTCCGGTTTAGGCATCCCCCTTTACCCTCTCTGCAACGTCCAATATGCACCCCCCTAAGGTTAACCGGGACGCGTGCCCAGCCCTGGACGCGATTGCGGACCAGAATAAGGCCCAGAGAAGCACAGCAGGTGCACCGAGATTGCGCCTAGTTCCAATGGGGAACGCAAAGTCTCTTCAGGATCCATGCCGATGTTATATATGTAATTCACGACAACGGAAAAAGGTGGTGGTGCGGTAACCAAATCCTCCTAATATACTGTATTAATCAAGCTCAAGCCTATCCATATTATTCAAGCTTCAGAGGGGCGATGAATTTTTACCTCACACAGGGGTTCTCATCAGGGGTGTGCGGCAGTTGCCGTTTGCAGATCGCTGTTCGCCGGCCCTTTTTGGGGTTTGCCGTTGCTGTTTGCCGAAATTTCCGTTTTTTTACGGCAAATTTTGTGCAAAACGAGTCAAAACAAAGAGATTTGATTTTATTTCCCTAGAGAAGTTTCTGCAATTGCAATCAAAGGGTGAACAAGTATTTATCTTGAATAGTTCCAACTACTTGTGTATTCATTTAATATGTAATTGTACCCTAGTAATCGGGACCGTAACTGAAAAAAAATGTCTTGAATAGGCGATCAGAGGAGCAGGTGTGTTTGGAAAGTTCCAAGCGTCTTTTTATCTCAAATCTTCAAAACCCAATTTTTTAGAATCTCCAAAATAACAAAGAAGCCTTCACCAAAAGCACATATATCGATTACTGCAGGTCAAAAAATTACAAAACCAAGTTGGTATCATAGTTGTAGCGTATAAGCAGATTTTTTTCGGACATTTTAAGGAGTGATAAGTTGTGTAAATCGGTCCTTATATGGTCAGTCGGTAGGCGGACGGAGATGTGTAATTGGCACGCGGAACAGATTACATACTTGTATAAACACGTAGCCCATTTTTTTCTCACTCAACAATGTTTACAGCGCTCATTAGAGGCAGTGCTCACGAAAATTTTCGATGTTAACATCATCATTTGAAACAAAGGTTTAACCTTCTGGCAGAACCAAATTTGTTAAGAAGTCGTGACAGTCTCAACTATCAAAACCACCCTCAAGTTTTCACCAGAAATCAAAAGGTGTCAACAATTTAGAAAACAAATGCGGCTTAAAACGAGTAATGAATAGCCATATACGGACCCAAAAGATGAATTGGTGTGCCCTGCCCCGCCCCCTTCGTAGGTAGTCTCAGAGGAAAATGGTGGGGCGGGCACGCCACATTAAAGCACTTATTGCTAGTTTTTTGGCATTGTTGTTGCAAGGGGCCTCGGGTCGACATTCTGATTGAATACACAGAAATGGAGGCGGCGAGGAGCAGTCCGGAAGGCTGAATGCGTCGCGAGCAGCGTTGCAGCGACGACATGAGCGAATCGGCTACCCGTCGTGCCATGTACCAATCGGACTTATCGAGTCCCTCATTTTGTGTGTGCGATCAACATGTTCTTTGGACCTTTTGATTACCTGTGAAAACTCAAAGGATATCTTTATCATGAACACTGCCTTCAGCTGGACTGCTCTCACTCCACTCCTGTAGTCTTACAGAAGAAGCCATTTGAGCGTAGTCTGTAGTGAACGAAATTATGTATAGTTAGGTCCGTGGCTTGAATTCTCAAGGAAAAAAAACATCTGAATCTAATCCGCAGCTGGCGCGGGAGGTTCAGATCTAACCGGGGGGTGGCTGGTAATTACCAGCCAGCCGCGGGTGAGATTTAAACCGCCTGCGCCAGCCGCGAATTAGATTTATATATTTTTCTTGAATAAACAAGGCACGGACTCAACCAAACCTTGCGAAGATGCGCATGCTACTAACAGTAAAAATTGTAAGTGAAATGGTCCCGCCGCGCTAAGCAAGCTTCAGGCTTCCTTCTCTTCTCCTGATTGACTAGAAAGCTCTCCACAGTCGTCTATCAGAGTGAATCTTCTGCAGGCCTATCACACTGCACTGCTCAAAAAGACTTGTCCAATTTCTGCATCTCTAACTGTACTTTAACTTCGAATGTAGTACTGAGTGAGCACCAGAATTACCTCCTGAGAGGGATAAGCCAGCGGCGTATTGATTCCAATATTGAGCCATATAAAGACAAAATGCAGAACAGTGCTACTGACCTTGTCTCATAGCCTGAGGCTTTCAACTAGCTTTCCGAATAAAAGATTTTGACTTCCTGAAAGTTAGCTAGGCTGCAACTGGCAAATGTACCTTACGAGTAAACAAATGTGAGTGTAGTATATTACGAAGCGAACTTTGCGCCATTTTTGTGGTTTTTACGTTGCCGTTTCCCGAAATTTTGAATTTCTTCGCCGCACACCTTTGGTTCTGATGGCTAAAGGTCAGGCTATGATTTGGAGACTATCCTCGTTTTTCGGAAGACTGCGGCTGACAATGCTTACAATATGTCTTCTTGTTTTCACAAAAATCGAAGGCTGCATTTGATTACTGTGCTTCTCTTGGCCAAATTTCGGTCCGCAATGGCGTCTCGGCACGTTTTGCGGACAATTTCGGTCCGCAAAGCATTCCGAGCAGGGCTGTGCGGAGTTCCGTTTCCGATTCCGTTTCCGTATTTCCGGTACTTTTTGGGCTGTTCCGTTCCGTTTCCGTTTCCGGATTTTTAGGCCCGGAAACGGAAGAAATTCGTGCTACAAGGTGAATGTTCACACCTCCCCAGTGCACAAGACGCGACCCCTCTACGATCATCACAGCGTGAGTCTAACCCTGATCGCTTGCATCGGCGTCCCGCTCCTTCCAACCGTCACACAGTATACGGTCCTCCCCCCCAACCAACGCACAGGACAATCCCAACTTGGGCTTGACCTTGTCGGCTACAGAAGACATACTTTGGGTGCTGATGCACGAGTGAGTAAGTGGTGTTATCTCGCAGTCGAACCGTGGTTAGAAGTATCATCTCAGTTGAAAACCATAACAGTTTGCCTTCACAACTCTTTAACATGATTTCTTTAGAACCGCTGAACTATTGGTTGATCATTGCTCTTTCATGCATCAGTACCATACTTTGTTACAATCGAGGCCTTCGATTAAGGGACCAGACAGGCAGAAACATTCCCTCTTTGTCTCTAGCTACTCACGCACACGCAGGGTTTCACTTCAGCGCAACAGAATTTCCACGCCATAGCCTACAACTCCTCGTTTTCAGCAGCACGTGCTGATAACGCAAGCTGGCTGGATTTCGATCACTTCTCATCGGCAGCTTGTGCTGCTGCTAGCAGCACCTGTTGCTGCCGACCACGAGTTGAACTCGATGTCGGCCTCCCAGTGCGACCCCCCACTACCAGCAGCATGTGTTGTTAGCAGTATCACGTTATGCAAATGGAGAAAGTCTGACCCACCACCTCTTTCTACCGGAGCTAGATGCGCTCCTTGTTTTGGCCCGCAACAACAACACCAACCTTACCAAGGTACGCAACAAAGACATCATTCCCGCCTCGGTCCACTACAAGAAATCTTCCCTCGTGATGCGCAGTGGGGACGATCCTCTCAGCGTTCAAAATTGATATCTAGAAAGTTGAGTATCACCTTCTAGGATCGACCTCAAACGGACAACTGCTTTCTCAACAATAGTGGGTGCCATATGTACCCGCAGCCGTCGTAGAACGTCGATCGCAGTGGAAAAATCAGTCGAAGAAAAGAACTCGACATCAGAGAGATCAGCAGCACACTGTAGAAGGAGTGCCTCGAGAAGACCTATCTGCACCTCATAAGGAGAATCTGCAGCAGCAGCACTTACTCCTTTCATGCTTCAAATCTATTTGTCCTCGGCTCGCTTGCAATGTTAGAGCGTAGCACCACTGGTGCTTGAGCGAATAGATTGAGATCACAAGCTAAAGAAGTACATCTGCATGTCATGAACAGCGACGGAACCTATCATTTAATTATACTATGATTTTTAGTTCACTTCCGTTTCCGTTTCCGGATTTCGGTTTCCGGCGAATTTTAGCTATTTTCCTTCCGTTTCCGTTTCCGAAAATCTTGAAAAAGATTTCCGCACAGCCCTGGTTCCGAGACGCCATTGCGGACCGAAATTTGGCCCAGAGAAGCACAGTACAAATACCCTGAGTTTTTGAGCACTGCTTACCGGAAGCAGCTGCTGACTGCGAATATAGCGCTTATCGTCGATTACGGTGTGTCATCTGCAGTCGCGCGCACTATACACCGTAATGAACGTCCGCACCTAGGAGCAGATTTATCCCGGACCCGGCAGAACGCTGATGGCGCGTGAGTCAGATACGTATCGATTGATATACCGCCCGTCGCACGATTCCATTCATTTCACATCTAGCACGCGCGCCGACTATAATCAGCGTACATCCAGCAGGATTATTGTAGCACACCGTCCCAGGCTTTTAAAGATGTATTCGGAATGGAAGTCGAATACAAATAGGCTTATTCCCTACCGTGAAGGCTAACAATTGGCGCCTTCACATCAGGGTCTATCCAGGGTCCCGCCTAAAGCTATGGCAGTGCATCAACTTTCCCGCTGCGATGCGCGATGGCGCTCAGACCCCTTTGCGGACCGCGAGGGGGAAGAGTTCACTACAGCGGTTGGTGCCAACCATGGAGAACGGCTTCAAGTTTCGCCAGAGCTTCCTTCAAGTTCTGGAGAACCTCTACAGGGATGCCCAGAGCCACTTTCCAGGTCTGGCAATAAAGTGCCGAGTGAGGATCCAGTATAAGGCACTAGTCATACTCCTAAACGCCTTCGCGGTACGTGCATTACGCGCGGGCGCGGCGTTGGAGTATGAATGGCCTTATACCACGCCCGCGCGGCACGCACGTGACGACCGCTCCGCAAGGTCGGCAACAGCCGTAACTGCTTTTTCCTCATTCTCATTATCAATCTATCATCGATTTCATTCCGTTTCATGATGATTAATTCCATTATTATCCTCTGCAATCGTGATTGCGAACGCAAGTTCAGAATTTGCTTAAATTGAAAAGATGAGGCCACTTATGTAGTTCCTGCCCACTATGGCATCGCCGCTAGAGTATTTTTAGTGTCCGCAAGCGCGGCATGAGCGTGACGCTTGTAGAAAGTACTCAAACTCTAACTCCACGCCCGCGCGTGCCGCGCTGGCGTTGAGGAGTATGAGTAGCGTCTAAGAAGGCTTTTATACCCGGTCGGTATAATGTTCTGAACGAAATTGAATAATATTGTAAACTGATATCTGAGTATCACCCTAATCTATGACGCGCACACCAGCTGTGATATTGCGAAACTGTTGCGAGACCCACACTTCGCTATTGCGGTACTGTTCGGGATTACGGTGCTGACGCTATACTGCTGCTGACTGGGAGGAATCTTTAACACTTTAGAGACCGCCCGCTCCACGGCGAACTTCCGCAGCCGACCGGTGCGTTCTACTGCTAATCGTTTCCATGTGTGACATGTGTGGACACGCGGTCCGCTGGGAGCCATTTTGATCGAAGCAGGCTTTCTTACTCACACAACCAGTACTCCATTTCCACTCCAGCTGAGAGTACAGAAAGTAAATAAAGAATTGAAATAAGGCCATAGTGAAGCAATGATCTACCGCTTTCTTACGGGCCTGCTTTTTCTTGATTTTGGGAGGATATTTCAGCTTTGCACGCCCAAGGTGCTTTGAAACACTTTTCGCAAATTTTTGGGCTTGCTGGTCACGAAATAAACGTTTGTCTCTCTACTTCTACAAGTTTTCGCAGGTTACAGATAATGGTCAGAACTGAGCGATGCCGAGCCAACCTAAAGTATGGAAAATTCGAAAAATGAACGAGCTTATATTATGCAATGTTCTATTGAAACCCATGAAGAACTTTCGGCGGGCTCATAAACTTTGACCTGCGAAATTGTCCGATGTAACCGATAAAAATTTCATCAGAAATCTCAAAATGGGAATCAGATTTATAATCACCACCCCCTCCCCCCCAAATGACCACCTGAGCGAAGCCGCACCAAAACCTCAAACGTCACCATTTGATTGTTCTTCGAGGCCTCCAAATACACCTCGTAGTGAAGTATCAACAAAATTTTGAGCATCGAACTAATCACAGGTTTTCACACCCCCCCCCCCCCCAAGTTATTTCCATCTCGCAATTTAGCGGAATCTGAAACAAAGATGACCGATGGCTAACATACCGCAATCGACGGAAATTTCATTGGAAATTGTAAAGTAAACACCGGAACCTTGTGCAGCAGCTCGAATGACCCTCGGGGTCAAGACAGCAAAAATTGAAACTATGACCTACTGCAGCTATGTCAAATACTCAGACGTTGTGGGGTTTGTAACCCGCAGCAAACGCGGGTCCACTTCTGACCTGCTGCCGTTAGAATAGAAAAAATGTGCAAAGCGGGTGCCCCATATCCGCCGTTTGCCCCGCGATATCCGGCGAATCACTGCCGTTGGCAGGTTTCGACCGTGCTCGGTTAGATTTATAATGGGCAAGGGAAATCGTCGTCATATTCCACTGGTTCCACCACTTCGATAGGAGCGGGTCTCCCTCAACAAGGACACGGTCCATGTCACGGCCCACGGGAAGGGGTCATCCCCACTGCGGCCCGCGATAGGGACATCATCCTCGCCACGGTCGACAGCGGGAAGGTTCCCTCGCTGGGGACCGTGAGAAGACCCCTCAGCGGTCAAAAATCGTCCAGAGAGTGACTCGTATCCACTTTCCAGGAGCGGTCTCGAAAGGCCGATTGCGCTCTCTCTGGGATGAGGCCCCATATATACGTGCTCTGCTGCTGATATGGGCCTGGACAATTGTGGAGTCATCGATAACGTCATTTGTCAAATCAAACGAGTTGATGCCCTGTCAAATTGTGTACGAACGCAACACCGAGCCTCTCTGCAGCAGTGACGTCATCGCCAGCGAAACGGCGGAATCCGAGGTTTGGCAGGCGCTGAACACAGACCGGAGTGGCCATGCGGGAACTCTGCCGTTTGCCCCGCACAGGACGAATTCGGGACGGTTCAGTGCGCGTTAGAAACGCCAGAATGTCTGAGTAGGTGACACGGCTGTTCCGACATTCAACTAGAGGACATCAGTTACGTGATAAGAATCATCTTAATAACCCTCTTTAGCAAAGTTTGGGACAATTTCTTTTCCGACCAAAGGAGCTCGAAAAATCGAAAAGTGTCATTTTTGGGGATGGTAGTAAAATTACTAAGAACACTCAAAATGCTTGACCACTGTGAATGTAAATAGTTTACATTATTAAGAACATATTCGTAATTGTGGAGGACTTCGCGCATTAGAATTTCAGAAAATATCGAAAGTTTTATGGCGTGGGTGCGCAGTGTGGACACACGGTCCGAGGGGAAAACAGCCGCGTGTGCGCAGTGTGGACACGTGGTCTCTTAAGTGTTAAAGATAGCGGAGCCGTCGGTACAGTGGGGCGGCACGGTTCCAGATCGCGGTACCGTCTCGGTGCGGTCGCTGCGAATTTTTTGGGTGATGGTCGTAATGTATTCTAACCGCGAGAGAGGCGGGGAGACGGGGGACGAGCGGCGCGCGGGAATGGAGGAACAGGGAAGAAGCGAGTCGCCTTAGTTAACGAAACACGGAGTTTCCCCCGTCTCTCTTGCGGTTGGAATACTCGACGACCATCACCCGAGTTTTGTCAGAGCAGTGAGAATGGTTGGAGTTGAGAAATTCGCGTTTCTTTATCACCTGAGGATCAAAGCGAAAAACAAAAAGTATTAAAGTTGGGCTGTGCAGACAAGGTTGAGGATTCGGCATCGCTCTAGAATGTCGTGGAATTGCTTCATCAGATTTGTTTTTCAAATTAACTTTTCAAAGGAAGATGAACTCCAAAATAAGCTTATTTGGCGGGTATTGTTATGTCTGAAGTTGGCCCCGGGTACAAGCTTTCATACAATCGACGATATGGTTCGGTGCTGCTCAAGGAGCACCTGACCATATCTACATACCTCCACAGTGCTTTGCTGTCGAATTGAAAGCGCAGGAACTTTGTTCATGTAATACGGTCCGCCCACGCGGTTTGCGTGCGTATCGCGCAGACGTCGCGAAGGCATTTCGTCGCGACGGCTGTAGACAGCTGACTGGTATATTACTCAATAGTTGTTTAGTACTACTGCCAAACGGTTCGCATGTCCGAGAAATGCCTATGACAGGTGTCGTTTATATCCCCTGGTTCCGAGCCAAATTTACTCTGTTCTCTCGCGCGAGGGTAGAGACAGCGAGAAAATGTGGGAAGAAGGAAACGCAGCGTATGCGCGCAGACGCACGCGATGAACGGAAATAAATTTCACTCGGGAAACAGATAATACTTCCGCCGCCAAGCGGTGCGGTGACGTGCAATTCTATAATATTTATCGTGCCGCGCCTCGTGGTCGATATGGTTGAAATGTACTCCGCCGCGCCACTTCACGGCAGAAGTTTAAACGAGTCTCATGCGGACGGATTTTATCACGACCGATTCAAACCCCTCTAGTGCCTGAGAGCATTTTGGAATTTGCAAAAAGTCACGTTAGGCCTTCAAATTCTATCCGCGATGAGAAGCTTTGCGCAAAACATGTTGAACGCTCCTAGCATTGACAAATGGGCTTCAGATTCGTAGAATCGGCACTCTGAATGTCTTTTTCCGCAATTTTTTTGAGTCAGATTCGAACGCTTTTTGAACGTTCTCAGCACTATTCAGGTAAGGTAAGCACTGACTTACTAAGGAGAAGTAGAGAAAATCGACTTCACTTTAGACCAAGGGGATCATTCTAAATGGGGGTATGCACTGTTCAGAACTATTTTTTAACGAAGATTTCTATTATAACTTTTATAACTCAATTAAATTTTTAAAATAACTCAATTTACATGAAATGTCCCTCTTCTTTAAATTTTACAAAAAGAAAGAGAAAAAGATACGCTCTCAGGTTACTGGTTTAAAAATCGCCAAAAATGCGACCAAATCACGCTCCTGGGAATGGGGGTCTGTGTATTTGTGGCACCAAATATCGAAAACTTTTTAATTTCTCACGCTATCTTAGTCCATAAGTTTGTTTCGAGCGCACAACACAAATATGGGGCACCTTTTCTTGGAGACAAGTAAATGAACAATATGAAAAAGTGGTTTACTGTCACTCTAAAAAAATGAAACACAAATAGAACACTCAACTGTAAATCAAGATAACGACAGTAGCAAAGGCATATCACAGCAACAGTTCATATCACATTCGCCTAGTTATACTTCGGGGTTTCGCTGCCGCTGGCTTTTGTAGCACGCCTTCAATCGTTGAGATTTCGAAATCGACCAATAGAAGACCTGCCGCTGAAGTTCGCAGCATCGAAACGCCGAAGTCTACTATGCTTATCTGGGCCTAATTCCAGTCCGCAATCGCGTCTGGGCACGCTTTGCGTCCGCACGCGTTTGAGTCAGTCGAGTTTCCAGCGCCGAAGCCGACTCGATATGGCTTTTTTATGCAGTTTTCTCCGATTTTGCTTACTTTCCAGTTTCTAAAACCCACCTAGAGTCAACAGATCGGCGGCGGCTGCGGCGCTGAAAACTCTTCCGACTCGAATGCGCGCGGCCGCAAAGCGTGTAGAGACGCAATTGCGGACCGGAATTTGGCCCAGAGAAGCACAGCAACTAGGGCCACTGGACAGATTACATTTATTTACAAGTTACCCTTTTAAAAAGTGGAAGGGAGTTTAAATCATAAGGACAAGATGATCTACAGCATAAAACTTTCAAAGACCAATCTGAACATCCATCAACATACAGTTCACCTCCGCACTGCCGTTCAGTCCGCAAAGTGCACTATGATTGCGAAATCGTGCTGCGGCGCGGTTGCGAGTAATCCTTAGACAGGGATATGGGATTATCCGGGCGCTTTTCGCCTTTGGTGCCCAGGTGATCCCACCGCCCGGGTGATCCCACATCACTGTCTGAGGATACTCGCAACCGCGCCGCAGCACGATTTCGCAATCAGCGTGCACTTTGCGGACTGAACGGCAGTGCGGAAGTGAACTGTATACTGCACAGAATTAATGCTACGTTTTTCTCACTAGATCCGGCTCTGTTGTGCATTGAAATAATCATCTCTGATTGGTTGAGTGAAATACTCTTCCTTCTTGGTAGTCGTTGTTGTGGTTACTGGTGGAGCCGAGTACACCTCGTACTGAGTTCGAGGCTGAGTTGTTGCATACATAGATTGTCTCTTGTACTTCTTCCCGGTGAGCGGATAATTCTGAATGTAAATCTGAGGATTAGTTGCGCACGGCAAACAAAGTTAGCGTTTTTTCGCACTTTGTTCTGCAAAAGACATAATTTTCCATGCAAATTTGAGGTGCAGTTGTATCCGATTATGGTTTTTTTCGAAGGACGTGTCCTCACGTGCGACGCGAAATTGTCAACTGTGCACACTACCAGTTGTTCTATGACCCGTATCTGTTCGATGCATTTAACCGCGTTGTTTTGTGTGCTAGTTTTATCGTGGTCAGTGTCATTCAATGAGTAAACCGCGTAGCAGTGGGGCGGGAAACCGGGGCGCGGCTATAGAACTGGAAAATGCTACCATAGATCCGCTCAAAGGGCACGGATAATACTTTGGGAGAGTAAAGCTCAACAAATGCATTTCTAGGAAGTCACGTAAATCGTTCACGTTGGGATTTCGTTCGTGACTTTCAATAAAGGCATCGTACGCGCTGAAAACCATCTCTCGTTTTTGAGCGTTTTTGAGTTGTTACACCCCTATAGTAACTAAAGTTAGCGAAAAGCCCCCTCGAAAACGTTAACTTTTCAAGAAAGAACCGTTTTGAAAACCTTCTGCAAATCGTTTGAAATTCGCGCCGGCATCGACTCGGTATAGTTACGCGGATGGCGCAAGGAGCAGTTCTACAATTTGTCCATTGGCGCAGCGTTGGAAACAATTCGCCGACGACTACAATGAACTGACTGCACTGACTTGCACTGACTAACAAAAATACTCACCTGGGCCCTGCACATCGTCCTCGCTCGTTGTGTGACGAGAAATTTTCAGTCGATAATGCCACTTTCGTCCGACGGTGCGTCAGCGTACAGAGGCATGCCCTGTACTTAGCGACGCGACGTTCTGCTCAAATATTGCGAAAGTGCCAAATGACTGACGGAAGGGCCGGCCCCTTTTGACGGAATTCCTTACTTTCCACTTCCTCTATGCTCACAATAGTACGTTTTCGAGCAGCCAAGTTCGTTGTACGTTCTCACAGGGGCCCGAGGAAGGGATTGAGCATGAAAATGGAAAACGGATTTCAGCGCGTACGATGCCTCTAAAGGCACAGTCCAAGCTCAGGGACGAGTTCTGAGATCCCCACATAATTGTGAAGTTCACCCACCCTATATAGCCCCTGCCAAAGGCGAGCTCTCAATTCCTCCGAATAAGCGAGATATAGGGGAAAGCCATCCTGGGGCGCCCATACACGGAAGCCACTTTGGCACGCCCCTTTTACGATCTTTCGAGCTCAACAGCGGCGAGATGAGCGATGGTTTCTCACCAGCAGCGCCGTTCTTCCCTTCATTCCCAGCCTCTTTCTTTATTCAGGTCGGTTCGCATACATCGGTTGCAAATGACGGAAGTTACGGGCCTCGGACAACTCGTCCACCATGCTTCCGTAGCACAATCTTCGAGGGGCCATAACTTTGCTCCTAGGGGGTCTTGTACCATTGCAAAGACATCATCAGAATCAGTGTGAAACCGTTTTCAAGATAGGCAGAAAAACAGAGGAACCGTTCTGAGGTTGGACTGTGCCTTTAACGCTGTTCCAGAAGCCCGTCCTCCTGCTGTGCTGTGAACATTTTTTTCTACCGTGCAGACCAGTGTAGCGAGATCTAGCTATAAGTCATAGACTTTTTTACCTGAGATCGCCCAGCAAATTACTCGGAAAAATCACTGCATCTGTTAAACAAGCGCCGCAAATCTAGGGGATGGAAGGCCTGGTTGGCTTTGAGCGAGGATCGATCACTCGACCTCGTGAGTGAAAGTGGCGCCTCTTGCCACTGCCCCACACGTGCCCACTGTTGCTTATAATTTATAATAGTCTAAATGCTTAGTTTGCTCTAGGTGTTGTTAAGCTTACAGTTAGAAAAATCCATTGGAGAACATGGCGTTGGGTTCTAAACCGTACTGGGCTGCAGTTTTAGCTATTTGGCTTCCGGAAACTCTCATCAGTAGGATGGAAGACTGGAAATATATAGTATAGCAGTAGAGGCCTGGCTATAATCACCGTCATTTTTATGAAAGTATGTATGTAAAGGGAAAAAAGGAGAATAGGCGGACTGCCGGAGGTAGATACGCTTCATTCTTCTCTACCGTGCTCAAAAATTTGGTGTTTTTGCAATGTCAGCGAATTTTTCAAGCATTAGTTTGATCTTCTTGCACTCCACCAAATGGGGAGCTACCAGCCTTGTGAACCAGCGAAAACAACTTACTTCACGACGTTGCAGCAGGAAGTCGATAATGAAGAGAATGGCCATTAAAAACTCGAAAACCTGAAAAAATTTCTACAATAATACAGAACACTATGCACTGGTTTGAAAGGCCATTCAATACACTCCAAGATGTCTGAGAAGTCGATGCGACCTCGCAGTCGGCCAATTTACAGTTTCATATGTAGGTCCGTGGCTTGCCTCTTCAAGAAAAAACATATACAAATATCTCACCCGCGGCTGGCGCGGACGGTTTAAACCTAAACGGCGGCTGGCGGGACGGTAAGCTGATCAGCTGCGCTTTTCTCTCGGCCTAAATCGATTAGCGGGCCGGCGCACGCGACCACCGCGCCAGCGGCGGGTGAGCTTCAAATGGTTTTTCTTGAGGACCTAACTATAATGCTCACTTTGTTGTCGCTTTAGACACAGGTCTCACCAATTTGTTTATCGGGCACAGAGTGCGAGTGCAGTTTGTATGTGCCCGGTCGTAAGGGGCGTTGTCGTTTTTATGGCATAGCCCCGCTACATTACGTATGGTATGCCACCACTGGGAGTACCGTCACTAGCTGTGCAAAATACACATAGACTTATTCTGAGAACAAGATTGACATGATGTGATTCGGATTCGAAGGTGTACATCCTCTGTATAAAATCTAAATTCCCATCACTCATCGCGCAAGCGTACGCGCGGTGCTGCTCCCTCCGTCTCTAATCCGCTCTCTCACTGTCTCCAATCTCCGCTCCGCCCACGCATGCAGAGGAAACATATATTTTTTTGTTTATATGGCCCATATTGTGCTTTCTCCTTCTCTCTCTCAACTCCCTTTATGTCTTGTACTTTGAGTGTTGTGGTTCACTCTGATTGTAAATCGCTCGATTTTTTGTTCCTCTTCGATTATGATGTATGGCTTTTCCCCCTCATTTTGAGAGAGTCGAAATAAAGTCTATCGGACCTACCATGTCAAAACCTCCATATCACTGTTATACTTCGCTATGACCGACCGCTCCACTGCTTGCTCCGCCCGGACTCCTCTGATCGCGGTGGGCCATATTTTTTCAAACTGAGCTTTAGAATGCAGCAGTATTCACGCGGCACGATATCGCGCCGTATAAGTATAACTAATCCCATTAATGTCGCTGGAGTATACCCGTCTGCCACTCAGGCAGCTTGGGCGGGCGGAACCCTGCTCATCGGCTGACAGAACTCTGGCAGTTGGTGTGCGGACCACTGGTTACTAATTGGCAGATAGCTGGCAAATGGCAGGAAAATTGCGGACGATAAGCTGTTAGTACGCCTATAAGTCCATAGCAGTTCACCCGCTCTTCTGTTCAATTACATGGTGAGTATGCGCCCGGGTGATTAAAGAATTTTTTAGTTGGAAACCATGTATTGATGTAGAAATTGAGGTGAAGTATCAAGGTGAGCTTACAGCTGCGGCAATCCATTGTCCTTTAATGTGGTATCGACCTCTTCCTTGATAGTTTACCTAAAATGTAGTGGACTGTTGGGGAAATCTTGGAATACGATCAGTTTTGAAGTCTGAAAGGCAGTGTTCACAATGAATATCAAATTCGAGTTCGACTCAAAATCGTGTTTACGAATAGTGAAGAAGCAGCGAAGAAAAGCGCTCAGATTAAAGGCAGGGTTCTCGATAAAATCGGTTGTTGTGCCATCCCTATGGAATGGTAGATCTGACCATCACAAAAATAAAGATAAGTGAAAAATTGGAGAAAAACGCCCAGAAACAAGTTATAGCTTGGTGTCCTCCCGTCCCCAATTATCGAGATTTGTGTGAAAGCCTCTTTGGTCAACGTTTATTTTGCTTCTAAAGTAATTTCTGAGCATATCTGGACACTACTGACTATAGTTTTCAGCAATGGAAGTAGGACGTGGTGAGGTTGCGGATTCGTCCTAAAATACGGTAGTTTGTTAGTGATATCACCCATTTTTCCGAAACAGCTGTGATAGATCGGTGAGTCTGTGTTTTCACCGATATGATTACATCTGTGGAAGCAATGAAAACAAATGAAAATGTGAGAGTGGAAACAAAAACTCACCGACTGATCTCAGTTATTTCAAAAAAAAAAGAGGGATAACACAATCAGACTACAGTATGTTAGGACGAATCCGCAACCTCACCATGTCCTACTCCCATTGCTGTAGACTATACCTTGGCAGCAAAACAATGGGGGCATAAGCAAGCATTAATGAAAATCTCGTTAATTAGGGGGCCGGCCGACACCGGTAATTAGCCGTTATACTTAGTTTTTGAGCGTGTTTTCCTCAAACTTCCGGATTTTTTCACTTAATTTTACTTTTGTGATGACCAAATCTACATTCTCGTGAAGAGAGTTCAAAAGTCGTTTTTATCGCGAACCCTGCCTTTATGCTAAAATAGCGGTTTCTTACGTACGTACAGGTCCAGGGCGCGGACGACCTTATGCGCCCTGCTACTTTCCGGAAGTGCGCGCTAATGACGAAATGTACGCGAGTCGATCAGGCTGGACCTGGCGGGCTTGTCTGGTAATTTGCCATCGAAAATGTTCGCGGCGCCACAAGTTCGTCAGAAGGGGGGGGGCAGACTAAGCAGGCGTACTGGGCTAGCGGAACCTTCACTTCGCGGCCGATTTTACCGATCGCTGGGCCGTTTCCGCTGCTTCCTTCAACCCTATCCCCTGCAGCATCTGCCAGAGTAGGGTTTCACACCGAAAACTCGAAAACAGGATATATCGTGAACACTGCCTTCAATGAAAATCAGTAAGCTGACATGGATCCAAGTGGCAAGCTGCAAATTGTGTGCTCTTATTTTTGCTCTGGTCGAATGGGCTCATTCATTACCTTTTTGCTAGAAAATCTATCAGTCGGCTGTTGGATGATGTAGAAAACATATGTAGCTAGTCTGTGTTCCCACATGCGTAATTACCAGTTGTTTTTAAGAAACTGATCCTCATTATTTCATGGGCGCACATTGGCATCAGGTTTCATTGAAAGAAAATGCTGACACAATCTACATATATATGTATTCGACAGTGATTTTGTTATTTCTTTTATTATTTTCCTCAGTTGAATCACTCACATCTTCCTGGTTAGTCAAGACAGCCATCCATGTCCCTAGAATGCCAGCGATGATGAACAGAACTATTCCAATCAGAGCATATAGGCGCTCCTGGAATTCCTTTATATACAACACCCGCACTATTTTTTACAAAAAAGCCGCGAAAGTCGCGAAATCGCGACTTTTGCGACTTCTCTTCATAACAAGGCTCAAAATCCCCAGTTCGGGAAACATATTTGGAATCAGCAGGAGCATATTCGGAATTAGCATCGAGAGCTCTTCATTTTGAGCACAAACATCTCCTTAAAGGCAGCGTCCGCGCTGAAAACCACATCTGGGTTTTTCTTCTCAATCCAAGGTTTGAACCAAGTGTAGATAGTTGGCGAAGCTTGAGACCTCAATGTAGCGTGAAAATAATGCTATAGGCTCTTGAAAACTGCTCCGTGGTCTGAAAAGGCGTTTTCCCGGTCGATCATCTAACACGAGGAACAGAAGCGCCACGACGGGCTCCGGCAGGCAACGGAAATCCAAAATTCTATATTCTTTTATTCGAAGGATCCTCGAGTTTGGACGTGTGTATTGAAAGCTTCTTATTTTTAAAGACCTTTTGACAGCAGAAAGACGAAAAGAATTGTGGAACTCAAAAAGTTACTGAGGATAAACCAAATCAGCCGTCCAAATTTTCGAAATTTGTGCATTGCACAAGACACACCGGACAGACGTGAAAAAAGGGAGCTGGATGCTCAAGGATTTCCGAATGAGTTTTTCTCAGGAATTTGAGCGTTTTGGGTGGTCCCTTTGCGATATATCACAACCTGGCAGGCCTACCTGCGCGAAATTGTGAAAAAAATAAACACGGTTTTTTGCGCGTACGCTGCCTTTAAAGGCATCGTGCGCGCTGAAAACCATGTCTCGTTTTTAAGCGTTTTTGAGATGTTAGCCCCCTATAGTGACTAAAGGTAGCGAAAAGCCCGCTCAAAAACGTTAACTTTTCAAGAAAAAACGTTTTAACAAAACTTCTGAAAATCATTTGAATTTCGCGCCGGCATCGACTCGGGATAGTTACGCGGAGGGCGCAAGGAACAGTTCTACAATTCGTCCATTGGCGCAGCGTTGGAAGCAATCGCTCGTTGTGTGACGAGAAATTTCCAGTCGATAATGCCACTTTCGTCCGACGGTGCGTCAGCGTGCAGTGGCATGCCCTGTACTTAGCGCCACGACGTTCTGCTCAAATATTGCGAAAGTGCCAAATGACTGACGGAAGGGCCGGTCCCTTTTGACGCAATCCCTCACTTTCCACTTCCTCTATGCTCACAATGGTACGTTTTTGAGCAGCCAAGCTCGTTGTACGTTCTCACAGTGGCCCGAGGAAGCGATTGAGCATAAAAAATGGAAAGTGGATTTCAGCGCGTACGATGCCTTTAACTGCTTCCGTTTGAAGCGAGAATGGACCTGGTATATGTGAAGAGGATGAAAAATCGACTTCTACGGACTGGGCTGCCGCAGTGCTTATTTGAAAAAAGATCAGAAAGTAAAGTTGTAGGCCCAGTCCCATGTCGATGGGTCCCGTTTCAGCTGAGAACGGGACTTCGGTGATGTTTTCGTTTACTCGATTTTTCTGTTAAACCCTTGTTTGCAGGTAAACAAATGTGTGCGCTCAAAATGAAGAGCTCTCGATGCTGATTCCAAATATGCTCCTAGCTCCCCGAAAGGTTCACTTCGAGCCGAGATAAGACCAGAAGTCGCGAATTCGCGACTTTTTTGAGTAAATTAGGGCGGGTATTGTACTTCAGCGCAAGGTATGCGACATGAGTGTGCGCACGCATGCGTCCTTTGCAAGTTCCGCCACGCATTTAACAGAGTAAAGAACGAACCACTGCAAGAATAGCTTTCGAGTAAGTTGTCCGATGAATGTTGAGACTATAGGCTACCAGTATGAGAACGCATATGATTGACATCAGAAGCAGAATAAGAAGTACAAAAAGCTGCAAATAGAACACATTACCTAATAGCTACTTGACATCTAATGATCCAGAATTTCAAGGTTGCTAACTGATGATCGTGCGCTCCCAAAGGTTTCCCACTAGACTCACTAGGGACTGCTTTGAATTATAATCCTCTTAAATAACATTTTTTTTTGATTTTTCATATGTTTTTGTACTAATCGCCCTCTTCACTGAAGAGCCAAGGGGTAGCTAGGGATATTGATTGTCTGAAGACAGGGGCGAAACAATTCATATCAAACCATGAAATACGAATAATGAAAAAAAGTAAATAAAACGAAAGGTAAATGAAATAAAACAAAATATAACAAACGATTATGAAGGAAAGATTAAACAATAAAAAATAAGGTAATAAAAAAATGTTTTGTCCTTTCCACTCATAAAATGCAAGAATACTGTTTCAATTGAGTTTTTCGCAAAGTTTCTAGAACCGTGTCTTGAGAGATTTAGGTCAGTGACAGTAAGTAGAGTCTCCTCGTAGAGTTCAGTCTAGTGAATGGATGGGGTTGCGGATCTAGACTGTCGCGCGCGATCGAAATCGAAAGACTGTCGCGGGTTCAAAAAAAATTTTGAACGAACGAAATTTTTTCAAATTTCGTTCGTTCGTAATTTTTTCGAACGAAAATTTTTCAATTCTTTTCAACTTCGTTCGAAATTCGATTTTTCGAAATTTTCGCGGAAACTCGTTCGTTCGGAATTTTTTCGAACAAATTTCGAAAAAAATTTTGAAATTTTCGACAAATTTCGAAAAAATTTCGAAATTTCGATTAGTTTCAAATTTCTTTCGTTGGACCTCCGAAATTTCGAAAGTTTTTCGAAAATTGTTCGTTCGAAATTTTTTCGAACAAAGTTTTTTCAATTTTCGTTCGTTCGAAATTTTTTAGTTCGAAATTTTTTTGAGCGAAATTTTTTCATTTTTCTTTGGTTCGAAAAAATTTCAAACGAAAAAATTTCGATTTTCGTTCGCTCGACGTTTTTTTCGAAGTTGTACAACTATAGTAGTTTGCTCTACTTTTGAGTGTCTCAAGTATTGCGCAGCGCGTAATTTGTGAATAACTTCGGCATGAATCCGGAAGGGACTTTACGTTCACTGCTGCAGGTTGGCGCAAACTCGGTGCCCTGTGCTATAACATAGCTGCACCGAGTTTGCGCCAACCTCCAATAGGGAACGCAAAGCCTCTTCAGGATCCACGCCAATGTTAGGTGAACATCAAATCTTTTCTCACATATGTATCAATCGCCTATCCTTTATGTTGACTTTTGATTTTTCTATGTAACACATCGATTCCTTCGTAAACGGTCAAGTATGAGTGAGCGTGGGATTGGAGATATTCAGTCGTTTTCTCATCTCGCCCTTTTTTGTATTTTGAAGTTGCACTGAAGTCCCAAGTGTGCCACTATTAGTGTAATCGCGCCGCTCTACTTACTCCCAGTTGGAATGAAAACACAAAGTTCTCTTTTACCGAGCGCATAATCGGTCATGCACTCAATACGGAAAGGCTCTTCACAATCGCCTTTTGTTCTAGCCTGGTTCGCCTACGCTTGTTGTGATAGGTCGAATGATTTTTTCTTTTTCTATAATACCAGTTGATGAGGTTTATGCATTGGCTTGATAGCCCTTAAATGCGAAGGCCTTGACAAGAAAACGACTAGTTTAACTTGAGAGCACCACTACTGCAGAAACTTCCATAGGTCTTGTCTTGGTTTGTGCAGATTTCCGCGCTGATCACAATTTTGTCTTCAGGATCGCTCAAAACCCAGAAAAAACGGAGTTATGATCCCTCAAAGATAGCCTAAATGGGGCAAAAACTTGGTGGACTAGATGTCCGAGGTCTGTGCTCCCTGTTATGCGGAACAGATTGACGGGTACAAGTCAGAATGAAGAGGGAGGCTGGTAATGAAGCTAAGAATGGGTCTTTTGATCGAAAAAGTGACACTGTAGAGCTCGAAAGGCAGTCTAAGGGGCGGAGCAAAGTGTCGTATTGCTGTGGTTGCGCCGAGGTGGCTCCTTCCTATACCTCGTTTTTTTTTGGGGGGGGGGGAATCAAGAGCTCGCACTTGGCAGGTGTTATATAGAGAAGGTCTTCTTCACAATAGTATGAGAGAATTAGATTTCGTTTCTAAGGTTAGATTGTACCTTCAACCGCGCCACATCTTGCAACGCCGCGGTGGGTTGGATGAATCGGTAACATAATGTGCACTTTTTCCTGAGGAGCTTGACAAAACGATGAGGCTCGTTTCTCCTTGATAATAGATCAAGAATAAACTTTAGCCTTCAATAGTGGTTCAAGCTCACTGTCATCGACCATTGAACAGAGTCGGGTCTCCAACATTCAGGAGCAGGATTGCCATGCGATCTTTCTTTTAACCTTGAAGGCACAGTACACTCTCAGACATAAATTTTGTAACATCTACTTGATTGTGTAGTAGACCCCTCCTATATAGCACGTGCCAAGTGCGAGATCTCAAAACCTCCAAATAAATGAGATAAAGGCGACCACCACAGGCCCGACCGCCTATGGCCACGCCCCCTTCCAGATTTTTGAACCCGATAGCGGCTAGATAGATAAACGAATTCTCAACAAGTCTTTAGTTCATTGCCATTGCCGGACTGTGTCCTCATTCTGGCTCGCTCTCGCGCAACGATTGTGAACGAAGAGAAATACTGGTCCAAGACAACTCGTCCACCAATTGTTCACCATCGAAATATAGGCATCTTCAAGGAGCCATAACTCTGTTTATAGGGGGTCGTGGACGTTTTCAGAGATACAACTGCGATCGGCGCCTTACTCCAGCATAAAAGCCTTGAAAATTGTCTGGGTGTTCTGTGCCTTTAAAGGTTATTTCAGCGATCATGCGGATGTTGTCAAAGAATTTGAAAGCTGTAAACAATTTTATATGCCAACCTTATGAGTGTATGACGTGACAACGTAAAAACAGGAAGCGTATGTGTCAGCACGACTAGACCGTCCAAACCGAATTTTTATGCCAAAGTTTTTAACAAGGAAGATAACAAATTCTCGGACCTCATTTCTCGGTACGTTCAAATTTTGTTCCCGTTCTCCTCTGATGGTAATGGACTCTGATGGTAAGAAATAAGATCAGATTTACGGGCTTGTCAATCCCAAAGTGTACTCACATGCAGTCGCTGTTTGAGCCTCTCACGATCCCAAGGTTTAAGATAGCTAAATCGCTTTGTTTCTTTGAATACGTTGCTGAGTGCACATAGTCACCCTGTGAATTATCATCCACTGAAAGCACAGGCCCGTGGTGGACTCTCTTTCTTAGTGGCCAGAGCAAAGACTAGATTTTGCGAAAAGACTAAACAGTCGGCACGAGTCGCTCCGATACTTTTGGTTCCTTGTTGAGGGGTGGCGCGCGAACTTGGTGCACATGTGCTATAACACTCGTGCACCGAGTTTGCGCCCAACGTCAATACGGAGCTGAAGTTTCAAGGCGATCCGTGCCGACTGTACATACTCTTCCTATAGGAAAGAGAATTCTAGTACCTACGAATTTGCAAAACTCCACGATCGCACTTCCTAACCCTTTTCCTGATCTAATCTGACTTTCAGCTGCGCCTAGCTACATAGCTTACCCAAGGTGATTACGGAAAAGGTAGCTGAAGCTCGAGTGGATTTTAGTCACAAGGTAAGCTACAGCTGCTATCCACGGGAAAAAGGGCGAAATTGGCAACGTGGACAACTACATAAAACGTCTTCCGGCCACAACTCGCCTCAAAGTCCTCTGTTTTCAATTTTGAAAGGACCAAGATGATCGTCGTTACACGATCTATCCAACAGTATGGAATGATTTTGGGATTTCCCATTGGAAACCCATTCCGACTTGAGGTATAGTTTGTTCTGAATCTGATAATGATATCACATGATCGCGTGCCCGTCCATCTAAACAGGTTGTCAGCGATCTCTAGCATTGTCAAAAAAATTGACCTCGAAAAATAAAACTTCTCCTGAATTTTGCAAAACATCTTGACGTGATTGATTGGATCGCGACACGCTGAACTTTTCGGAGTTCAAAAAACGCAAAACGGTGGATTTTGAAGCAAATTGTGGTAGGAGGACGCTTTAGTTGCCTACTGTGGCGATTTCGCCCCCATTTTCCCTTGGATAGCAGCGGTATTGTATTTTTGGCTCCAGACGGATGGAGCCCTACCAATTAATGATTCTCAGTGAAATTTTCTCCTATTGAATCAGACATTCATACACATCATCAGAGTAAGTCCTTCAATTCATCACCATTATTGATAATTCCTAACACCTGGACTTTTTCTCACGAAAAAAGCGTGTCACAGCTTTTTCCGCAAATTCATAATGTTCCTGGTGCACGTAAGACTCCAATATGTAATTAGTCTTCCCATTAATTTGAAGTAAAAACGTTCACGACATCTATGGTCACTTCAGTTAATTCTATATGCCATGAGTGATATACTTAAATGCATGCTTCAGCGGACGGAAGCTGTTGTTAGTTGGCAAAGAATGACGATTTATCCTGGTAGAAATCGTAGCGACAAAATCTCACAAGGGAGGACCCTCCGGGAAAGGAGACGTCCCGAAAAAAGTTCCTCTGAGAGTTGTTTGGGATGGAGAGAGTAACATTACTGTATGTTGGGTTTTCCCCACGGGCCTTCCGATAGTTCAAAAAAAAAAGAGAAAAAGCCATACGAAACACCCTGTGGCTTCTTAATCGTAGCAGCAGGAGTGACTTCATGTGCTCAGCACACATTTTGTTACAACAAAATTTCCCTATGCAAGGTCTGACGGCCTGATTTTGGCCCATTCGTGAGATAAAAGCCGTGCTCACTGTGTATTCCATTCCTCTATTCGCTTGATTGAAGTTGCCACGACCAGCGAGCAGGGATGGGTAAGCGGCTAACGCTGCTGAATACTAACAAGGGAACCATAACAGGTTTTAGTGACCATTCAAAATGAAATGTACTTTTATAGAACCATTTTCGGACGCAAATTCCGAATATGCCCATCGCAGCTGCCTAGACCCACTCTGGAAAAAGTTATAGGCATTTTTTCTCTGATTTTCGTGCCTATTGTACCCTCCTAAAAGCGCATTATTTTTACGAAAATCCGGAAACGGACCTCAAAACCGTGTTCAGCGCCCAAAGCTACCCCACTAAGCAAAGTTTGGTGGAAGGAACATTTCCCAAACTTTGCGCAGACTAACAGCGTGTTGGACTTCACGGATTTTCGGTTGGGCGTTTATTTATACCAATTAGAGGGCTCTCGAAGCGTTTTAGAAAAATATTCCAGATTCGATTAAAAATTCGCTCTGGGGTTAATTTGAGGTTTGTAAGCGACGAAGGAATGCTGGGGTTTTTAGGTTTCTTTTTCATACTTTACTTGCTTTTTCCAACCCTATTGTATTTATAATTTCTGTCGCGTGCACTCTGCAGTATAGAAGAATTTCCATTTTTTATTCGAAAATTATTCTTCTCACCTTCTTGTGCTAACATTTCGGATTCATTGAGAATATTGTAACGTGAGCACCTTCTTCTCTTTGTATTATCTTCCTAGAGTAAAGGAAAACAATTTTTTTGAACACATAAAAGTCGTTTGCGAATCATAATAGATATAAAAAGCATTGCCATTGTAGGAAGCGAAGTGACGAACCCTTTTTGAACACTATGATCAAGACCGCAGTATTCATTTTCAGAAGGCGACAATCAGTGGTCCAATACATGTGCTAATTCTTCATCGAAAACTACTAAACTTGACTCGATCAAGCAGATTTTTCTTTCGATTTTCGGGAGTTCGAGGGTGAATGAGTGAGTATATGACGAAAAAAGGCTGAAAAAGAGAAAAAAGCGATTGATCACCCGGTCAAAGTTTTTTAATCAAATCAAAACCAGCTGGGGGTGTTTGCCAGTGCTTGATTGCGGCCACGGCCTACCCCCGCGTTGAGAGGCGCACAGCAGCGGGAACGCGCGCTCTCGCAAGGTATGGACACTGCCTCGCAGCAACTTCGTCTGAGCCGTCGTTTATACTTCTGCCGCTGGGCGGCGAAGTGCAATCCTGTAATTTTGATCACGCGGCGCGGCACGATCGATACCTTAGAATCGTGCTTCGCCGCAGGGTACGGCACGAGGTGTGAGGCCTCACAGTGGTGGGTCTGATTTCCGGTGATCTGGGGAGAGGGGGGGGGCTGAGAGATTAAAAATCGGAAATTTCACACTGCCAATTAGGCCGGCACCCCCCTCCCCCCCGGTCGTCGTCGTCTGTTTCGCCATGAAAATTAGCACTATTATTATTATCATAAGAATGGAATGCGATGTAATGAAAACTTTAATAATTATTTTGAGGTTGAAATGTTAAAATTATATAGTTTTTTTCAGGAGTTAATCACATAAAGGAGGATGTGAAAGTGAGCATGCACGGCATGTTTATTGAATTGTGGGTTTTATTATTAACTGATATATGTTCATGAATAAGTGTTTTAGTGAATTTCGTTTTTTGTAATAAATAATGTTGGTAAATGATCGTTTGTAAATAATGACATATTAAGTGAAACCAGTGCAGAGATATTTAAACTCCATGCTAAGGGGGAAGGGGGGGGGGGAGGAGAACACCCAGTAGAGAAGCTTGGTGAACATTTAAACCAGTTATATCATGAGGAAACTACGGAGCCTAGCTTGAACAGAAAATGAACAAATGGCTCGGACGTACGGATGACGTGAAAATGGAAGAGGTTTAATTAATGGAAGGGAAACGTGAGAGTTATTCGGTGGCGGATAAATGACGTACATATGGTGTATTTGCAGTACACCCCTTGGAGAAAAAGTTGGTGTAATGGATTTGAACCGAGGCAATGAGAACTGTACTTAGGCCTAAACGGTGGACTATACACCTGTGCTACAACACAGAAAATTTCATGTCGGACGGTTGATGCGGAGGGTGGGTGAGATCGAAAAAAGTACGTCTTGATGTGATAGAAATAAAAAAAATTATTTTCCCACCTATACAGAAATGATTTTTGGTACATTTGCACCATTTTGGGACCTACTTTTTTGGTGCCAAATTTTTTTTTACAAAATTTGTCTATACTAAAATTATTATAACATTCTTTGTTAATGAGACTTACCCATGAAACTGTTATTGGGTAAGGGTTAGGTCCGGGGAAGTAGTCTTAGGTTCTTCACAGCCCCAGGGAAGTGCTTTCTTGAAAAAATTGCCAGGTGTGAGGGAATCGTCGAATTTGTCGTTCCCTCACACCTCGCAATTTCTTTGAAAAAGCCCTTCCCTGGGGCTGTGATGTACCTTAGACTACTACCCCGGACCTTAACCTTACCCAGTCACAGATTCAAGGGTAAATCTTTTTTTACAAAAATTTAGTAAAGAAAAATCTGAAAAAAAAAGAAAAAAAAGAAGAAAAAAATTTTTGGTACCAACAAAGTAGTTCCCAAAATGTTGCAAATGTTCTAAAAATCATTTCTGTATTGAAGTCCAAAATAGTTGCGGCGGGGGGGGGTCTGACTACTCTTGGAACCTCACACACCCCGTGCCAAACCCTGCTTCGCCGCTCGGTGGCGGAAGTATTAAAGGTATGGTATACTTTTGCGACACGCGGTCGCGTCGCTCTGCACAGCGACAGCGACCGCCTCCTATCCTTTAAATCTGTCGCTGTCGCATTGCACTGCACAGCGACAGTGGTAGGGACAGGCTATGGCGCAGTTGCAGTATGTCAGACCTACGCGACATCTGTTCCTACGACGACCGTTGCTCAGATGCGGGTCCCGCCACGATTTGTGTTAGATTGCATGCCTGTCGCTCATTACAGCGACAAAGTACTCTATAGGCCTTAGCAACGCCTAGGGATGTTTCGTACGACGAGTGTCACCTCGAAGTAGACAGTTCCGACGGCATATCACACCTATTGGAAGGTGCACATCCCCCCATGAGTAGGAAGATGTGCAATTCCTCGCATCCAATGTTGGATGCGTAGAAGCTGCACATCTCCCCACTCACAGGGAGATGAGCACCCTTCTATAAGTGAGATATGATCACCCGAACCGTCTAGGTCGAGCTTTCCCTACTTGTCGACACATTCTCGGTAATAGTTGCTGTGCGCGGCCCTGTGGTCGCGTCGTACACAGCGCGGCTAGCATCGAAGCGCTCTCTCGTCCTGATAGGGGCGAGAGGTTGAGACGGCAGCAGTCTTGAATGTGTGGGGTTATTTGGGGACGTATTAATAAGACCAGCGGCGTCGGCCGGCTGACGCCGGCCTCTGCCGCTAGGGCCCGGCTGCGCCGGCCCATTTGCCGGCTTCGCCGGCATATTGGGTATAAGGCAAATAATTCGGTGCTTTCTTTCTTCCTGCGCCGGCCCATAAGCTGGTTAAGGCGGCAACACTTAAACATGGGAAATCACAAAGCATTCCAAACCTTGCTACGCCCGTTTACCTCCTTATCTGTACCGTGACACACCGGTCGTTCTTCCGTTTTATAAGATCCTGAACTGGCCTCTGATTTATCTTAATTTTTGTCATGATAAGGACAACCGCTGTTTGGAATTTACTAAACGTTTTCATGATCAACCGACACCCTGCTACTTTTATTGGCAAATGAAGTAGAATGATGTTTGTGTTTCATGGATGCAGATTTTGATTAACTCTTATTTTCATCGTATATAAACCCGATTTAGAAAAGTTAGTGCATATAAACAGCTAAGCAGTTGAATTGAGTGGTGAAGGGTAGGGGAGCTGAAGAAAGGAGTGGTGTACGCTCTCTTTTAGACGCACATAGTGATTCTGAAGTAATGCGTTCTCTCTCTCTTGAGTCTCACACGTTTTCTGCGGCGTCCAACGCTTCCTTTTGGGTCTCACACACTTCCTACGGCGCGATCTCCCTCGGGTCTCACACATTTTATGCGGCGCCCCTCGCACTCCCACTTGGGTCCCGCACACTTTCTACGGCGACCGGCGCTCTCCGCACTTGGTTCCCGCACACTTTCTACGGCGTCCGGCGCACTCTCACTCGGGTCCCGCACACTTTCTACGGCGTCCGGCGCACTCTCACTCGGGTCCCGCACACTTTCTACGGCGTCCGGCGCATTCTCACTGGGGTCCCGCACACACTTTATACGGCGTCCGGCACACTCTCACTCGGGTCCCGCACACTTTCTACGGCGTCCGCCGCACTCTCACTCGGGTCCCGCACCCTTTCTACGGCGTCCAGCGCACTCTCACTCGGGTCCCGCACACTTTCTACG
The DNA here is from genome assembly GCA_029168955.1 of Aplectana chamaeleonis. Taxonomy (NCBI): domain Eukaryota; kingdom Metazoa; phylum Nematoda; class Chromadorea; order Rhabditida; family Cosmocercidae; genus Aplectana; species Aplectana chamaeleonis. The sequence continues at coordinate 249,570 of JAPDOI010000420.1, forward strand.
GCGTCCGGCGCACTCTCACTCGGGTCCCGCACACTTTCTACGGCGTCCGGCGCACTCTCACTCGGGTCCCGCACACTTTCTACGGCGTCCGGCGCACTCTCACTCGGGTTCCGCACACATTATACGGCGTCCTGCGCACTCCCACTTGGGTCCCGCACACTTTATACGGCGTCCGGCGCACTCTCACTCGGGTCCCGCACACTTTCTACGGCGACCGGCGCACTCCCACTTGGGTCCCGCACACTTTATACGGCGTCCGGCGCACTCTCACTCGGGTCCCGCACACTTTCTACGGCGTCCGGCGCACTCTCACTCGGGTCCCGCACACTTTCTACGGCGTCCGGCGCACTCTCACTCGGGTCCCGCACACTTTCTACGGCGTCCGGCGCACTCTCACTCGGGTCCCGCACACTTTCTACGGCGTCCGGCGCACTCTCACTCGGGTCCCGCACACTTTCTACGGCGTCCGGCGCACTCTCACTCGGGTCCCGCACACTTTCTACGGCGTCCGGCGCCCTCCCACTTGGGTCCCGCACACATTATACGGCGTCCTGCGCACTCCCACTTGGGTCCCGCACACTTTCTACGGCGGCCGGCGCATTCTCACTCTGGTCCCGCACACTTTCTACGGCGTCCGGCGCACTCTCACTCGGGTCCCGCACACTTCCTACGGCGTTCAGCGCACTCCCACTTGGGTCCCGCACACTTCCTACGGCGTTCAGCGCACTCCCACTTGGGTCCCGCACACTTTATGCGGCGTCCTGCGCACTCCCACTTGGATCCCGCACACTTTATACGGCGTACTGCGCACTCCCACTTGGATCCCGCACACTTTCTACGACGTCCTGCGCATTCCCACGTGAAACCAGCCCATTTCCTACGGCGCCCTGCGTACTCCCACTTAGATCACGCACACTTTCTACGGCGTCCGGTGCTCTACCACTTGGATCCCGCACACTTTCAATAGCGTTCGGCGTTCTCCCACTTGGATCCCGCACACTTTCTCTGGCGTCCGGCGCTCTCCCACTTGGGTCCCGCACACATTCTACGGCGTCTAGCGCACTACCATTTGGATCCCGTACATTTTCTACGGCGCCCTGCGCACTCCCACTTGTGTCCCGCACACTTTCTACGGCGGCCGGCGCACTCTCACTCGGGTCCCGCACACTTTCTACGGCGTCCGGCGCGCTCCCACTTGGGTCCCGCACACTTTCTACAGCGTCCTGCGCACTCCCACTTGGGTCCCGCACACTTCCTACGGCGTTCAGCGCACTCCCACTTGGGTCCCGCACACTTCCTACGGCGTTCAGCGCACTCCCACTTCGATCCCGCACACTTTCTACGACGTCCTGCGCATTCCCACGTGAAACCCGCCCACTTCCTACGGCGCCCTGCGCACTCCCACTTGGATCCCGCACACTTTCTACGGCGTCCGGCGCTCTACCACTTGGATCCCGCACACTTTCAATAGCGTTCGGCGTTCTCCCACTTGGATCCCGCACACTTTCTCTGGCGTCCGGCGCTCTCCCACTTGGGTCCCGCACACATTCTACGGCGTCTAGCGCACTACCATTTGGATCCCGTACATTTTCTACGGCGCCCTGCGCACTCCCACTTGTGTCCCGCACACTTTCTACGACGTCCTGCGCATTCCCACGTGAAACCCGCCCACTTCCTACGGCGCCCTGCGCACTCCCACTTGGATCCCGCACACTTTCTACGGCGTCCGGCGCTCTACCACTTGGATCCCGCACACTTTCAATAGCGTTCGGCGTTCTCCCACTTGGATCCCGCACACTTTCTCTGGCGTCCGGCGCTCTCCCACTTGGGTCCCGCACACATTCTACGGCGTCTAGCGCACTACCATTTGGATCCCGTACATTTTCTACGGCGCCCTGCGCACTCCCACTTGGATCCCGCACACTTTCTACGACGTCCTGCGCATTCCCACGTGAAACCCGCCCACTTCCTACGGCGCCCTGCGCACTCCCACTTGGATCCCGCACACTTTCTACGGCGTCCGGCGCTCTACCACTTGGATCCCGCACACTTTCAATAGCGTTCGGCGTTCTCCCACTTGGATCCCGCACACTTTCTCTGGCGGTCGGCGCTCTCCCACTTGGGTCCCGCACACATTCCTACGGCGTCTAGCGCACTACCATTTGGATCCCGTACATTTTCTACGGCGCCCTGCGCACTCCCACTTGTGTCCCGCACACTTTCTACGGCGGCCGGCGCACTCTCACTCGGGTCCCGCACACTTTCTACGGCGTCCGGCGCGCTCCCACTTGGGTCCCGCACACTTTCTACAGCGTCCTGCGCACTCCCACTTGGGTCCCGCACACTTCCTACGGCGTTCAGCGCACTCCCACTTGGGTCCCGCACACTTCCTACGGCGTTCAGCGCACTCCCACTTCGATCCCGCACACTTTCTACGACGTCCTGCGCATTCCCACGTGAAACCCGCCCACTTCCTACTGCGCCCTGCGCACTCCCACTTGGATCCCGCACACTTTCTACGGCGTCCGGCGCTCTACCACTTGGATCCCGCACACTTTCAATAGCGTTCGGCGTTCTCCCACTTGGATCCCGCACACTTTCTCTGGCGTCCGGCGCTCTCCCACTTGGGTCCCGCACACATTCTACGGCGTCTAGCGCACTACCATTTGGATCCCGTACATTTTCTACGGCGCCCTGCGCACTCCCACTTGTGTCCCGCACACTTTATACGGCGTACTGCGCACTCCCACTTGGATCCCGCACACTTTCTACGACGTCCTGCGCATTCCCACGTAAAACCCGCCCACTTCCTACGGCGCCCTGCGCACTCCCACTTAGATCACGCACACTTTCTACGGCGTCCGGTGCTCTACCACTTGGATCCCGCACACTTTCAATAGCGTTCGGCGTTCTCCCACTTGGATCCCGCACACTTTCTCTGGCGTCCGGCGCTCTCCCACTTGGGTCCCGCACACATTCTACGGCGTCTAGCGCACTACCATTTGGATCCCGTACATTTTCTACGGCGCCCTGCGCACTCCCACTTGGGTCCCGCACACTTTCTACGGCGTCCAGCGCACTCTCACTCGGGTCCCGCACACTTTCTACGGCGTCCGGCGCGCTCCCACTTGGGTCCCGCACACTTTCTACAGCGTCCTGCGCACTCCCACTTGGGTCCCGCACACTTCCTACGGCGTTCAGCGCACTCCCACTTGGGTCCCGCACACTTCCTACGGCGTTCAGCGCACTCCCACTTGGATCCCGCACACTTTCTACGACGTCCTGCGCATTCCCACGTGAAACCCGCCCACTTCCTACGGCGCCCTGCGCACTCCCACTTGGATCCCGCACACTTTCTACGGCGTCCGGCGCTCTACCACTTGGATCCCGCACACTTTCAATAGCGTTCGGCGCTCTCCCACTTGGATCCCGCACACTTTCTCTGGCGTCCGGCGCTCTCCCACTTGGGTCCTGCACACATTCTACGGCGTCTAGCGCACTACCATTTGGATCCCGCACATTTTCTACGGCGCCCTGCGCACTCCCACTTGGGTCCTGTGAACTTTCTATGGCGTTCGGCGCACTCCCACTTGGGTCCCACACACATCCTACGGCGTCTGGCGCACTACAATTCGGGTCCCGTACCCTTCCTATGATGTACTGCGCATCACTTCTTAGGTCCTGCACCCTTACCCTGACGTCCTGCACACTTTCTGAGCCCATCCCCGTTAGGTTGCCCGCCTTGAAAGGCAAGCCGAATAAACGGTCAAACAAACACACAGAGAAACGCACACATACATACATACACACACACACGCACACACAAATTTACCAAAATATATATAGTAGGATTCTTTGTTTTTTCTTTGATGATTTTCATTCGTAGATCTTATGCACGATCTCGCTATGATATAACGATAATGATATGTTGGTTCAAGTTTTTATCGATTTCATTGATTTATTAAAGTTTTTATTTTATCTTGTTCTTTCCAATTAGTCGAGTTTTTTGCTGGGTGTCTTTATGTTTGCGTTTTTACAGTATTTGTAATACTTTGAAGAAAGTAGAAATGTTTTAGTAAAAAGTTGTATTGAGAGTTTAAATAATGTCTTTAGAGGTACAGTATAAGTTTATCTTTAAGATCAGTGATTGGTGGCCGAATACATTTGCAAACTCATCAAAAACTACTGAACTTGGCTCGCTCGCGCAGAATTCATTTTGATTCTCTGGAGTTCGAAGGTGAATGAGTTTCTAAAAAAGTCGAAAAAAAAATCCCCCCCCCCTCCTGTTGATCCAAACAAAGCAGATTGAGGTAGACGGGTGTTAGATGCAGTAGCCAGCCGATTTTTACTTCTGAAAAACCAAAAGCACAGCCATGGTGGCCGCTTGAAAAGAATGCGCCCACTAATTTTTCTTGCTGTACCCATTTTTCGGTCTCCCGGAGGGTTCATAGAGAGAACCCAACATGCAGTAATGCTACTCTATCCATTCTTCACAACTCTCAGAAGGACTTTTTTGAGGAAGTCTCCTACCCAGAAGGGTCCTAACTTGTCAGTATGCTCTCGATAGACCGCATTTTTCGTTACCTGTCCCATTGCCGTGTATCCGAAAACATTCATGATCATTGTGCATGCATCATTACCGCAAGTGATTTGTACCAGCCATTGCAGCAGAAAATACATCGCCTAAAAATAATCCAGCTAAATGTGCAACCAACAGAAGTGTTAAGTATACTACTTGAACTTCGAGACTGTCTCCACTAGGTGGCCTCAGAGCGGTTTTCAGGTACTTTTTCGTAAAGCTGAAGAGAATCGTCTACGCTGACGAGGAACATAGGTATTTTGGCTACTTTACAGCGAGTCTGAAGTCCTGCTCGAATCAAGTTGGTTCGATTTCAAGTCGAGGCGACCACCGACACTGGTGTGATCTCAGATCGCTCCCTAATGCGACGTCAAATCGCTTCGTCTTGTGTTTTCATAGATCTCACCGTTCACACGTTTCGGAGTTGCGTGCGGAAACTTGATAGCTACCGTTAATCACAAACTGTTGCGCTGATGGTTATGAAACGTGAGTAGGGCTTCAGTAGGAGCGCGTAGGACGTCACAGAACACCGTATACACACACCTACTAAGCCCCTACCCACGCTCCATGACGTCCTGCACACCTCATTAAAGCTTTTGACGCGTTCCGTGACGTCCTGTAAGCTTCTACTAGACTCAGACACTTGTCAGGTCCGACCACAGCTTGACCGCAAATGTGTGTCGGGTCGGACCCTTTAGCGTTGTGTCCTCACATACTCCCGAACGAGGCGACGTGGGGGGGGGGAAAGAATAAATTCAATTCACCCCCCCCCCCCCCCCCCCCCCAACGTCGTCTCAGTAGGAGGAGGGTTTAGGACGGAGAGGGGTTCGACCTGGGACAATTCTGGGGTCGAACCCGTTGTTTCTGAGGAGTTCTGCACCCTGGGTGATGGTCGTAGTGTTTTGCAGTCGCAAGAGAGGCAGGGAAAGTCCGTGTTCCGCCCAATTATGCGCGTTGCTCCTCCCCCTTTCGTCCAATCGCGCGCGCCGCCCATCTCCCCAACTCTCTTGCGGCTGGAATGCACTATGACCATCACCCTTGCACCCTCTGCATGGTGTCGCACATACACTCCTCTGGAGACTTACTCACACACTCGCGGGGGTCGGTGGCCGGTTGAGAGGAGTTGAACAGGTAGCGTGCTGCCGCTTGAAACGAAGAAAGGGGCGGGAGAGGCCCGAAAACTCCCCCCATTCGTGCCGAAAACTCCGCGTGTCAACCTCCCACCGACCGTACAATGTCACGTCACAGTTGACCCGTTCACACCGAAAACTCTGCCTAATCACCTCCCACCGACCACTCTGTGTGACGTCACACCCACGGGTATACACCAAAAGTTCCGCCTGATCACATCTCAGGAAATCAAGGGGTTCTATTCGGCCACGATTGGCTTTCAACTCGACTACAAAGCGGTTGGACGACGATATGGCCACGTAATTTCCTTGCGCCGCGTGGCCTATTCGCCGTTCAAATGAGAAGCACGTGGCGCCAATCATAGCCGTTCCACTCGGCCACGATACGCTTTCGATTCGACTACGATGAGTTTGGATGACGAATGAGCCACAATGCCCATGATTGAACACGTTGATCGATCTCTTCAGAACTGATCTGGCGCAGGTCAGCCGCACAGCACGTATATAAGGGGCTCGATCCCAAAGAGAGCGCAGTTCGCCTTTTGGGCTGCTCCTGGAAGGTGACTACAAGTCACTTTCTGGACGATTTTTGAACCGCTAAAGGGTCTCCCCTACGGTCCTCAGCGAGGGGAGCTCCCTCGCTGTCGACCGTGACGAAGGTGATGTCCCTGTCGCGAACTGCTGTGGGGGTGATCCCCTACTGCGGTCCGTGGCTTGGACCGTATCCTTGTTGGGGGGGGGAGACCCGCTCCCATCGAAGGTGTGGGAGCCCGCCCCCAGCGCCACGTGCTGCTGCGTGGGAAGCGAGGGTTTGGAGAAGGTTTTGCATGTCCGGGCCACGTGCTCCTATTGAACAGACCACGTGCTTTAGCGTGGGAAATAGGATGCGGCAAAAGTTTCGTCTCGCTGCGCCACGTAGTGCTATCGAACAGGCCACGTGCTGCCGCATGGGAAATGGGGGTGCAGCAAGGGTTTTGTCTCTCTGCGCCACGTAGTCCTATCAAACAGGCCACGTGCTCCTCGGAGCAGGTCGTGCTGCTGCAAAAGTTCCTTTCGACTAGGTACCCGAATAGAAAGCCCAACCTGGCCGAATAGGACCCCCGACTCTCTGAGATTCCACCGACCACCACTCCTGCAGTCGCGGGTGGCAGGTTGAGAGGCAGGATTGGCGATTCAACCTGCCACCGACGCCCGCCAGAAGCGTCGATATTCCGAGCAAGGTCAGCCATGACAAGCACAAAAACCTCACATTCCAGCGCAGCGAATACCTTGTGGGCTGCCATTTCCGCGCTTTACACGAGAGGGTGTTAGAGAAGAACAGTGCGGACACTGCAACATGTTTCCCCGAAAACTCTGCCAGCTACAAGGCACAACCACGAAAACTTCGGCAGTTATGAGTCATGCCGAAACCTCCGCTGATCAGCCAGATCCGATCGATTTGATTGGGAAAGGAGCGTTTTAACCTGCCACCGACCCCCGCGATTGCCTGAGTAAATGTTTTTTTTTCATGCAGACTAGTCGCTTCGATAAGACGAATCGCAGCAACCATGGAAGCGATGCGACTAGTCGAAGCGACCGAAAAAGGCTAAAGCGATCGCTTCGACTGGTTAGGAACACCCCAAACGCTCAGCATCTACGACTAAACCTGCCGACAATAAAAATCATGTCGCAAATAAGTGGATATTGTTTTACTGTGATGATGGGTAGGTGACCGGTTAAAAAGCTCCTTTCCCAATCAAGTTGATCGGATCTGGCTGATCGGCGGAGGTTTCGGCATGACTCATAACTGCCGAAGTTTTCGTGGTAATGTCTCATATGTGGCGAGGTTTTCGGGGCAACGTGTGGCAGTGTCTGCATTGTTTTTCTCTGATACTCTCTCGTGTAGAGCGCGGAAAGGGCAGCCTACAATGTATACGCTGCACTGAAATGTGAGGTTTTGTGCTTGTCATGGTTGACATTGCCCGGGATATCGACGCTCTGGCGGGCGTCGGTGGCAGGTCGAACCAACAATGCTGCCTCTCGACCTGCCAACGACGCCCGCGTGGTAGATGGTGGTCGGTTGGAGGTGATCAGGTGAACCTTTCGGTGTAAACACGTGGGTGCGACGTCACAGTGAGTGGTCGGTGGGAGGTGATTAGGCAGAGCCCTCGGTGTGAAGGGGTCAGCTGTGAGGTGGCATTGTAAGGTCGGTGGGAGAGTGACACGCGGAGATTTCGGCATGAATGGGAGATTTTTTGGGTCTCGCCCGCCCCTTTTTTCGTTTCGAGCGGCAGCACGCTACCTGTTCAACTCCTCTCAACCGGCCACCGACCTCCGCGAGTTTGTGAGTACCAGCGCCGCGATTAGTCGAAGCGGCTAGGTTTGGAAAAGGCTTTAGCTGAAGGAAAATTGATGTCTCTGTAGCGGACCAAAGCTGACGCTACTCGGATTTTCTTTGAAATACTACGAACACCTTAATGAATTACACATGCCCCAGTAAGTCTTCAGTGAGATGTAGCTTCAATTGCGGAAAGCTCTACTTATTCATATCGTAGTCGAATTGTGCAGACTAATAACTGCGGCTAGCATAAGTCTGAAAACTGCTAGAATACTCAATGCAGTCTCCCAATGGCGTGCACGGCGGTGGTAGGAGGAAATCAGAGGTTGAATGAATAAAACACGATGAATCTAGTTTTTTATGCAACTTGACAAAATATCGGGAAAGCCACTCTGATCTCTACCTACCGTGAAGGACAGGAGTAGGAACCACACAACAACTAGAACACGAGAACCCAATCATGTGACAACTAGGTCCGGTTTATAGCTGATGCTGCTGCGATCTCAAATCGCTCGGTCCCGCGAGTTGAGACCGCTTCGTCCAGCGATTTGAAATCGCTCGGCAGGACGCAATTTTGCGTGAAAAAGACGGACAACTACGGACGGCACAGCGGGAATAGAAAAACAGTTCTCCCAACTATGGCTCATTTTCGATGAAACTTGAAAAGTAGTGCAGTCGATTGACATTAATGATTTATTAGTCTTCCAATAATTTCTATTTAAGTTAGAAAATGTTTTGCGAACCTTTTGTCAGTGGTAATGATGAAATTCTCAGGTGTTTTGATGTAGGTATTCCGAATTAAAAAGATTTAACTGAAACTGACAGAAATGCAAGAGTAGTGAACGTGAAGAATTCCAGGGATGCAAGAAGGATACAAGATTTATAATAGTGGAGCAAACAACAAAAATGCACGCCAAAAGCGTGTAGGTCTGCAATTCGGCGCCGAATACCCTACGTCCTGATGAAACATACGGCATAGTCGCTTCGACCAGACGAATCGCTTCCATCATGGAAACGACGCGATTAGTCGTAGTGACATAAGAAAAATAAGCAGGTCGCTTCGAAAACCTATAGAATAACTAAATCGCTCCGAAACTGCCAACTGTTCCGACCCGTCGCGACTCAGTGCAGGATCTGTGGCCGCGATGGGTTTTTGGAAGTGTTGGCAGTACAGCGACTAGTCGAAGCGACCTTCTATGAAAGGGGCTTTCGGGATGTGTTCCAGAAACATTCTCATGTCAGAAGGTCTCTATGGAACTGTAATTACGGTGGCGTGGGAACAGTTTGCAATTGCAATTCGTAGCCATGGGAGGGGAAAAGTTGTCCCCGGAAACGCTACCAAGCGGTTTTCATTCTGTGGAAGTGTGGGGACATCTTTGCAACGCACCCCCTGACCAACGATCCTTCGCGGTAGGTAATCATCAGATTGTCATCACCAACATTTAGCCAACTTGCATGAGAAAACGAGAGCGTCTTGTCTTATTCTTCCATTTTCTGATTTTCTCGACTTACTGACGTACACGTCGTTGGGAGACGAATATTCTAGCAGTTTTCTGACTCAGCTACCAGTAGTTATTAGTCTGTGGGGCGAAAGCCAAACAACAAATTTTGCAACTCTTTGATTACTGCACCATATAATCCTGCTACTGTACGCTGTAGTGATGGATTTGAGGCACACTTCAACAAGGCTACGCCATTTCTTCGTAGAGCCTAACCGGTTCATTGAAATTTTCTTTGTGTTACTGGATGGGGCAAAGATTCTTGCACTCTGCCGTCCAGGTTAATACAAGCGAGGCGGCACATTCTTCATCTCCAATCTGTTTTTTTGCTTTAGCAAGTCCCAACGATCCCAGTTTCCGAAATTCTCAAGTGTTGAGGGGAATGGATGTGAGCCAATTAAAGTGTGCCTGAATGAGAATGGCGGCCCACGCGGTCAGCGTGCTTGGCAGGCGGCCGTCGCATGTGCCGCCCTGGATTTCAACGACGGCCGTCCCCCCCTCCCCCCGTCTGCAGAGCTGATTGATCGGCGCAGTGCTTGCTGCCAGTCGGTGCCGGCCCCATTCGTAGTCGACGGCGGTGTGGACTTTTCGCATGCTCGTCCGAGAGCGGCGAAAGCGACGGCCGCCGGCCAAGCACGCCGGCCGCATGGGCCGCCATTCTCATTCGGACGCACTTTACATGGCCTTTCGTTGCGCGTGCATCCACAAGGTGCCTCATTATGCCGAGAAGCAGTGCCATCTGTAACACTCCTCGCTCCAAATGGTAAGAGCGTTGAAATGTAGGGCTAGTAGCGGTGAACTAGACCACCAGCTGCTAAAGAACTCGTGAAAAATGCCAATAGAAGGTCAATGGTACATCGTAAGGTCAATAGTACAGTACCCACATTCGAAATTCGCAAAAATAGTTTTTTGCGCCCCTTTGGGATAGCTCTGTGAAATTTGGGGTTTCGGAGGTAAGGAAGATATTGCTAGAATAGACTCGTCAAGATCTACAAGATGGTCTCAAAATTTCATTGATATCTTAAACTATACTTTAATTATAGGTATGTTGCACCTTCCATAACACGTTTTGACTCGTCAGGACGCTCGACCTGTACTTTAATCTTTTTTTTGAGCAACACACCTATAATTAAGGTACAGTTAAAGATATCAATGAAATTCTAAACCATTTTGTAGATCTTGATGAGACGATTCTAGCAAAATTTTTCACACCCCTGAAAACCTAAAACTGACAGAGTTATTCGAAAGGGGCGAAAAAAAAATGCGGAAACGGTTTTTTTTCGCTGATTTGTCAAGTGCGAGGGTGGGTATTGTATATTTTGTCGCTGTCATGAGCGACAGTCTTGACATTTAGCACAAATCGTCACCGGACCAGCACAGGAGCATCGGCATTTGTCGTCGTAGGAACAATTGTTAATGGTGTAGCAAAACTACACCAATGGCCTAACCGAAGAAGGTCAGCCAGGAGAATAGCTAATTTGTTAGGGATCTTTGTCCTTTGAAACAAAAAAAAAGTGCGACAGAGAAGCTTCATCGTAGTCCCAAAATTTTGGCAAGAGCTCTATGAAAAAAAGCAATACGACAGGATTGATTAGATGCGCAGTGAATTACAATCACAAGCCTCGTTCTTCTCTCAACTCTGAGCCTATTCCTTCACTCCGGTCCGCCCCCTGTAAATCTGCTGCATATAGCGTGAAATACAGACCTCAGAAAGCCCTTCCACCATATTTTCGCCACTCAAATTTAGCCAATTTTCGATGGTTCATACCTATGTAGTTCGACGTCCCCTTTGTTAGGGGTTTGTGCGATTCCAGACGTATATGTACTTGAGAGCAGCGTGGGACCGTCTACAAGATACGCAGAAAATCGAGAAAAACAATCCGTAAGTGTACTGTGCCTTTAAAGGCAGTGTTTACGATAAAAATCGTTTTTCTGTTTCCCCGCTTATCTTGAAAACGGCCAAATGCTGATTCCAGTGATGTCTCTGGAATCGTATAAGACCTTCTGAGAACAGAGTTATGGTCCCTCGAAAATTGAGCTAGGGAAACATGGTGGGCGAGTTGTCCGAGGCTTGTAACTTCCGTCTTTTGAAGCCGATGTAGCCTTCATTTCCCAGCTACTCGCAGTTTTGTGTATCACTATCATAGAAGTGGTGCGGTTTTCAGAAAGATATCTTGACTTTCATGGTCTTATTTTTCGAAAAACAACCGCTTCGCATCCACGATTATGATAATACGAGTGCGAGTAGTGTGGAAATGAAGGATATGCGAGCTGACCTGAGTAAAGAGAGAAGTTGAGAATAAAGGGAAGAACGTGTCTAATGATTGGAAACCATCGCTCATCTCACGATCTCGAGCATTCATTTGCTCACATTGGTGGGCGTGTGTTGCGCTTTTGGGGTTTGCCTTGCGCTCAAAGTGGCAACTTCGGACTCTTTTGGAGCTTTTCCTGGCTCGTTTTCATGTGTTCTTTCGACGTCAACGTTACACTGTGCCCCTCCACTACCCATTCCGAGTGGAAATTGAAACACATTTTTTATCGTGACCTCTGCCTTTAGGGACAGCGAAAAAAGTCTTTTCAGGCTTCAATAGAAGCCCCTTTTCACAATTGACTTCCTAGAATGGGATAGATGATTGCTATGTTGAATTGTATGTATGGTATTTCTCAATCACATCAAGTCTACCTTTCTTATTTGAGAAAGGCAAACTTGATCGAAATGTGTAAAAAAGGTGTCTCTCTTGTAATTACGTATCATATCTCACAGACTTCCCATTTATCAGTTCTGAAACATTATTATATCAGTTGGTTTCTTTTTCATTGGTTAGCGGAGTACTACGTTGATGTCTGGAGGAAATCGGTTGCAGACAAGCTCGAAAAAGTTGTTGAGATAACTACGCCACTGAGATCTTGTGGCCCCTAGTAGAACGCTCACGTTAATGGGAGCGTCCATAACTAGTCAAAACTACTAAATTTGAGAATGCAAGTCGAAAAATTCCGTAAACCCCGCCTCCAAATACAAACTCGTCCAGATTGATTCTTCAAATACGGTCATTTTGGCTGGTTTTTGATGCTTCCAATGAGGTGAGGGTCGTAGTGGAAGCTGTAAGAGTCTATCGACTTTGCCATCTCCACCGTTTTGTCGCTTATATTCACTGCTTCAGCCGCGCACAGTTCAACTCGTCCGTTTTTACCCGATAACAAAAGCGATCGATATTCCTCTATTTACATACAGTTTTCGTTGGTTTTTTCGTTAGTTCCCTTTACTACCTGCTTCGAGCCTTCCATTTATGTCGTAAAATCGATGCCACTTTTGAGGGTGTTTGCTGCCTCTAGGGAGGGAAGGTGGACGAGTTACAACGCAGCACGCCGGCTCGAATCAAATAGCTAAGCTAGCGGTAAATGACTTACTTGACTTAATCGGTTGGCTTTCGCCTGACGCGGTCATTCCGCATCTTCACCGAGGTGTGCCGTCCTAGTAGTCAGCCGTGTCCATTTTTCACGGTCTTCAGCCACAATTTGAACACATGCCATCCAGCTGTCACTATTCCATTTCCTGCGAAACGAAACATCGCGCCTGAACTGTCTTTCGATGCCGAGTGACTTTAAATCCTCTTTAACCACATCCGTCCAGAACTTTCGCCTACGCCCAGGTGGCCGTTTCCAGACAGGACTCGGAAGCATTTTTAAAGCTTGTCGTACAAGACGATCCTGTGTTCTTCTTAGTATATTCCCGAGCAGTCGAAGTCGACTTTCCATTGCTGCTTGAGATGGCGTTAGGAGATGCTGGCACCTCCCTCGTGTCAAGCGTTGATGTACTGCGTCGATTTCCTTGTAAAGGTCTTCGTTATGGCATACACGCGGCCAGAAATATCCAAGCAAACGCCTAAAAAGCTTCCTCTCCGTGCAATCCAACCTTTCCACCTGCGTTTTCGGTGCTGCCCACGTCTCCGATCCGTACATCATGATAGGGCGAATAGCGGATAGGTAGACGCGCAACTTGACTTCCTTCGCGATGGTGGTAGACCACAAACACTTGGTTAGAGAATTGAATGCAGACGTAGCTTTCGCACATCGTTGTCGAATATCCGCTGCATAACTACCATCGTTCTTCAGCAAACAGCCCAAATAACAGAAATCGTCCACCAGTTCGATACGTTGTCCGTCCACACAAACTCCAGTTGAAGGCCTCTGAGAGACCCACATCTGCTTGCATTTGTCGGGACGAAGACGAAGTCCATAGGCTGCGGCATACTTCGAAACGAGGTTCACAATCCTTTGCAGTTTTGCGTTGTTTTCAGCGAATAACACAATGTCGTCGGCGTACTCCAGGTCGACAAGGAGCGTCCTGATGGTGTTAGGATCACATCCGCAGGAAACTGTTCTGCAACTCTACGCATGATGTCATCAACGGCGAAGTTGAAAGAAAAAGGTCCTGCAACGGCTCCTTGCCTTACTCCTGTTTTCACCTCGAAAGCTGACGTAAATCCGACAGGTGTACGAACTGCTGCTGTTGTTCCTTTGTTCATGTCCTCGATTAACCGAACATACTTTTCCGGGACTCCATCTGCTCGCAGAGCATTGAGCAATCGATCACGATGAGGAGAGTCGAACGCGGCTTCAAAGTCCAAAAAGGCAAGCTGTAATGGCTTCGAAAACCGCTGCCACGATTCAATTACTCTTCTCACGACGAACACTTGGTCGATGGTCGATCTTCCAGGTCGAAAACCGGCTTGCTCATCTCTGGTCGTTCCTTCAAGATGTTTGATAAGTCGCTCGAGAATGATACGTTCTAAAACCTTGTACATGACACAAAGTAGAGAGATTCCTCTGTAGTTCTTAGGATCAGTGACGGATAGCTTCTTGTGAAGAGGTACGATGATCGCATGTCTCCACGAATCGGGTATCCTTTCGCTCATCCATATGGCACGGATGGTGTTGGTCATTTCACGAATCCCAGACGGAGGAAGAGCTTTCAGCATTTCAGCAGTGATATTGTCATCTCCACCTGCCTTTCCATTCATCATTTTCCGGACACAATCCAAAACTTCAGACTCAGTCGGCGGTTCCTCACTGACATCGTGATGTGCTCTCTGAACATGCGGGAGCTCAGGTACTGATGGCGCTGGACGATTCAGTAGTGAACTGAAGTAATCCTTCCATATTGGCAGCGTCGCATCACCAACTGCAACTCCTTTGGTAGTGTTCAAGACAGGAGAACATCTCTTCATCTTCCCGCTATACTGTCGCAGCATAGTGTAGGCTTTCCTCGGATTCTTCTCCTCCCAAGCCTTCTCGAACTCCTTAGCTCTACACGTCCACTCTCGTTCGCAGTCACTTTGAAGCTGCCGACGCAACTTCCTCCTCAGACGCTTCTCCTCCACGAAGTTTCCTGCAGTTCGGAGAGCACATACTCTGTTGTAGGTAGATGTTGTTTCTTCTGAGACGTAAGCGAACTTCTTCTTAGGCTGTACAACCGGGAGTGCCTCTTTCGAAGCGTCCTTGATGCACTTGACAAAAGAATCCGCGTCGCAAAGTTTCTTCTTAGTCCGTACTCCAGTGTGAATAGAAACGCGTTGTCGGAAATTCCTTCTGCACTCTTCATCTCTGAGACTTGTCATGTCAATCCTCTGGAGAGGCTGAGCCCCTCGCTTCCTCTTATGAATCCTCGCAGTGAAGTTCAACAGAACAGGACGGTGATCCGAATCGAATGCGACATCCCACACAGCTCTAGATCTTCGAATGTCCGATACTGGAATATTCCTCGTCAGGACATAGTCAAGCTGTAGTTTCAAAGTTGTCATCTTCCGCTTCCGCTGCTCTTCTGGAGATAGCCGGGTTGGTCCCTGCCACGTAAGCTGATGGCGGCGATGATTCCTCTTGAATGTCGATGCAATAATCAGACCACTGCGTTCACAAAAGTCGACAAGGCGGTAGCCATTGTCCGATGTTTGCTCCACTGGGTAGAACCATTTACCGAGTACTTCGGATTCCTGATCAAGTCCCATCTTCGCATTTGCGTCAATCCCCACGACAACAGCATGTTGACAAGGTATCCTGGCCGTTGAGTTCCTCATAAAACGCATCCTTGGAATTGTCTTCGGCGGTTTCAGTGGGCGCATGAGCACTCACTATCCACAGATTGAATCCTCTGTGAT
The DNA here is from genome assembly GCA_029168955.1 of Aplectana chamaeleonis. Classification (NCBI taxonomy): domain Eukaryota; kingdom Metazoa; phylum Nematoda; class Chromadorea; order Rhabditida; family Cosmocercidae; genus Aplectana; species Aplectana chamaeleonis. Next base: position 265,250 of record JAPDOI010000420.1, read on the forward strand.
CCCGCAGTCGTACGAATGCATTCCGGCACGACGTTGAGCCAAACTCCTTGACCATACCATTGAAATCCTTCCTTACAACTATTGCACAGCCTCCCACTCTCCTATCGTCAGCGTTACCGCAGAAAATGGTGTACTCTCCGACGCTGATGACGGGTCTATCCTTGAGGCGGGTTTCCAGCAAAGCAGCAAACGGTGCATGGAAATAGCTCAGAAGTCTAGATAGCGCAGTTTTTCGGATATCACTCGACAGCGATCGACAGTTCAGGGTGGCGAAATTGTGGCTTGTGGCCAAAGACTCCATGACTCCCTAGGTACGGATCCTAAGGTGTTATGGACCAGAGACCTTAGTGTGCCGGACGGCGACACCTTTATGCAATGTGCGGGATACTTTCGCGATATAGTTGTGCACGCTATATCGCTCGAACGTTCCCTGTGTACACTCAAACGTCTGCTGGGTTCAGTAGAAGCAGGGGCACCAACGAGCAGGTACCAACAGACTTGTATACACACCCCCAGCGGTAAATATGGTTGTGAAAGCAAAGCTAATATGCTTCCAAGGCCTGAACTAAAACGCTTGCGTCGTTAACGGATTCAGAATTTTGCCAAAGTGACCGTATTCGAGCAATTAATCTGGACGAGTTTGTATTGGGATTGGAGTCGGCGATGCTCATGGGCGGAGTCTACTAAATTTTTTTGACTCGATTTTGCTCGAATTTGGTACTTTTGAATAGTTTTGACGCTTGCAACGGCGCGAGCGTTTTAGTGGGAGCCACAAGACCTCGGTGTCGTTATCTCAACAACTTTTTCGAGAGGGTTCGCTTCCTTTAAAGGCAGCCGACACGCTCGCAAAAGTTGTCGAGATAACTACATTAGTGGTGTCGTACGGGCCCTAGAAAAGCCCTCACGAAGTTGGAAGAGTTGAAAACGAGTTAAAATGACCGTATTTGAGCCGTATTGAGTCACAAAATGATTCTTTCTCCGCCCATCGACACGGGCTCCGCCCATAAAGTCAGATGTTCCATGCTCGATTACGGTCATTTTCGATTACTTTTCAGGCTTCTAAGGACGTAGGCGTTTCAGAAAGGGCTGTACGAGTACATAAGCGTCGTTATCCCAACAAATTTGTCGCTAGCTCCGCTATTTCAGCGAATGCGGTACAACTCGTCCACTTTTTGACCAATATGGAACGAACAGTTATATCTTCATTTCAGTGGAATTTTTTTCGGTTTTTTCGTTATTTCTGAATACTAACAGCTTCAGACATTCGATTCATTCCATAAAATTGATATAATTTTTGAGCGTGTATGCTGCCTTTAAAGAAAACACAAAAGACATAAAAACTTCTTCTGACCAAATTCTACAAGCAGTATTTTTGCAATCAAAAAAAGGACGCTCATCTTTCTGCGGCAAGGTCTCGATGGGATTGATCCGTGTCGATCAGAAGACAAAATTTTTAGGTGAGCTCCGTTAGCAATACCGTAACGCATCCATCCTATGCACATCCGCTTAGGACATCATAGGACTCTGAGACCTTGCAAGGGACGACCCCCCGGGGGAGGAGACGTCATGAAAAAAGTTCTTCTGAAAGTTGTGGGGAATGGACATAGTAACATTGTTGGGTCTGACCTAAGGACCATCCGGTAGAGCAAAAAAAATGGAAAAACATGAAAAATTAGCGGACGCATTCTCTTCAACCGACCACCATGGCTGCGCTTTCGGTTTTTCAAGAGCAAAAATGGCCTGGCTACTATATCTAACACCCATCTACCTCAATCTGCTTTATTTGGATCAATATGGGAAACTTTTCGCGACGTTTTTCTCGTCATGTGCTCGCTCACTCACCCTCGAACTCCAGATGATCGAAAAAAAAATTTCTGTATGATCGAGCCAAGTTTAGTAGTTTTCGATAGAGGGTCAGCAGATGTATTGGGCAACCAACTGCCCCCTTCTGAAAATGAAAACTGCGGCCATGATGATAATTTATGAAAGGGTTCATCGCTTTGCTTCTTACAATGGCAATGCTTTTTTCTCCGATGATTCGCAAACGACTTTTATGTGTTCAAAAAAGGTGTTTCCCTTTACTTGAGCAACGCAATACAAAGTCAGAAAATGCTCGCATTACAATATTTCTCAATGAACCCGAAATGCTAACGCATGGAGATGAGAAGGATAATTTTTGATTAAGGTGAGGAAATGCTCATATTCTACAGGGATTCACGCGATAGAAATTGCGATTCCTGTAAGATTGGAAAGAACAAGTCAAAATGTGAATGAGAAGCCTAGTGGATAGACAATCGAATAAATACAAAGCAATTTTTCCGGAAGATGCATTGCGGGAAGCGAACCCGCAACCCAGCATCCCTTCGTAGCTTAGCATTCCCCATCGTTATCCTCTCGATCATCCGTGCGCGGTGACTTGACCAACTTCAATCTAATGATACGAAGAATGGAATGCACGGTGAGCTTGCGAACGGCTTATATATCTCGAATGGGTCAGAATCAAACCGTCAAACCTTGTATAGAGCAATTTTGTCGTAACTGAATGTGTGCCGAGCATACATATGAACTCACTCCAGCTGCTCCGAGTAGGAGCTTACAGGTAGTTTCAAATAGTTTCTTTTTTTCTGGAATATCGAAAGGCCCTTAGGTTAAACCCAACATACAGTAATGTTACTATATCCATCCTCCACAACTTTTCGAAGAACTTTTTTCAGGACGTCTCTTCCCCCGGGGGGTCGTCCCTTGTTAGGTCTTTCTTCAGCAACTGCCTGTGGAGGAAGGTCTGGAACTGTGATTTCCAGAATTGAGGTTTTGGCAGGACCTCTTTTCCGGCCATAACAAGTGAAAGGCTCTGTGAAGATTGCGTACAATTACTGGAAAATCCATTGAATGAATCATTGACAATGCTGATGCTATACAATTCCTATGCTCGAGTGGTCATACTACGAAATTCTGATAGCCGCCTTAGATACGTGCAAACTTTTCAAATTTCTCTCTAAGCTCACAGTATCTCGATGTACCTTCTTCCTAGAAGACAGTGGTTTTATTCGACGACATTAATGAGATCGCCGAGATTGCTTCATTCTGTACCGGACAAAATGTGGTCGTTCTCCGAGCAGATTCTGCATTTCTCATGAGAACCATTCTAGGAGTTTCATTATGCAGCCAGTGTCCTGCTTTGATCATCAATTATGTAGGACTGCATAGTTGAATAGTTGCAGTGAGTTTTTAGTCAGCAGGAACAGCATGAAGACCAAACTCTAAACAGTCATCGAAGGCTTTTCTTCCCCAATGCTCCAAGTTCAGGTACGTGCAGAGGAATTCATTGCCCAGTCAGGTCTGTGCCTGTTGAGAAGGGCTTCGGCCAGAACGCCCCATGTGGTCTGGTCACCTCGAAGCATCCTTCCACTCCCTCAATCCCGTTGCTTAGTCTTACTTCCGATTTTATTCCTTTTTTGATGGACGGATAATTTTTTTGAAGGCAGCGTATGCGCAAAAAACCCTGTCATTCTTTACTATTTTGCGCAGGTAGACCTACCAGACTGTGATATATTGCCAAGAATTCACACAAAAGCCTCGAATTTTGAAAAAAAAACTCGTTTAAAGAATTCCGAGCATTCAGCCTTCCTTTTTTTACCTTTGTCCGATGTGTCTTGTGTAATACACAAACGTCGGAAAACTGGGCGTCTGAAATAAATTAGCAACTTTACCTTCTAAAGCTGATTATTTCATCTGGCCTTTCCATTGTCAAGAACTCCCCAAAAGCAAGAAGTTATCAGTATACGCATTTGAACGTGAGGATCTCTCGAAATAAGGAATGCATGCTCTTGAATTTCCACACGGTCTGTCGGAGCGCTTCTGCTCCTCGTGCTCGATGACCGATCGGGAAAACGCCTTTTCGGACTACGAAGCAGTTTTCAAGAGGCTATAGCATTATGAAAACGTAGCATTGAGGTCTCAAGCTTTGCCAACTACATATATCCACTTGACTCAAACATTGGATTGAGAAGACCACATGTGGTTTTTTGCACGGACGCTGCCTTTAAGACTTATTGAAGAAACTAGCTCGTTTACCCGGTGTTAGACATGTTCAATGATATGTTGACAAGTCGGTGAGCTGGAAAAAACGAAGGAGTCGGAAACGAAGTCCTCAGGCCTCTTTCCTAGCCGGCCGAAGGCCATACTGACCCGTCCTCTTGCGTCCTTACTGATCCTGAGCCGTCCTCTCCCGTCTTTAGTGATCCTGCTCCGTCCCTAGTGTGTCTGCTGCGGTGCCCATCGATTATGCAGGCGTACTCGAACGCTCCGCGGCTGGCTCAGTCCGGCCACAGCAAGGAGATTTTCCATCCCAGTGAGCAATGCATTGCATAAGTATTGACCGGGACGCCCACGGCAGGATCTGGACGGACCCGGCGGGGTCAGTCCGGCTAAATCGGGAACTTTTTTCGTCCTCAGTGAGCAGTGTAATATGGTAAATGCTAATCGACCGCGACGGCCATGGAGGAAAATCACCCGCTGTAGCCGAACTGAACACTGGCGTGCCTAGTCCGGCTACAGCATGTTGGCTTTTTACACCCGATTCGCCTGATGTAGATGCTCATCTACCGAGCTGGCTAAAGCCGATCGGCCGACTATGACGGGGCCTCACGGTCCAGGCGTTTCTAATTATTAAAAATACTGCCACAAGTTCATTGATTGAAAAATATCAGGACAACTGGTAAATCCCAATAAATATTTCCGAAAAAAGGTGTCTCTTAAAACGCTAGCAACCCCATTTAATACAAGGGCATCTCGAAGTTAGGCGAATTCGCTGGGTACAATGGGACTATGTATGGTTTGCGTATCATATTCAGTCTGATGCATGGACCAGGCGGCTGGCCGTGCGGGGTTGGCCGTATCACCGGTCAACGGAGTTTCGATAGCGCGTGGCGATCTACCATCGCAGCCCTATACATTCACCAGACTAAATTGATTACGTGAACTTTACAGGCTATCGGATGATTCTTACGTTATAGAATGTGCACTAAAACCTTCTCATTTTCAGGATATTTTCAATAGAAGAAACACACAGAGTTATGTCATTAACCTAATGAGTTTGAAGCGCGACACCATTTCCCACGCGTCGAATTTTTGATTTCCGCACTGCACCAAACACACAATACAGCCATAACTGAATAAGCCCAGTGCTTTTCAATCAGTTGTTTTCTTGCGAAATTGAGGGGTTTGTGTTTACTTTCTGTTGTCATTCACTACATGAAATTACTTGTGAAAAAAGAACATCGAAAACTAGGGCATGGTTTCTCATCGTAAACACTGCCTTTACACATAATTTATACTTTTATCCCGGCGCCATGATAATAGTGGCTGTCATGTGTCGACCTGTTTTCAAAGCATGTCAGCCCTTCTAGTCAACTTCAAAGAATAAACCCCGTCAAAACGTTTCTAAAAACCGTTTTCTATCTAACGACTCTGAAGTTAACGTTTCTTCCATTCTATTCAAATGAGTGGCTATTCTATTTTATTAATTTCATTCTAGAAGCCTTCACTAACATAGAAGCAACCTACCAGTTGAAACCATCTTAATAAAGCCATAGGATGCGCGCACATTCCTGGATTACAATCAATCGCTTCAACTTCTATCACCTGAAACAAAGACATTGAATTTTCAAGTTCGGCTCCTTCCATACATACCTCCCTATACTGCACACCATTTTACCCTAATTTTAGTCGTACCGCAGTGAGCCCAAAATCTTTATCTCTAGAGCCGATATTGAAGGAATCTCCCATTACTGCTCTCGGGGCTCGAGCCTAGTTCATACTTCCCATGACTAGCAATGTTTCATAGTGTTCATAGTCTACATTGATATTTTTAGATTGTCTCCAAACTCGATATGGCTCATAAGTATCGTTGCTGTCTCTTGTCGCGGCAGGTATGTGTGTAGCAAGCCTTAAAGGCAGTGCTCACGATAATCTTCTATTTTGAGAATAATCGCTAAATCGATTGTTTGGCCCCCGAGTAGAACTGAAATGACGAAGAAACCGAGAAAAACGCACCAGAAGGGTACGAAATCCCCAAGTATCAGCCCGCCTCTTAAGTATCAATGGAACTGTACGTAGTGACAATGAAATCTTTTGTGGACCCGTCTTTTGCAATTCTCCATTCTGTGTTGCTCCGTTCTTTCCTTCGGGCCCTAACTAATACTGTTTTGCCCAAAATACTTTTCCATTTTCGATTAGTCCCAATTTTTACCGGTGTCAACCACCGTGAACATGTTCATCCAACCAGACAACTAGTCCAGGCCATAGGATAATGCCACTAAAATAAGACGAATTAGTGCGTTTCTCGCCGTTTCTTCGTGATTTCGGTATAACTTGGTTGCCAACGCATTGTTTTGACCTGCTTTTAAGGCCTCTGCATAGTCGAGCGGCAAACGTCGCGACGTCATGGTGAAGGATAGAGGGCGACTACGCAGTTTCGTCCCTGCCCTTTATCCCCCATAATTGCGGTGCGACTTTTGCCGCCGGACTATGCTTAGGCCTTTACACTGAACTTTTCAAAGACGCTCCCATCGAACTACCCCGAGGGAAATCACTAGCGCTGATAATTTTATGGCCCTATTTGTCACCCCCAGCATCAGGACAGCACCTGATGTTGCCAGTGCATATGCAGTGACTTCGAAGTTGCTGTGAACATAAACAGTGTACTCGTTAGCCAGGGCAGCACCAGCAGACCTGTATAGAGTCCGAAACTGAGCCTGACTATTTGCCGAATATATGTAGTTGTGCGACTTGGGCTTAGCAATCTGCCCGAAGTTAGTGCTCAAATCGAATCCGAAGCATGTACAATGTGTAGTCATCGCAGATTTGTTCTTTAGCTAGAAGCGCTCTCGCTCAGTCTGCATCACCATCATTTTGTGTATACTGCACGCAGCCTGTACAGTCGGCATGGATCCTGGTGATACTTTGCTCTCCCCATTGAGGGTTGGCGTGAACTCGGTGTTCCTATGTTATAGAACATGACACCGAGTTTGCGCCAACCTTCAGTAGTGAACTCTAAGAGCATATCACTGGGATCTGTGATCAGGGTACCTCTTCTCGCAGTCTGCGTCTCTATTTGCTGTAAACGCCAGACTTTTTCAATATTCAAGCACATCAACGACACCAGCATCGCTTTTTTAATTGAACCCCTCATTTACCGGATGTCGGCGTAGCTGGAGTGTTATTGGATTTTAGTGCCAGAAGGTGCGGTCAGCGTGGCGGCAAAGTGGTCGAGGGTACGGCGCAAGGGTTTGATATAATGAAAATCGAATTTTCGCTAGCCCAAGCTAAAGAATGATGGTGGTAACAAAGTTTATAAACCATTAAGGTGACTAAGTTTCTTTTCGCTGAGTGAAGATGATTTGTTTCGTACCTGTTCTAGAGATCTCGATTGCCGATAGCAGGTCGGTAAAATGTTGTATGGTGCAGCGATTCCACTTGGCAATCACAATGACATTCAAAATTAGGTGTTTTTTGTCACCGAAAACCTGCCTCTCGCCCGGAGAGACCTGTCAAATGATTCTGACTATTGTGCGTCCGTTTATGCCCTAATGTTGGGCGCGATAGGTTAGGGGAAAACAAGAGGGTAACAGACAGAGCGTCCGGAGCAACAAGCAGGGCTTCCGAAGCGATAAGTTTAACGCTCAGGGTAAAAACGCCTGCTTTGGCTAACGACAGCGAGCGGTTCAAGATATGGCAGCTTATTGGCCTGATGTGGAAAGCTTAGCGTGTCTGGGTAGGCGTGTTTCCGCAGAAAATTTGCCTGCCGCTTTGAAGGTCTTGAGAGACCACTTTAGCGTATTCCAAATTTAGCAAAATGTAGTGCATATCGAGTATCTCTTACCCGAACCTAGGTCTCATGCCTGAGGAACAGGAAACATACCGATTATCTATGGTTTCCGTATTGGATTTAGTCAGACGCATGGACCATGCGCCTGGCCGTGCGGTTTTGGCGGCGTATTAGCCAACGGTGTTTCGATTCGCGCGCGGCGATCTACCGTCGCAGCCCCGTTCATTCATCAGACTGAATTTACAACGTGCACTCTACCAGTTCCGTCCGCGTTGGAGGCAAGCTGTCCGATTAGTTTAATTCGTGAAGGCTGCTCCCCAGTGCTGTTGTACACACTGTTGTGAGAAATGTTTTTGAGAACAGAAGAGGCGTTTAATATGGCAGTATAAAGTACGTCACAGATTTGATGTTGGCGGATTGAAGCGCAGTGTTCGCGGATGCCGGTGCGGAGACATCGTCTTTGATATGTGATGTGGCACAGACTGCAAGTTGCTACGGCTCAAGAATGGACCAGTGGAGGACCAAGGTCATGACATTGGACGAGTTGCCTCTATCTGTTTACTTCGGAGGAACAAAACGGTCAGCGAGATCGAATACCTTAGGTCAGTAGTGCAAGAACGAAACGAAATACGGCCACGACAGAGGTGTGCAGCAGAATCGGTCAGGCGTCTAGTCCATTGGATTCGCTTGCTTGGTGTTTGTGGAGGAAGAACAATGGTTCACTGGAACTTAACTGAAGAGAATATTTCGAACACTGAGATTTTCCATACTAATGTACGGCGCATACATGTGGACTCGGCTAAAGTCGGACCTCTTCAAACAAAAAGCCTTCCAGATGCGATGCTTGCACCAGATCCTTGGGATTACGACTTGCGACCGTACATAAAGTGTCTCCGAAGGAGAATGGTGCTCACCACCATTCTCCTTCGGAGACACTTTATGTACGGTCGCAAGTCGTTTCCCATTCCGGCGTGCTTGGCAGGCGGCCGTCGCATGTGCCGCTTTCGAACGAGTGTTGAATTCCAACGGCGGCCATTCCCCCTCCCCCCTGATGCAGAGCTGATTGATCGGCGCAGTGTTTGCTGCCAGCCGGTGCCGGCCCCGTTCGTAGTCGATGGCTGTGGGGACGTTTCGCCTGCTCATCCGAGAGCGGCCAACGCGACGGCCGCCTGCCAAGCACGCCGGCCGCGTGGGCCGCCATTCTCATTCGGACACACTTCATCTGCAATTACGACATAAGAAAGGGTCAGCCGACGGTCGGAGCACAGGTGCAGACAAGAAGATTGCGATGGTTCTAACATGTACGTGGAATGGTAGTTAACTTTTATACGATGCCATTTTTCTGCAGTAACTTACCGTGATAGCCAGAGAAGTCGAAAGCGAACTTCCTACTCGTTTTCAGCACCCCATATAATATAACCTCACAAGGAAATGACCAGACTCGTTCACCAAAACTGCCTATACTTTCATGTTTTTCTGCTAAAATATCATCAGGATAGTCGTGAGAACACCTTACTATTTTCACGAGCAGTAGTGGGAAAATTATGAGTCAGTTTCTGAAATGAGGTCGAAACAGCATGTACTACACCTTCTATCCTCTACACAGCACCACCTTCGGGCAAAGAAGTGAAATTTTTGATTCTTGTAGATCACCCACCGTTTTGAACTTGGAACTTGTCGTGATCTGGGTTTTGGCAAAAGAAATTATCTATTTTCAGTACATATCAGTGGCAGGAGCACTTCATTTTGCTCAGCATGAACCATGCGGTGTTTAGGAATGAAACGAAAAACAGCTTACTGCTTTTTGCTTTTCTTTTTATTATTGGCCAGTAACGGAACGACTCTGTTGCCTGAATGGCAATTCAAATGGTTCGGGAATGGCCATTTTTGTTTTTCAGAGCTCAATGTGGGCGCCTCAGGGAGGTTTCGCTGGGAGTATGTCATTATTAAGGAGGAGGAACAGCCGGAAGCAACCAATAACCTGCCCAGACGATTTTTTGAACGGAACAAACATTTGCTGACTTTGTGGCTATCTAGTGTTTCCTTGCAGACATGATGACGAGACAGCATTTACTTTCTTGTGTTTCTTATCCGTAAACATGACGATTGTTTGCGGCCGGATATTCTGTGCACATACAAATCTAAATATTGTTTTGCTCCCGGATAAGAACAAAGGGACAAAAACTGAAGCGCTTGTTTCTTTAGCGTTTGTCTGAAGGGCGTGAAGATGAGAACACTCGAGCGACATCATATTTGTGAAATACAAATGTCAGTCCTCCGTCTGGTTCCAACTCACTTGTTTTCTTTTCAGTTTGTGGAATATGTTTCTAACTACAAAATTTCGAAGCAACTTGTTTTCCTTCAATTGTAGTCTGTTCATACATTTGTTGAAGTAATCGAAGAACCTTATTCATTGGCGATTTCTGTTAGGCGAAGCATTTTTGCGACCTCAATTGTATGGCGGAGTGAGGCCGGTAGAGTCATATAAATTGCTACTTTATGTAAATCCAAAATTTTGTTACATTTGAGAACATGGGGCACTATTTACTCCGAACAAAACATCGTTACCGCCAGTTATATTTCTCAAAGGCTCACCGTTTCTCTGCAAGTGATATTAGAAATCGAGTGCTTTTGGGAAATGCTCGAGAGTTTATACTTTAAGGATCATTATTGGCCGCAGAATCTGAATAAGCTCTATAGAGTTGCCTACAGTTTCTATAGACAAAGCTGTACAGCGCGATTCAAAACTATAAAGGCACGCCATTTTCTTGAGATTCTCATACCCACAATTCGTATGGAGAAGAGCCTAGTTCGGTATTTTTATATTCTCCGCACACCTGCTCTCACATAATCATAACTTTACATCTAGTTTTTGTTCAAAATATTTTCAGAAACCTTTTTTTCTTGATTTTCCTTTGTTTCAAAACCACAAAGGCACTAAAGAATTAGGTGTTGGTTTTGATGATGTCGCCAGAGTCGCTCGCCCATTCCTCACTGTAGCATGTACTGTTCCTACATATCTACCAGGTTGTTCGATAAGTTTTGTTGTTCGATAAGAGAGGCTACTAGCCCAAAATTTCTGGTTTTGTTGATACAATCTTCATATGAACGTATGTGAAGTTTCATTTCAATCTGTAAATTCATTCTATGTTCACAAGCCATTTAGTGTCGCCGTGTCACAGCAACGGAAAAATTGAATATCGTGCAGTGATAAAATTCTTATTTTTGGAAGATTTCGCACCAGAAGAAATTCACGAACGAATGTTAAAAGTGTATAATGATTGTTCACCTACAATTAGAACAGTAGAAAGATGAGTTGTTGAATTTGAACGTTGTCGTACAAGCCTTGAAGGCGATCCACGTGAAGGACGTCCAAAAAGCGCATCAACACCAGAAATCATAGCCAAAATACAGGATATCGTTTTGGAAGATCTACGATTGACTGAGGGAGATTTAGTAGAGGCTCTACAAATTTCATTAGGCAGTGTGAGCCATATTCCAAGCGAAATTTTGGGTTTTAGAAAGCTGTGTGCACAATGGGTGCCCCATTCGCTAACAATGGAACAAAAACACATTTGAATCCGACTTTCTCAGCAAAATTTGGAGCGTTTTGAAATGGATAAAGTGGATTTCGTGCGTCGATTCATCACTATGAATGAGACTTGGGTCTATCACCATGATCCCTAATCAAAACAACAGGCTAAAGAGTGGTGTGAACCTGGTTGTTCGGCTTTGAAACGAGTTCGTGTCCGGAAATCGGCGAAGAAGGTTATGGCATCAGTTTTTTGGTAAGCGAAAGGAACTTTCTTTTTTTTTGGGATGCGAAAGAAATTTGCGAAAGGAATCATTTTGACAGTGGCTATAATTCATGAAATAAAGTTCGAATTGTTGGAGCATCCACCGTGTTCACCAGATTTGGCTCCCAACCACTTCCATTTGTTTCCAGAACTCAAAAAATTTATGCGTGGCAAGCGTTTTTGATCAAATGAAGAGGTCATAACAGCTGTTGAAGCGTATTCTGCAAACCTTTCAGATTCCCACTTCAGGGATGGGATCTACAAATTGGAGTATCATTGGAGCAGGTGTATTGATGTTCAGGGAGACTATACTGAATAACAAAGTGTGTTTTGAACCATAAAATTGTGTTTTTCTTATCGAACGACAAAACTTATTGGACAACCTGGTACTACAGTTTACAGTGAATTAGTGCTCTAACAAAAATCAAGGTTAGTCGGCTGTGTTACAAGAACATGGACACTCCATTGGAGGAACCGCTGTATAGTCGAGGTGTTCCACCAATTGCATCGGCACACTCGCATGTTTTAGGTTTACATGTACGACCAGGAATACTAGAGGAATACCGAGAATGCTGAAATCATGACGGAAACGCCGATAATATCGACAGTTGTCGATAAGCACGATCAGCTTCGCGCAGGTCCGTGTCTATCTCAACCCGGATTTTTCTAAGCCGACTACCTGAAAGAGAATCGTCCAAGTCGAAAAGATTGCCAGAGATACTAGAAGAAGGTCTGCACTGCCGGAAAGACATAAAAAGCGGCTCAGGTGCTCACTATCGAAAAGGACCTCGGCAGTAAAGTTGGTGAAGACGTCATCCTTGAATCTACCTTCGCCCTGGTTATTATCAGACACTTTTTCGCCTCCACGGTGTCCATTCCGACTGAAATAGTGATGAAGTGGACGACTCCCATATCTTTCTCCTCCTTCCGACGTCATTTGAAGAAGATGTTGTTGTTGCCCCCTCGTCGAATCTTCAATGCATGCTCGATTACGATTTGTAGGCCTAATTGGCTATATGGTATGGTCTTGAAAACCCTTACGTTGAGCTGATTGATCGCCTACAGAATCGGAATATCTTTTAAAAATTTGCCAATTCAAATTCGCGGCGTCATCAAAGTCGGGTGTAAGCGGTGGTCTTGCTTTCCATGTGAGCCCCTCTCGTTTCGCTCAACTCCTTCGCTAACAAAACGTATATCAGGTCTATAGTGGAATCTAGCACAAAAATAATTTGTTCGTTAAAGAAAAAACACATTCACAGATAGAAAAATTCAAATACAACTTAGAGGCTCAGTCCAACCTCAGAATCGATTTTTGGTTTTTTTGCCTAGCTTGAGGAAAATTTCACGCTGATCACAATGGTGTCTCCAAAATCGCTCAGAACTCACTACTAACGGAGTCACGGCTCCTCAAGTATTTCTATTTTGAACGGCTAGAAGTTTGCGGACGAGTTGTCTCGAGCCCGTATTTTCTCGTTATCGCAGCCATCGTTCCGAAGCAGGCCACAATATAAAGCCAGACCGAAAACAAATTGAAGAATATAGGTTTTGAATAAAATCATTCTTGCGTCTCTTCCCTATCGAGGTCGGAAACCTGGCAGTGGGCGTTACCCATTTTTTCTTTTAAGGGTGCGTGGTCGACTTTTTCCCAGCTTTTTCTCGCTTATTAAAGCGAATTGAGATTTCGCGCTTGGCAGGGTTGCTATAGGCGGCGACCGGTCCATAATATCAAAAATTACCTCTGAGGTTGGACTGTGCCTTTAACGAGGAAACTAATGGTAAGCATTCTGGGTTTCCTTTTATTCCCGTATTTCGAAGGTTGCGATGGGAACAAGTACCTGGGGTTGCCTTTACTTGAATCCCGGCGTCGAGTATATGAAATATGCATGGTCTACAAGTTTTTGTACTCATCGGCTGCACTTCGTCCGAAAAAATTCTAAACCACGACCATAAGTACTAGAGAGAGCCATTTTGAGATTACTTTGGCTAGGCCGAAAACCACAATTCGTGCGAAATCGCTTACTTTCTGGGCAGGGTGTGCCCTTCTCAAAGCTACAAAAAATACTCCAACCACAAGTATGACTTATCCTGAATTTGAGCGGAGAATCTCCAAGCTTCTTCAATGCTACGATTATAGCATTCTTGTTTCATATAAATCGTTTTCGGAACCAAATTCCGGTCCGCACCTTCAGACTACGGCCGTTGTGTCACGCAACACGAGGATAATCGTGCTGGGAGAAAGCTGAAACGTGTCGGGATCAAGTAGTTCCAGCGCTTTCTGTTGCATGACGCAACAGCCGTAGTCCGCAATCGCGGACCGGATTTAGGTCCCGAAAACGACAGTACATTACGCTTTTTGCAAATTTTTAGTATTCGCATTGTTATGAATGCCTATTCAACGATTGCCTTATGTAGTCGAAACAAGCTACACTAATCCGCTATCTCAACTCTGAAACACCCTAAGATTTGACCAGATGCCCATTCTCGAAGCTTTGAAAACGCTCATAACTTTTTTCAGAGAACCACTCCGCACCTATAAAACAAAATTTCGAATTCTACGTCAGAAAATAAACCAAGAAATGTGTACTCTATTTTATATGGCTACCTTGTCCAATTATCCTAACATTGAAAGATTCGTGATCAGATTTTATCGTGTTTCCATGGCATGTAGCTCTTTACCAGAGGCTGCGGCGTCTTCATAGCAAGCGAGGAGTTGATTTATGGAGAGGTTGCACTGTGTACGAAAGCGTGGACGGCGGCTAAAAACGCTGGCGGCTGTTGCCCTTTTTTTGCTGCCGCAGTTCCGTGAACAGGAGAATACCTCAAGGGTAAAATACCTCAACGGACATCTTTTTTTGCGGGGATTTTCGGTTGTTTTCCGGTACTAACTATGAAATGCTTAGCCAGAGTTGTGGGAAATATCCAAATGTAAATGGTGGTCGGACTATGCCTTCAAGCCCACAGCATTACTCATATGTCAGGCAATATTACTGAAAGGCGGCAACGAGGCGATGGACAAACTTATCCATTTCTACCCTGTCAGCTTTCATCATTTACATACATATGTATCTACAACGAGTAGCCAGATTCATTCTCTCAAGTACATATGTAAGGTAGAATTGTCTAAGTCTGTTGTGAGATTGTCCCAGCAATTCAATCAAGTTACGTTACGTACTCTCAGAGATACCGTTTTTCACATAGTCTCGAGAAAATTTTTTATGTGCCTAGTTTGTCCCACTTGAAACCTGAACCTTCAACTATCACTTTTCAGCAATGATTCTCACACCTTTTTAATTCATAAACGATAAGGAGATAGGGGTAGTCTCTGACCGGATTCTCGTCAGCTCCCCTTCTCGCCATCCTATTCACCCTTGACCCATGGGTTTATCATTGACGAAGCTTCCACTGGAGTCCTGAACGGGGAAATGCATTGTACTAGCTCGCATGGAGTGACACCCACACCTTCGTTTGTTATGGAACAGAAAAGGTCACTTCGTTGAATATTCCGTTTTCCCGTCTTGGGAAAACTCTGGCGATGTCTCGAAGACTCAAAACAAAACTGTGTTTGCTCCGACCCACTCACTACCTACTAGAGACATGTACATACATTTGGCAAGGGAAAGTATTTGAGCCTTTCTAAGAGTTTCCTCTGACTTGATTGGTTTCGACTTTGCAGCCAATTCACGCGTAATTCCTCACACTTTGGCCGATTGAATGCTTCGATAGCTTTATCCTAATCTGATATTTCGTGTATATGTCGCCACCTTTTGCGCAGAGATCTGGATGAATATCACAGATCTTTGAGCAGGTTTTCACAACAGTTTTTGAAAACTTGCTTTTCAAAAGTTTCTATTCTTCATTAAGCTGACTTCAGAATACATATGTTTTGCCTGAACAAATTTTATTTTGAAGCTGGCAATTTAGAGTAGAAGTTGCTTCGTTTGAATTAAAGGCATCGTGCCACAAGAACTGTAAATTATTTTATCACGTTTTTGTGTACCTTGTCCTCTCTAGTGAACGAAAATGTCCAAAAAGCCCATGAAAAACTTCCATTTGTAAAGGAAATCCAGTCTGAACACACGGTAAAATCAAGTTTGAGTTCCGCGCCAAAATCGTTTTTGAAGTTTTTCTGCATGTGGAGTTAGTGCTGTAACGGCTTTCAATGTTGTTGGACGGTCGCATCATCATGCCGTGAAAAAATGCTGGATGACTGGCGAGACTGGCGATCCTCATCTTGAATCCCTCCCAACTTAAAGGCAGTGTTCACGATGAAGAAAGTGTTCTAAATTTTACTAGGAATGGGTAGTGGAGGGACACTCTGTAACGTAAGAAAAAAAAAGAGCGTATGAAAACGAGCCAGGAAGGGCCCCAAAAGAGCCCGAAGTTGCGACTTTGAGCGCATTGAAAACCCCAAAAGCGCATCACACGCCCACCGACGTGAACTAATGAATGCTCGAGATCGTGAGATGAGCGATGATTTTCAATCATTAGCCCCGTTCTTCCCTTCATTCTCAGCTTCTCTCTTTACTCAGGTCAGCTCGCATATATCGGCTGCAAAAGACGGAAGTTACAAGCCTGGGACAACTCGTCCACAATGCTTCCCTTGCTGAATTTCGAGGGGCCATAACTCCGTTCCCAGAAGGTCGTGTACGATTTCAGAGACATCGTTTGAATAAGCATGAGACCGTTTTTAAGGTAGGCTAAGAAACAGAGAAACGATTTTCATCGTGGACACTGCCTTCAATGACACTACGTTTTTGACGCGCCGAAGTTTACTGGTGTGGTCTGCCGGGCTCATTCACGAAATTGAGCCTGAAAAATGGAAAGTGGTTTCCAGCGCGAACGATGCCTCTTGAAAGTTTCTGATATCAGGTAAAAGTAGTGTATGCCATCATTTCTTAGCAAGTGCTGTTCACTTGAACAAGTCAAAGTCAAATGAATTCCCATTATAAACTGGAACTGACAGAATAATTTTTTTTTACTATTCAGGTTACTTAATTTAGTTGACAATTTGCGGAATATTCCATTTTCTTAAAACTTCTCGAACCTATTCGACGATTATCCGGCATTTCAGAACTCGAATAATTTCCCCAATGTGTATAACAATTATTATAGAATAATACACATATAAAGGGCGAGTGTGGGGCAGTGGCAAGAGGCCTCAATGTCACGCACACGGTCGAGTGATCGATCCTCGCGCAAGCTCAACCAAGCCTTCTATCACTCCGGGGTCGGCAACATGGTACTGGAAGAAAAAAAACACCGACTTGAACATCGGCTGGCCCCCGCAAGTCATTGTGTAGGCCCAATACACATTTAAAAAGTCTCTACGATTCTGAATTGGAGCAGAATGTGTGGCGCATCTCCAGATGGATTAATCAACGCCGAGAACTTTATCCTTCATACACATACAAATCAATGCTCCATAGACTGTTTTTGGTCGGTAGATTTCTCAAACTTCCCATTTTCGGTTATGCTCGGAATTCCATTTCTCGATTTCTCGATTTTCTATCCTGTTCGAAATTTGATTTTTTTCGAACATTCGTCTTTCGACTAGTTTGATTTCGAACATATTTGGAATTCGAGAACTCAGAAAAAAACAGAATTTTGAACAATGATATCCCGAAGCCGAAACGATTATCCGCGTCGGGGAGATGTGAGTGGCTGGGGCCACGCTTTTGCCGAGTCAGTGTTTGAGTCGAATTGTGAAATTTCGAATCATAGAACCATCGGTTTCAGAGTATATTCGAACTCAGACTTTTTCGAGCTTCCGGCTCTCGATCATACTCAGGATACGACTTTCGATTTTCGAACATGTTGGAGACCAAAATTTTCCAATTTCCATCTTGCACCTATGTTCGAAATTTGATTTTTCCAACCGTGACAGGCTTCGGGATCAGTGGTCCTTTCCTGCTCTTCGAAATGCCATTTTTCATAGATTTCTATCACTTTTTTTCGAAGTATAGTAGTACGCAACTAACAAATTAGTAGCGCGCCCTCCTTCGATAGGGAAATACAAGTAGGATTCACGCTGAGGGTGCATGCATTTAATCTGTTTCCTCATTTAAAAACATTAGAGAAACATTCTGCTCAGTTTCGGCGACTCCTTTCGCGCCGTATGTGTGGTTATATGATTGCTCCTTCGAGCCGTACATTTGGACAAGAGCCGCTGTGCTGAGGAAAAATACATAGTGTGCTTCTCTGGGCCAAATTCCGGTCCGCGATTGCGTCTCGACACGTTTTGCGGCCGCACGCGCTCAAGTCAGTCGAATTTCCAGCGCCGAAGCCGACTCAGTGTGGCCTTTTTAGGCAGTTTTCTTCACTTTTGTTTAGTTTCCAGTTTTTAAAACTCACGCAGAGTGAAAAGATCGGCGGCTACGGCGCTGGAAACTCTTACGACTCGAATACGCGCGTTCGCAAAGCGTGTCGAGACGCAATTGCGGACCGGAATTTGGCTCAGAGGAGCACAGTCTCTTCTATTTCGGAGTGAAATTTACTGCCGTTGATTGCGTGCTTGTGCGAGCGTATTCCGCGTCTCCTTTTTCATCACACGTTCTCGATCTCTACCCTCGCTCCGCACAAACACGCTATTGAACTAACTAAATTTGCCTCCGAAACAGAGGATATGTAGAGTGGCAAGAAAAGCCTCACAATCAAAAACATGTATGTAGCTCCTCATTTTCTGAGTCATAAATTGGATCAAGTCAGCTGAAAGACTGAACGAGGTTGTTTTAACACCGACTTTCTAGTATCAAGCTGTATGTGGCCCTCGGTCTCTATATCTTGAGCAGTAAACACAGATCCACCAAATCGTGTAGCGCCAAACACACTTATGTACATAAATAATTAGGTAGTGAAGCGGACATCCTCGGTTTTTTTTTCAGAACAAAATTATTCCGTCAAGAAAGTTACACGTATCGAGCAGTTTGGCCAAGTTAAAAGCTTTCCATTCTTGCAAGAAAGAGCGCAAAAATTCTTGGTTTTTCGTAAATAAAGGAACAACTGAGTGCACGGATGGATAGATGTAGGCAGCTGAAATTTTTTTATGGAGCCATGATTGTGTTCGCAGGTTTTTCCGCCCTTCATATCCTCTTTTTACCACCGGTATGTATTAGATTCTTTCAATTCCCGCAACTTTTGCTGACCCGCACATGTTTCGAACCAGGCTGTTGTGATATTATTCAAACGTGCTTGTTGATTGAATTTGTCCTAGTAACATTTTCCGGTTAAAAAATGTTCACATAGGAACATTCATTTTTTACGTAGTTATGACTTGAGCGGCATATATTTTTAATTCGCTACGAACTCTTGTTTGCGGCATACGGCATATTTACCCATATCACTGTCAAGATTCTCGCGTTGACATTATCAGGGACTCACATGTTTTTGTTTGCTTAGCGCCGTCATTCTGCATATATTTTCGTATCAAAGACTGCATGAATAAGATTTAATGTTTTTAAAAATCAAGTACAATCTCGACATATATGGTGAAAACAGTGACATTGCAAAAATTTAAAAAGTTCATCCCGGTACTTTTTCAAAATCAAGACTTCTCGATTCTTAAAACGCCGTTGCTCCCGTGGTCCGAATTCATCCCGTAAGCATTGTGAGCTAAAACATTCTAGCTTATTCGTTTCTTTGAATCTTCTTCTTTCTTCTTCTTCCTAGCGTTTGTCCCACGTTGACGTAGGGTCCGCTTGTTTGGTTCGTGTCCTCCACTTATTCCTGTCAGCTGCGTCCTCCGGAGTGAGTCGTGCCTCAGCCATGTCGTCGAGCCAGCGCGTTTTCGGCCTACCTCGCGGCCTGACACCAGCCACCTCCAAGTTGAGTGCAGTTTCGACCACGGAACTAGCGTCTTTTCGTTGAACATGTCCAAACCATCTCATCCGGCCTTCCTTCACCTTTCCAATTATTGGTGCAACTCCGAAGGTGGCACCCACAGTATCGTTCGTGACCCGATCCCTCAGACTGATACCCAATGACCATCTGGGCATTCTCATCTCCATGGTGTGCAAGGACTGTTCGACAGCTTTAGTATGTAGTCGGCCAGCAATCACTAGCGTAGAGCGCGACCGGTCGCACTACCGCCTTGTAAATTTTTGATTTGAGACGGAGTGGAATCTTCTTGTCACACATCACCCCCGTGATTGCCCTCCACTTCATCCAGGCGGCTGCTACGCGCCCTTGAGATTCCGACGATATATCGCCTGTCGAGATGATTTTAGAGCCGAGATATTTGAAGCAATTCACTTTCTTGAGGTCGGCGCCATCAATTTTGATTGATCCGTCATCCACTTGCGCGCCACATTCCATGTACTCGGTCTTCGCGATGTTGAGCAGCAGTCCAAGCCATCATTCCAGAGCTGCACTTGAATTTCCAACTCTTCCCTCGTAACGGCTGCCAACAAAACATCGTCGGCGTAGAGTAGCGACCACGTATGCTGTTTCTGTATGTCCCGTGTGATTGCGTCCATGCAGAGAAAGAACAGCAATGGTGACAGGGCAGACCCTTGATGGACTCCAACACGGACAGGAAAGGGGTCACTTGTCTCTGATGAGCATCTGACCACACTTGTTGGCTCTATGTACAGCAATTTTGTCTGTCGTATATACACTTCCGGAGCACCATGGAATCTCAACGCCTCCATATGAGATCATATGGACAAGATCAAATGCCTTCTCCAGGTCGAGAAAAGCGACGTGTGTATTGCGATTTTCTCCCGATGCTTCTCAATCAGAAGCCTTGTGGCGTGAATGGCATCGGTAGTTCCACACCCTTTGACAAATCAGCGCTGGTTAGCTGTTGTCACGACGATATCTCTCAGACGCCTGTCCAGAATGCGTTCGAAAACCTTCATAGTATGGCACAGCAAACGAATCGGCCTGTACGACGAACAGTCAGCTGCGTCACCTTTCCCTTTCCAAATGGGCACAGTCACACTGGTCTGCCAGATATCCGGGGTTTTTCCTTCGGCGATAATCCGGTTGAAGAACTCAGCCAGCCATTCACAGCCGCGATCGCCCATCGTTTTCCAGACCTCAGCAGGCAAGTCATCTGGGCCGGTAGCTTTGTGCAACTTCATTTTCGCTATGACTTCCCTGACTTCCTCTGGTGTGATTTGGGGGACAGGCCCCTCTACGCTGGCTCCAGATGGGATGGTAGGATGGGGAAACTCTTCGTTAGATATAGCGTTGAAGTGCTGCCGCCACCTTTCCCGGATATCGGTTAAGCGATGGAGAACGGTGCCATTTTCTGCTTTGATGACACTCTGATGTCCAAAGTCTCGTGCAGAACGATTTCGCGCATTGGCCAAACGGAAGACAGACTTCTCGCCTTTCCTAGTGTCCAGCCTTTCATACCAATCCTTGTAGTGGCTCGCCTTTGCTACGTAGACAGCCTTCTTTGCAGCCCGCTTTGCCGTCAAGTACGCAGCCGGATCCTGGTCTCAGCGGCTCTTCATCCACAACTTATAGTTCAACTTCTTTTTCTTGATCACCGTCTTAACTTCTTCGTTCCACCACCAGGTGGCTTCATCGATTTTCTACTTCCCTGGGGTTGTTTTACCTAGGATGCCTCCGGCTGACTCCGAATTATAGCTTCCAGCTTGGAACTCCAAGTTTGTTCGACAGTCAAATCTTGACGTGTAGATAGGCAGCACAGTAGCGGGGCGGCAAGCGTTTGTTCAAACTGCTTCAGTTTCCACCATTTGATTCGCTGCGTATCTGTTCTAGGCTTGACGATCCTCGGGCGACTCACTTTGAGATCCATGACTAGCAGGTGGTGCTGAGTTGCGACATGATCCGTGAGAATAACCTTAGTATCCAACAAAATATTGCAATCCTTCCGACGCAGCATCCAGAAGTCGATCTGAGTTTCTCTGCCACCACTTCGGTGGGTAACCAAATGTGACTTTCGCTTCTGAAACTGTGTATTCACAATGATCAGATCAGCTGCTACTGCGTATTCCAAAATTCGCTGTCCTTCTTCATTGCGTACGCCAAAGCCATGTCCTCCATGACACTCCTCAAAACCATTTTGATATGAACCTACGTGGCCATTTAGGTCGCCTCCGATCAGCAGCGTTTCATTGCTCCCAATGGATTTAACGTATCGTTCCATCCTTCGTCTCTTTGAATAAAGTTGGTTATCCGCAATCGAATCCTCTTTGGCACACGTGGTTGTGAACGGGTAACCTGCGATGGGGGGAGGCGCCCAATTAGGCCGGAATCATACTCCCGTCGACGAGCGACGCGACGCAATGCTTACCATCAATATCGACCAAAAATCGATATGCCTAATCCGCGCTGTCTCTGTAGCTGGTCGCGGGGGTCAGGGTCTCTCTACACACGGAGGGAGGAGCACGTACGAGATTTGTTGCTGACGCGACGCGCGCGGCGCAAATTCTATCCCTATCACTAGGGCGCGTTTGCGAAAAGCTCTCGGGATGTCATGACATTTCATGTTTTGATTGATTGTCACATGACCTTTTCTTTATGCTACGTGATTGTTCCTCTCATTATCTTATCCTGCACGCCTATTTCAATAGATCTTGTATGTTTTCGTACCGTTGTAACCATCTTAATAGCTTACTAATCATGCTTTCAGACACATTTATGATGGCATCGCTGATATTTTTCATCTAGCACGCGGGCCATGATTGTTGTGAGGACATATCACAGATAGCTTCACTATCAGTATGATTAAACTCATGTTAGAATCAATCAAAACATGAAATGACGTGAAATCTCGCGAGCTTTTGGTAAACGCGCTCTAGTGATGGAGACAGAAGTTCCGCCGCGCGCTTCACGTCAGCAATGAATCTCGTCCGTGCTCCTCCCTCCGTGTGTAGAGAGCCCCTGATCCGGTCGCGGCAAGTATGATCCCGGCCTTAGAAAAGAGCCGTAACGCGACGGCTCGCATGGAAATTCGAACTCCTCATCACTGCCATTCCCACACGGAAAACTGTACCTATTTGATGGAATATAGCGCCTTTCAAACGTTTATCCGAATTGTCCCTTTGGACACCGAAAATCAAATCGCTGTGAATTTTCCATTCCACAAACCACCCGCCATCGGAAATTTTTATTGGATCAATACATACAGTTCACCGCAATGTTAAAAGGCTACGGTGCGGTTGCGGTCGACCCACTAAAGCTACTCAGACATTGTGGGGTTTCTAACGCGCAGCAAACGCGGGTCATAATCTGAACCGCTGCCGTTAGAAACGAAAAAATGGGCAAAGCGGGTGCCCCATATCCGCCGTTTGCCCCGCAAGATCCGGCGATTCACTGCCGTTTGCAAGTTTCGACCATGCTCGCTTAGATTTATAACGGCAAGGGAGGTCGTCTCCTATTATAGAAGCACGTGGCACTAGGGGCGGGGTCCCACCACTTCGATAGGATCGGGTCTCCCCCAACAAGGACACGGTCCATGTCGCCGCCCGCGTGAGGGAGTCACCCCCACCGCGGTCCGCGACAGGGACATCATCCACGCCAAGGTCGACCGCGAGAGAGCTTCCCTCGCTGAGGACCGTGGAGGAGACCCCACAGTGGTCAAAAATCGTCCAAAGTGGGACTCGTAGCAACTTTCCAGGAGCGGCCGCGGAAGGCCGAATGCGCTCTCTCTGGGATGAGGCCCCTTATATACGTGCTCTGCTGCTGATATGGGCCTGGTCAATAGTGGAGTCATCGATGACGTGATTTGGCAGATCAAACGAGTTCATGCCCTGTCAAACCTTGTACGAACGCAACACCGATCCTCTCTGCAGCAGTGACGTCATCGCCAGCCAAACGGCGGAATGCTAGGTTTGGCAGGCGCTGAAAGCAGACCGGAATGGCCATGCGTGAACTCTGCCGTTTGCCTCGCACAGGTCGAAATGGGACGGTTCAGTGCGCGTTAGAAACGCCAGAATGTCTGAGTACGGTGGAAAACGTGGCACTTTGCCAGATTTCGCCATCGATCGACAGTGCAGCTGATTTTCTCGGTGAGTTACGGTTTTTCTTCTTTCTTCACGCTTGTTTCTGCTTGATTTCTGTTTCTGATTCTTTTGATATTGCAAATAGGTGTTCTACTTGGTGCGTGTGGGGAAATTTTTAAGTTTCAATTTGAAAGTAGAATTTTGAAAAAAAAAACACTACCGTGCCCGAACAAACGACAAAGTCCTCTCACGCACTAAGGAAAGCTCCTATTCGTATATTAAAAGAGTCAGATGTAAAAATGAAGCAGAAAAAAAACAAAAAACGCAACTCACCCAGAAAGTCAGTTGTGCTGTCGATGGATAGCGAAATATGGCAAAATGGAAGGTTTTCCACGGTGGTTTTAGTGTGTCGACCGCAACCACACGATAACATTTTAACATTGTGGTAAATTGTATACGGTTTACCCGACTATTGAATATCATGAAACCGGTCACGTTCAAAATTCAAACCTATGTATGCCATTTTCGATTGGGGCTGGATTAAATATGTAGTACAGAGAAAGGTAAGGCAGGAGCACACAACAGAATGCAAAAGGTTCTTTGATAATTCTTGCCGAGCAAATGCAATGAAATTTTGCCACAACGTTTGTTGGCGCAGGAATTGGAGAATGAGGGAAACTCAACCTTCATAAATTTTGAAATCATCCTGCCTATTCCTGTTCTATTGGAGATCCTTGTTCCTCAAGTTCTTCCTCAGGACAGTGCGCATATTGTAGAAATCGCAGTGTTATGGGACTAATTTTAGCCTTGAGCCTAGACTAATTCCGGCCTTTGGCCCGTATTGCCTAGCCACTGCTTGACGAGACCATATTTAATGAAATGTCGTCTCGCACGAATGCTCACGTGAACTATGTAGAGGCGATGATGGATGTGTCAGGAATAGACGGATGTACTACTAACTAACCCAGTCTACTGAACCCGGAAGAGCCAACCACTCATGGGATCACGGGTATGTTCACTGGATTCATTCACTTTTTTGATTAACAGGTCTTATTTTTTATTTTTATTCTAAGACGTTTGTGTCGAACAAAAGCCGTTGAACTGAAGTGACCTTTTTTTCATTGTTCTTAATTACAAGCTTCCTACACTTATGTAGATGTAAACATGTACTGCGTTCCGTAATTATACGTCATATCCAGAAATATCTTCCTACCCACCATTTCGATTGCCTCGAGATTTTTCTTCTCAAATTCCATCATGAGCACCATGAAAAATTACCACAATGAGAATTCAGTCGATAATGACGCTAGTATCTAGCATTGCAGTCGTTCACACTCAAAAAAATGAAAACAAGTTACTTGTAATATAAGTGTAACTTACTTGAATGTCTCAAGTAACTTACATTTATATCACATGTAACATACATTTTTATTACTTGTAACTTAAATTTATATTGCATGTAAGTCACACTTGTGTTACATGTTACTTAGAATTATATATCCTCCATGGGTGGCGATTACGGGGCGCAGACTACACGCGACGTAGAAAACGCTCTCGCATGCGGCCCAGCCCACACGCCAAGGGGCAAACTCTGTGTGATGCCTTCCCTGTTAATGCGGGATCTAGTACCTCAAACTTGGGTAATTGAACCGACAGCAAAGCCTATTCTAAGTCGTCGTCCCCTTGGAAATGTTTTCTTGTCCGTTTTGAGTTACTTACGGCTTATCTTATGCCATGTAAGTTGCATGTAACATATCAGAAGCGGTATCTAGCCGAAATGTGACATGAGACTTGAATGAACTGAGGTAAGTCGCAAGTAACTTACATAGGATTAGGTATGTCACAAGTAACTTGTTTCCGGTCTTTTATGTTACAAGTACATACAATACCCACCCTCGAACTTGTTCAAAAAGTGTTTGTCCGCAACTGCGAATCGGATTTTCATTTGAACCAGGACAGTATAGTAACTCCGAGGGGAGGTAAAGCGTGGCCAGAAACTAGCGTAACGCTGACCCAACCGGATCTGTTTCACACACACGCCTCGCCGTAGCCCTGGTCTGCCTTTCATTGATTCCACTGAGTAAAGTTCAACCTTTTCCTTTCAGATGCGGCGTTTCGCACTTTTCAATAACGTTTTTATCTGTATATTATGCAAAAAAATGGGAAAGTTAATAAAATTCTTCAAAATTCTTCTAGGTTGAAATACGTAGCAATCATGCTTCGCCGCAAAAAAAATGAGGAAAAAAAGAAAAACCGAGTTGAGGCTTCTGTTTCCGCGGAAATAAAAACCTCACCGGCAGCACTTCGGTTACATAGGCGCTCAAAAAGAACATCCAACCCCATACCCCCCCCCCCCTGTGTGTAGCAGCATCTTGCTTGTTTACCGAAGCATAATTATGGAACCTTGTCATATAGGCATACATATTTGTCATGGAAACGTGAGGAAAATATTGCACATACTTCAGTTCTTGTTATTGTATATGGAGCATTGTTATTCGTAATATTCCTGTTATAGAAGTCACTTTTTTCCGTGTTCTCCATTCCTATGAAAAAAGTGTTGAAACATCTGATCCTTCAGAATTCACAGTGATTAAAAGAAATGTATGAGCACGAAATAGTCATTATAACCAGACCATAGATAACAATGTGTTGATGATTACATAATGATTAATCGAATGTTAGTTAAATGTGTAGTTTCTCAAGAATATGCGATGATGTTGAAATTTGTGCGAATAGGCGGCAGCGTAATCAGACCTTTAAGCGAGACAGAATCAATAAACAAAGATAACACTTCCAGTTCAGATATGGCAAGTAACAAATTTGGAGGGACTTCATGCATCAATTGAGGTGCAGAATATTGAATTGACAGCTTTAATGAATACCTAAACTTTACCTTTCCCCTAGAAAACTAATGTTTTAAACTTTTTCTTCACTTGTGCTCTTAAAACATTGCCCGTTTGATATTCGCCCGGGGGCAGTCCTCTTGATAGAAGCGTTTTTTGAGTTCTCCTTTTGAGTTCAAGCCACCACATAGGTAAAAATAGGGGAAACCTGCGGGTGGAACGCCCAAAAACAAGTTAGAACGGCTATTTGTTGGGTGTCCGCCTGCCCCCAATTTGGGAGATTCTTATTAATGCCTGTTTTGCAGCCCTTTGATTTACCCTTGAAGTAGTTAATACACTTCTAAGGTTGGCAACTACGTAGAAACCGGCGAAATGAGAATTAATAAAAATCTATTGAAGTGAGGACGGACGGACACGTAGCAATTACTAGTTCAAATTCGTTTTTGTGCTTTTTTTCCTGTAGATTCTTACTTATTTTCTTTTTTATATTGTCAGATCTAGCTTTTTATGAGGATAACACAACTAACGTTCTTATCTCAAACCTTGCCTTTACCTATTTTCTTACATGGTTGTAGAGCTCACGTAATCAATTTAGTCCAGTGATTGGACGGGTCTGCGACGGTGGATTGCCGCGCGCGATCGAAACCGCGTTGGCCGGTGGTGATGCCAACCAGGGTTGTGCGTATTTACGGTTTACGATTTACGATTCTACGATTTACGGTGTTTTTCGGCCTCATAATTACGGTTTACGATTTACGACATTTTGGACCGTAAATCGTAATTTTTCGTAAGTAAAAATACACACAGTGGAAGTTAATCACTAGACATCTCTAATTGACCGGCTCTAAGCCCACTTTGCGTATAAAGTGTGTCCGAATGAGACTGGCTGACCATGCGGCCGTCGTGCGAGGCAGGTGGCCGTTGCACGTGCCGCTTTCGGACGAGTGTTCAAACGGCTGTCACCCCTCCCCCCGCGGCTGTGGAACTGATTGAATGCTTGCTGCCAGTTGCTGCGGGCTCCTCTTTTAGTCAGTGGCTGCGGGGTAAGGATCGCTGTCGTTTCGTATGCTCGTACGAGTGTGGCACACGCCACAGCCGCCTGCCCCGCATGCCAGCCGCATGGTTGACCAGTCTCATTCGGACACACTTCACTAATGCTTTTGGTCAGGATATGGGAGCAACTCAGGCGTAAGACTACATACGGCACGATTCCATTATCCACCTTTGACGTGATTTTATCATTATAACGCGGGACATACGGTTGGAGTTGGAGGCGCTGGATAACAGATCCGCGCTGCGCGCTGCGCACGTCTTAGTAGCTGCCACCTAGGGCGCAATGCAATCTAGAAGCACTTTTCACAAAGAACTTCGTTTTCTAGTTTGCCATGATAAGCAACTGCCCTGACTTCTTTCACTACATTAGCTTCAAAACACCAAGTAAATTAGTCTAATCAATCCAAACATTGCTTCAAATAGTGCTCATGGCCCGCCCTTTGAATAGATTACGTCTACTCAGGGTCCACAAAAATCAACTAGAGGAGAGTTCATTTTTCGCCTCAAAAATTCGATGCTCAAAATCGTTTAAACATCGAAGCATTCGTCTTCGTCCGCAACAAACGGACACTCAGAAATGGCGTGAGCGCTAGTTTAAGCGCTCGCTTTCGACCCCTTCCTGAACCGATATCTCTCACAAATGCAAGCGTTTGGCTGAGCGCTTTTGCTATATTCCTTGACTCTTTGACTACTAACTACAAAAGTCAGCGACAAATAAAAAGCTATTTTTTGTGCGTACGTTGCCTTTAATAATCTACAGCATCGCCACCATAAAGCTACGATTCTGCAAGTGATTCAGTGGATAAAGGAAAAAATAAGTTGTGCTAGGCGACCAAGACTGTGCTTTAGATAAGAGTTGGCACGGATCGCTTTGATCCTTAGCGACCCCTGTCGATGGTTAGCGCAAACTCGGTGCCTTTTTTTGACGTACGTGCGCCGAGTCTCAGCCAACCTTCGGTAGGGAACTCAAAGTATCATTGCGACTTTTGCCGATCGGTGTTGCGGTTTCGCTAGCAAGTGGACGGAGTTCTCAAATTCGACCGTCGAGAATCGCTCAGATACGGTAAATTTGGCTCTTCTACGCTGACAATGGCGTCAGTGTGTCGAGAGAGGCATTACGAGTATAACTGTGTCCCTGTTGCCCAGCAGCTACATACGCGGACAGCTGAATCGGACTTGCGGATATATCGAAATCTGGGAAGGAGTTGTAGAATGAGTGATAAGGGAAAGGAGAGAAAAGCGGGTAAGGCTGTCCCACTAAATGTGGTCAGCTGTCAAATACTGAACACAATTAAATATGTACTTAGTACATACGTGAGATGGTGAACATTAGGTAGTTCCTCTACCTTTACCGTAAAAATAACATTTTTGATGGTTATTGTTATTATTTGCTGTTTACGATTTACGGTTTACGATTTACGGTGGTTTGTCGTAATTACGTTTCACGATTTACGAAATCTGAAATTTCATTTGCGCACACCCCTGATGCCAACGCCGCACGGCCGGCCACAATGATCGCAAATGGTCCATTCACTTTGACCACTGAATCTAATACGGAGACCATACATTCCTCTAGTTCTTATTGTTCACCAGCTAACAATCATGCGAAAATTGGAAATGTTCGTCATGATCACCATCATAAAGGACACACTGACTGAAACGTTTCGAAAAGGTGTATACGAATAGTTGTAGGTAGTCGTAAATGATACCATCCTATGCTTTCACTAGACCAATCTGTGAAGCAGCACTTTAAACTGTTGAGCATTGTTGCCCATGCCTTAGCTTCCAGCTCTCTCCAGATGGAGTAATTTAAAGGGTCAAGATCAGGGGAGTTCGTTGCTCATCAGCAGCAGAGTTGAATAGCACCAGATCGCGACGTCACCACTCCTGCATTGTCGTCGTGATCTTTGGCAAAATGAAAACTGGTGTTCAGCAGCCCTTGTTTATTTAGCACATGAATCAATAGATCATAAGACATTCTAGATCACTAAATGGGTCGTATTCACGAACGTACAAAGTCGCTCACTCACCATCTGTATGCATGAGGATCGACTTTTTGAAGCATTCAGAATCAGCCTTTCTCGAATTTCCGAATTGAAAAAAACCTTCCCGCATAGTCAAGCTTCCGATTCATTCCAAAATTGGCTTTTCTCAAAAGGCAGACTTCGAAAGGTTTGATAAGCAAGGCTTGTGGATGACCTAAGTCGTTTTATGCATAATTTTTCAATCAGATCAGCATTCGACCGTTCGACTCGACCCAATTATAAGGCGTATCGAGGAGCACACGTAGAACATGAAAGAAGTCGGCTGGTGGACAGCAGCTCTACCCACTAGGCCATTCCGGCGGATATTAGTCGCCTTGATTTTTTCCTGGAAGATCAGAGGCAATTTTTTCGCATCAATAGGCTGTCAGCATAAGTTATTACTATCTATATCCAAATCTAGAAGGCAGTCAATAGGATTATTATATATCTGAAGAGCTACCTCTATAGATTAGAACGAGCTCTTCTTAGAAGATTATGACAATCTTATTCTACCGATTTCGAGAAAACGACAGGTTTTATAGCAAAGAGTGGTAGTATCGATTCGAGAATGTTTCATCACACAACCGATTCCCCGTTAGTAGACGCTGCCGCGCTGCTGAGGTACTTTCAGGGGCTGTTTGTACTTCCGCGGTTGAGCGGTGCTGCGAAGTGCGAGTCATTGATACTTATCAGTTGGCGTGGCAAGAATATTACTAGGCGTCGTTTACACTTCTTCCGCCGAGCGGCGAGGCTCAGTGTAATATTTATCGCGCGGCAGGCCACGATAGATACTATTGAATTGCCCTTCGCCGCGCCGCTCGGCTGCGGAAGTGTAAGCGATCCCCTGTCGAGCACAAGAGAAGGTCGATGTATGGTTCTTTTTTGATGGAATACGCAGCAACATATTCCCTGTTTTGGAGGCAAACTTAGTTTGTTCCTCCGCATGCTTGTGCGAAGGGAGGAGAGACAGAGAGAAAGTGTGGAGGAGAAGATCGACATCAGTAAATTTCACTCAATAGAGAATATGTGATGCGTAGTCCTTCGATCGCTTGTCATTCTTCTCGCTGCCCTTCACTTCCGCCCCGTCCTTGCGCTGCGGTTTCCTACAATGAAAAACTCTGCGGATATGTATGAAGTCTTTCGTCGAATTAAAGGCAGCAGACACGCTCGAAAAAGTTGTTGATATAACTATGCTACTTGGGTTGTATGGCCCCGAATAGAACGCTCACGTCGCTGGAAGCGTCAAAA
Source organism: Aplectana chamaeleonis (assembly GCA_029168955.1). Classification (NCBI taxonomy): domain Eukaryota; kingdom Metazoa; phylum Nematoda; class Chromadorea; order Rhabditida; family Cosmocercidae; genus Aplectana; species Aplectana chamaeleonis. Next base: position 295,958 of record JAPDOI010000420.1, read on the forward strand.
ACGAGTGAAAACTACTAAATTTGAGTCAAAATTTTTTGTCAGCCACGACCATGAGCTTTCAACCCCGCCCCCTCAATATACGAATACAGTCACTTCGGCTGGTTTTTGAAGCTTCCAACGAGGTGAGCGTTCTAGTACAGGCTGTAAGAGTCTATCGACTTTGCTATCCCAACCGTTTTATCGTTAATATTAGCTATTTCAAACGCTCGGGCAAAACTCGATCAGTTTTACAACATAAAGGAAACAGCCGCTATTCCTGTATTTGCATGCAGTTTTCGTCGGGTTTTCCGTCAGTTTCCCATACTACTAGCCTCAAACCTTCGATTTATGACACAAAATCGATACCATTTTTTAGCGTGTTTGCTGCCTTTAAAGGAACAGTCCAACCTCAGAATCGGTTTTTTGTTCTCCTGCCTATCTTGAAAATGGTCCCACGCTGATTCCAACGATTTCGCTGGAATCGTATAAGACCCCCTTGGAACGGAGTTATAGCCCCTCAAAAAATCAGCTACGGAAGCATGGTGGACGAGTTGTCCGAGGCTTGTAACTTCTGCCATTTGCAACCGATGTATACCAACCGACCTGAACAAGGAAACAAGTCGAGAATGAAGGGAAGAACGTTGCTACTGATCGGAAACCATCGCTTATCTCGTTACTATTCAGCTCGAAAGATCGCAAAAGGGGCGTGCCAAAGTGGCTTCCTGATGTAGGCGCCCCAGGGTGGCTTCCTCCTATATCTTGCTTATTCGGAGGAATTGGGGGTTCGCACTCGGCAGGTGCTATATATGGTGAGTCTGCTCCACAATTATGTGGAAATCTCAGATTTCGTCCCTGAGCTTGGACTGTGCCTTTAAGTCGAACAAATAGACAACGTGTCATCACTGGGCCGGGCCGTGCGGCGATCGCGACACCACCTTTCAGCTTCAATCGCGATCGACTATCTAACTATGTACGTCCATTCGCTAGACTGAATTTTATGAAGACACCATTGTTGCATGTTTTCGCACGACGCGATATTGTAGGTTGTGTGATACTGATTCTCTGTCATCAGTTTTTGAGAGCAGTTATCAAATTACCTACACGGCACGTAAAGGTGCGAGTTAAAATTCTTCTTCGATGTTAAAAATATTCAAGAATATAACATCCGCGATTTTTCATGAGGGTCATATTGCGTCGGCGGTCCGCAAATTTTTGTTGTAAGGCAGGAGCCACCACAAAGACCATTCGAGAAGGTCCAGTTAGAGGATCAAACATCATTTCTTTCAGCATTGTTAATAGTCGGTGGAGAAATTCAATTGTGAAATCATTCTTGAATAATCCCTAGTATGGCAAATTGTTGACTTGAATCTCAGATGTGTTGCTTTGTCTCCTTTTTTGTACTCTTTCTTTTCTGTATTACGTCTGTCTTTTGTTGCGAGGCCGTCTACTCGAATAAAAGAAATCTGTTTTCGATGTGGTGTTTCTGACGAGCTCTGAGAATAGATGAGGCATTTCCTGGTAGGTCTGAGTTGAAGAGATTACTAGGTGAATCCCACGGCACGCTCACGCCATTCTATTCCCGTGTCTTTTTGCACTACGAATCTTTTCATCAGAAGCGTCTTTCGAATTGTTGTCACTCTCAAGAGCCGATACTAGGATAATTGGCTTCTGGAGCTTTCAAAATAGAAATGACGAAGCATCTATTCTTCAACCGGAGAACTGGTCATACGTACTTATCAACCTGTGTCTTTACCTACATGCATTACCACTCGCAGGACGTGGTGAGAAAGCGAGCGAGGACGTGTTTCCCCGTGTTTAGCGTACTTTTTTGATAACTTCCCTCAAAATCAACTTTTCCATAGCTGAAAATATATTTAGAATTAAGATGTGCAGAGCTATCCAACTATGTAATGCTTGTCAGGGAAGAACTGAATAAAAAAGTTTGAGATGTCATTTCCATATCGTTATACAGTGCACATAGATCAGTGCACCCACGCACGAGGGGTTAGAGTTTGTGAGCGCAAGGGTTAGAGTTTGTTCAAACTTTAACCCTTGCGCTCACTCACCACTGGATAACTTATCTCACCATGACCTTTAATAACTTTTCAGATTCGAAAGAAAAACTAAGTTGAAGGAATTTATTAAAAAAGACGCTAAAAACGCGGAAACGCGTCCTTTCGTGCACTCTGACCAACTTCTACGAGCGGTTCTGTACGTAACATTGGCATGAATCCTAATGAGATTTTGCGTTTCCCATTGGAGGCTGGCGCAAACTCGGTGCACCTATGTTATAGCATGTGGCACCGAGTTTGCGCCAACCTTTAATAGTGAACGCGAAGTCGTACTAGGATTCATGCCGACGTTATATACAGTCTCTCTCCGATGGCTGGCTCGATTGGGACAGAGTAAACCTTGCTTTCCCTGATTCGCGTTGGCGCAAACTCTGTGCGCAAATGTTATAACATCCGTCCACCGAGTCTGCGCCTATGGGCAATAAGGAACGGAAAGTATCAAAACGATTGCTGACGACTGTATGTGAACGTATACGCTACCATCGAAACTTTTTTAAGACTCATTTTCTGCTGCACCTATTTTTTTCCTATGTTTCTGATCTTGGAGCGGACTCAAATGCATTATGATTCAAACTGCTTTTAATTTTAGGAATATGCTTCAGAGCAGTTTTTCACAAATTCCACACATACTTGACGTTTTTTGTACTCACGCTCTTCAAAGGTAGTGCCCTCGATAATTCTCAAATTAGAAATATGTAGTTTGCTAAAACGATAACTTGATTATGGGAAGGAACTGAAATGCCGAAGAATTTCAGAAAATGCTCTCACAAGAATTGTTTGTTGTCACGACGAAATCCTTCGTGAATTCGTCCTGTAAAATTTTCTACTCTCTCTTGCTCCATTCTTTCCTCTAGGCCCCAACTAATACTATTTTGCCCAACATAATCTTCCATTTTCAATTGAAATCGTTACTGACAGGTCACAGCTACCAATAACTCGTTCATCCTAATGGACAACTACATACTGTGCTTCTCTGGGCCAAATTTCGGTTAGCAATTGCGTCTTGACACACTTTGCGGTCGCACGCGCTCGAGTCAGTCGAGTTTCCAGCGCCAAAGCCGACTCGATGTGGCTTTTTCATATATTTTTCTTCAGTTTTTTGTTTTCCAGTTTTCTAAACCCACTTAGGGTGAACAGATCGGCGGCTGCGGCGCTGGAAACTCTTCCGACTCGAAAGCGCGTGACCGCAAAGCGTGTCGGGACGCAATTGCGGACCGGAATTTCACCCAGAGAAGCACAGTATGTAGTTCAGGCCAGAAAACCAATTCACTAAATTAAGGCGGTTTATTTCGTTTCTCGCCTCTTCCCCAAGATTGTAGTAAAATAAGGCCAGCGATTGGTTTCAGATGAGAAATTCGGAAACGAGAATCATCATCAGCGCTTCCTTGAAAATAAGTTTTCACGATGAAAAACTTATCCGTTTTCCGCAGAAACGCAAGCTTTGAGTCCCTTTAACAAGAGTAAGGACGGAAGTACGACGAAAAACGGCAAGAAAGCGGGTGAAAACCTCGCGATCCAGCCAACTCATAGGGTCACCCGCTCATGTCATATAACAGTTGTCCTACTCAGAGTCGGTACAGTTGGTGTTCGTCTCACCAAAGAAACGGTAACCAAATTTCAAATACTTTTTATCCCGATGAATACTCATATACAAGCATGTGCAATGAACCATTCTATTTCTAAAGAGTCTTCAGGGTACACGAAACAGAAAATAAAGTCACCTAAGATATTCAAACCGCAAAACAATTTCCGACGTATGGCTCGATGTTTTGTCCTCAGTGAGCAATGCACGCCAAAAGGCATAATTCTTTCTTTCTATGCTACTTTTTCTTACTTTTTCTTTCTATGCTTTACTATGTAAACTTGCCTTTTCAAAAACATCGACAACCACAATACGATTTTTCATCGCAGACACTGCCTTTAAGTGGAATCCTAATCATATATTTCTGCTACTAATAGTGAATGCATCAAATCCTTACTGGGTAGTTTGAGGCTTCGTATATTACGTCTGTGATGCCATGACTTCTGACACTTCCTATTCCCACCACATAGTAGTCTATCCTGATCTTTTCACGATCTCACTCATGTTCCATCGAGCATTTTATTTGACTCAAATACTCTGTTCCAAACCTCTAACAAGAGAATATTTCATACACAGCGGGTATTTCGAATTTGGTGTACATTTCCAGGACCGGTTTTCGACATAGGAATTTTTACTTGCGGAACATTTCTCTGAACGGAGTTATGAGCGTTTAGTGGGAGATTTCTGAAGATATTTACTAGTACCGTAACCTACAAAAGTCTTCCGAAAAATCGAAAATGGACCTCATTCAGCACTCCAAATAGCCTTTTCTTGGACAGAATTAAGGCCGCAAAAAAAATTCGACCTTTTGATCCTCTGAAATGGAATTGAATACTGCTATTTACCGCCCACGCTTACTTCAGCTATTCAACTTCTCAAGCCACTTCACTTTCAATGCGCAGTCCATAACTGGCATTAGCACATCTGGGGTGGTAGTAATTGGGTGTGTTAAACGCGAGTTAACAGGAGTTAAATTCGCGTTAAACGCGAGTTTAACCACACCAGAATGTAATGATAATTCTTGATAGATAAGAGAGAACTCGCTCTAGTTTCACCCTAACATCCCCCTGTGGTAGGTCTCTTATACACTTCCAATGAAAACGCCTCGAAAAAGCGAAAATTGTAACCTTTGTTACGAAAAATAGCCTTTTCAAAACGTTTTCAGGTCTGTTTTTTCTCTAAAATTCCGCCATGTGGCATCCTCGCGGTAAGTTCGCGTTTAACATACTCTCGCAGACAGCACGGAAATAGTGCTGAAATGCGAGAGGAACTGGCGGTTAACGAAAAACTCCTCCCGAGGAGTTTTTGGATGCGGTTAGCAAGATACAGTAGGAACAGTTTTGACCATCTATACTGAGGGCAAGTACGAGTTTAATTAATGCAGAGGGTTAAGGAAGTTTGATAGCACTGTTAGCGATTTTGATTCAGGACGTCATCCTATCTTTAAAACTAAAAGGTGTTTCAAGAGATGGTCTTTTAACGGCTTCCGCCAGGAAAACGGGCGATGACGGATCAAAAACAAAGCAAGGATCATTGCTGAAACACGTTGGCCGTCTTCTTTGGTGGCACTAATCAATCCCTCCCAATCAGCTGTTAATTTTTTTTTCGAGCGCTTTATTTTCTTCCGGAATTCATTCGCTTTGCTATTATCAGGTTAGTTTCATTTTCATAATTCATTGCATAGCACAGGCTATGAGGAGTATGTAGTAAATTATTTGTTTGCTCGCGTTTCGAAGGGGTTTCCACAACTTTTTTAGTGCAAAAAAGTGAAAATTTTGCAAGCCACTGATTTTCAAGTGATTTGATGCTTTAGTAATGATTAATCAGCGTTAGTCGGGGCGTATTTTGTGGGAAAGAAATGCGAACTTGTTTCTGAACCAACTAAATTTGTTCTCCTTTTTCTGCAAGATTCTAATACTCCTCTTTCACTGCCAGATCAGTGCCATCGTGGCCTCTTTTTTTTAGGGTCCGCGACGCAGTTGCTTTGGTGCATTGGTAGAGCCACTCGAAGTGTTTCAAATTCTTACCTTGAAATATGTGTACAAAATCTTTTCCTTAAACGATGCGCATATGAGTGTGTAACAGTGTTTCTATATATTTTCAGCACTAACTGCGGGCGGTGGATTAGTTTCATTTTGAGAAGACGGCAAACACTTCACAAATTCAACTGCATCAATGACCGAAACCACAACATTACCCCAATCTCGGACGCCAGACTTGAGTTGCACACTTCCAAAAAAAAACAATAGAACTTTTTTTCAAGAACGAAAATAGACTATCTAGTATATCATCATTCTTATAGGTTTTTAACTATCCATTTCAGTTGAATGCAGGACATTCTTTGAATTTATGCATTACTCGACGAGTTGCGGAATGTCTTTTTCGCACCTAGCGTTACCTTTTAAAGAACACTGTAAATAATTCATCCAGAAATTCTCAAATTTTCGTTCACTCGAAATTTCCTTCCGATAAATTTTTTGTTTTTCAAAAAAACTTTTGTTTGAAAATATCAAAAAAAAAGTTAACAAAGTTACTACAAATGCAAACTTTTCTCAGATCACACGCAATTGATTGATTGAGGCTAATGATTAAACTAACATGTCTTTTCGAGAGTTGTCGTGAAAACTCACGGAGCTCACAAAAAATTACGAGAATTAGGATTTACAAGGAAAATTTAAAAAATTGCATTTTGATCGTGTTTCGAACAAGCAAAATATTACGAAGTTCCTTTTGAAAGCTCTTCCTAATGAATAAAAAAAATAGCATCACTTGTATAATCTTTCCGATCCCTCGTCTTTCCACCATGAACGTCGTTCGTGTCCAAGTGTAGAAAATACTTACTCGGACAGACGGGGCTTAGTACGTCGGCACAATACCGTTAGTACGCCGGCACAAAGGGATCGGCAGCACCTGTGCTGTAGCTGCTGGTAACAGCAGGATATGCTGGCAACGACCAGGAGCTCCTGTTGCTTGTGCTGGCGTACTAACGCTTTGTTTATCGTGGCACGCGTGCTATTGCCAGCCACTCTCCTAGTGTCTGCTGACACTCTTCCATTGATTTGTCTGATACGAATGAACACTGCAGCACCCTCTTGTACGACGGCGGCGGGTATATAAGGCGGCCAGTCTCGCTGAGGGGGCAGTTGGCCGTTTGAAGCCAGTCCGAGGAGGTGGCCTTGTGTCACTGTTCGGGAGTAAATTTTTGGAACGCTGAAGGCATCATCCCCATCGCCCATCGCGAGGGAAGCCTCCTGGTTGCGGACCGAGGCGAGGATGTTCTCCTTGCTGCCGGCCGTGACAAGAATTTTATCCAACACCGGTAAGGAGGGTGGCTGTCCAAATTCTGTCGATAATGAGCGTTAGTACGCCAGCATACGTTGGCAGGATATGCTGCCGCAACCAGCAGCTCCTGCACACAGCGAGCATTAGTATGCCAGGTTTGCCCTGGCGTACTAACGGTATTGTGCCGACGTACTAAGCCCCGACTGTCTGAGTATGCGGACAAAGGTCACGCATAATGTATGTGTAAGCAAAGGGCAGCTTTCGTTAAACCGGCAACAAACCGTGGCACCTGTTTCGCGGTTCGTAGCCGGCCAGGAGGTGGCGGTTTGTTCGCGTTAATTTGGCGGCTCTACTGCATTTAATTCGCGGTATGTTGGCGGCTTGGAGGTGGCGGTTTATTCGCGGTTAACACACCATTTACTACCACCCCTGATATAGGTCTTTGATATGTCTGAAACCGTATGCACTCCCTTGAGGGACGAGTGGGAGGCCACCAGCAATTTTGATCGAATTCTGACTGACAATGAGCGCACCTGCGATAGCCCCATCGTCAAGGAAGACGAAGACAACCGCGACAACCGCGAAGACACCCAAACATTAACGATCAAAACGCTTAATTGTTTTTTTTTGTAAAAAGCCTCCGCACGGAAATATTGATCATTCTCAACACTTTATTTGATGAACATATTTATTTTACGAGGGTGCGAAAAGTACGAGCGCGGCATGGATCCGAACTCGTCACCTCAATTCTAACTGCAGCGCCCACTGTCACTGCGTCAACACCCTTTGTTGGGTTTGAGGCAGGATTCTCTAACGATTATACCCTGGGTATAAAGGCGCAGCAAGGTATAATCAACCGCACTTTCCTAGGGACAGCGGAGGATAACACCCTGATTCGCCCTCATACCGCGGGCATACTGATTAACGAATCCAACCTTGTAGAGGGTTTTGAGGCTTACAAAACAAAGTCTTTGACCTATGGAGTTTGAAGCACAAAATCCTTTCCGACGCTTGGATTTTCGAAATTTCGCAGTTCGTCGAACACACTAAACGGGCGCAGTTAAAAATTTTAGTTTTATTTGAACAGTTTTTCCCCAATTTTTCGAGGTTTGTCAGGATTTTTTCCTAGTATCCTCTACTCTGTGGACTTGTCACCGCGCAAGATTGAAAACTAGGAAAAGTTTTTCATCGTGAACTCTGCCTTTGAAAATAAACGGATTTGTTTCTGTAGTGAGAGACTTTTTATTTGAAATTTGAGGTGAATTTTTAGAATCTCAGAAACGTTTTGAACGGTAACGTAACATATATTCACTTATTCTTTCTTCTAATATTATCTTAAAATCAGCATAAATACAACTGTCAACATTGTTCCAACCATGTTTCCCGATCGCTTAGATATGTTTAGGTTTTCTTGAAAGCAGAAATGTTAATAGCAGAAAAATAACAGTTATTGCGAAAATGTTTTCGATGAAGTAGAGCGTGTGGTTTTTAAAATCTCTATAGCTGAATTTCTTATGCTGCTCTTGTAAGAACCACAGACGAGAAATATAATAGTAAAACGAAGCATTATAGGGCTTTTTCAGTCTCGGTAGACAATAAGTTGCAATATATCTCTATTCTGTTACCAACATAAAGCTGTGATATGTAGAGTGTAAAAAAATTGCAATAACGCTACTTAACTACGCAATATCCAGTATGTTTGCACAGTGAAACTGAGTCCTTCGCCTTTTCCTGGAATCCGAACACCCATACCAAATGGGGGCGGATACACTAACATAAGGGGTTTTGTCGTCATCGCGGAAATTCTACTCTGTTCACATAGGTCTGGTGCTGAAGTGCAGTGGATTATTAACCCATTCACGACCACGCCTAATTCTGGGTGGCTGCACGTTCGGACCGCGTGCAATATTGCGTCACCGTATACGGTGTCCCACCGGTGGGCCACTTTTGCTCGAATGGCACGCCACCAAAAAATCGATTTTTGTTTATCGTACGACTGTCGACGTCAAAATCATGATGCCAAAGTTTCAGCATCCACAAATCTTTCCTTCCAAAGAAATTACCTAAATTTTCAACTGTGTAGATAAGACCATTCACAAAATCATGTGAGTTCGTTGGAATCTAGCCGTTTGAAACATTAGTTATCGAAGATTATCAAGATAGACATTTTTCTGTTCTTAAACTGACAGGAAATGCTCAGTACAATAATATTTTTTCAGATTTCCAGTAATTTTTGCGTTAGCTACTCCCTCGCTTTTGCGGTCTATCGCATTCCGACGCGAGTTTTTTTCTGTAGTAAACATTTTTAGCATTCTTTTTGACATTTGGACGTAGAAAATACTACTCAATTGCTGATGAAAATGAATTTTTCTTAAGATCTTCGCCATTTTTCCTCGGCCACCCCCTCACCTCTCCGGTTCGGCGTCTTCTAGAAAGAGATTTCTTGTAAAGAGCATATTGAGCGTTTGTTTTTTACATTCAGACGTAGAAAATAGTTCTATTATTCCGTATTGACTAGCGATGATTAGTGTAATACCCGTTTCATAGATGTTCACTCGTTTTCTGCTCTGGCACGTCCCCATTTTCTCTTCTGCTCCTCTACAAGGTAGTTTTCACCGAAGTTGGAGCCTCGGCCTACGATGTTACACCAACCGTTACCAAGCAGGACTTCCAAAAAATTCCCTAATGATCTCAACATTGATAATCTTTAAATAAAATAAATTCTGTGAACAAAATACGGGCGAAAGAAAAGCCGATTCTCTACGCGGGAATGGTGCGCAGTATCAGTAATCATATTTCTGTGATATATTAAATAGTGCTATACGATCTGACCACTCTTAGATGTAAGGATTGTTTCTCGAGTAATGGGTAATAAGAAAAGATTTGCCATTAATTGCTTGTAAAAATGCGATCTGTACTCATGTTTGCGGTTTTCGACCTCGCTGCATTGGAAGGGTCAGATATATTGTAGTGGTGAAGTTGCCAGCGGACCACGAAGTTCATAGTCAAGTCTAGAATAGGTAAATACATTGACCATAAGTAGGTTCAAAAATTCCTTCATGTGGTGGAGAAATCGATTTTCGAAAAGAGTGTCCCACCGGTGGGACACGCGGTCCGAAGTGGTAGTCAACGCGTGTCCCACCGGTGGGGCACTCGGTCGTGAATGGGTTAAGAGATGAGAAGCGCACCAGACACCCATGAGGATTGAGACATTCGCTCCAGATCAATGACCTTCTCTTCAGCTATAAAAGCATGGCTGTTTCGGATTATCATGCTCTGGTAGCTGGCTGGTACTGAACCTTTCTTAATGTCTTGTTTTTTTTCTACCTAATTTCTGTCGGCGAATGTGCAGGGATTCGTTGAAGAAGTCTTTTTGACCTCGGTATTCTGTCGGAAAATGCCTATTTCACTCTGGAATTCCCATCGATTACAATTCAGAACATAAAAGATTGCTGCTATCGTGACCGCCTGATCAGTTTATAATTTCAAGGTTTAGACCGAGAAATAGCCGCGAAATAGCTAGCTCCTAAATATTGCTCGCCGCAAAATAGCCGCAATTAATGCTCGCCGCAAAATAGCCGAGAAATAACGCTTTCCAGGTAGGTATACGGCGCATCCCAGAGGCATGGTTCAAACGTCAACATATCCGTCGCTTTAATCACCTAAATTGACGTACATGGACCTCGTTCGGTCTCTGGGGGACCCGCTCAACAGCTGGCGGTCCGGATGGTGGCTCGGCGAGCCAGCGACGGTTGCGTCCTGGTTACCTTTGGCTATTTCTCTTTGTTTCTCGGTTATATCTCGGCTATTTTTCGGCTTCTTCTTGTCCATTTCAAGAAAGCCGAAAAATAGCCGCGAAATAGACGGGAATTAGCCTACCAGGAGCCCCTGAGGAGCTAAGTGGGCTATTTCTCGGCTATGTTGCGGCTATTCCTTGGTTAAAAACTCTCAGAGTAATGGGTTTTTGAGGTGAAAATAGGCAATTTTCGAGAAATTCCCAGAGTTGAGCATACTGCCTTGTATCGTTACTGTATGGGACTCGTAGAAATCAATTCAAAAAATGACTCCAAACTGAAATCGGATTACTTCGAAGCAGGTTATGGCAAAGCGGCGCCGTAAACACAGTTTTTGCAACCAATTTGCTTGCTACTGTTTCTAAAAATTGATCTGTCGTCTGGAGAGGCAGACTCCTGGGTCGTTTAATTATCATTTTGGATTGAAACGTAATGATGCTCGCGCACTACGAGAGGGGGGTGGGGCAGACTATCGGAAAATAGACCACGTTTTCCGATCAGGGGAGGGACGGCAGGGGCACCTGCTCTCCTACGGCGCTCGCTCCCACCCCTCCCGTGGGAATGCTATAGAAGAGGTGTAAGGATTCCACGGATAGCTGCCTAGGATCATAGAGGCTAGAAATATTATAGTAGTACAAATACACACATCACGGTTTCACCTCAGACACTGCGAGGGGGCAAGCGCCGGACAATAGAGCCCGATTTCGACTTGGGGGGAGAGCGACAGCAGAGGCCTCCCCCCAAGGGGGCTTCGAGGGAGGCCCCTGCCCTTGCCCGGCGCTCGCTCCCCCCGAGAGAAAAAGAAGGAAGAGATTCGAAGAAGTCGCAGAGGGCAGTTATTGAAATTGCAGATCGGAGAAGTTATAGTATAGGCCAAACGCACGTATCATCGTTCACGTCAACTTTTGTCCCGATTTGACGTGATTGTTCCTCTGATCTCTTAATCACGTTCTCAACCGGTTTAGAAGGCGGCTCACCTGAGAGAGTGCCGCATTCGGTCTAACAGTGCCGGCCTTGAAGGGGGACTTCGAGTTCCTATCAGGAAGGGATATATTTGTATGAGAGCGGACGACGCTTTTCGAAGGGGGAAGGTGACGCCAGTGCCGCGGAGCGGTGAAGGCAGTTCTCCGGGGCGGTGACGGCAGTGCTTTGAGGCAGTGACGGCAGGGCCTCGGGGCAGTGACGGCAGAGCTTCGATTAAGCCAAATTATCACTTCAGCGCTCGCTCCCCCGTTTGTGGGGGCAAGCGTCGGTGCTCGGAGGGTTGCACCCCTGTAGAGCTGCGCTATCCACTGCAGTGTATGAGATGTAAAGACGTGCCGCGATTAGACGTGGATTCTCCTGCGATCTGTAAATCACTTGCCTCACCGGTATGCAAGACGCCTCACCTCATATAGTGCCGCATTTGGTTCATTAGATGAGGACATTATGTCACTATCAGGAAGGAATATTCTTACATTCATGAAGGAGAGCGAACACCGCTTAACGGGGGGATGGCATCAGTGCGCCAGGTAAGTAACGCCAGGGGTCCATGCGGAGAGACCACTGGTAAGGGCCTAGTTATAGGCGTCGGTTATTCTTCGGCGCGGCAATGTGCAATCCAATAATATTGATCGCACCGCACCACGTGATCAATATCGCAGAAACGCACTCTCCCGCGCCGCTCGGCGACGAGAGCATAAACGACGCTATACACTGGCGTTTCGCTGCCGCTGACTTCCTAGGTCTTCTATTGGTGAATTTGAAATCTGAGCAATTGCAGACGTCCCGCGAAAACTGGCGTAGGCGAAACGCCAAAGTATAACTAGGGACTAAGCGTGGTTTCCATCGCGAACCACGGTCTAGCACAGCATTCTTGTTCATTCATTGGACTAAAATTTTGGAGACGACTATAACGTTTTCTGCGCCTACGATGCCTTTCATGTATACTGTGTTTGTATCGAAGTGCACAAACTCATGGCCCGCCACGCATACGGTGCCGCTGATGCATTCCGGGGACAAACGTAGTATGTAGAGGGCCAATAGAGACCCAATAGTGAACCATGAGTTCGAGCCCTTCGTTTTAAGCAGAGTATACCAAGAGCTGTGAACTTCCAGGTCTTCTTATGCGCGCATCCAAAAACAAGTATGATGGTGTCACAAAAAATGTCTTCTCTTAATTTTGTGTACAGTACATAGTAATCAGAAGAAGCACTAATAGTAAAGGGAAATTTCAGGAAAAAAGTGAAAGAAAGACAAAACTTTCGCTGTGGGACAGAATAAAGGTCGTTAAAGGCACAGTCCAACCTCAGAATCATATTTCTGTTTTTTTGCCTATCTTGAAAACGGTCTCACGCTGATTCCAATGATGTCTCTGCAATCGTTCAAGACCCCCTAGGGAAGGATTTATAGCCCCACAATAATTGAGCTACGGAAGCATGGTGTACGAGTTGTCTGAGGCTTTTAACTTCCGTCATTCGCAACTGATGTATACGAGCCGATATGAAAAAAGAGAGAGCCGAGAATGAAGGGAAGAACGGGGCTACTGGTCGGAAACCATCGCCGCTGTTGAGCTCGAAAGATCGTAAAAGGGGCGTTCAAGAGTGGCTTCCTGGTATGGGCGCCTCAGGGTGGCTTCCCCCTATATCCCGCTTGCTCGGAGGAATTGAGGGCTCGCATTTGGCAGGGGCTTTGTAGAGTGGGTCTACTTCACAATTATGTGGAACTCAGATTCCGTCCCTGAGCTTGGTCTGTGCCTTTAAAGGCACAGTACCCCCCTCAGATATGAATTTTGAGATTTTCATGTAATTGTGTAGAAGACCCCTCCTGTATAACACGTGCCAACTGCGAGATTTCAATTCCTCCAAACAAGCGAGATATAAGCGACCACCACAGGCCCGACCCCCTTCGCTCATTACCTCTTGCCCGGCCCCTAACAGATTTTCAAGCTCGATAGGGGCTCTATGGATGGATGAATTCCAACAAGTCGTCGTTCTTCACTCCACTGCCGGGCTGTCTCCTTAGGGGCTGAGCAGAGTGCCACCGCGGCGCGGCGCGGTCTGATGATGGAGAGCCGTATTGATAGATCGCCGCGATCTATCAATACGGCTCTCAATCATCAGGCCGCGCCGCGCCGCGGTGGCACTCTGCTCAGCCCCTTATCCTGGCTCGCTCTCGCGTAACGACTGCGAATGAAGTCGTCCACCAATTTTTCACCCTCCAAAATAAAGGCATCTTTAAAGAGCCATAACTCTGTCCTGGGCGATTTCAGAGATACCACTGTGATCAGCGTGTGACTCTCTCCAAGATAAGCATGAAATCCGAAAATCATTTTTTTCGGGTGTTCTGTGCCTTTAAAGGCAGAGGACACCCAAAAAATTATTTTTGTGATCTCATGCTTATCTTGGAGAGAGCCACTCTCTGATCACAATGGTAACTCCGAAATCGTCCGAGACTTCTACGAACGGGGATATGGCTCCTTGAAAATGCCTGCATTTTATGGGTGAAAATTCCGTGGACGAGTTGTCTCAAGCCACTATTTCTCTTCATTCGCAATCGCTGCACGAGAGGAGAACAGGGTTAGGAGATAGACAGGCAATGGACCGAAGAACGACGACATGTTGAGAATTCATCCATCCATTTAGCCGCTATCGAGTTCGTAAATCTGGTAGGGGGGCGGGTCTGTGGTGGGGAGTGAAGGAGGTCGGGCCTGTGGTGGTCGCCTATATCTCGCTGCTTTGAAGGAATTGAGAACTCGCATTTGGCTCGTGTCATAAAAGAGGGGTCTTCTACACAATTACACGTAAATCTCAAAATTCATATCTAAAGGTGTACCGTGCCTTTGATGACGCGTTGCAGGATTCCGACGTCAGCTCAAAGAACGCAAAATCGGAAATCTGCTCCTTGCTTTTCATTACTGATGTCCCACAACTCTTCTCGGGCCCTTGTCAGACATGACGAAAGGCTTTCATTCAAAAATATTAGTTGTTGTTGAGCGCGTAGCGCAGGCACTAAAAGGAATAAAAATTAGTTTTTAGTGATTTCAATATATCAGAAGTTTTCCCAAATCAAAACTATTCGAAAACCTGAATTTTTACTAAACTTTTTTTGAAGTCTTGGTTCTGAAGAAAATTGCAAGCAAATGGAGCTGGCAGAGGGGGTTATCCAGAAATGCTGTGTATTCCCACGCCAAATCTCTAAAAATTCTAGTGCAACCCCAAATGAAAAAAACATTATTTTTAATGCCCTAGTGAGTAATCCTTTGTTTGTTTTACGCGTGAAGAGAAAATCCTGTTCCTCCGAAGTGTTCGTTATTCTCAGCTCCGAATAGACTGATTTTTCAAATATGTGAGCTTCTAAAAAAAAATTGAGCATTGTTGTGATATTGAGCATCGATATACTAGAAAACGCATTATGCCAGAAAAAAGTATATGTGATGGCAAACGCAAGACTCAGTGTTCCGAATGTTTCGTCCTCTGAAAGGATCGAATAATTTTGATTATTGAATAATCGGTGCACACAATTATGTACCCGACTAATATTCCGAAGTTATTTATATGTTCAAAAAAATAGTACAAAGCCGATTTCATGTGTATTTGTCATCTCATTTCAACAGAATGAAAGCATTTTTTCTGGCCACTAGGTTTTTTATTCGGGGTCGACGTAAACGAGGATCGCGGCTCCATCGCGGCTTTACGGGAAACGCTGCGCCAACGATATAAATTCTCCCAGTGTGGTGACTGGTGGTATATACTTTGCTCTGTTTTTCTAAAAAAATTTCGTGCACACTGTTGTTTATTATCGTTTTTGCCTTTCTCATCTACAATTCTCATCAATGTTATTCTACTACTAGAAGTTTACAGGAATGTCGCGAAGTAAACATTGTCTGTAACAATTCAGAGCTGTGAGAATATGAGACTGAGACATTGCGATCGGTATTCATAGAATATGTTTACGAATACTATTTTGCCAATGAATTTCTCGTCTACACATATTTAGCGATGGCTATCGGCTCATTAGTTTGTTGCTCTCTAACACTTTTCGTGGATATGTGAGATGCGGCTCAACGAGCAATGTTTAGGACTGGCGAAAGGCCCAGTTCATCGCTGATGGGTGTTTCATCACTCATTTTTTTCCTCAAAACACACTAAAAGTAACGCACAGCACATACTCATCCGAATACATAAGAGACTAATGCGAAATTGAGGGCTAGATGATTTCGTTTAGGGAAATCATAGATTAAAGGCATCGTTCGCGCAGAAAATCGTATTTTATTTTTTCATGTTTTTGTGTAGCCTGGCCTCTCTAGTGAACGAAAATTTTGGAGGGACCCATGAAAACTCTTCATCTGTTAGGAAAAGTCAATCGGAGCACATGGTAAATATGAATTTGAGTTTCGCGCCATAATCGTTTTTGAAGTTTTACTGCGTCTGGAGGCCTCGTCACCGTCCTTTCCGAAGTTTTTCTGCATGTGGAGTTTGCGCCGTAGTTTTTTTCATGTAACACCGGCATGGATCGTGAAGAGACTTCGCGTTCACTGTTGGAGGTTGGCGCGAATTCGGTGCACCTATGTTATAGCATATGGCACCGAGTTTACGCCAACCTTCAACAGTGAACGCGAAGTCTCTTCACGGTCCATGCCGACGTTAGTTTGACGGTCGCAACAACATTCTATGAAAAAGTGCTAGATGACTGGTGTGAATGGGTGGCGGATCCTCATCCTTAACCCCTTCCAACCTCACAACCCTACGTTTTTGTCGCGCCGAAGCTTACCGGTGTGGTGTACCAGGAAACTGAGCCTGAAAATGGAAAATGGTTTTCAGCGCAAACGATGCCTTCAGAGTTGTTTTACATGCGATGAACAAAGTCACAACACCTGCTACGATAATGCCAGGCTCGTACATGCAGTGTCAGGAGACCGAAACCGTTCATGCAAGGGTTGTTGATTTTATTATAACCCATTCGAATGATGACGTGGTGGTTTAGACTCTAGCTATACGCGGGCAGGATCGAGCTACGCTACAGTCTGTTTATACTGGAGTGCGCGAACTCGTGATCCGCCGTGGTACTGCTATCGACGCGTTCTCGGCTGATCCCAGTGTGCACCGGCGAGGGTTGTTAGGGCATCAGTAAAGGTTCGGTTTAGTGTTTAGGCTAGTGTTGTGCCCCTCCCTTCTGAAGTTTTTTAATCTTATTGAAAAATTAGGGATTTTCTCGCAGTTTGATTAGGATTTTTTATCCCTCCCCTCCACCCTGAAAATATATTTGTGAAGGATGAATCGAGGTAACGCGTTGACTAACACTTTGGACCGTGGGTCCCACCGGTGAGACACGCTTTCCAAAAATCTATTTCTCCGCCACAAACACGGATTTGCAAGCTTTCTTATGATTAATGTGTTGAACTATCTTAGACCCGACTGCGGAATTCGTGGTTTTTCGGCTGCTCCACTATATGACAATATTCGAACTGTTTTGAAAAATATATGGATCTCAATAGAAAAATAAGAACAAAAACGCTTTGCAAAAACAATTTTTCGAACGGAATATGCGTTCTTTTTTATTTCGCTGCCATTTCTTAGCCCTCCAAGAAGGGAGATTTAGTTGGAAACACTTCCTGTTCATCTAGAAACGAGCCACTGCCTTGACTCCCGCTACCATGGCCCCAAAAAAACATCGATTTTTTGCCGTTTAAACCATTTCACCCACCTTAATCAATTCCACTAAAGGCAGTGTTCACGATGATTGTCGTTCCCGAATTCTCCACTCAAAACAATGCATTGGCCAATAAGGGTTACCAAAATTACGAAGAAACGGCGAGGAACGCACTAAAACGTCTTACTTTAGTGACATTATTGTTTGACCTGGACCAGTTGTCCTGTTGAAAGAACAAGTGTTCGCGGTGGTTGTCACCGGAAAAAAAGGGCTAATCAAAAATGAAGGAATATTTTAGGCAACATAGCATTAGTCTGGCTCTTAAAGAAAGTAGGAAGCAAAAGAGAGTAGAGATTTCCAAAGGACGAGCCCACAAAAGATTTCATTGTCACAACATCCAGCTCCTGTGAGAGTAAAGAGGCGGGTGAGCTTAAAAGGTTTCCCTGGTGCCGATGAATACCGGGGTCGGCCGAGAAAGCTGCGATTGCAGTAGTAGTCGACGACCCGTGGACTCTCGGTGCCGACTTTACGGGGCTATCATATCATGGATACGCGACATTGCGGTCTTAAAGGCACAGTCCAACTTGAATTTTTTTCTGTTTTTCTGCCTATCTTGGAAACGGTCCTACGTTGATTCTAATGATGTGTCTAGAATCGTACTACACCCCTAGGAACGGAGTTATGGCTCCTCAAAGTTTGAGCTGCGAGAGCGTGGTGGACGAGTTGTCCGAGGCTTGTAACTTGCGCGATTTGCAACCGATGTGAACGAGCGGACCTGAATGGATAGAGAGGCTAAGAATAAAGGGAAGAACGGGGAAATCGATGGAAAATCATTGCTTATCTCGCTACTGTTCAGCTCGAAATATCGAAAAAGGGGCGTGCCAAAGTGGCTTCTCGAGGTGGACGCCCCAGGGTGGCTTCCTCCTATATCTCGCTTGTTCGCAGAAATTTAGAGCTCGCACTTGGCAGGTGTTATATATGGCGGGTTTACTTCACAATTGTGTGCAAATCTCAAAATTCGTCCCTGAGCTTGGGTGGTGGCCATCGTGTATCTACACCCCTGAGGAGGCGGAAGAAACGTGAGAGGAGCGATGTTCCTGACTGGACGCAACACAAGGCTAGCCACTGTTGCGTCCAATCAGGAACCTCGCCCCTCCCCCTTTTCTACCACCTCCACGAGGGTGCTGATACACGATGGCCACCACCCCTGACCTTGGACTGTGCCTTTAGAGGCAGTGCTCACTATGAAAAGTTGCCCGTTTTCTGTCCAAAATGTAAGTTTTGGGTCCCTCTAAGAAGAGTGAGGACGGAAAGGCGAGGTGGAAAACGGCCGTGAAGTGTGTGAAAATCCTGTGAGCCAGCCAACCCATTGGGTCACCCCGCCCACGTCATATAACAGTTGTCCTGAGTTCGTTTCACCAGAGGAACAGGCACCGAATTTTCAGATATTCCTAATCGCGAAAGGTTCAAACATTCCAGCATTTACATTGGTCCCTCTTATTCTAAAAAATTTCGGTATAGAAAACAGAAAGCAAAGCCACTTTCTAGAGAATTTTGAAGCGCGAAACCATCTCCCGGACGTCAGGTTCTATGCGTTGTCTGCAGTCTCCCGACTCACACAAACAAGCATAACCGATTTTTTCAGAGATTCCTATAAACAGTTTTTCTCCGTTGGTTGAGTGTTCTGTGGGAACCTTCTCCTATTAGAGGCACATAGCACCCAATAACTAATCCTTGAGAGAGTCACACGCTGATCACAAAGGTTTCTCTGAATTCGTCCCACACCCTCTATAAACAGATAAATGGCTCTTCAAAGATGCCTAGATTTTGAGGGTGAAAAATCGGTGGGCGAGTTGTCTCAGGCCTGTATTTCTCTTGATTCGCAATAGTTGCGCGAGAGCGAGCCAGGATAAGGGCACAGTCCGGCAATGGGGTGAAGAACGGAGACTCGTCGAAATTCATCCATCGATGAAGCCGCTATCGAGTTCAAGAATCTGGTAGGGGTTGCGGCCCGTGGCGGTGAACAAAGGAGGTCGGGCCAGTGGTGGTCGCTTGTATTTCACTTTTTTGAGGAGTTGAGATCTCGTACTTGGCACGTGTTATACAGGAGGGGTCTACTACACAGTCAAATGAAAATCACAAAACTCATGTCTGAGGGTGTACTGTGCCTTTAGCTCCTACTTAGGGGACGTACTTACTCAAAAACATGGAAAACTGTGATACGTTTCTTAATCGTGAACACTGGCTTTGAACATTGCTAACTACCTCGACCTGGTTCGAACACGAGGATTGAAAGAAAAACAAATGTTCTCAACGCTTGCGATGCTATTAAGTGCTATTTCTTCATCACGATTTTGTCGTTTTCGTGACAATAATGTATCCTTTCCGTTTGTACACTTTTTTGCAGCAGTGTCGCATGCTAACTTACATTACCTTGTACTATGGGTAAAAATTGTATCTCCAACAATGTTTTTCATGACATTCGGCCTCAAACACCCGAATCATCCTCCGTTTCATTCATATGCATTACTAGGAGCTAAGGAGCTCATTAAAAAACAATTTTCGCCGTATTTTTCTGGGGAGCAGCCTCTAATGAAGGCTCGTTACGGTCATTCATCTTCATGCCCTTTTTTGTTCCTTTCTTTTTCTTCCTTTTCTCAATTTCTATTGAATGGAATAAACATCACTTTTCTTTGATACATGGAGAGAGTCCTGGAAAAAATAGACTAACTTATATGAACTGATACAACCGATAATCGAAACGCAACAAATGCTTTTATTGAAAAAAAAATAAGACACCTTATAATTGTAGCTAATGATCGTGCAAAATGCGGTGAGACAGTCTGAAGGGTTAGATACATGTTTTGCGCGAAATTATCGGATGCATTCAAATATGTACATATGTATTGAGCAGGCTCACAATTTCTCGTAAAATTTGGTTATACCTTCGGCGGTACGAATGAATCTGTCCGCCTGCGCGGTTGGCGTGCTTGTCAAATGGGAGCAGAAAAAGCATATTCGAACCTGGAAGTCGATCAATGGGAAAGCTGTTAAGGAAACGCTTTTGCGAAAACCGCACGACACGCACGCCGACCGCATGGGCGGACAGTCTCTGTCTAACAAACTTAAAGGCAGTGTTCACGATAAAAATCGTTTTTCTGTTTTTCCGCCTATCTTGAAAACGGCCCCATACTGATTCCAATGATGTCTCTGTAATCGTACAAGACCTTCTGGGAACGGAGTTATGGTCCCTCAAAGTTTGAGCTAAGGAAACATGGTGGACGAGTTGTCCAAGGCTTGTAACTTCCGTATTTTGCAGCCGATGTATGCGAGCTGACCTGAGTGAAGAGAGAAGTTGAGAATGAAGGGAAGAACGGGGCTAATGATCGGAAATCATCGCTCATCTCACGATCTCGAGCATTCATTTGTTCACGTCGGTGGGCGTGTGATGCGCTTTTGGGGTTTTCAATGCGCTCGAGGTTGCAACTTCGGGCTCTTTTGGGGCTCTTCCTGGCTCGTTTTCATGCGTTCTTTCGACGTCAACGTTACAGTGTGCCCTTCCACTACCCATTCCTGGTGGAAACTGAAACACATTTTTTATCGTGAACACTGCCTTTAAGCAAATTATCTTGTTGTCGAGACACGGTAAACAGTAGACATGAGCAGTCGAAGCTAGATTTTGAATGACTCTTATTCTAATTTCGTGTTCCTATAAAATTTTGCAGGAAGATTTATGTAATCGGAACCTCCTAATCTTACTATACCACGAGCCGAAAAAATTGAATAACCTTCTCTGAAAAACCTCGATGGAACGAATTTTTTTAATATGATGTTTTGAGTACTAGAAGAAAATCGAGTATTTTAACCTCTGAACCAGCCAAATTTTCGGGAAACAGACTATTTTGAGACCTTATAAGTGAAGCGAATATTCGAAAAATTAAATAATACGATTAAATGGAAATCCCAAGGAAATCCGATTTCAAAAGAAAAGAGAATCCCAATCGCCGATTGATACTTTAATTCGAATATTTGACTTATTGCAATGTTCGCGTATGATTCGCATGAAAATTTGATTTGTATCCAAACTAGTAGGCAGTCTCATATTGGTTTGGGTCTTCGAGTTTGCTCTCAGTCATTTGCATCATCACACTACTTTTTTCTCTTTTCTTTTTTTATTTGGATTGGCTTCCTAGCTACCGTATATAGAAATTTTGCCGAATCTTGTCGAGTGAGTGGACCACACGCGATCATTTGCGGCGTCCGTGCTGCATTCGCGACACCACCTTCCAGCGGAGTTTCTATCGCGAGCCGAGATCAGCCGGCGCGGGCTCGTCCAATCACTAGACTTAATTTGGTGAAAGCCCTCTGCGTATATGTACGTTCTTGCTACCTTCCCCCCCCCCCCCTGCGAGTCCTTTATGCATCAGTGACAAATTTTTCTTGGCCTTCATGACTCGAAAAATCTGACTGGACCAAATGTGACCTGGCAACTGTAATAACTAACAAATAAGCGAGTTTTCATTGATAATCTTAATAGCAGATTTCTCATAGTATGTCGGTATCAATCATGAATTTGTGTTGCCAATATGCAAGCCAGAGTATTGAACTTGGTACTGAATCCCTGTTTAAACATTGAAACCTATGACAAAGTGGGTAACTATGAAACTACACTGTGTAATTATGAGCTTACCGGCAAATGACATTCGATCTGATATTCTTTTGGTGTCTGAGCTCGTTTCCGTACCAGCTCACACTCGCTGAGAGGCGGAACCTTTTCAACAGCCACCCCTCCCACAACAAACTGCTCAACGCATTCCTTTTTTTTTACCCGGCTAATTGCCTCAGTTTTCTCCTTCATACACATTTTTTCAGACGGATTTTCTTGTCACAGTCTTTCAGTTCTGTGGACGGATAAATACTAAGTGATCCAGGGGCCCGGTCATTCTCTCTATCTTCATTTGTTATTCATCTCATACTCAAACATTTCACCAGCCGTTCCCATCAATAAAATGTGTTTGGAATATTGGTTTTCGGTGAATGAAAGTTTGTGTATGTGATTGTATTATCTAAAAACCCCTGCTCATAATGTTTTTCCTTGCTGAGGAAGCTGCTATTTGGAAATATCCTAGTGGATTCTGTGCACGGACCTAGTAGGACACACCACTTAGCGTTTAACATTATTACCCTACATAAGCTTTTGTAGTAATCCTATGCGTATTTTAGTTGCAGAATTTATCAGAAAAAATCGAGTATAACTCCGCGTGCAGATTGAGGACGCTGCGGACTCCGAATTCCCACGCAAACAGTCGCTTCGCGCTTGCCATAAGCCGGGATCATACTTCCTGCGACGAGCGACGTGACATAATGTTTCAATGTTTCATGACACAATGTCAACACATCAATATTGAGCGAAATTCGATATGCTTGATGTGCGCCGTGGCTGACCGCGGAAAGTATGATACCGGCCATAAAGTTCGAGTGAAATGGGCCCTCTCTCCGCTCTCAGAGAAACCTACTGATAATCCGCAACTGAGGTCTGGGTGGTCCTTGGGGGCACAATCCAACCCCAGAATCGCTTTTCAGTTTTTCTGATTAGCTCCGAGAGAATTTCACGTTGATCCCAGTGGTGTCTCCAGAATCGCTCAGAACTTACTACAACCGGAGTTATGGCCCGTCAAAGATTTTGAATTTGAGGGGCGAGAACTTCGCGGACGAGTTGTCTCGGGCCTTTTTTCTCGTTATTCGCAGCTATCACTCTCAAGCAGGCCACAGAATGACGCCAGCCCGAGAGCAAACGAATGAACATTGAGTTCAAAGACAACATCTCGTCCGTACTGAAATGGAAAACTTGTCGAGGGGCGTGCTCCACTTTTTTCTTCTCTGGGGCGTGGTCAATTTTTTTCCTCGCTTTTTTCCCGCTTATTTGAAACGGGTTGCGAGTGAAAAATGCCGGGTAGATTTTTTTATTGCAGGGGTAGCACCCGGTTATCACCCATGTAAAGTAGTTGCGGCACGTTTTTGAAGCTTCCAAATGCTTAAAGGCCAGGTCCGGTCAGATTTCAACACCACCGAAATTCGGGTCAGTTAGATTGGGCTGGCCTAGCTGAACATCGTCTGAACGTTTCAAGAACTCTGAGTCCTTAGTTCTGGTGCAAACAGCCTCAAAGTCAGGGATTACGGTATTCACAGCATGATAATCATGGCTGGAATGACCGATAATAACACAGCACTTTTGAAGAGTGAGTGGACAACCGCTAAAATATGGACGATGGCCACACTTTTCTGGATCATCGGCCCACGGAATTGGCTGAAATAACTTGAAGAAGACCAGTTTTTTACGCAGTTTTCGCATGTTCCTTGGGGTACCTGTAGCAAGAGCACCGATTTAGCGGGAAATCTCAAAATCGAAATTCTTCCCGAACCCTGCCTTTAAGCGTTATTATACAAGCCTTACGGTTCGGCTTACGTTGCTATCTCAACAACGTTCACAAGCGTTTATGCTTCCTTTAAATTAGCGAAGCCAGCAACGATTTGTTCGAGATCGCTGAGCTGATAGACTCCGTAGGAAGTATCAAAATCTAGCCAAGGTGCCGTATTCGGGCAATTGATTTGGAATTCGCAATAAGGGGTGGACGCTGTGTGGAAAGTGGGCGGAGACTACATGATTCGCTGGCCCAATAAGGTTTGAAAAACGATCATTTTGACTCTGTTTTGACGCTTCCGGCTCAGGCGATTTTCGGCCGGAGTCCCTTGTCGTTCTCCTAACCTGCTGGTCGGCTTCTGTTGGTGTCCGAGCTCCTCCACTGCGCCTAAACGGCAGCAGCAAAGGCCCGGAGATTTTGAGAACGTGTCAAACTGCCAGGAGGTTCCGAATCCTGTTCGGTGTAACTCCGGGCCGAGAATCGCCCGAAAACGACGTTTGCGTTCTACCAGGAGCCGTGCGACCCAGTTGAGGTGTCTTTCTCAACCACTTTTGTGTGCGTGTTAGCTGTCCTTAATGACAGAGTCTAACCCTAGACACGAAATCTGAGATTTTAACATAGCTCCTAAGGAGACTTAGCATGTGTAGCATTGGTGAAGTTCGAGATCTCAATTGGTCCGTATAGGCGAGACATAGAAGGAAGCCACTCTGGCGCTCTAACAGCGGGAAGCCATTTCGCCACGCCTTCTCAGATGGGTTCTCGAGCTTAGCAGTGGCAATATTAGCGGAAATTTTTGATCTGTAGCCCCGTTCTTCCTTTCGCTCTGAACCTCTCTCTTCATTCAGCTTCGCTCCCATACATCGGCTGCGAATAACGGAACTTTCAAGCCTCGGACAAATCGTCAACCATGCTTTCGCCGCTCAATTTTAGGCAATTTTCGAGGGGCCATTATTCCACTTCTGGGAGAATTCGCTCGACTTCGGAGATACCATTGGTATCAGCGTGGGACCGCCTCTGAGAGAAGCAGAAATCGAAGAGAGCTTTTTCTAGGTGTAGCCTCTGAGCGGATCAGGTGGTGTGCTTTTGGAAGGCAGTCGTAATTCATCCTGGATGAGCTGCTAATGATATCTTTGCTATACATTCATCACGAGAACCGCTGATCAGTCACTACCCTGCGCCTTCTCTAAGCAAAGATTGCTTACCGTTCGGAACAGCTTGTTAACCGAATTCACAGCTCACTGCGGCGTGGATCTAAGCTGTAAGGCGCGCCGCAGTGATGACGCAGTGGATTCGATCAACGAGCCTCGGGTACTCTACTTATTACTGGTACTTGGGTACTGGCGCCTGGCGTTGCTAATGAAACTTTCGATCCTTGGAGTAGCAGAGTGTTCGCAGACAGCGGCGACGCGTTTCTTTGCGTGGAACCCCTAGAGTTGCCAATTGCCGTTTAGAGAAGTTTGAACGTGCTCCCTTATTCATCTCGCGATTCTTACTCCGTACAGCTTTAAAGGCAGCAGACACGCTCAAAAATAGTATCAATTTTATGACATAAATCAAAGGTTTGGAGCTGGTTGTATGGGGAACTGATGAAAAAACGAACGAAAACTGTGTGCAAATAGAGGAATAACGGTTATTTTGTTATCAGGTGAAAGTGGACGAGTTTTACGGCGCGCGGTTGAAATAGCGAATATTAGCGACAAAACGGTTGAGGTAGAGAAGCCGATATACTCCTACAGTCTGTACTGGAACGCTCACCTCGTTGGAAGCATCAAAAACCACCTAAAGTGACCGTATTAGTACTATGAACCTGGACGAGTTTGTATTTTGAGGCGGGGTTGCAGAAGCTCAGGAGCGGGCCTGCAGAAAATTTTCGATTTGCTTCGCTGAAATTTAGTAGTTTTGACTCGTTTTTGACACTTCCAACGGCGTGAGCAGTCTACTAGGAGCCATGCGACTTCAGAAACGTAGTTATCTCAACAACTTTTCAGTGTGTGTCTGCTGCCTTTAAAGGCAGTGTTCACGATGATTTTCGTCCTCGAGTTTTTCACACAAAACAATGCGTTTGCACGAAGTGTTATTAAAATTACGAAGAAACGGCGAGAAGCCACTAAAATGTCGTATTTCAGTGACATTAATCTCTGGCCTGGACTAGTTGACCAGTTGTATGAACATGTTCACGGTGGTTGTCACCTGTAAAAAATGGGATCAGTCGAAAATGGAAGAATATTCCAGGCAAAATAGTACTAGGTAGGGTCCGAAAAAGACAACGGAGCAACAGAAAGCAAATAATTGTAAAGGACGGGTCCACAATTGATTTCGTTGTAACAACAAACAGCTCCAATGAGAGTAAAGGGGCGCGGTGAGAGTAAAGGATTTCGTGTTCTTCTGATGCGTTTTTCTTGATTTCTTCGTCATTTATGTTCTACCCGGGGGCCAAACAATCGATTTAGCTATCAATCTCAAAATCGAAGATTATCGTGAACACTGTCTTTAAAGGCAGTGTCCAAGATAAAGTTCGCCCTCGGTATTTGGCCGGAAATCGAAAATACAGGGTCTCATTGGAGCACTGGGGTGGAAAGAACGAACGAAAACGAGGCCGAAAGAGCCTCGTACGGCTCCGAAGTCCGCTCGCGCTAGCCCTTCCGCTCGCGGTCGAGTTTTCCGAGGAACAGTTTGGTCCGCTTCTACATAAGCATTAGAGCGCGAGCGCGGCTGAATTTCAGCATTGGGGCTTATTTGCGCACGCTGTCTAGTTCAGACCCATGCCCGCGCAACTGATCCACCGTTGAAATGTGGCTTTCAAGAAGGAGAGCTGATTTTGGATGTTTCGCAGCGTTTTTCATGATTCTTTCTTTACTGATGAAACAGCCAGACTCCAAACTTTCGTTCTCCGCTGAAAACTCGAAAACGATTTTTATCGTGGACACTGCCTTTAAATATGTAATCTGAGTATTGAACACGATTCAAAGATCAAACTTTTCCGATTTTGATCCTTTTCTTAATAATTTTGGCAGCTCGGTTGAAATGTTTTTATTCATTTGGATAATCGGATCCTCCAATTTCGAAGTCACCAGATTTCAAACTCCGCATTTTGTAGAATTAGATCGGGTTCGGACAAATAACCGGCTGAACTTCCGAAAGCAATAGTCTCTAAATTACATGGACATGTTTGGTTAAGATCAAGAGAACTCATTGAGATTGAAGTACATATACCGTAATTATGAGACAGAACCACGAAAATGCAACAACTCTGACGAAGAATGAGGAATGAGTGGCATGTGAATGTGAAAGGACCTTATTAAACACAAAAAACGGCCGAAATTAAAAATTTGATGAGCGGCAGACGGCTGAACGGTGGAATGTATCCAAAAAGTACACACCGCAAACAATGCTATAAAACATCAAATTGCATTTCTTGATGAATAATTGTGTCGTGTAAGCTCCGGGGCAGTTCTATTAAGCCCACATATTCGATAAACACCAGCAGCGAGCGGTGACTTTTTTGTAGGAATATCGTTATCGACGTTATATTTCTGCAAGGTCCACCGCTCCGCTGCTGGTGATAATCGAAATCAGGAGCTCACTGGAAATGCTCCAGAGGTTAACAGGGTCAAGCGGCTGCTTTTCCGCGGGACAACGAGAGGGACGTGAAAATTTCAAAAACGAAATTCGAATGCTTTCTGGGGTAGGGCGTTAATTTTTTTTTCAAAATATGAAAATCACCTTGCAAGGCATTTCAGTCAGGTAAGGAGGGTAGTGGTAATCACAAGAAAATTGAAAAAATAAAGTAAAAAGATACAAAAAAATCTTTTTTTCGAAAACTTTCAGCCTCCGAATTGTAGAAAAAATCATTTCGAGGAGAACGGATGATTTTTCAATATTTTTCGAAAACTTCGGTCACCAAGAGGAGGGGAAGTAACTTCTTGGGGGGTTCAGGACAACGGTCTTTCTTACTTTGGAGGTTAACTGTCTCGAGGTTACCCGTTGGTCGCACTTGACACTCGTCCCGTAAGGGTGTGCGAAGACAGTCGTTTGGGTCCGGCGTCAGCTACACTGGCAAATGGCTCATGGCTTGGTCGTGGAGACCTTCCGCCAAGGTCCCTAGGCTCCCAGTTTCGAAAGAAGGGCAGAAAACGGACCAGGAGTGACAAAATAACGGCTGCGAACAAGCATTTTGGTGTACCACAACCGCCCGTGCTCCACATCCGCCCCCTCGATATGAACAAATGAACAATTTAATTACAAGAAGGATCAAGTCAAGGAAGTGCTGATAAGTGAGCTGATCGCTTCATTCCACTGATATCCATCATCTTTCATAGCGGTCAATTCCTCCACGCTCAAAAATCACCGTAAACAACGGAGGACCTATCTTGGCTCAAAAACCCGACTTTCGCGTCCTTTTCAAGCGTGCTTCGTTATGTAGGGCACCAGGCCTTGTGTAAACCGTGATGATATTGGAAGTGAGATTTATCGTGAACACTGCCTTTAATAAGTACAGGCTAAAACTTGATGATGTCTTGCTCCAATGAACTTTGACTGAAAGAAGTTTGGAACTACAGCTGATCGATTCTGGACCGAACCAGGTTTCAGCTCACAACAGCGGCAAACCGCAGCGAGCCGTCTTCTGTCCACGGGGCTAGAAACAATTTTAGAGGTCCTGAATTGAGCCGGGGATGAGTTGCTCACCTGTGCGCGACGCGCGCGGCGGAAGCGTGCTGTTCTCTAGTTGTTGCTAGTACAATTTTACCATTGGCCCCTGAACAGTGCAACTACTTGAACCCAGCGGACTTCTGTGCGCGCGTAGCGTCTAGACGGCCAACTTGTCTGCGGCTCTCCCTTTTTCGGGTAATAAAAGCGGTGGCTCACAATCCAATTTTCGAAGTCATTTTTTTCCGGATGAGCGTGGTTTTTGGCTATTATTTTTGGACACATAGTTGTTCATTGAACCAAAAACTTCCGCTAATTATCTCTGGCAGTGTAAGGCCTCGCACACACTCTGTGAGTGCCGCGAGGTGCATTGAAATGCCGCGTAGAGTTGATGCACTCAATAAACACCGTCCCAAAAAAAATTCAGCAAAATGTATCGAACCGGGTAGACTCCGGCTGGTATTCCGCCGCCTTGAACCACTCAGCCAACCTGGTTCGGCGGTGTAGTTGAAGGAGCCGGTGATACAGCGCTCACCATTTTCGCCGTTTCAACCTTATTTCGGAAAATATGTATCTCATTATTTTTTCTCCACTAGTACACAGGCAGCTGGTAAGGTGTTCTAACAACTACACAGAAGGTAGTAAATCTTTAAAACCTGGTTGTAAGGGCATTTCTGGCAACCTGGCCTGGTCATTCCTTTGTGATGTATTATTCCTGTAGGATTCTTATTGCTCTCAGAACTTCACCAGTTGCAAGCGGTCCTGCTACATGCCTTTCAGCCTTTCATCCAATGTAGCGTTGAAGAGCATGCAGCACGATCACCTGGTACTGGCCAACTGAAAAATGCGTAGCTCTTCCTAATTGCCCCAGAATTTTCGCTAGCAAACATCTACAAATGAATGAGCAGACACTCACATCATTTTCCCTTAAGACCAATTAGATAACATGTTCAAAATGCGCATTTCATACTGTGTTAAGCGTGAGAATAAAATTGGATTCAATTTGCTTTCTCGCTGCATAGTGTTGATATGCTGTCGGAAACTACGTTCAAACTACATTTGCAGAATGGTGGCAGTTTCAAGTGGGGGAAAAGGTTCCATGGTTGAGGATTGTACATAACTCTCTTGGATAAGCTCTAAATAGTGCAGTGCGTAGTGCGTTCCTTGAATGTTGATACCTAAATTGTTCATGAATCACACGTCAACCAATGACGTTTTTCGCTGTGTTCATTCGTACTTTGGTACCGTTCATTGCATGCTTTTTATGCTGAGTACATCCTAGCGAAAACTAAGCAGGATACTGTGTGTTGGCGAAAATTGTGTCGCAAGTGTTTCTGAGAATTCAAAGGCCCTGTGCGACTTTTTGCACATTCCGAGGCTCCAAAGGGGCGTCTCACCGTCTTCCTCTCGGATTAATAACCACGAAGGACATTTGAAACAGTTGATTGAGGAGGAAAAAACAATAGTACAAGGGAACTTGCCTTTCCAGTAATTCCCTTGGCCTCGATGATGTAAAATTACCCAGTCTTGGGGCGATCTCGCTCGGCGCGATTCGTGGAGGCACAGTTGCATCTTGAGGACTGTGTTGGATACTCTATCCGGATTTTAGTGAAGATGAAAAGTTTCTCTGTAATATGATGCTGGAGGTCATACTTTTTCCCCCCGTTCGGCTCTCCAAGAGCTAGGAACTGACGAAGGCAGAGAGTTTAGGCAAACCGAAATTTAGGTAATCAATGAAGAATGGGTTTTTGGTCACAACAACCTTTTTCAAGACCTGCACTCAGAAGTACAAAGAAGCAATCCCTATTACTCTGCTGTTGCGAGGTCACCATCGCCTCTCCCCGATGCGGGGGAAGTTCCCCAGCTGTATCGGGGAGAATTACGTCGTCGTTCTCGGAAACTTCCCCTGCTATGTGTGGTTTTGCTCAGAAAACCATATCCGTTTTCCGACGTTTTTGTGTGAGATGATTACTCTGTTGATATGAAAGTTGTTTAAAGAGCATTTGAGTGTAGTGGTACATCCACTTTTTATTTTTTTTCTATCAACTGTCGTAAGTTGTTCTGCATCAAAGCGATGCAGTGGCTCACAAACTGCTTTCTCCCTGTATGGACTATTTTGTACTTCATCAATGTACCTCCTCTTCCCATATGTGAGGTCCATAAACAGTATGGATTGGTGCATTAAGTCCAACCCAGTTCCACAGCGTCCTGCACATTCCGTCTAGAGCTATGAGCTTTCCCGGCAGAATTCTCAAAGGCAGCGTTCACGATGATCATTCTCGGTGACTTTCCACAGTAAAATGATATGCAATGGGGATCTTAGGCTCCTACATACAATACCCGCGCTCAGTTTCGTAAATACGGGGAGCATTTGCCAAACTTGGCAAAAAAGCGACAGATGCTTGTAACATTTTTGAACGGATACGTTTTTAGATTCTGAAAACGCCATCATATTCACAGCTCAAATTCCTACATAACAATGCGCATTGTGGGCCGAAGTTCCCTAAAATCGCTTTGTGATCGAGTGAAATTGTTTTTACGGTCGTTTCACAAAAACGTGGCGCGCGGTCATGTGCGGCGAAACCTCGAGTGGTCGTTGTGAAAGTAATCGTGAACCTTCGTGACCTACAACTGACGGCCCTTTGATAACCTACCTAAACACTCGATGGCAGCAACTCCTCGCCCGTTAAACCCACCATTGCGAACTCGCACATTGCTCATTTTGTTTGAGTTGTCGTCGATGTAGAAAACGACATGAGCTCGGTTTTCAGCTTTTCTAAAGAAAGTTCAGTTTATCTCAGCTAATGATGGCGCTCAATATGTTCATGATCATCGGGTACTCTTTAGGTATCGTCAGCATTTTGGGGTTGGATATCCAGTACACAAAGAATAGGAAGCGTGGGAGAGTTGGCCACCGTTCACACTGTCGCTAGAGCGCGTTTTTCCTTTGCTTGCTCCAGATGAACGGGGCGGATTCATGTTGCACGTGTCGTCTCTGCGTGGCTAGCTCAACCAGAGGTCATCCTTTTTCGTGTAATGAAACCTAACCCAAATTTCTGTTCATGAAAACATCATGGGCTTTTTAATTGATTGATGGATCTTGATCTTGATCCGTGGACAAAAAAATCACATGCAGCTAAAGGTCCCGCTGGGAAGCCTGGGCGTCAGTTGCAAGCAGCGAGAATGTTCATGGATGTGATGATTATCGATTACGGCGTGCGATGCCGCCTTAGTATTTTTTGCCGTGTGCGATAGCAACCCTGAACTATTACCGGATCTACAGTGACCCGGTATTTTATCGCATACATACCTCAAATACGAGTACACTCTATTCAAATAAAGCTTTCCGTTTTGGCCAACGACGAGACCTTCCTGGAGAATCGAGGACTTTCACTCGGGCGTACTTTAAGCACATTTTTCAGAAGATGCGGCTGGACCACTTACCACGATCGCCAGCTCAAGTGAAACGTGTGGATAGTCCCATAGAGAACGACGATAGCGACACATTGACTCTGACAGCCGACGAAGCTGTGTTTCTACAAGCGTCATGGCGAAGGTGGGTTTCGGAGAGATGATAGTTTTGTCGTACGAATCTGACATCTACGTTTTCAGAGCAGTTGCAACGACAGATGTTGGAGCAGAGTTGGTCATTCGATTATTGAACGACAAGCGATCATTATTCAAATCCCTACTCGAAAGTCACACTGGTCACATCAACATCGAGAAATTCACTGTCGAGGTGGTAAATCGTGATTTGAAACGGGCAAAGGAGGTTGGACAAGGAGTGGTGCGATTTTTCACGAAGGTACGTCCTGCGCATTACTACCTTTGAGCAGGAGCGAACAGTAGCGAGCAGCTATGTATGTGCCCTCTGTTTCCGAGCCAATTTTACTGTTTCTTCGCGTGCGTGGGCGGAGCGAGGGAAGAGACTGCGAGAAAGTGTGGGGGAGGAGGAGACGCAGCACACGCGCGCGATCGACGGAAATAAATTCCATCCCGAAATAGTGTATGTAAGCTTGGTGTAGAAAATGGGCGTGACCGCGGGGGTGAATCGCGGTTTGCGATCGAAACTCCTCCGAACGTCGCTATCCCGTACGCCGCATGGCAGCCGCAAATGACGTCTGGTCCGCTTAGTAGACTAGATTGTGCGAAAGGGCTATGCCTCAACTTGGCGCGGCTAGTTTCCATTGTTCTAATGGAGACGGACGATTCAAACAAACCGCTGCTAACATTGGGCAAAAGGGGGAGTTCACAAAAGCGTGCTCCAGTCTAAATTTCGAAGAAAACCATTCTCTTTAGCGCGACCTAGTTGTTCAAACCAATTATATCGAGAATCTCAGGAAAGCTTCAAGAGGATACCCGTTTTTGGGCAAAGTTGTTTCATCAGGCGATAGCGTGTGACTTCGCGCGCGGTGATTAGCGAAAAGGAAACAAAAGCGCGCGGATTTACACGTTGTCGCATGATTAAACCGCCTAACGGCAGCCTTTGGGGTTGTTCGCCGCGTCGCAAGTGAACGAACGTCAGCCGCGGCCGCGCTCGTGCGCTGGACTACAATTAGAAAGTTGGCCCTAGAAGCCATCGCACGATTGAACAAGGCCTCGGAGGTGAATCGTCGCTCGCGATCAAAATCCCAAGGCCAGGTTTTGTCGCGCTTCCCGCACGGCTCGCCGCAATGGTCGCGCCCCATCCAATCACTCGACTAGAATTGGTTAAAGTCCTTAGACTCTGGTTCATTTCAAGTGGACTTCTGTTTTCGACGATCACAGCGCGGATCGGTGGCATTTTCATCGGAGTCTCCTCATCACAGTTATATTTCACCAACGCCCACCGCCGCGCTGCTGGTGATAATAGAAATCAACACGTCTCTAGTTATGATGGGGTATACGTAGGCTTTGTGTTCTGAGCCATACGTAACTATTTGCGTAGTTACCTCAAACAGGTTTACGAGCATGTGTGCTGCCTTTCGTACAGCCAGGCCTCCATCTTGGTGGTGGAAAGTTTGTGTTTCTTATCGCATTTCCGATCGTAATATATTATCCAACTTTGGATCGCAGCGGTTAACTAACAATGGAGCTTTTGCAGGAATAATGAACTATGCTAGGAGATCATAAGGAAGGCCAACATGTTCCTAGCATGGAAGAAAATACGTCATTTCTCTGCCCTCTTGTTTTCGAACGTTTGCAAGGGTGGAATATTTACTGCCGCAGCTAACTGACATTCTAGAGAAGAGAGCAAAACGAACTTCTGCAGAATTTCGCATTGCGTGGTATTTATACCTCCATGTAGCTTCATCGTTAAAATTTACAGCATTCCAAATTGGCATGCTTCAGAGAGCTGATTAATAAGGTAAAACGAACGTGCCGAAGCCGGTCCGAATGAGACTGTCCGTCCACACTGTTGGCGTGCGTGTCAAGCGGGCGCCGCAGAGGCATTTTTTTCAGATTTGTAATTCGAGTAGTAGAAACATTAGACTAATAGTAAATGGTATCACAGTCAGCGGTCTGCAGACGTAGGAAAGTTCATCGAAGAATGCTTTTGCGACGGTGGCTTGACATGCACGCCGACCGCGTGGGCGGACAGACTCTCTTCGGATGGACTCTAAAGCCTAGTTTTGACTGCAGGTGGTCGCTGCGGCCATGCGAGGGACAACTGTTCCTTTTTCATAGCGCGTAATGGAAAACCGCTCCAATTGTGATCGCTTCGTGGCAAACGTCCTACATCGCTGGGTCGCGGCGATGAAATCCTATGTTTTACTGCATCGCTGCTTTAAGAGCGATTCTTAATGGTCGCTGACCATAGCTCCATCGCGGTCAAAATGGCAGCGATGGAGCGATTGCCAGCAAATGACACGTTTCGTCTAATAAACATTGAACTTTCACATGACAAGATCAGTGTTTTCGAGTCGAAACACGTTATTGATGAATACCAGCCATTAATTTCACTGATTGACTGAATTTCTTCTATCATCCGTGGGCCGCTGCACTATGAACAGAATCGCTGCCGCTGCTACATCGCTGCAGCGGGTGCAAAATCGCTGCGATGAACAGCAGCGATGCAGTCAAAACTAGGCTTGAACTAAGAAAATTTCATGATAATGCTGTCTGTTGCGTGTGAGGGGACGGAATTGTTAACTGCTTACACACTCTGAGCGATCGTGTGGTTGCGAGATATCGTGTTCCTATTTTCAGGCACTGGAGTGTCTAGCTGAGTCGGATGCATCAGAGAAGATTCGTCAAATGAGCTTCAATCTCGGCGTTCTTCACTATCGAATGCGTGTCTGGTTTCAAGCAGAGAATTGGTTATGCGTCAAGAACAGCCTTCTTGCTGTGATCCTGGAATTGAATCCTATTAAAGGTGAGGCTTTCATTATTGCATTCGACATATTTTTGATCACTTTCCTAGTTTATTCCTTCTTCACATATACGTATGAATAGCCCTACACTGCCCATAATGGAGTGAAATTTCTTTCCGCATGCACGGACAAGCGCTGTTCCGGCACGCAGTGCAAGCGAAGTTGTGCTGGGATCACAGTGTCCCGTAGCGATTAGCCTTCGCCCTGACACGAAAATTTTAGAGTTGCGTATTGCGACGGCAGCTATTTGCTGCAGCGGACCGGAAATTCCCCCAGATATGGCAAGTACAGGCAAGCATATTCAAAAAAAAAGTTGTACATATTAAGACCGATAGAGTAATCGGATTTTGCTTTTTTCGAATTCTTTCGAAAACAGGTTTGACAAAGTTTTTGAAAAGTTGTCGTAATGGCCCAATAGAGGAAGCGATGAAAGTATAGACCGCTCAAGGGCTATCCATAACTTTTTATAACATAGTCGTATAATGTTCAGAACTCACAAGCTAGCAATTATGCAAACATAGGGAAAGAAAAATATGAATGATATTTAAACTACACGCATACAATGGCCAAAACTTCCGGGGAACGCATCAAGAGTTCGCCGCAGGTAGTCTCAGTCGATGACAGCCCATGCTATCATCAGAGCGGCGTCCAGGATTTTGTGTCTAGTAACACATGCACATTTGATCTCCGAAGTCTTCAACAGCAAAATACATGAACGCTTATGAGGAGGACAGGGAGCCGCTCCGCGTCTCACGCGCAAAGCGTTGGGCCAGAGGTGACCCGAAGCACGGGGCGACCTCATGATTGGCTGTCGTATTGATATATCGCCGCTATCGATCAACACGGCGACCCATCATTCGGTTGCTCCGCGCCGCGATGCAACTCTGCTTAGCCCCTTAGGTGCTTGTTACACACAGGCATTTCGCTGCAGCTGAGTTCAGATCGATTTCGTCTAATGATCAATTTCGAAATCTAATCAATTGTAGAAGTCCCGCAAAAATCACCAACAGCAACGAAAACCCTATGTATCACTAGCGCCTTAGAGATGGAAGCTCACTGCGCGTGGCGGTGTCGCCTGTCTCGTCCGTGGCCGTCCCTGCTTGAAAAAAAATGCAATGCTGGCAGTCAGTCTTGATTTTGTGGAAGGCAAAAGCACAGAACAGAAGTGGTGTCGCCGCAACTTGACAGAATTCATCTATGCTGATGAATGGCCACTAGACTGCCCTGGCCATGACTCCTTGAATTTATTCATCTGGAGCGTCATAGGCAACTGCTGCGGCGAGAGTCAGGGAGCGCAGCGCTGCACAAAAAGCGTTTTTGTTCCCAAAAAAAGGAAAAAAATTGCTTACTGAGATGGGGAATTCTCCCGCTGTGGCCGGACTGCGCGGTCAGCGGTGCGCTCGAGTGCGCCAGCCTAATCGATTACAACCGACCAGGTCTGTGCGTTATAACGTTAACGTGTTAACGCATTCACGGGTTAATGCTATTCTGAAAAATTAAAGATTAACGGTTAATGAAAAGTGCTAAAATCGCGTTAAATTGAACTCGTTAATTGCAGTGAAATTGTGGCTCTGATTGGTCCCTTCAATGGCAGTTTTAAAAACTGGGGCCGTGCACGTCGCGTCGGCTTGCGGCGCGGTCAATTTTTGCTTGCTGTGATATATATGGCTGACCTCGATGTTTCCCATTCCATTGTTTGTCTATTTCAGATATTTCTTCCCAATATCGAAGATTTCGAACTTGTCTTCCAAAAAGGAAATATATGATCGGACTCGGACAAAGTGAAAACCTGACCGCGCGCAAATAGCGGACCGCCACCGGGATGGGCGTTGGTCGAACCGGTTTCCGCTCGCGGTCAGTCCGTGAGCTCCCGCGGTCAGTCCGCGAGCTCCCGCGGTCAGTCCGCGAGCTCCAGCGGTCAGTCCGCGAGCTCCCACGGTCAGTCCGCGAGCTCCCGCGGTCAGTCCGCGAGGTCCCGCCGTCAGTCCGCGAGCTCCCGCGGTCAGTATGCAAGCTACCGCGGTCAGTACGCAAACTCCCGCGGTCAGTCTAGAAAGCACCGCTGTCAGTCCGGAATGTCCCGCGGTTGGTCCAAATTTAACCACGGTCAGCCCGCGAGCTCCCGCGGTCGGTCCAGAAAGCACCGCTGTCAGTCTGGAATGCCTCGCGGTGGGTCCGAATTTAACCACGGTAAGCCCGCTAGCTCCCGCGGTCGGTCGAGAAAACCCTACCGTCAGTGCTGAAGGTCACGCGGTTATTCCCGAGAAGTCCGGGTCTCTGCGTGTCTCTGCATGTGGCGTGCAGTCTACGTTATCGGCAGAAAATACCTATATGACGGACCACTTCGCGTCGACCACCATATGTAAACAGTCATGCTGAGAAGAAAAAGAGAGATGAAGGGAAAGAATTTAGTCGTGATAATGGCATGGTGTGATAATGCAGACTACAGATGGGGGCTGGTTCATCTTCAACAAATCGTTGGTGTCTCACGACTCCAAATCCACCGTGACAACACCCATGAAATGTCAAAATGACGCAACCGTGTTGGATTTCAACTTGGTGGGGAGAGGAGGATGAGAGTCAAGCGATTATGTACATGACATCAAAACTCGCCTAGATATTAACGAGTAAACATAAATATGTACATCACGGCTAGTCGAAAAAAAAATTCAACAGTTTCTCGTGATAAAAAGCGCTCTGTTTCAAAATGCACTGATTTCTGGCCAGATTTCTGGCCAATGTGCGGACTTCATTGTGATAAGGACTGTAAGCTTAAGGTTATCGAAAGCAGAAAAAAAAACAGAAGCCTTGCCAACGTCTCAAAAAGTTCATTCAAGCAACGATTCAGGGTTCATATTTTCTGTTCTGAGGGCTGCGAGTTCTAGCGATTATAGGGAATAAAGTACCGCTAAAAGCTTCGTAGTTGCTCTTTATACCCTATCATTAACGCAACTCGGCTCCCAGAACTTTATATAAGCATTTATATTTTGTAACGCGTAGAAAACCGATTTCGTAGCCCAGCATGGTTTTATTTTGTAGCTTTTTCCAACAGCGTCCGAAATATAATGTTTTGGCGTCAAGTTGCAGTTGCTCGAAATGGAGATTTTTGTTTTAGATGATTTTGGATAGATTCATTCTTCATCTATTTCAGGTCCATAAAATTAGCATCGAAAAGAAACTTCATTGACGCGAAAATGAATAAAACATGAAGCGCATAAAAAAAACAATCGCGCTATCTAAAGGAGAAAATTATTCCTTCTGAGCGACCGGGACGATGAAATTTTTGGAACACTGCGCGCAACTCCAAAAAAAAAACGCGGATATTGTGAGAGGACCACGGGCAATTCCAATATAAACAAATATTGAAAAAAAAATTAGTGCTATTATTAAGGGCTCTGCAGAGTTGCGGCGACAGGTGGCACGCCGCCGAGCGAGAGCTTTGGGGTGGGAACAAAACCTGACGCAGCGTTGAGCACCAAGACCTCGCAGAATTGCCGCGATGCCGCCGCCGGCCACGTTGTTCTTCCATTGCGTACAACCTCCCTTATTCGACGTCAATTTTTTATGTAACCTGTTTTTATTGCATTTTGGCTGCTATAAGTGTTTCGGGAATGGCGCTGTTTACTTTTCGTGGAAAGTAAACAAAAAGAGAGGGAAACAGAGAACTGAACGTAAGTAAAAAAATGTGCTGTTCAGCACATTTTTTCCCGTGACTTCAATTTGTTAACTTCGCAAAGATGTACAGCTATGTAGAAAGATCACATTAGAATAAAAATAGAGAACCTATAAGGCATTGAAACTGTAATAAATCTGGAAAACTATACATTTTTCGAGCATGTTCCAGTAATTTTTTTCGTTTTCAATGAAATCCAGGCAGAATGTGGTGAGGCGATCGAATGCACGAAATAACGAAGAAAAAGAAATTGAATCGATCGACTGCGGCACTTCCCGCCGGTGGCGGAAATGGTCCTGACCATTTCACAAAACGGATTTTAGCAGCCGGGATTCTGTGTTACCGGGATTCTGTGTTAGCAGCCGGGATTCTGTGTTACGCAGTTGTTTTCAACATGTCAACACTGTAGTGATTTTTTCCGCTCGTCACTACTTTTCGTCCTTCGTGACTGAAAAAGAACTGCATCATTTCAGAAAAATCGTACATACGTTTACTACGATTTACCCATTCACGACCGCATATCTCATCACAAGAAAGTGCTTTTCGAATATCGAGTGTTCTCACAACAATAAGGAATTTACTGCTGAGCAGTATCAATTTTTCTTCTGAACATCCACACCTGTCTTTATCTTCGGTCCAACAATCAGTAGCTGACGAGGTGGACTTCCAAAAAATAATAAACAGGTGGGCCGGCAAGCAATCCAAGAGAACACAGACTTTGAATTGAAGAGAGACAAGCAAGAAAAACACTGAAATGCGTTATAAATACCTAAGCATAAAATGCACATGATAATTACACTCACTTTTAGAACAAAACCACTCCCCGTGGCTGATCTCAGCCTCAAATAACATTTAGGTGTCACGCTGGCGCTCGATGATACGATAACGCGCTCCACGGCGAATGCGGTTACGGTGACACAGAATCCCGGCTGCTAAAATCCGTTTTGTGACCATTTCTTGCCGCTGTTCGCTGGCGGCGTCGCTGCGGGCGTCGCTGCGGGCGTCGCTGCGGGCGTCGCTCGTGTCGCGGCGGCGAATACACTTTGCGAGGCCACCACGTCGCCAGCCTCGCCCGACACGTCGCCGGTGTCGCCCGCTGCGTGGAGCTCCCCATTGCTCATCATTGCCCTGTCGCAGCGAATCTCGCCACGGTGCCACTTTTCAGAGCCCTTTATTTGGCAGAATACTGATATCGCGGAGCCTCATTGTAGATTGAATTTTTTTTTGTCAAAAGAGGCTACAAGATCTGCGAAACTTAGCAAAACGTGCTATGCACCAAAAGCTCACCAGATCAAATTTTCACGATTTTTTGGGACTATTTTTTCGGGAACCTTTTTGAACTTTTGCAGATTTCGGAGCCTCGTTTGAAAATAAAAATTTCAAGCTATCATTATTGTATTGTAACAATTGTTGCAGCAAAGTATCAAACGATTACATAACCTCCATTTTATTTCACGACCCGCTTCCCCTCTCTCAATTTTTCTATCCTAAACTGCCGAAAATGAGCTGTCAGACGTCCAAATATTAGTGTGCGAATTTTGGAAATTTTTAAAGGAAATTTCCAATTTCTTGATGTCAGTTTATTTGTCTGCCAAATCTGGGGTGGTAGTAAATGGTGTGTTAACCGCGAATAAACCGCCACCTCCAAGCCGCCAACATACCGCGACATAAATGCAGTAGAGCCGCCAAATTAACACGTATTAACCGCCACCTCCTGGCCGGCTACGAACCGCGAAACAGGTGCCACGGTTTGTTGCCGGTTTAGCGAAAGCTGCCCTCTGCTTACACATACATTATGCGTGACCTTCGTCCGCATAAGTATTTTCTACACTTGGACACGAACGACGTTTACGGTGGAAAGACGAGGGATCGGAAGGATTATACAAGTGATGCTATTTATTTTATTCATTAGGAAGAGCATTCAAAGGGAACTTCGTAATATTTTGCTTGTTCGAAACACGATCAAAATGCAATTTTTTAAATTTTCCTTGTAAATCCTAGTTCTCGTAATTTTTTGTGAGCTCCGTGAGTTTTCAGGACCACTCTCGAAAAGACATGTTAGTTTAATCATTAGCCTCAATCAATCAATTGCGTGTGATCTGACAAAAGTTTGCATTTGTAATAACTTTGTTAACTTTTTTTTTTGATATTTTCGAACAAAACTTTATTTAAAAAACAAAAAATTTATAGGAAGGAAATTTCGAGTGAACAAAAATTCGAGAATTTCTGGATGAATTATTTACAAGGTGTTCTTGAAAAAGTAACGCTAGGTGCGAAAAAGACATTCCGGAACTCGTCTGTGCGTGTATTGCACGCGACACGAGCATTTCGACGGCGCAGTTGCGAAAATCCAATGCGTTTCGCAATGCAATTGCAATTGCATTCGGAGTTGCATTTATTTTTCGTTTTTTTTTTTTTTTTTTTTTTTTTTTTTTGAAATTCGAATTGCAATTTTTAGCCATTCTCTAGCCCTTGTTCCCTGCAGTTGCACATGGATACACTTGCATTAAAGCATTATGTTGACCATTGCAATTGCATTTGCGTTTACTTTTGCAATTGAACTTTCAATTGCAATCGTATTTGCATTTTCCATTGTAATGTAATGCATGTTTGGTAGGCACGACGGGCTCATCCCGTCATAGAATAGAGGAGAAACGCTACAAAGTCCTACATAAGAGCCCTGCTAGGTCTTCTTAGCTACCGAAGTAGCATTGAGGGGCAGACGTTTCAGCTTCTGGAAGAGATTTTGAACTGATTCTGGTGCATGAAAAACCAAACAGGATGGAATGGATATGATGTAGCAGGCAAAAATCGGCAGTGAATCCTGTCACCAAGGTCATTTGGATATTGAATTAGGGGTTTAAAAATACTTTGAGCCTTCATGGCATGGTACATAATCACAAGGTATCACAAGGAAGCTGTGTTTAATAGAAAACTCAGGGGTTGGACAGGACTCGAACCTGCCGAGCAGGTTTCCTTAGTGAGGTAAAAAACAACTGGTTCAAAAGCCAAAGACGAGCTGAAGTTGCAGACGTCAACGGCAACAAAACCAATGACAGGCTATCGCATTGCTGAAGGATATTTTAGGGCAAATGTATCTAGTATGCTCTGTTCACACAAAATATTGTAGCGTCTATGTAGTTGCGGATTTTTTCAGCATAGTCGTGATGTGATGGCTGATCTAACACTAACCGATTTTTGGATGGCAGTCGAAAGAAATTACGCACCCACCACAGTATTTCGCCCACCCATGAGTTCCGACCTTTCGGAGAAAACCAGGGCACCTTCCATACAGATGGTAGAGCTCATAGAAATCCCAGGAACCCAATCAATGGCCGAAAGTCCGAGGACGACGCTCATTTCCACCGCATCGGGTACAGTTCCACTGATCTCACAGAAACCGAATGGTGTGATTCCCAAGCAACCTCTATGTGTATGGGTTGTGTAAAAATGAAATTCCCCTTCCTTCGCTTGCGTATGCGGAGTTGAGGTTAAACAGAGCGAGAGGGCGGAGGCGAGACAGATGGAGTAGCATCGCGTGCGTGAGGACTCTTCCAGAGTTCGATCGCGACGCGATGGGATGATAATCATGAGCATCGATCGTGATCGCGTAGCACGCCGATACATATTAAAAACATGCCATCGCGTCGCGCGGCGATCGAACTCTGAAAGAGGCCTCATGCACGCGTGATGAGTCGCGGGAATTCGGTTTTTCTATAGAGGAAAAGTGAAACTAAGCAAAAATGTCGTCATATTTTGTGTAGTGCCTTATTCGTCTTCACACGCGTAATGCCTATTATGCATAACATCTTGGTCCCAGCCTTCACATGAAACGAACGAAAAACTAGTAGGTTTGGGGCGTGTAGCTGATCTCCTAGCCGATGGATCCTTGTGTTCCACCTCGAACTCCAGTGTGATGCGACACAAATCAAGTCTGCATATACTCTGATTTGCTAGCTGCATGATCAATGATATCAGGCCCTGCGACTTTGTTGTGATAGATTCTTAGAAGTGTCGAACTGATCCCAATAAAGGTAAAGAACTTTGATTTTTTGAAGAAATTTAAAATTCGAATTTGTCATGCAATTTTTCCTAGCGAGGGAAATTCTTCGTCATTTCTCAAGAATCCAAGTCACCGAGATGGGTGGGGCGTTTCAAGCTTCACCGAGATCCAGGTAAACGATCTGGTCGGACTTTCTGTAGTACCTGAACTTGAAGCTTGACCGTATTCTTCCTGAAAGTACCACGCCACCCCTCTAGTATTCAACGGCATGTTCGGGAAGTTTGGAGATAGCTGCGGTACAAGCAGTACTGTAGATGACACAGTTCTGAGTGCAGGTTGGTCACCTTAGGCCTTTCAAGCATTTATAAGAGAGCATAAGTGAGTGATTGTTCAACAATCTGACATGTTTCTCAATGTGCTGGTGTTCTAAATTTTTCAAACCAGATGTTCAGTTTGAACTCTCCTCCGGAAGCTAGAACTTCTGCCCATCAATGCTTCATACTTCAGTACCTAAGAAGACTTCGCCCGGCTCATTGTGTACCGCACCTCCTCCACTGTATGACGGGGTGAACCCGTTGTGGCTACCATAGGTTCATTAAACTATAATTATATCAGCAAATGCAAATACAATTGCAATCGAAAGTTCAAATGCGAAGGTGAACGCAAATGAAATTGCAATGCTGAATGTAATGCTTTAATGCAAGTGTATCCATGTGCAACTGCAGGGAACAAGGGCTAGAGAATGGCTAAAAATTGCAATTCAAATTTCCCGCGCGAAAAATAAATGCAACTCCGAATGCAATTGCAATTGCATTGCGAAACGCATTGGATTTTCGCAACTCCGCCGTCGAATTGCTCGTGTCGCGCGCAATACACGCACACTCGTCGAGTAATGCATAAATTCAAAGAATGTCCTGCATTCAACTGAAATGGATAGTTAAAAACCTATAAGAGTGATGATAAACTAGATAGTCTATTTTCGTTCTTGAAAAAGAATTCTATTGTTTTTTTTTGGAAGTGTGCAACTCAAGTCTGGCGTCCGAGATTGGGGTAATGGTGTGGTTTCGGTCATTGATGCAGTTGAATTTGTGAAGTGTTTGCCGTCTTCTCAAAATGAAACTAATCCACCGCCCGCAGTTAGTGCTGAAAATATATAGAAACACTGTTACACATTCATATGCGCATCGTTTAAGGAAAAGATTTTGTACAAATATTTCAAGGTAAGAATTTGAAACACTTCGAGTGGCTCTACCAATGCACCAAAGCAACTGCGTCGCGGACCCTCAAAAAAAAATAAGAGGCCACGATGGCACTGATCTGGCAATGAAAGAGGAGTATTAGAATCTTGCAGAAAAAGGAGAACAAATTTAGTTGGTTCAGAAACAAGTTCGCATTTCTTTCCCACAAAACTCGCCCGATACGCCCCGACTAATGCTGATTAAACATTACTAAAGCATCAAATCACTTGAAAATCAGTGACTTGGAAAATTTTCACTTTTTTGCACTAAAAAAATTGTGGAAACCCCTTCGAAACGCGAGCAAACAAATAATTTACTGCATACTTCTCATAGCCTGTGTTATGCAATGAATTATGAAAATGAAACTAACCTGATAATAGCAAAGCGAATGAATTCCGGAAGAGAATAAACAAAAGCGGGAGAAGTGTCGGCGCTCGAAAAAAAAATTAACAGCTGATTGGGAGGGATTGATTAGTGCCACCAAAGAAGACGGCCAACGTGTTCCAGCAATGATCCCTGCTATGTTTTTGATCCCTCATCGCCCGTTTCCCCGACGGAAGCCGTTAAAAGACTCTCCCTTGGAACACCTTTCAGTTTTAAAGATAGG
This sequence comes from Aplectana chamaeleonis, assembly GCA_029168955.1. Taxonomy (NCBI): domain Eukaryota; kingdom Metazoa; phylum Nematoda; class Chromadorea; order Rhabditida; family Cosmocercidae; genus Aplectana; species Aplectana chamaeleonis. Next base: position 340,240 of record JAPDOI010000420.1, read on the forward strand.
GTGACGTCCTGGATCAAAATCGCTAACAGTGCTATCAAACTTCCTTAACCCTCTGCATTAATTAAACTCGTACTTGCCCTCAGTATAGATGGTCAAAACTGTTCCTACTGTATCTTGCTAACCGCATCCAAAAACTCCTCGGGAGGAGTTTTCCGTTAACCGCCAGTTCCTCTCGCATTTCAGCACTATTTCCGTGCTGTCTGCGAGAGTATGTTAAGCGCGAACTTACCGCGAGGATGCCACATGGCGGAATTTTAGAGAAAAAACAGACCTGAAAACGTTTTGAAAAGGCTATTTTTCGTAACAAAGGTTACAATTGTCGCTTTTTCGAGGCGTTTTCATTGGAAGTGTATAAGAGGCCTACCACTGGGGGATGTTAGGGTGAAACTAGAGCGAGTTCTCTCTTAACTATCAAGAGTTATCATTACAATCTGGTGTGGTTAAACTCGCGTTTAACGCGAATTTAACTCCTGTTAACTCGCGTTTAACACACCCAATTACTACCACCCCTGAATTTTCGACTTTTCATTTTTCACGATAGTGTGGTACTTTTTTCCGATTCGATTAATTTTGTTCCTTGGGGAAATGAAATGGAGGTCCTTTCCGACGCCATTTTTCTTCCACCCGAAATCGGTACAAGCCCGTCGTTCAAAATAACTACTTACCCTCCCTGTTAGAACAGACATTTCCCTTTCGAACAAATAGGATGCGGATCAAAGGCGAAAAGTTCTAACACTTGATGCGCAACTTCCAATAAAAAACGCTACGATCTTATGTCCGGCAAAAAAGCAAATGCTTCTCATAAATAAATAAAAATTTAATCAAAACTAGCGTACCTGTAAGAAAATGAACAATTCGTGTATGTGAGAAACATCAGTTAAGAGGAATAGTTGAATAGTTGGAAGATAGAAGAAGGAATAAAGACGGAGTTGTGCTTAGCGTTGCAAATAATTTCGGCCGCTGCTGGCCACAAGCCAACAGCAGCGGGGCGCTGATTAGCTATGGGGCGCGACATCTCGGTGTCAGGCGGTTTGTTACGTGCCTTGACCTGAATCTGATTTTTCTACCTGGTTCTTATGATCCTGTCCCTGTGGTGGAGGAACTATTTACTTTTTCCACATAGAAGAAACATTCGGAAACGCAAATTATTGGCTTTTTTGGGCAATCATCCCATTCATTCGGGAATTAAGATCATTTGTACTATTCCAAAGGTGGAAAAAGCTTCTCGAGCAATCGGCCAGTTCAAGATGAGGAGACTCGATTTCTCTCGCAAAAAATGCCTGATTTCTCTCGAGTATTACTCGAAAACTTTCAACAATAACTTTCAAAGTAGCAACCGAAATATTTCCACGGATCGAATTGAAAGCGAATGAAAGATAAAATAAATAATAATAATAATAATAATAATAATAATAATAATAATAATAATAATAATAATAATAATAATAATAATAATAATAATAATAATAATAATAATAATAATAATAATAATAATAATAATAATAATAATAATAATAATAATAATACTTACTTACTTGACTTAATCGGTTGGCTTTCGCCTGACGCGGTCATTCCGCATCTTCACCGAGGTGTGCCGTCCTAGTAGTCAGCCGTGTCCATTTTTCACGGTCTTCAGCCACAATTTGAACACATTCCATCCAGCTGTCACTATTCCATTTCCCGCGAAACGAAACATCGCGCCTGAACTGTCTTTCGATGCCGAGTGACTTTAAATCCTCTTTAACCACATCCGTCCAGAACTTTCGCCTACGCCCAGGTGGCCGTTTCCAGACAGGATTTGGAAGCATTTTTAAAGCGTGTTGTACGAGACGATCCGGCGTTCTTCTTAGTATATGCCCGAGCAGTCGAAGTCGACTTTCCATTGCTGCTTGAGATGGCGTTAGGAGATGCTGGCACCTCCCTCGTGTCAAGCGTTGATGTACTGCGTCGATTTCCTTGTAAAGGTCTTCGTTATGGCATACACGCGGCCAGAAATATCCAAGCAAACGCCTAAAAGCTTCCTCTCCGTGCAATCCAACCTTTCCATCTGCGTTTTCGGTGCTGCCCACGTCTCCGATCCGTACATCATGATAGGGCGAATAGCGGATAGGTAGACGCGCAACTTGACTTCCTTCGCGATGGTGGTAGACCACAAACACTTGGTTAGAGAATTGAATGCAGACGTAGCTTTCGCACATCGTTGTCGAATATCCGCTGCATAACTACCATCGTTCTTCAGCAAACAGCCCAAATAACAGAAATCGTCCACCAGTTCGATACGTTGTCCGTCCACACAAACTCCAGTTGAAGGCCTCTGAGAGACCCACATCTGCTTGCATTTGTCGGGACGAAGACGAAGTCCATAGGCTGCGGCATACTTCGAAACGAGGTTCACAATCCTTTGCAGTTTTGCGTTGTTTTCAGCGAATAACACAATGTCGTCGGCGTACTCCAGGTCGACAAGGGAGCGTCCTGATGGTGTTAGGATCACATCCGCAGGAAACTGTTCTGCAACTCTACGCGTGATGTCATCAACGGCGAAGTTGAAAAGAAAAGGTCGTGCAACGGCTCCTTGCCTTACTCCTGTTTTCACCTCGAAAGCTGACGTAAATCCGACAGGTGTACGAACTGCTGCTGTTGTGCCTTTGTTCATGTCCTCGATTAACCGAACATACTTTTCCGGGACTCCATCGGCTCGCAGAGCATTGAGCAATCGATCACGATGAGGAGAGTCAAACACGGCTTCAAAGTCCAAAAAAGCAAGCTGTAATGGCTTCGAATACCGCTGCCACGATTCAATTACTCTTCTCACGACGAACACTTGGTCGATGGTCGATCTTCCAGGTCGAAAACCGGCTTGCTCATCTCTGGTCGTTCCTTCACGATGTTTGATAAGTCGCTCGAGAATGATACGTTCTAAAACCTTGTACATGACACGAAGTAGAGAGATTCCTCTGTAGTTCTTAGGATCCGTGACGGATAGCTTCTTGTGAAGAGGTACGATGATCGCATGTCTCCACGAATCGGGTATCCTTTCGCTCATCCATATGGCACGGATGGTGTTGGTCATTTCACGAATCCCAGACGGAGGAAGAGCTTTCAGCATTTCAGCAGTGATGTTGTCATCTCCACCTGCCTTTCCATTCTTCATTTTCCGGACACAATCCAAAACTTCAGACTCAGTCGGCGGTTCCTCACTGACATCGTAATGTGCTCTCTGAACATGCGGGAGCTCAGGTACTGATGGCGCTGGACGATTCAGTAGTGAACTGAAGTAATCCTTCCATATTGGCAGCGTCGCATCACCAACTGCAACTCCATTGGTAGTGTTCAAGACAGGAGAACATCTCTTCATCTTCCCGCTATACTGTCGCAGCAACGTGTAGGCTTTCCTCGGATTCTTCTCCTCCCAAGCCTTCTCGAACTCCTTAGCTCTACACGTCCACTCTCGTTCGCGGTCACTTTGAAGCTGCCGACGCAACTTCCTCCTCAGACGCTTCTCCTCCACGAAGTTTCCTGCAGTTCGGAGAGCACATACTCTGTTGTAGGTAGATGTTGTTTCTTCTGAGACGTAGGCGAACTTCTTCTTAGGCTGTACAACCGGGAGTGCCTCTTTCGAAGCGTCCTGGATGCATTTGACAAAAGAATCCGCGTCGCAAAGTTTCTTCTTAGTCCGTACTCGATGTGAATAGAAACGCGTTGTCGGAAATTCCTTCTGCACTCTTCATCTCTGAGACTTGTCATGTCAATCTTCTGGAGAGGCTGAGCCCTCGCTTCCTCTTATGAATCCTCGCAGTGAAGTTCAACAGAACAGGACGGTGATCCGAATCGAATGCGACATCCCACACAGCTCTAGATCTTCGAATGTCCGATACTGGAATATTCCTCGTCAGGACATAGTCAAGCTGTAGTTTCAAAGTTGTCATCTTCCGCTTCCGCTGCTCTTCTGGAGATAGCCGGGTTGGTCCCTGCCACGTAAGCTGATGGCGGCGATGATTCCTCTTGAATGTCGATGCAATAATCAGACCACTGCGTTCACAAAAGTCGACAAGGCGGTAGCCATTGTCCGATGTTTGCTCCACTGGGTAGAACCATTTACCGAGTACTTAGGATTCCTGATCAAGTCCCATCTTCGCATTTGCGTCAATCCCCACGACAACAGCATGTTGACAAGGTATCCTGGCCAGCAACGTATTGAGTTCCTCATAAAACGCACCCTTCGAATTGTCTTCGGCGGTTTCAGTGGGCGCATGAGCACTCACTATCCACAGATTGAATCCTCTGTGATCCCGCAGTCGTACGAATGCATTCCGACACGACGTTGAGCCGAACTCCTTGACCATACCATTGAAATCCTTCCTTACAGCTATTGCACAGCCTCCCACTCTCCTATCGTCAGCGTTACCGCAGTAGATGGTGTACTCTCCGACGCTGATGACGGGTCTATCCTTGAGGCGGGTTTCCTGCAAAGCAGCAAACGGTGCATGGAAATAGCTCAGAAGTCTGGATAGCGCAGTTTTTTGGATATCACTCGACAGCGATCGACAGTTTAGGGTGGCGAAATTGTGGCTTGTGGCCAAAGACTCCATGACTCCCTAGGTACGGATCCTAAGGTGTTATGGACCAGAGGCCTTAGTGTGCCGGACGGCGACACCTTTATGCAATGTGCGGGATACTTTCGCGATATAGTTGTGCACGCTATATCGCTCGAACGTTCCCTGTGTACACTCAAACGTCTGCTGGGTTCAGTAGAAGCAGGGGCACCAACGAGCAGGTACCAACAGACTTGTATACACACCCCCACTAATAATACTAATAATAATAATAATAAGAATAAGAATAATAATAATGATGATAATAATAACCTCTCAAAATCGTAGGTTCACTGAGCTTCATTGATGATTCTTGATGTAACTGTATATGAACGCTCAACTTCTTACAACCTTACTGACACGACGTTTCGGGCCTAAGCCCTTCTTCAGGTCCGCTGAAAACATTGCAAAACAATCCGCATCACCACTACACAGCAACTTCATTTTGGTCCCCTGCTCCATCGTGACCGCTCCCCTCCCTTCCCCCTCGGTGTTTCCAGTATAGTGTCAGGTCGGCGTTAGCACCCTGCTATGTTGCTGTGTAGTGGTGATGCAGATTGTTTTGCAATGTTTTCAGCGGACCTGAAGAAGGGCTTAGGCCCGAAACGTCGTGTCAATAAAGTTGTAAGAAGTTGGGCGTTCATATAAAGTTATATCAATAATAATAATAATAATAATAATACACACACACATACATACACAATAGTAATAATAATAATAATAATAATAATAATAATAATAATAATAATAATTATTATTATTATTATTATTATTATTATTATTATTATTATTATTATTATTATTATTATTATTATTATTATTATTATTATTATTATTATTATTATTATTATTATTATTATTATTATTATTATTATTATTATTATTATACGAAAATAATTGAAAATTATAAAATTATAAATAATATGATTAATACGAATTCTTATTTAGAAGAACCAATGAATAATTAGCGGACTAATATGTTATGCAGCGTGTGTGGCAACTCAAGCAGAAGTGACGTCATATGTGAACGTGTTGTGAATGTTCTTGAGTTACAGACAACGGACTAAAAGCCGCGCCGCTATGCCTCTCACGGCCGCTGATTTTGCGATACACGCGGTCCGACCGTCGTTTCTTATCGCGGTTCGACCGCGTCCAAGCGCGGTTCGACCGCCGGTAAAACTTGAACGCGGTCGGAACGCGTTTCGACCGCCGCATTGTCGCGGTCAACTTTATTTCAGATAGTTGCCCGCGGTCAGGTTTTCTCTTTGTCCGAGGGAGCCAACTCTCTACGGTTGAGTAAGCTATCAAATGAGGGTTGGGAGCGGGGATTGCAGGCCACTAACTTTCTAACAAGCAGCGCACGCTCTGTATGGAGTGCACCACACGGCGCACACTCCACATGTACACTACTCAGTTTCTACCACGTGTCGCACGCTCTACAATACCTACCCTGGAACTTCGCAAAAAGCGTGTTTTTTGCGCCCCTTTCTCAGATATTTGCCGGGTCCGACCCCAGCCTGAACGGTGTCCGACCCCTGATTTCTGTCGGGTCGGACCCTTCCTTTCTCCCTCCACGTCGGCGTAGTTGCCCGACGTGGGGGGAAAATAACTTTGCCCGACGTGGGGGAAAATGCAGGTTTTGCCGGACGTGGGGGGGGGGGGGGATGCAGAGGCTGTGACGTCATCAATCTGCGATTCCACGCTTCGGATCGCTCCGCCTTAGCTACCTAATAACTACGTTAAGTAGCTAAATGGTACGCGATCATTTCCTAAGCTTTCCCCCTACTCTTTCATCAACCAAACCACCTTTTCCTCTTCGTACTGCCGTGCTGGACTCTATTTCGTTGTGCTGCTTCCTACCAGCGTCTGCTCTTCCTAATTGCGTCCTTCCCGCTGCTTTGATCTGCTTCCAGTTCGCCTTAAGCCTAGTTTTGACTGCATCGCTGCTGTTTTTCATCGCAGCGATTTCACACCCGCTGCTGCAGCGATGTAGCAGCGGCAGCGATTCTGTTCATAGTGCATAGACTCACGGTTGATCGAAGACATTCAATAAATCAGTGAAAAACAATGACTGGTAGTTATCAATGACACGTTTCGACCAGTAAACACTGATCTTGTCATGTGAAAGGGTCAACGTTCATTAGACGAAACGTGTCATTCGCTGGCAATCGCTCAATCGCTGCCATTTTGGCCGCGATGGAGCGATGGTGAGCGACCATTGAGAATCGCTCTTCAAGCAGCGATGCAGTAAAACATACAATTTCGTCGCCGGGACCCAGCGATGTAGGACGTTTGCCACGAAGCGATCACAATTGGAGCGGCTTTCCATTGCGCGCGATGAAAAAGGAACAGTTGTCCCTCACATGGCCGCAGCGACCACCTGCAGTCAAAACTAGGCTTTATTCGATGAATTATTAATCGTTTTGGCCCCCACTTGTCCAATATAATTCATTAACACTTTCATATCGTTTCAGCTCATCTATACAGTTTTCCCATCACGTTCTTCCACCCCCATCTAATCTCTACCGTAAGAAATAATCAATTAACAACATTTATCAACAGATGTTCATAACAAAACACATAAAAACAACCACTCGCACGAACCCAGATTTCATAAACAGATCTATTCTTGCGCCTGCTAGCAAAAAATCAATACATAACAAACACTTAATAATAATTCACAGGGTCCAAAAGACTAAAAAAAGCACTGAAATCTATCAGCAGAAGAATCACACGGCACATAAAAATGACACCCGACGGTCTCGCAGGATTACGAAACCTATTTACAGATCTTTTTCAAGACAGCACACTGACGTTTTTCTCTAGAATTCCAAAAATATATCCGAACTCTTTAGGGCTCTTAGCCTTCAACATCACCAATGAATTTTTCCAGAATATTCGATATTCCGATGGAAATGTAACGCTGGGAGACCGAAAAAAGTTCAGATGTGCTATACTGCAAAATAAACTATTCAAAGTATCCTAAGCTCTCAACTATACAGACATAACCATATTTACACGAGATCACATTCACACTGATTCGGGAACTATACTTTCCCGCGTAAAGCGTAAGAGGCAGGTGCAGGCAACGTTTTCCTTTTCTGCAAAAATCATATGATTGCGAAAAATGATAATTCAGATGAATTGCCATGTTCCAGAACGCATACCGGTTTCGGCAGAAGCTGGTTCTTCGAATTCTCCCTGTATTGCCTTATATCGTTCCTAAAAGTCATTTCTTTACCCAACACAAAAATATTCTATGATTGAGTGGAATTGCCTAGTTCGTGTGTGCGTTTGTATGAGTAAGTTAATGTATATGACCTTTTACTCGGCATGAATTCAAGGCGCACAATTCCACGGGTCTGGGATGCAAGTGCGGTCGGGGCCGGGATGAAGGCGCGGGAAGTCAGAAGAAGGGCGCAACACTTCCCAAGGGTGCACAGAACACCGTTACAAGGATGCTGGGCACTGAAAGAGTGCGCGGTTCGTTCTCAAAGGTGAGCAGTATCCCTCCAAAGCGAAAGACGTCGTAGAACGTGAGCAGGAACCTAGGAGAGGTGTGCAGGACGTCGAGAAAAAAGCTGCTGGACTTCATACATGGTGTGCGTGACATCTGGTCACATCGGTAGGGAACCGTATGAAACAATAACCCCTTTTCACGTTTTCTCCCCGTTTACCACTCATTTCGATCGGGCAGATAATCGCATTCTCTAACTTCTCCAGCTTAAGTTCATAAACAATCAAATTTTGAGTTAATCAAAAGTGCCTCAACGAAAGCAAAAGCCTCCTTCTAATTCAATCAGAAATTAGACTGGCAACGTTTCCGTTGGTTACGGAAACGTTACTTAAAATATATGCACTCTATCGTAGAATCACTTGCTTTATTAAAATCGGGTAAAATTTCTATGATTCCCATTACCCCCTTCTTATAGTGATTAGTGATGAGGAATTGCTCTTCAAAATGTTTGAAAAGCGTAGAACAGAAAGGTCGTTTTGAAAAGCGGAAATCGGAAAGGCAAAAACTGGAATTTAGCACAGCCTGCAACAGTTATAATCAGGGATATACCAAAAAAACGTTTTTGGAAACAGAGACAAATCCCAAAAAACAGGCAGAAAACAGAAAATTTTGGTCGTCGGAGTGAAAATTGAAATTTTTTAAAAAGTTTTCAGCTTCCGAATGGAGCTGATCGGTTTCAACCAAGTGCGCCCTCCACGACACATTCCAACCTCCTGAATGGTCTTATAACCAGAAATAATAAAATTTCAATTTCCCCACAATTGAATACAATAACCACAAAAATATATATTAAAGATATACTATTACCTGCATTTGGTGCTTTCCATAGAAATGGTGAAGAGGTGGTGCCGAGATCACGACCATATTGAGGTAGAAGAAAGCGCTGCTCCTGGCTGAGTTCGCAGGGGAATATAGCTAGACAGAAAGACCTCCTTCGTGAATTTGTTCGTGAGTTACCTGAAAGAGCTCATAAAGAGCATCCACACAAAAAAAAACAGCTCAACACGCAGGAACACAGGAGAAACGAGAATGAATTTAGTCGCGCGGCGTCACCCACGCAGGCGAACAGGAAAAGAACATGATAAACACGAATGGACGAATTTGGACGCTTCTTTGGTGACGTCGCGCTACCGAAATCATTCGCGTAAAATAAAAGGCTTCTGCCGCGACTGCAGACCAAGTCACCCATCAGAAGTCAGCCATAATATTAATGCAAAAAAAGCCATGGCTAGGATATCTTCTATACTTGGGCAAAACTGTAAAATTTTAGAATTTCGAATTTTCAAATATATTCGAAAACCTGATTTTCTTTGAATTTTCGAGTATACTCGAAAATAAAAATTTTCGAATTTTCAAATAATTTTTCTACTTTTCGGATAAATTTTCTCGAGTTCACGAATGATAGTCTGGTTTTAAAAATTAGTTTTGAGCTGTCATTTACTGTACTATCACTTTGTGGAAATATTCATCGACCTACCACAATGCTAGGCGCTATTCATAGTGACGCGTGACGCGTCGCTATGAATAGCGCGTGACGCGCGGACGTGGCGTTTATGTGTTGATAGCCGGACGCCACGCCCGCGCGCGTGACGCCCGCTCCGCCATGGTGGCGGCCGTAACAATTTTTTTGTTATTCTCATTATTAATCCGTCTTCAAATTCATTTTGTTTAATAATAACTAATTTTAGTGCTATCTTCTGCTACTATGATATTGATCGCATGTACAGACTTCGCATGCCCGGCAAAGTTAGGACCCATTCTAATCCGCTCCGCCATAGCGTCGCCGCTGGAGTATTAAAGTCTCCGCAAGCGCGTCACGCGCGTTTAGCACAAGACGCTTGGCTTCAGGCGAGAATTGGCCACCACTATACCTTTCCGGGGAAGCGCCTTATCGCACACAAGCGCCGAGACCCTAGCGCCGCTCTCAAGACCTACTACCGCGGCGCGGCCGGGCGCTATAGCGGTAAACGTTTTCTCTGCTACCGCCGCGTTTATCATTTTACTTAGGTGTCGTTTATACTCCGGCCGTCGAGCGGCGCGGCGAAAAGCAATCCTACAATATCGATCGTGCCGCGCCGCGTGATCAATATTACAGAAATTCACTTCGCCGCGCCTCTCGGCGGCGAAATTATAAACGTTTCCTAATATCGATCGTGCCGCGCCGCGCAGGACTGTGCGTAACAGAATTTTGTTAGTGAAAAAAGTTTTCAAATTCCTCGTAATTCGCAAATCGTAATTCACAAGGCCTGAGCAAAACCAAACCTTCCCAGCCGCGAAGACCACTCCAAGCTAATGTTTCCAGAGTAGTCCTCTGGAACGGGAGGGTTTTGGAAGCTAAAACCCTGGCACTGTCCATATCTGCCTGACAGCTACATAATAAATGCAAAAACGAGAGAAAATGGTTTGCGTTGGCTGGCCGTTCAAGCCAGCCTCTCCCACCGATGGAGCTCCTTTTACGTTGATGCAATATTTCGAACGATCCAAGCATGTGAGAACCCCAAATCGGTCGTGGGGTGAATAGGCCAAGATGGTGCATTGATAAAGTGTGCTTTCAAAGGTTGGTCATCAAAAAAAGAACTTTTAATGAAATGATGATTGTGCATTTCGATTATTCGAAATTCAAAAATTCGAATATGCTCTTTAGAATATTCGAATTTTGAATACTATTCGAAAGTTTGTTTTCGAAATATTCGAATTTCGAATATTGATCGAAACCGCTTCTTACGAAGTATTCGAATTCCGAATAGTATTCGTAAGCCCGTCTTCGAAATATTCGAATTTCGAATAATATTCGAAAACCAAATTTTTCGAATTTTGAATGATTCGAAATTCGAAAAATCATTCGAACATTTTTCGAATAATATACTTCGGTCCAAAGTTTGAATAAGACCCAAATCAACTTTGCCTTCGTTGAATAAGACCCAAATCAACTTTGCCTAAGAAAAATCACTCCTAAAATGATCTTAGAGTCTATTATATCTATATCTATCACTACTAAACACCTATAAGGCCGATTTGTCAAAATTCTCTATAGGTTTTTCACCCTATTTTGAAGATTCAACTAAAGACTTTGTATTCTTTTGGATAAGACGACAAACTAGAGAAGTTTATTATGGACTATCCATCACACTAGAGCTGTGAAATGAATTAGTCTTTTCCAAACACACTAGACTAGTTTGTGTGACCAAGCTAGCTGTCTGTCGAACCGAAAGAAGCGGCTTATTTCGTTGTACACTAGTGGGTTGCCTATTCTGAAAAAGTACCGGAAATTTTAAACAAAAAAGTTGCTAAGCGAAAAAACCGTGCCGCCTATTTAGTATCGTTTCGCCTAGGGATATCATTCCTCACCTCGGTAAAGCTAATTAACAAGAGTTGAACTCTATCTCCCAAGTATAAACTCCTCCAAAAAACACCAACTTTTGAGAATTTCAAGTTCACGCAAGGTCTCCCTCGTAGAATTGATTTGTCGTCCCCTCCCCCCCCCTCCAGAAGATGAAATGGGGATGAGGAAAACAAGAATATCTGATTTGATTTGATTTATTACACGGTAGAACAGTGTGAAAGACAAATTACAAAACGAAACACCAAAACGGCAAGTTAAAGATACTAAGGATAGAGGACAATCATAGAGCAAATAGAGGACAATTATAAAGCAAAAAATATGAGAGCAATTATAAAAAATACGAGCCAAGAAAAGGTGTTGATAAGAATGATGACGTGGATCGGTGAAATGTGGCGTGTAATGACGAGTAGAAACAGATCGATCGCGGTGAAGTATGCAGGGGACGAATGTGAGTTCGAACGGACGGCTGAGAGTTCGAACGGAAGTTGTCGGGACCTACGCCGACGTCGAGCGTTTCGCCCCTCGAGCGTTCGAACGCTGTTCCGATTGCTATTAGGCTGGGGTCGGACCCGTTGAGTGCTTGAGTTGGAATAACTCTGTGAAATTTGGGGTTTTAAAGGTAGGAAAGATATCGCTGGAATCGTGTCATCAACACCTACAAAATGGTGTTAGGATTTTGATACCTTAAATTATACCTTTATATAGGTATGTTGCTCTTTCCATTACACATTTTCCATCGTCATGACGATCGGCCGGCACTTTCTTTTTTTTCAAGCCACATGCCTATAATTAAGGTATGGTTCAAGAAATCAATGAAATTTTGACACCATCTAGTAGATTTTGATGAGACGGTTCTAGAAATGTCTTTCTCACCCCCGAAAACCCAAATCTGACAGAGGTATATCAAAGGGGCGCAAACAACGCGGAAACGCCTTTTCTCGCTGATTTACCGATTTCGAGGGTGGGTATTGTACATAAAGCGCTACTGACGCTACAAACGCCCATTTAGCGCAACGTCCTGTTGACGGCATCTGAGTTCTCACCCACGTTCCACGACGTCCTGACGTCGTCATCTGAGGCTCTGCCTACTTCCGATGACGTGCTGCTGACGTCATCTGAAGCTCTAGCCATTTTCCACGAAGTTTTTACCGCGTCATTTGAAGCCCCACCCACTTCCCACGACGCCATGATGACGTCATCTGGAGCCCTACCTACTTTCCACGAGGCTGTGCCTACGGCTTCTGGAGCCCTGCGTGCTTTCCACGACGTTCTGCTGACGTCATTAGAAGGTCTATTTAATTTTTTCTGGGACCTGCCTTGATTTGTAGGTTTTACTTGTGGTCAAGTAATGTTTTTAACATTTTTAACGGAGTGCAAAATTAACGTGTTAACGCATTAACGGGTTAACGCGGTTTTTTCTCGAAAGTTAACGATTAACGCTTAACGAAAAAATATTTTTCATTAACGCACACCCCTGCAACCGACCACTAGGGACGTTGGAAGGCGATGCGCCCAACGTCACACGTCTGCGTCGTAACTCAGATTAAAATCATGGCGCGTGCGTGCAGCGCTGCGCTCTCTGACTCTCGCCGCAGCAGTTGCCTATGACGCTCCAGATGAATAAACTCAAGGAGTCATGGCCAGGGCAGTCTAGTGGCCATTCATCAGCATAGATGAGTTCTATCAGGTTGCAGCGACACCACTTCTGTTCTTTGTTTTTTGCCTTCCACAAAATCAAGACTGACTGCCGGCATTGCATTTTTTCAAGCTCGTGAAGGCACTCACCAGCATATCAAGAGTCTGAAAAAAGCGCTGAGTCTCCCCTCGCTACGTGTAGACGTTTTTGTTTCCAATTATCCTAATGAAACACATTGTGTCTGACGACATCGGATAAACCCTCTAAGAAGATAGCTTGTTTGCCCCAGATGAAGGCCTAGTGTGCGATAAATCCGCATCATACTACGACTCGTCTTCGGTCTTTGATGTGGAATTCACTCTAACACGGCGGAAAGATAGGGCGACATTTTAAGGGCACAGTCCAAGCTCAGAGATGAAATTTGAGATTTCCATATGCTTGTGAAGTAGACCTACCCGGTATAACACCTGCCAAGTGCGAGCTCTCGATACCTCCGAATAAGCGAGATATATGAGGAAGCCACTCTGGGCCGCCCACATCAGGAAGCCACTTTGGCGCACCCCTTTTACGATCTTTCGAACTCAACAGTGGCGAGATGAGAGATGGTTAGCAAGAAATAGCCCCGCTCTTTCCTTCATTCTCAGCCTCTCTCTCTCTATATTCAGGGGCCGTAATCATCAATGATTCACCCGCGAGGTAAGTGTAAAATCCTTCGAATTTGGCACTTACCCGGTGTTCACACGCTTACTTACTCGAAATTTTCGGGTAAAAATCGAAGAAAATTTTACCCGACGTGTGGAGCCGGGTAAATTTTACTCCCAGCCGACTGCAGCTGCACTCAACGCGGAAACAGCTATGGAGCCCAATATCTTCACCGATATTCCCTGATACTCGTGACCCACCAAGAGTAGCTGAGAGCTCAAAAAAAAACTTCAGATAGAAACCGAACGGCGCTTTTGAACGGTATATCAAATCCGGCTAAAAAACAGCATCCAAAAAAGACATAAAAGAGTAGTGAGAAGCTTTAGCTACAGAGAAAGCCTCTTAGAGGAGAAAATTTCATCATAGAGAAGAACACCGATTAGAAAAACCGACGAGTGCCTCTGGAAAGATCTCGCTAGAAGAAATGGAAAATTCAGTAATGTTAAATGATGTTATTTTCTATATATAAGGAGCTCCTCTGATGTACCTTGAGGTTTCCATAATCATAAAACCACTGCACTTCTCTCTAGTCTCCTTAAACCGAAAAAAAGGTGAATCGACGAAGGAATATTAAAGTGACGATCGGCTCCGGGTAAGGTAAAAGTAAAGTAAGATTTACCCGGCATTTCAATTATGAATACGACCCCAGGTCTGCTCGGACTAAATTGGTTGCAAATGACGGAAGTTACAAGCCTCGTAAAAATCGTCCACCAATATGCCGCAGCTCAATTTCTGAGGATCCATAACTCCGTTCCCTGGGGGTCTTGTACGATTCCAGAGACATCATTGGAATCAGCGTGGGACTTTTCAAGATAGGCAGGAGAACGGAAAAACGGTTTTGAGGTTGGACCGTGCCTTCAAAGGCAGGGTTCGCGATAGAACCGATTTCTGAGCGCTCTTCATGAGGATGTAGATTTGGCCATCACAAAAGTGAAAATCTGTGAAATTTCGCTGGAAAAGCGCATAAAAGCAAGTTAGAACAGCTAATAACAGGTGGCCGCACGCCCCCATTTAACGAGATTTTCATGAATGCTTGTTTATCCGACTTTTGTTTTGCTCATAAATAAAGGCAATGTTTACGATGCATCTCGTTTTTGAGTTTTCAGTGCGAAACACTAAGCTGGCAGATGCTGTAGGGGATAGGATCGAAGAAATCAGCGAAAACTGGCCAGAACTCGATAAAAAAGTTTTTAAACTTATTCCAGTACGCCTGCTTTTCCCATCCCGTCCCCTGATCTGACGAGCTTGTGGCGCCGCGAATGTTTTCGATGGCTAATCGCCAAGAAACTCCGCTACATCTAGCCTGATCGATTCGCGCACATTTCGTCATTAGCGCGCGCTTGCGAAAACTAGCAGGGCCCGTGATCTCGTCTACGCCCTGAACGTTAGAAAGCGCTCTTAGCCTATTCTAAGCGCTTTTCTTCGCTGTTTCTTCACTATCCGGTAGCTCACAACCAAACAACCCCATTTTTGAGTCTAACTCGAGTATGATATCCATCGTGAACACTGCCTCTAAAGGCACAGTCCAACCTGAGGGGTAAAATTTGATATTATAGTTCGCCCACCCTGAATAGCAACCCTGCCAAGCGCGAGATATCAATTCGGTCAAACAAATGAGAAAATACAGGGAAAAAGTCGGCCCCTCCCACAATACCGCAAAAGCATAACCGAGCCCCGTAAGGAACCAAGAGCTCTGCTATTGCACATTTTGCCTCTGAGCATGGCCACACAAATCAATTTTTCCGTTTGCGAAGATTTTGGTTCAGTATTCGGGGCGAAACACTTGATTATGTTTCTAGAGTATTGGGGGCGGGGCCGACGTTTACCCTGTAGTTTCTTACTAATTTGATCGAATTGAGATCCGGCTTTGGCAGGGTTTTTATACACGGTGGGTGGACTATAATATCAAATTTAACCCCTAGGGTAGGGCTGTGACATCAACCACGAATATTGATGCTCTGGAAATGCGCCACACAAAAGTTAAGGCCACTTGGAAACTGCTGTAGGGTCGGTCATCTAGCTTTTCTGAGTCGATCATCTAACACTTTTCCGTAGACTGTTGATGGGAACGTCAAACAACACTAAAACAATTATAGCACAAACTACACATGCAGGAAAACTTCAAAAATTGTAGTGACCAAGTCTCCTAATGCAGAAAAACCTCAAGAGCGATTTTGACGCGAAATTCGAAACCATTTTCACAATGTATTCAAATTGGCTTTTCTTTACAATTAAAGGTTCTCAGGGGTTCTTCCGACAGAGGTCAAGCTATACAAAAACATCAAAAAATAGTGCATGATTTTCTGGGTGTACAATGGCATTAAACGTTTTTTCTCCATTTTTTCACTTATTTTCACTCTTGTGATAGCCAGATCTACCTTCTTATAAGGATATCATACCAATCGTTTGTATAGCAAACCCCTGGACGAGTCCGAAAACTACGTATTCGCCTCCAGTCGGGCGAAGAATAAGCGAGAACGACTGAAGGTGATACAGCAACAGGTGAAGCGTTGAGGTCTCGCGCCCTTCTCGCTGTAATGTCCGGGCCTCGCGTCGTTTATGGGCCAGGGGTGGCATGCATGAGCGCAGCGAAGGAGGTCAGGGAGCCGCTCCGCGTGCCATGTGCGCAGCGTCGAGCAACGGGACGGCCCGAATGTCATGGCGTGTATTGATGTGCCGAGGACGTAAATGTGGGCGGTACGCCGGCTCTGAGTATGGGCCCTCCGACGTTCTGAGACAGAGAGAGAGAGAGAGAGAGAGAGATGGGGAGAGATAGAGAGAGAAACGATGAGGAGGGCGGGTCGAAGCAGTGAAATGATAGGCGAGAAGGATCCTAGGCTCCCAGTGTCGAAAGAACGGTAGAAAACGAGCCAGGAGTGCCAAAATAACGGCTGCGAACAAGCGTTTTGGTGTACCAGAACCGCCCCGTGCTCCAGATCCGCCCCCTCGATATGAATAAATGAAGACTCAGAATACAGGAATGATCAAGTCAAGGAAGTGCTGATAAAAGAGTTGATCGCTTGATTGCATTGAATGCTATCATCCTTCCTAGCGATCAATTCCTCCACGCTCAAAAATCAACGTAAACAAGGGAGGACCTATCTTGGCTCAAAAACGCGACTTTCGCGTCCTTTTCAAGCGTGCTTCGCTATATAGGGCGCCAGACCTTTTGTTAACCGTGGAGATATTGGAAGTGAAATTCATCGACACACAAATTTATTGTATAATTTATTCAGAAGTTTGACAAGCTGCGAGAAAAAGCTGTGTGCAAATTTTCAAACAGTCCCATGACCTCAAAGTCTTTGTCACTGGTGGTGCGAAGTTCAATTGCTGAAGGGATGTCACCCGTTGGATAATTGTGACTGAAACCCTGCGATTTGCCAACGTCCACCAGCTTACCTCGCCTGAATACTTGTAACCGGTCGGGTTGGGAAATCAAACTGCGACAATTTGTTGGGAACTCCATGAGTAATTCATTTCATTTTCTTTTGAAGTCGAAATTTTGATTTTGAATGAAGTGTCGTACGTCTGATAGCGGTCTTTTCAGATGACGTACAGCAAATTTCCGCTCACAAGGGGATTAAAACAGTTGATTGAATTTGGAATTAGTTCTCTTCAGGGTAAAAACAGTTGCAATTCTGTTATTGAACGCAGAAACCACTTTTCTACAGATTCTACAACGTTTTTGTATCTTTTTTTCATTAAATCATATACTTTTTCCACCCGAAAATTTCACGATCCCCGACTCTGAATTTTCGTTTTTTCCTGAAATTTCTTACGACCACCACCATCACCCGTTGGAAAGCTATCCACACCTGCTGGAACCTGCTTTGCGCTTCTTTTTCTGTGTTGGCGCAAACTCGGGCACGTATGTTATCACATGTGCGCACAAAGTTGGCGCCAACGCACAATAAGGAACGAACTATATACTCCCACAACCGCAAATGCTGCTGCATACTGCATATTTCATATATTTATTTGTTGTTATTTTAGCAAATGCCCTCCGATTCGGCTTGCATTCACTGTGTGCAGGACAGATCGACCTATCCTTATTCGAACCGATGGCCCAACGACGTACTTGGACCAAAGTTCTGCAGTTTGTTATACGGAATATGAAGCGAGGCTTCCTATCAGTGAGTTTTTACGCCAAAAAATTTCGTTTTACAATTCAATTTACGATGGGGTGACCTCAAAACGCTCAAGTATGTATAGGCGAGATACATAGAATCAGAGTGCATCTGCTAATTTCCTCGTCATGACTGCCCATAATCTAACTCAATAAGGTGACGCTTAGGTTTGCAATCTGAGCGGTTACGTAAACAGGAGAACGTCGACCTATACGAGGAAAGCGGCATCAAGTGACTGCAATGATACAAAATAATGTAGCATGCAAAAACATGTACAAAAGGGAGCAGACTGTTGTGAGGACCAGCCACAATAGATAAACAGAAACTTCAAAAGCTTAAGCAGATTAACGGCGGGACTGTAGAACTATAAGGGCAGCGTTTACGATAAAACTCGTTCTTGAGTTTTCAGTGTGAAACACTACGCTGGCATAGAGAGGCCACTGCGTCGAAAGAAGCTGCGGAAACGGGCCAGAAGTCAATAAAAACGGCTACGAACTGAGGATTTCGTTAGCCTAGTACGCCTGCTTAGCCCGCCCCGCCCCCTTTCTGACGAGCTTGTGGCGCCGTGGACGTTTCTGACGGTGAATTGGCAAGCAACACCGCCACGTCCAGCCTGATCGATTCGCGCATATTTTGCCACTAGGGCGCGCTTGCAGAAACTAGCAGGAAGCGGTAGCTCGTCCACGCCCTGAGCCTGTACGTGCGTTAGAAACCGCTGTTTTAGCGTATATGAGCGCTTTTCTTTGCTGTCTCTTCACTAATCGATGGTTCACGACCAACGAGTCCCATTTTGGAGTCGAACCAAAATATTATATTCGTCGTTAACATGAAAATCATCGTGAACTGGAAAATACGGTTCGAGTTGTACGTTATCTTGTACTCGAAGGCGAGACTCGCATGGACTACACTAGAGCGTTTGCGTTGTTGGAAGCGTCAAAACGAGCCGCAGCTGCCGTACTTGAGCGACCAATTCAAGAGCGTCCGTATTGAGGAGCTAGGTTCTGCTCGAAAATAGCCAGAGTCCCAGCGCTTTGCTGACTGGTAACTTCAACAACGTGAGCGCACTGGTACATGCGATAACAGACCATAAGTAGAGCTGCCAGTTGGAGGTGTATGTGCATGAAAATCATTACAACACGACAGCCCTAGCTTCACCTGACAGTCTCATTTCTAGCCTCTAACGTTGCGACGTTGCGTGAGATAGACTTTACAAGTTAGTATCTGGGTATAGACGATTTGGAAAATTTGGTCTAGTGAATGAACAGGGCCGCGGCCTCTCCTTAAAGACACTGTTCGCGATAAAAATCGCTTTTTTGCTTTTTTGCCTATCTTGGAACCGGTCCCATTCTGGTTCCAATGATGCTTATGGAATCGTACAGGACCTTCTAGGAATGGAGTTATGGTCCCTCAAAATTTAGCTAGGGAAAATGGTGGACGAGTTGTCCGACGCTTGTAACTTCCGTCTTTTGCAGCCTATGTATGCGAGCTGACCTGAGTAAAGAGAGAAGTTAAGATCGAAGGGAAGAACGGGGCATTTGATCGGAAACTATCGCTCAACTCACGATTTTGAGTGTTCCTTTGTTCACGTCGAGGGGCGGAGAGGGGCGGAACTTGCCCACAGCGGCGGGGTTCGCCCACTTTTCGAAGCGGTTTTGCGGCTACTGGGTAGCTTTTCGTCCCGTTTTTTCGACGCTGTTCTGCTTCTGAGAGCCACGAGAAGCGTTTGTCATGGAAAATTCGAGGATAAAGTTTATCGCGAACAGTGTCTTTAAGATTGGGTGATTGTGCGGATGTACACGTCAGTGAATCATAAATGGCATTCACCGGGTGTTCTCTAATGATTTCACAGTTGTGTGCTTCCTTTGTCTTCTGTTTTCTTTTCATTGTCTTTTTAGAAATTTGCTTCACCTTTACTGATAATTTTATGCTCAGGAAGCGCTGAAAACGGACCGCAACTCGGATGCAGGAAGTTCTTCACCGTCGAGCACGTGAATGCCTTCAAATCCGCTTGATGGAGAATCGGCTAGCGTATACGGTCATAATGTTCAAATAGCAGTTTTATTTGACTGGATTTCAGTAATCTAAAAAATTCAGTGCTAGGGAGACTGCTATTTCCGCAGGTTCCATACAGATACAGGGTCTGGTTCAGAAAACCTCCACAGGGACTGCGCGCGCAATAATAACTGTGGGGTCGTTTATACTTCCGCTGCCGAGCGGCTCGGTGAAGGGCGATCCTATTATGTCGATCGTGCCGCGTCGCATGATAAATATTACACAAATGCACTGTGCCGCTACGCTCGGCGGCAGAAGCATAAACGACGCGTAGTGCGATGTCGCACATCCGGCGAAGGTTTTCTGATCCATTGCCAACTAGTTGCATTTCCTGCGATGTCTATACAGGTTTCCTTGATACACTAATTCAAACAATCTACCACAACTTCTCGCGATCGTCGCGCTGTCGCGCTCTTGTGACGCCAACACAACTCCGCGATCTTTGCATTGCTGTGTAGCATCGACCGAAAATCGATATTGCTGATATGCACTGTCGCGGTCGCGCGTCGCGTAAAGTATGCACTGGGCATTAGGCACTAGTTATACACCAGCAGAATGAACACGTCCTGCGATTACATCGCCGCAGCTTTCTGGGTGGATTGGGGACTCACGTAGTCGAGCGTACAGGGGCCGGATTCATCAACGAAATTTGGGGTAATTGTGGTGAGCGCGAAGCGCTCACCAGGATTTGGCTTTGATCTCTTCCCGCGCGGATGCCCTACAATGAGATCACCTATTCATACCGTCAACAGAGGTATGAGCTGTACACTATTCGACGCGCTGCAAGAAATTACATATGTGTGCAACTTTTCATCCCAACTGGTCCCCGCTTTCTGAAGTTATGACCTCTCAAAGTACGCAAAAACGTTCTCCACCACCGCCTCCGCCTCCGCCTCCGCCTCCGCCTCCGCCTCCGCCTCCGCCTCCGCCACCGCCTCCACCTCCGTCCGTCGAAAACCATTTTTTTGGAAGGCGTGGACCAAATCGCTCGAAAATTTGTGACTAGATGTAATAGACCACGGGAATGACGAAAATAATTGTCAGAACTCACCATAATGACTTCTGGGCCCCTAACGGGCGTTTGAAACTCGGAAACCGGCCTCTCAAGATTAGTTTATAAAAATGACGGGTGTTTCGTTATCAGTCATTGTTTTCTTAGAGACTCCATATAAATACCTTGCTCTCTAGGGTGGTGTACTCTAAACGTCCGGCTTGGAACAGGACGCTATGCGGAAGGGTTGTTTTTGAGCGTGGCGCGTGTTTGTACCATGCGCACCAAAGATAAGAAGTCGACGCAGGGTGTGCTGAAGTGTCGGGTGACTATGCGAGGCCGCAGTAAGAGTATGCAGGACGTCGTGGAACTACAGCAACCCCTCAGGAGGGGTGTGCAGGACGCCGTAGAATGTGGAAGACCTCAGTAGGAGTGTGCAGGACCTTAGTAGGAGTGTGCAGGACATCATGGGACCTGTGCAGGACCCCAGTAGGGGTGTGCAGGACCTCAGTAGGAGTGTGCAGGACATTTTGGGACCTGTGCAGGACCCCAGTAACGGTGTGCAGGACGTCGTAGAATGTGTGCAGGACCTCAGTGGGAGTGTGCAGGACCTTAGTAGGAGTGTGCAGGACATCATGGGACCTGTGCAGGACCCCAGTAGGGGTGTGCAGGACCTCAGTAGGAGTGTGCAGGACATTTTGGGACCTGTGCAGGACCCCAGTAAGGGTGTGCAGGACGTCGTAGAATGTGTGCAGGACCTCAGTGGGAGTGTGCAGGACCTTGGTAGGAGTGTGCAGGACATCATGGGACCTGTGCAGGACCCCAGTAGGGGTGTGCAGGACCTCAGTAGGAGTGTGCATGACATTATGGGACCTGTACAGGACCTCAGTAGGAGTGCGCAGGATATCATGGAACGTGTGCAGGACCCCAATAGGGTTGTGCAGGACGTCGTAGAATGTGTGCAGGACCTCAGTAGGAGTGTGCATGACCTTAGTAGGAGTGTGCAGGACATCATGGGACCTGTGCAGGACCCCAGTAGGAGTGTGCAGGACATCATGGAACCTGTGTAGGACCCCAGTAGGGGTGTGCAGGACCTCAGTAGGAGTGTGCAGGACATTTTGGGACCTGTGCAGGACCCCAGTAAGGGTGTGCAGGACGTCGTAGAATGTGTGCAGGACCTCAGTGGGAGTGTGCAGGACCTTAGTAGGAGTGTGCAGGACATCATGGGACCTGTGCAGGACCCCAGTAGGGGTGTGCAGGACCTCAGTAGGAGTGTGCATGACATTATGGGACCTGTACAGGACCTCAGTAGGAGTGCGCAGGATATCATGGAACGTGTGCAGGACCCCAATAGGGGTGTGCAGGACGTCGTAGAATGTGTGCAGGACCTCAGTAGGAGTGTGCATGACCTTAGTAGGAGTGTGCAGGACATCATGGGACCTGTGCAGGACCCCAGTAGGAGTGTGCAGGACATCATGGAACCTGTGTAGGACCCCAGTAGGGGTGTGCAGGACATCGTAGAATGTGTGCAGAACATCAGTAGGAGTGTGCAGGACATCATGGGACCTGTGCAGGACCCCAGTAGGGGTGTGCAGGACGTCGTAGAATGTGTGCAGGACCTTAGTAGGAGTGTGCAGGGACATCATGAAACATGTGCAAGACCCCTGTAAGGATGAGCAGGACTTCATGGAATGTGTGCAGGACATCAGTAGGAGTGTGCAGGACATCATGAAGCGTGTGCAGGACCCCAGTAGGGTTGAGCAGGTCGTCATGGAATGTGTGTAGGAGCTTAGTAAAATTACACAGGACATCATAGAACGTGTCCAGGACCCCAATAGGGGTGTGCAGGACGCCGTAGAATGTGTGCAGGACCTCAGTAGGAGTGTGCAGGACATCATGAAACGAGTGGAAGACGCCTGTAAGGATGATCAGAACTTCGTGGGAATGTGCAGGACATCAGTAGGAGTGTGCAGGACATCATGAAGCGTGTGCAGGACCCCAATAGGGTGTGCAGGACATCATGGAATGTGCAGGACCTTAGTAGGAGTGTGCAGGACATCATGAAACGTGTGCAGGACCCCAGTAGTGTGCAGGACCTCAGTAGGAGTGCGCAGGATATCATGGAACGTGTGCAGGACCCCAGTAGGGGTGTGCAGGACGTCGCAGAATGTGTGCAGGACCTTAGTAGGAGTGTGCAGGACATCATGGAACCTGTGTAGGACCCCAGTAGGGGTGTGCAGGACATCGTAGAATGTGTGCAGAACATCAGTAGGAGTGTGCAGGACATCATGGGACCTGTGCAGGACCCCAGTAGGGGTGTGCAGGACGTCGTAGAATGTGTGCAGGACCTTAGTAGGAGTGTGCAGGACATCATGAAACATGTGCAAGACCCCTGTAAGGATGAGCAGGACTTCATGGAATGTGTGCAGGACATCAGTAGGAGTGTGCAGGACATCATGAAGCGTGTGCAGGACCCCAGTAGGGTTGAGCAGGACGTCATGGAATGTGTGTAGGACCTTAGTAAAATTACACAGGACATCATAGAACGTGTCCAGGACCCCAATAGGGGTGTGCAGGACATCATGGAATGTGTGCAGGACCTTAGTAGGAGTGTGCAGGACATCATGAAACGTGTGCAAGACCCCTGTAAGGATGATCAGAACTTCGTGGAATGTGTGCAGGACATCAGTAGGAGTGTGCAGGACATCATGAAGCGTGTGCAGGACCCCAATAGGGGTGTGCAGGACATCATGGAATGTGTGCAGGACCTTAGTAGGAGTGTGCAGGACATCATGAAACGTGTGCAGGACCCCAGTAGGGGTGTGCAGGACCTCAGTAGGAGTGCGCAGGATATCATGGAACGTGTGCAGGACCTCAGTAGGAGTGTGCAGGACCTCAGTAGGAGTGTGCAGGACATCATGGGACCTGTGCAGGACCCCAGTAGAAGTGTGCAGGACATCATGGAACCTGTGTAGGACCCCAGTAGGGGTGTGCAGGACATCGTAGAATGTGTACAGAACATCAGTAGGAGTGTGCAGGACATCATGGGACCTGTGCAGGACCCCAGTAGGGGTGTGCAGGACGTCGTAGAATGTGTGCAGGACCTTAGTACGAGTGTGCAGGACATCATGAAACATGTGCAAGACCCCTGTAAGGATGAGCAGGACTTCATGGAATGTGTGCAGGACATCAGTAGGAGTGTGCAGGACATCATGAAGCGTGTGCAGGACCCTCAGTAGGGTTGAGCAGGACGTCATGGAATGTGTGTAGGGCCTTAGTAAAATTACACAGGACATCATGGAACGTGTGCAGGACCCCAATAGGGGTGTGCAGGACATCATGGAATGTGTGCAGGACCTTAGTAGGAGTGTGCAGGACATCATGAAACGTGTGCAAGACCCCCTGTAAGGATGATCAGAACTTCGTGAAATGTGTGCAGGACATCAGTAGGAGTGTGCAGGACATCATGAAACGTGTGCAAGACCCCTGTAAGGATGAGCAGGACTTCATGGAATGTGTGCTGGATCCCAGTAGGGGTGTGCAGGACCTCAGTTCAATGTTCAGGACACCGTGTGCAAGCCAGGCCTCCGAATCTACAAGAACGATAGTTAAGTCCGCCAGAACAGGGCTACCGTAATCTCACTCGAGTTAGCTCTAAAATTTTCTAAGTTCTGACTCGATTTCGCTTCATCTTCCCTACAGGTGGTGATGTTTCCCTGCTTTTAGTCCAGGCAGATCCTCAACTGCTGACCCCTAGAGAAGGACGGTGTGTGAATCAAGACACACCGCTCTTCACTTCTTTTATACTTTATCATTGATCAATTGGGTATCATCAAATTTGTTTACGAGAGCCGAATAACATCATTCCTGAGATTACGGTAGTCCTCTTCTGGCGCACTTAACTATCGTTCGCGCTGGAAATCAATTTCCATTTTTCAGGCTCAATTTCATGATTGAGCCCGGTAGACCACACTGGTAAACTTTGGCGAGTCAAAAACGTTGGACGATGAGGTTAATATCCGCCACCAATTCTCACCAGTCATCTAGCCCTTTTTCCTAGAATGTTGGTGCGACAGTAAGATAACAGGAAAATTGGTTACGGCACGAACTCCACATGCAGAAAAACTCCGAAAATGATTTTGGCGCGAAATTCAAATTCGTATTTACAATGTGTTCCGATTGACTTTTCTTTACAAATGAAGGTTTTTCATGGGCCCCTTCAACATTTTCTTTCACTAGAGGGGCCAAGCTACGCAAAAACTCATAGAAATGATGGAAAACTCTGATAAAAGAGGCCTGATACTGCGCTATCAATCATTGTTTTTATTAGAGCTCTACGGAAATACTTCGACTGGTAGCCTCACCAATGGGCCGTTCATTTCATTTCTGTCTTGAGTGGTGCGTGCCCCCCCCCCGTCTAGAAGAGTGCCTAGAACCTGTACAATTGGGTCATTTTGAAACTCATTTCTTCATTTTCTCGACTTTTAAATTCAAAAAGTATATGCCTTGTATCTTGTCTGTAGGAAGCCGCGTTGCAACTATTATCTTGCAGTCTTAGCAGCGGAGCGGTTGTTTCTTCATTTCTACCACTATGTTTTCGAAAAAAAAACAACTTGACTTCTGGAGCTCGACGATATTGTAGAAGGAAACCCTTGTAAAAAGTTGTGAAATTTCTGAAAGTTGGGCTCCGCAGAAAAGGTCAAGGATTTGGCATTGCTCCTAAATGTTGTGAAATTGTTTTATTGGATTTGGCTCTCAACTTGATTTTTCAAATGTAGTGAAATTGTCGAATTGATTTGGCTGTGATGATACTATATGCAGATAACATAATCATTAAATCTAGTGAAATTGTTGCAAACGGATTTGGCAGGAGCTCTATCAATTATCACAGTCAAATCACGCGTCAGAAGGTCCTCTGGCGAGCAAATGAAGACAAAAAAAAAATAATAATCCTCAGTCAACAATGCTGAACGAAACGTGGCCTTATGGGCTAGAATTAAGGTTTCCGAATGCTATTCTGCCCTTTCAGTGTAGCTCCCACTAACAATAAGGTACCAGACCTTCCCTCACCGATGAGATAAAAATCATGAAAACGAAATCTAACGCAATTTACTCGCTACTGACTCTATGTCTTCGTGTCCTCAACGCTTTCACGGTTCGCATTGTATAGAAACGTTTTGCTGCTAGGTTTATTCCTGTTCTCATTCGATTCAATATGCGCTCCAAGGAAAACCCCTTCTGACGCGTGATTTGACTGTGATAATTGATAGAGCTCCTGCCAAATCCGTTTGCAACAATTTCACTAGATTTAATGATTATGTTATCTGCATATAGTATCATCACAGCCAAATCAATTCGACAATTTCACTACATTTGAAAAATCAAGTTGAGAGCCAAATCCAATAAAACAATTTCACAACATTTAGGAGCAATGCCAAATCCTTGACCTTTTCTGCGGAGCCCAACTTTCAGAAATTTATACCTCGAGTTTAATTAACTCCACTCCATACCCCAATATAAACCCCAAATGTATGTATCGGATACACCCATATATACCCCAAAAATTGGGGTTTATTTTTTGATGAATCGCAAAAACTTACCCCGCGGAGTAAATTATACCCTAAAACCACGGTTTTATCGTTGATGAATCCGGCCCCAGGACGCAATAATGCGGACCAAAAATACTTGAGTATTTTGATTGTATTTTGTCAACATTTTGCTCGTCTAATACAAATGTATTGCAAATATATCATATTATTGTATTCCTCCGATTATCGCAACCATGTTGGTACCAGTTTTATTATGTTTTGACCATTTTGCTCAAAAAAATGATCAGCTGGTGGAACGTGGCAAATGCCCAGCTGAATAGATCCCAGAACGACAGCGTCGTGGCATTTCTGATTGGTTGCTACGGTTTTCCACCGCGTTTTTAGCGAGAACTGTTTCTTCTGGAGTGCCTCGGCACAGTGGGAGAGCTCATTAGTGACAGTTGTATTGTTCTTTCCGCAGCGTCCCGCCGGTGTATAACTAGGGCCTCAGTCTCCCTTCAGGGTTAGTGACGCTTCTTCCTTCCTAGTCTGCACACAGCAGATCATACATCACAAGCGCGAGCATGCACACTTTCTGGACACATACCTTTTAGAGAGAGATAATTTTTGTCCTAACTGTTATAATTGTATATTCATATGTACATACACAGATTTGGTTTACTTGCAGACATTTGAACTTGCTTTGAAAAACGGCGGAGTTTCCTTTTAATATTTTTGCCGGCAAACTAAGTTGTCGACAGCAGGTTGGTCCGCCTACGGTAAGTCGGCTATAGACAGGTACCTACCCGTTGCTCAGCAACCACGCGAGCTTCTGCCAAACGCCTAACCAGTTAGCATTTTTGAGCTGTTCACATCGACCGTTTCCCTTCCCCCTTGGGCAAATCCTAAGCCTCACTTTGAAAGCGTCAGCAAATCCGCAGACTGTAGGGCCTTTCCCAGAGTTTGATCGCCGCGCGACGCGATGGGATGATAATCATGAGCATCGATCGAGATCGCGTCGCACGTCGATCTGCATTCAAAAGATCTCAGAGTGCGATCAACGATCGCACTCTGAAAGAGGTCTAACACGCAAAACTTCCAGGGAAGACCCGGGTCTTCCGCTGCAAAAACACTTCGTTTCAGTTTACAGCATAGAAAGGTTTGAGACGTGGCATTCTATCAACCTGCTGTCGACAACTGAAACTACCTGAGTAAGCTATACTCACTGCCGGAGTCTCAATGCTACTAGATATAATAAATTTTTCTGGTGTTGTGTATCTGCTGCTATACATATGTACTGTAGGGTCCGTGGCTTGCGTCCCCAGGAAAATATCATTAATTTCTCACCCGCTGCTGAAGGTATGGTAAGCTTATCAGCTGTGCTCTTTTCTCGGCCTGAATCGCCGTTTAGCAGGCCTGCGTACGCGAACACTGCGCCAGCCGCAGGTGAGATATGAATGTTTTTTTTTCCTGAGCACACCAGCCACGGGCCGAATTATACAAGATACCCTGTGTGATAGTTTTCAGGTGACAAAACTAACTCTCGCGCCCCCGCTGCAGGCAGAAACACCTTGAGCGTCGGCGCGACAGGGTCACGCCATGCCAGAGACGTAGAGACACGCCAACCACTAGCGGTTGGAGCCGTCCAATAGTTTCAAATAACTCGTTTTCCATTCCTCTTCAGTTTTGGTACCTCAAAGCTATCACCCCAGGACACTGACCGGTTTTCATGCCAGGAAGTGAGGATTTGAAGATCTGTGTTCTCCAGTATCAGCCTTTTAACAATATAGTATATTCCATTCCCTTGGGCGGATCGAGGGCATGTCAGCTTAAGCGTCCTCGCTCACACTAACAAACTCTTATGCAATGTAATGACTTGGTTTAGCTGAATCTTTCGAGGAATTTTGATACGCCATGACATTGTAAATAACTTTCATGAATCATCTTAACAGGTATAAATAACCCACCAGGACGGCGCTGGCACGCTGCTCGATAGTGCCTCGGGCGAACACCTCAAAAATGGTGCTACAGCAAAGTCATGTTAGGTTTTCTAAACTAATGTCGTATAACGTATTTTTTTGTTGACTCACATTTATAGTTGTACATTTTATTAAATGAAATAATTGATTCAGATCTCATTATGCACAATTCTGTTTACAATAGCTACATACAGACTGTTGGAATGTTTGACGACTTGAAGTTTATCCTAGTCTAGGAATCACTAGAGATGAGCAGTCGCATCCTTCCGCTCGTTCTCAAATAAAGGAACAGCCAGGTGGTTGATAATTGTCAGATTTTTCTTCTCTCTCTCCCTCCCGGACGATCTCCTAAATTGATGTTTTCTAAAAAAAAACGACATTTGTGAATAAAAAGTTGCACGAAAAACAGGGTCTTCTAGCAAACAGCAACTACCACACAAAACTCTAACTGGCAACCAGGGATGAGCGGAGTTCCGCGTTTCGCGTTCCGAAACCCGCAAAAAACGCTACGGAGTTTGAAAATATCGGGTTCTCTGGGAGGAAGAAAACAGTAGATGATTCCTGAATTTTTCTGCGTTTCGCGTTCCGAAAACCGCCTTTCCGCGCATTTTCAGGCGTTTCGCGCCCGATTTTCGAAACCCGAGAAAAAAGTTTTTGTTCCGCAACCTGGAAACCGATTTCCGAAAATTCGTATTTTTATTCCGCTCATCCCTGTTGGCCACCCGATCACCTGACCACTACGTGTCACCGGCTAGTCACCTAGGAAGCGCTGTCTGACTATAAAAGTGCCTGTTTTAGTCGAGTACGAAAAACTCTTACCCGTAATTAGTATTCCCTTCAACCGCACTTCGCACATCTCATTCATCGTTTGTGAGTCCTTCACCCCTGAAAAATTCAAGATAAAGCATGCATAGTTCGCTACTACCTAAAAATATATGTGTCAGCAGGATCATCCTCTCTCTTTTTAGCAATTGTCACCCTAGCTACATAATCACCCAAGATGAGAAGTGAGTGTACTGCTATATTTCCACCAAATCCTTCGTTTAGGTCCTACCAGTCCTGTATCAACCATCGTCAGAAAAAAATTGCGAAAACACGTTTTCTCTTTTACCGTTGAGCCATAATAGGGAGTCTTCGCTAGGGTCACTAACCAAGGAGGCAGTGGGCATCCGCTCTTTTGCTAGGGAGGAAGCACTATAAAACCCAAGCTAAACTTGAGACGGATTTGAATTGGTGGCCCAAGAGATTCTGGAGGGACGCGAGCAGGAAGTTGGCGGAAAGAAGGCAAAATTTCTCTCTTGTCTCCACTTCGCACAGCTCACATCTTTCGACAGGCAATGGGCGACAAGTCGGGCTACACGGGCACTGGTGGCTACTCCACATATATGGGATATGGGAGTTCTGGAAAATCCTACCCAAGATAGGAATACGCAGGCACTGTGTCATCGGGAACAGGAGCTAATGCTCCAGCTGAACCAGCTCAAACATACACCACTCAATAGGCCGGAAACGTCGAAGGAGGCGGTGGGGATGGAAATCAAGCATCATGTTACTTCGGGTCCGAATATGAATATTGTTTTCAGCGCAACTTGGTGCGCTACAATGGTGCATGCGTGCCAGATTATCAATGATTGAGATGAGAGATATTTGAAAAACAATGATTCCTGCATGTAGTACTTATGGGACACCCTAATAGGAATAGTCGCCTTGTAGAATTTAGTCTAGTGAATGGACAAGGCTGCGGCGGCAGGTCGTCGCGCGCGATCGAAACCCCGTTGGCTGGTGTAGCCGAAAGCGCTGCATGGCCCGCTGCAATGATCGCGCTTAAGCCGTTCAACTAGACTAAATTCTACCAGAAGACTACTCAGGCCGGACCATTACGGGAAATTTCTGAAAGATTACGAAAAAATCTGTCAGATTTTGAGAAGATGTTGCCCTCCTCTGACAGAATTTTCCCGTATTCTGGCAGAATTCTCTCGTTGTCTGGCGGAATTCTCTGGAAGTCTGGTAGAATTTTCTCGTTTTCTGGCAGATTTTTCCGAAATCTGTCAGAGTTTTTCCGTACTCTGGTCGGGATAATACGGAAAAGTCTGTCAGATTACGCTGTCCGCCGCAGTCTGCGGTGAAGAACCACCCTCCCCGCGGATCGCGGCGAAAGCCGCCCCCTCCCCCAGCCGCGGGGATACCCCTATCCCCTCAGCAGTCAAAAGTATGCTGGCCTCCGGAAAGTGATTCGAAGTCACCTTCCAGGGCCGGCTTTGGAATGCCGAATGAGTACTCTAGTGAGATGAGGCACCTTTCATACCGGCTGTGCACGTGATAAGCACGTTACGACGTGATCATTCGTGACCGCTATCAATTGTCTTTCCAACCGCCCGAATCGAAGATGGCGAGGCGTGTTTTGTGGCTCGCGGGCAAGCCAATATCCGCGCTGCGTGTGCGTCGCATGGGGTGGTCGTCTTGTGGCGCCAGACAGTGAGAAGGGCGGGCAGATCAGTGGAAAGGGCTGGACAGCGCTAATGATTTCAAAAGTGACCTCAACCAATAGGTGTCTTTCCCACTGATCTGCCCGCCCTCCTCACAGTCTTGCGCCACGAGACGACCACTCCGTCGCATGCAGCATAGTTCGCCGCTGGCCGGCACCCTCGAAATGTGGGGCGCCGACCGACGCCCTGAGTGCCTGAGCCCCCTGAATCCAGGGGGTGAGCAACCAAGATTCATCCATTGAATTCATCTACCAAGATTCAGCAATAGATCTAGTGGTTACCTGAGCCTATGAGTGACAGCTGACCCTGGATCCTAAAAGGTCTTGCTTGTGTGAATGCATCTCAATTCAGCCGTCAGCGCTTGGCGCACTCATACGAGGGTCCCGCGCACTTTTCCCGGCGCTTTGCGCACTTCAACTTAGGTCCCGCACACTTCTCCCATCGCTTGGCGCACTTCCACGTGGGTCCCGCACACGTTCCTGCTCACAACCATATGGGTTCTGCACACTTTCGCTGCTCTAGTTGGAGTCTTTAGCCTTTTTATAGTCTGTTAGAATTCGTCAACTTTCTGATGGATTACGGGAGGTGCCCGGTAAATCACGGAGGAATGTTGTGGTAACTCTCTGGTAATCTGGCAGAATATGTCAACACCAGAGATCAGGGCGAATTCTCTGGCAAAATTTCCGTAATCTTGCAGTAGTTGCAGATTTACCACTGATTGCCCGGAAAACTCTGGTAAAAATTCTGGCACAGCCCCGGCCTGAGTATTTATTCTGACATACGCATACCATTCGCATGAGATGGGCTCCATCGTAAAGGAGTTCCATTATCACCAAGTGAGTCGCCACTGCAGAAATCCTTATCCTGCATCCCAATAGCCGACATATTGCAAGAAACCATGCTGAAAATACTCCTTTCTCGTTATAGGCCACCATTCCATAAACTTACTGCGTGGGTCAAAAGTGCATACCTTCCACTTCGTCGAGACGCCAAGAAGTCTGCCACTCGAGGTACCCGCAGCAATATATTCCTCAAACAGACGCAGTGTAACAGAAATGCTCGAGTATACTCGCTACTAGCCATGCAGAATACATAAAAATTCAGGCAATGATTAACAACCTCGAGGAGGTTGGCGATATTACGATAAAGCTGAAAAGACATGGAACTCTCAACGTTGTCAAGGTTTGACAAAATCAAAATTAAGTTTAACGTACTTGAAATCCATATAGATTATCCATGGCTTCGTTCTGCAATACCATAACAAGCATTTGAGGTAGATTTCCGAGGATAAATATGACACATATGACTACCATGAGGGCTGTCAGCTTCTTCTCGGAAAAGCTTCGAACCAAATTGGACTCGCGGCGCATGCTAAAAGGCCATCATTGCTATTGTGATTGAGTTCTTTGGATATTTTGAAATATTCAGAATGTTGTAGCTTTTCAGAGGGATTCCAGTGGACTGCTCAGGGAAATATTTCACAGAAAACGTGTAAAAAATATGTGAAAGCGATGACTCGTCCACAGGGGCTTAGCGATAGAAAAAAAAACTAGTAAAATATTGAAATGTGGGTTGGTAATCAACTGTGTACCTAACAACCATCGGTTCTCAGCAGCTCGATTTTCATTGTTGAACTTACAAAATTAATCTGATTAATCAATCAGGCTCAATTTTCAAACAATATTCGGTTAGGCTCAAATAGTGTTTGCCTGATAGCAGGTTGTTCAATAAGTTTTGTCGTTCGACAAGAAAAACACAGTTTTGTGGTTCGAAATGCCCTTTATTATCCAGTATAATCTCCCTGAGCATTGATACATTTGCTCCAACGATCCTCCAATCTGTGTATCCCACCATCCCTGAAGTGAGAATCCGGAAAGTCTGCAAAATACGCTTCAACAGCCGTCATGACCTCTTCATTTGATGAAAAACGCTTGCCACGCATGAATTTTTTGAGTTTTGGAAACGAATGGGAGTCGCTGGGGGCCAAATCTGGTGAATACGGTGAACGCTTCAACAATTCAAACTTTAATTTATGGATTTTAGCCATTGTCAAAATGCTCTTGTGACACGGGGCATTGTCCTGATGGAAAAGGACTTTTTCATCTGCAAACCGGGTCTTTTTTTCACGAATCTTTTCCTTTAACTGGTCTAAAAGATTGCAGTAATATTCAGAATTGTTTTACCAGCTTGCAAGTAATCCACAAAAAAATTCTTTTAGCTTCCCAAAAAAACTGATGTCATAACCTTCTTGGCCGATTTCTGGACACGAACTAGTCGAACTCGTTTCGAAGCCGAACAACCAGGTTCACACCACTCTTTAGCCTTGTTTTGATTCAGGGTCATGGTGATAGACCCAAGTCTCATCCATGGTGATGAATCGACGCATAAAATCCACTTTATCCTTCTTAAAGGCAGCATACACGCTCACAAAAATGGTTGAGATAACAGCATAAATAGAACCGCCTGGCCCCTACCATGCCGTCAACGGCGTTTGAAGCGCTAAAAACCATCCAGGTTGACAGAATTTGAGCATTCCCGTCTCGAATGCCTGTGGAACCCCACCCCTACAAATAATAGAATGAAGAGTGAGGCATGTGGAAGCATTTGATAATTTAGAGCGATAGCACTATATAATGAGAGTCTACGAGAGAAACAGCTTGATTTCCCTGTATATAACTTGTCTACATACCGATTAATTCCCATCCACTTTCAAGAAAGCCCATCTACTCCGGCTGGCTTATAAAATGGAGCATTTCATCAGTAAACAGACATGTTATATTCAGGTAAACCAAGCCGTTTCTCTCGTAGACTCTCATTTGCTAGGGCTATCACTCTAAGCTATCAAATGTTTTCACATGTCTCACTCTTCATTCTGTTATTCGTAGGGGTGGGGTTCCACAGGCTTTCGAGACGAATGCTTGAATTCTGTCGGCCTGAATGGTTTTCAGCACTTCAAGCGCCGTTGACGAGATGGTAGGGACCAGGCGGTCCTATTTGTGCTGTTATCTCAACCATGTTTGTGAGCGTGTATGCTGCCTTTAAAACGCTCCGAATGTTGCTGAGAAAGTCGCATTCGAATGTGTTTTTGTTCCATTGTTAGCGAATGCGGCACCCATTGAGCATACAGCTTTCTAAAACCCGAAATTTCACTTAAAATATGGCTCACACTGCCTAATGAGATGTGTAGAGCCTCTACTGAATCTCTCTCAGTCAATCGACGATCCTCCAAAACCATATCCTGTATTTTGGCTATGATTTCTGGTGTTGATGCGCTTTTCTGACGTCCTTCACGTGTATCCCCTGCAAGGCTTGTACGACCACGTTCAAGTTCAGCCACCCATCTTTCTACTGTTCTAATTGAAGGTGAACAATCATTATACACTTTGAACATTCATTCGTGAATTTCTTTTGGTGCTACACCTTCCAAAAATACGAATTTTATCACTGCATGATATTCAATTTTCTCCATTGCTGTGACACGGCGACACTAAATGGCTTGTAAACAAAGAATGAATTGACAGATTGAAATGAAACGAAATTCATATGAAGAGTGTACCAACAAAACAAAAAAAATTTGGGCTAGTCGCAATGCCCTCTCTTATCAAACGACAAAACTTATTGAACAACCTGGCATAGATATTCGTAATGTGCGTCCGAACGTGAATGTTCGCTCACGCGGACGGCGCGCTTGTCAAGCGGCAATCGCATGGGACCTTTGTGACGAATTTTACGCGGCTGATAACTGGGGTTAACTGCTTATTGTTTTTGTTTCCTTTTTCCTTCTCTAGGATTTAGTATGGTAGGTCCTCGTTAGCTCATTTGTTGGTTGGAGTTTTGTAGCCGAGCCATGGCTTGAGGCTGAGGGGTTGACCCCGTTTTGGTGAGGGGGGGGGGGTAGATCTAACGGGCGAAGAACCCGCCAAGCGTATTATCTCATGAAGCGTCAACCACAAAATATCAGAAACAAATCAAACAATTCTACAAAAAAAAAGAAAGTCAAAAATTTCCCCTTATCAAATTGGGGTCAGCATCACCCGATGGCTACCGAAATCTCACAATCAGTTGTTTAAAACACTTCATAATAAAGCTCAACTAAATAAAACATAGTGAAAAATAGTGAGTTACTCGTACCCAAACCTGGATTTAAAAAATTTTATAAGATCGAAACGCTAAGTGTACTTTGAAAAGTGAGCATCTTTTTTCCGCTCGAACTTCGTCCATGGGGGTTAATGGGGTGCTCAACACAGATATTAAGTTGATTTTACACCCTTTTGATAGCTTACGGTGGGTGTTTATACTTCTTCTAAGATCTAAGTTCAAGGACAAGCACGAGCATCAAGTGGACCCACGCAAGATATTTCATTTTTCTAATTGAGACTACACTAAACCGACTACCTTCTCAAGAGGATCTAGTTTTCGCCCGAAAACTTATCCAGCTAAGCGGGGCGAGGCTGAGTGGAAAACGGCTTGTTGATCAAACGCACACAAAAAAGGAATCTTGGGCCTAATTCGACTCGCTCAATGCAGCGCGTTTGGCGGAAAGCAGCCGCGTTAAGTTTGCTGGGGCTCCACGCATGCCGCTTTCGGCCGGCCAAAACTGGGCCGCGGCTCCTCCCTTTCAGTGCATTCGATCAATGAGTCTGCAAAATTACTTGCATCGTTAGAACCTAAAAAATCGTCTGTTACAGACTTTCCTAAAAATGGCAGAATATGATTGACTCCTTTAAAACTCGTTCAGGTTGATAGACGGAAATCCAGACAAACTATATGTATTTGATCATACAGCATCGGCATGGATCCTGCGGAGACTTAGCGTTCCCCATTGAGGGTTGGCGCAAACTCGGTGCACCTATGTTATAGCATATGGCACCGAATTTGCGCCGACCTTCAATAGTGAAAGCAAAGTCTCTTCAGGATCCATGCCGACGTTACATACATAAATCAGACTTGGAGAAACGAAAGATTGGTACTGTGCTTATCTGGGTCAAATTCCGGTCCGCAATTGCGTCTCGACACGCTTTGCGGCCGCACGCACTCGAGTCAATCGTGTTTCCAGCTCCGAAGCCGACTCGATATGGCTTTTTTATACAGTTTTCTTCACTTTTGTTTAGTTTCCAGTTTCCTAAATCCACCTGGAGTCAACAGATCGGAGGCTGCGGCGCTGGAAACTCTTCCGATTCGAAAGCGCGCGGCCGCGAAGCGTGTCGAGACGCAATTGCGGACCGGAATTTGATCCAGATAAGCACAGTAGTAGAGTTCTGTTTACACCGACAAACTCTCCCGCGTAGTCAATGTAATGACTAAAGTCTTGCCATAGTACCGAATTTTCAAAAAAAATTCTTGGTTGACAAGGAACTTGTCTGAGTATGCAGATTGATGACTTGATCGATTAAATGGGGGGGGGTAACAATGAGAGGAAAACCAGCCAGATCAATCACGCCAGAGCTATAAACAATATTCGTCTTACTGCCAAACTTGAAAAAAAATCCAAAAAAAGTGCCTCCAGCAAGTGGACTTTTGAAGAAAAAGAAGAACGGCATAGCGACTACTTGGACAAGAAATGAGTGGCGCGGAAAGAAGGATCTATCCAAAAAGACTGTTCGCCCACGCGGTCGGCGGGCCGGTCCAGAGACCGTCGCGGATTCATTTTTTCGGACGAGTCTTCTTAAGGCTATAAACAGCTGACTGGGATGACTGGGGTATTCATCACAATTTGTATGATATTCCTGCCAATCGATTTAACAGCCCGAGAAGTGCCATCATGACGGGCGCTGGACACGCACGCCAGTCGCAAGGGCGGGCAATCGCATTCGGATGAATTTTAGATCAAGATTTTTTCAGTTTTTACATATGTAACTGTGACCAACCTAGAAATACTGCTATCGGGACTACTGCTGCAATTTATCAGTTGCTGTTCTGTTAAATTTGCATCCGAAGGAAGCGACCGTCTTACCAAACGTCGTCTGCGCATCTGAAGGCAAAAACATTTAGTTGGGTCAATCAAGGTCTCATTAAATTGTAATTTTCCTTTGTAGTTCCGCCGCTACAAGACAAAAATTCCAATCCGGCACTGTCGAAAATGGATAGTGCGGGAGACTCTGCGTCACATTTCGCTGCGATGAAGTATGGATCCGGCCCTGTTTTCGTGACACATACCTTATTCAATTGCAACTTTCGAGCAATAATCACATTTAGAAACGTCATGAGAGTAACAAAGAAGAATCGTAAACATTCCCGTATCATTTTGTAGTAGTTAAATACTGTCCAGTTAGGCTCCCTGGAAAGTAGGATTATTACTACAATAATGATATATGTATTACGGTGATTTTTTTGAAACACGTATGGTTTGGGTGTTTTCAGTGGCTCAAAAATATTGCGCACCTTAATACGCATGCTTGCTCGTTGTACCCTTTGTTTTGAGGTTAACACCCTATTGTTTACTTGCAGACCGCAGCTGTACATGACGTTAATGTCAAATCCTTGCTCCTGCTGAGCCGCAGATCGCTTTCATAAAGTTCCTTGGGAAAAGTTTTAAATCGAGTCCTTCACCCTAAGGCCAAATGTGCCTCAAAAACCGAGCTGCGCAGCCAGATATCGTATTGTGAAGTGAGGCATAATTATAGTGACTTCTTCAAATTACATACATACTTACCTGCAAAGTAACTCGACATTATTAGTCATATGATAAGAACCGTCCTCGTTCAATTTGAGAGAATTTTGAAGCATCATAGGAAGATGAAGGACAGCTGCCAGACCAAGCATGGCCAGTATCTTCCTCCTGGCCAGTTTCCTAGGGTTCGACGCTGGTTGTAAGTGGGGTCGTGAGATCAGTAGGCATCTAAAAAAATGTTTAAAAACGTAAATTTGAAAGAAAGAAAAATGGACAATATCACTGATCAAAAGTCGACCAAAGACGAGGAAAAATCATGGTGCGTTAATACAAAATTGGCTTTAACACTGCATACAATCGACTTGTTTCACTAGGAAACCTCGCATGGTGTACTCCCGGATCAGAAAGCTGATCAATGTTTTCTAGTCAACTCTGGCACGCCCTCTTCGAATCTGAACTCGGATTTCGCTACGGTCATCTGCGAAAAAAGTTATAGCCTGTCAAATTTCGTATTTCCCGCCTTTCTTTTCATCAAAAACGCGCACTAGTGTTTGCGAAATGCGGAAACGGACCACATGACTGTGCTCACCGCTCAAAACTACCCCGCTGAAGAAATTTTTGGGTGAAAGCGCATTTTCCAAACTTTGGACAGACAGATAGCGTTTTGGACTTATGCGGATTTTCTTGGTTGGGCGACCTCTGAAAGCGTTAGAAGAAATTTTTCTGGATTTCACTCGAAATCCTTCCAGGTGAGTTATTTGGGGCGCTGATGACGAATCTATGGTTTATTTGACGATTTTCCGAGCTTTTCGACTTGATTTGTTCAAAGCTTCCCATCGGGGGGGGGGGGGTAGAATTTGATGGCAAATGGCGACATTTGACGATTTCCGGAGTGCTGCTATAGATATGGCTCAAATTGTTGTTCTGGGTGTTATTTGCAGTGCTAAACACGAATCTGCAGTCCGTTTATCGATTTTTGATAGATTACGGTAGGTTACGGTGGGTATACGGAAGCTTGGTCAAAGTGTTAGATTTGGCTCAAAATTTCTCTGTGGGTGTTATTTGGGACGCCGAACATGAATTTAAAGTCCATTTTTCGATTTTCGAAATATTAAGGTAGGTAAAGCCAGTTAGAAGGCATTATGCCTACCGCAACCTACAGTAACCATAAGTCTAGCGACAAACACACCCTAAATTCGCGTTCAGCGCCCTGAATAACCCCCAGTTAAAGGTTTCGGACCAAATCCAAAATTTTTCATTCAAACACCCTAAAAATTGGCTGGTACCCTTACCTTTTCCCAAAGCTTCACAAACGCTTATCCTTCGTTCACAGGTGCCCGCAGCGAAATTCGATGTCAGATTAGGAGACAGTGGAGCATAATTCAAACACCAGGACACACCAGTTTGCACACCAGTACAGCAGAGCGGAGGACCTACTCACTTACCAGTGGCTACAACACCTAGCACTGCACGAGCTCCTCTTCTCATATTGCCTTCTCGGTGTTTAATATTGTCCACAGCAACTCCGTCAGTCACTGACCGAGTGTCCATCCCATATCTCATAAGGTTGTCGCTACCTGGGTTCGGAGCCACATACTCAGACAATGGGGTGGACCGACCGCGGGCGAAAAATCGCGTTTCGTATCGACCGCGTGTCACTATCGTACTGACCGCGGGCAAAAAATGCATTTCGTGCTAAACGCGCGCATTTGCGTACTGACCGCGCAAACGAAATAGTGCACGCGGTCGGTACGCCTGTGCTGCGTACCAACCGCTCGCGGAATTCCATAGAGACGTACTGACCGCGAGCATTCATCTTTGCGCGCGGTCAGTACGGAATATGACTCTTCGCTGCGGTCAGTACGTGAGCACACGCAGTCAGTACGCAAGTGCTCGTGTTCTGTACGCAACTGTCCGCGTTCAGCACGCACGAAAACTGGTCGTTAAGGTCGTTCTCTCAGTTTGCGCGTTCGCTACGCAATTTCTCGCGTTCAGTACGCAATCGTCCGCGATTAGGACGCAGGCAAACTGGTCAATGAGATTGATTTTCGAGCCTGCGCGGTCAGTACCCAATCGACCTCGTTCAGCACGCAAGCAGACTGTAGGGTGTGGTCGATTTGCCAGTCTGCGCGATCGGTACGCAAGTATGCGGGTTCAGTACGCAATTGCCCGCGTTCAGTACGCAGGCAAACTGGTGGTTGAGGTCGGTTTGTCAGTCTGTGCGGTCAGTACGCAAGTATGTGCGTTCAGTACCCAATCGACCGCGTTCAGCACGCAGGCAAACTGGCGAGTGAGATCGGTTTGTCGGTCTGCGCGGTCAGTACGCAAGCAGACTGGTGGGTGTGGTCGGTTTGTCAGTCTGCGCTGTCAGTACGCAAGTGTGCGCGTTCAGTACGCAATCGACCGCTTTCAGCACGCAAGCAGACTGGTGGGTGTGGTCGGTTTGCCAGTCTGCGCGATCGGTACGCAAGTATGCTGGTTCAGAACGCCAATTCTCGCGTTCAGTACGCATGCAAACTGGTGGGTGAGGTCGGTTTGTCAGTCTGCGCGGTCACTACGCAAGTATGCGGGTTCAGTACGCAATCGACCGCTTTGAGCACGCAAGCAGACTGGTGGGTGTGGTCGGTTTGTCGGTCTGCGCGGTCACTACGCAAGTATGCGGGTTCAGTACGCAATTAACCACTTTCAGCACGCAAGCAGACTGGTGGTTGTGGTCGGTTCGTCAGTCTGCGCGGTCAGTACGCAGGTGTGCGCGTTCAGTACGCAATCGACCGCTCTCAGCACGCAAGCAGACTGGTGGGTGTGGTCGGTTTGCCAGTCTGCGCGAAAGGTACGCAAGTATGCGGGTTCAGTACACAATTTCCCGCAATCAGTACGCAGGCAAACTGGTGGGTGAGGTCGGTTTGTCAGTCTGCGCGGTCAGTACGCAAGTATGTGCGTTCAGTACCCAATTTCAGCCTGCAAGCAGACTGGTGGGTGTGGTCGGTTTGTCAGTCTGCGCGGTCAGTACGCAGGTGAACTCGTGAGAGTTGTACATAAGCAAGTGCACGTGCTCAGTTAACAATGAAATCCCTAGCTTTTGCGCATTTAGTCTACAATTTTAGTCAAAAAAAAGGGTTGATGCACAATTATGGAACGTTTTTTAAAAATATTTTTATTCAACAAAAACAATAACAACATGTAATCAAAACATGTTTAAATGATCATACGAGAGCATAGTCACCGTTAACTCCAAAAACTGCTTTGCTTGGCATTCGGATCATTCCACCTGCGAAGAGGTCACTTATCTTGGAGGCAATCAACGCCTTGACATCAGCCACCAAGTCATCCAAGTCGTCGTAGATTTTGTTTGTTTGCCAGTTTTTCAAAGAGCGATTGACATGATAGTCCGTTGGTGCTTCTGTCGGTGTGTACGGCGAATCTGGGAGCAGATCCCATACCTTATTGGCGATGGATTCAATTACACGGCGCCCAACTTGTGAAGTGGCGTTAGAATGGTGTTTGTTGGTTTCGCTGCAGCAAATCGGTGGAAATTCGATAGCGTTCAGCTTTGTTGTTGTCGGAGAGTTCGTGTGGCGCCCATATAGTCAATTATCATACCTTTCCAAGATTCTTCAGGCGTCCAACGATCGCTGATTGATTGACATTAAACTCTTCAGCCAGCGTTCGCGTTGTCAGGCTTTCGTCCTATTCCACGGCTGTCTGAAGTGCTTGATCATCAAAATCCGATGGTCGACCTCTTCATTCGTTATCCTCCAAACTAGTGTCACCTGATTTAAAGCGAGTAAACCACTTCCGTGCTGCGTTATCACTAATTGTTCTTCCCCCAAAAAGTTCGTTGAGATCGCGAAATGGCTGTGCTGCGTTGCATCCTTTCTCTTAATGGTAGAGCATAATATGGCGAGTGTGTGTGTAATTTTCCATACGCATTTTTTAAGTGAATATTGAGGATTATTTTTATATATATCGCGACTATCGCGAGAACAACAAGGAGAAGACCTAGGGGAGACCGGGCAAGACCGGGCTCCTTCACAATGAAGCGATATCACGGAAGAACAAACAACTTGAATGTGATACTGTGATCATTTATGTTTTGTTATTGTGTGATATGATAATGAACGCTACCCTATAAAAGGGTTAGCTCGGTGTGCATACTTCACTTGTGAATAAATCGCTTCCCCTCGACGGCCTCGATACAGCAGCAAAGCCCAGAAGCGGGCTTCTACATGGTGCATCGGCTCTGTTGAATCTGGGATCGATACGTGTGGCAACTGGCTGGAATCTAGCACAAGCGCTAGAAGACGTTGGCTCCTGTTGTCTGCCTGGTGGAATTGGCTCGACAACGCTCGATCGATTTGAGCTGGTGCTTGATCATTGTGGCTGCTGGTTGGTCGATCAAGGTATCCTAGAAGGTGCGTCTTCAATCTTCACTGTCCTGTGATAAAGGCTAGATTTGTCCATCGCTCCGTGTGTCACCTCTGTTTACTGCTATGTCGTTGAGGACTCACAAAGGAAGGGTGTCTCGTACCCAAAATCGGCTCACGAGAGCTGTTAACAGTGCTCCAAAGCTGACCGCACGATCCAACGTTGAAGAATCTCGCACTTCACGAGGTGGTGCCCTGTCGTTGAGGACTCAGAAGGCGAGAGTATCCAGGTCAAAGAATCTACTCACGAGAGCGGTGAGCGATGCTTCGGATGTCATCGAACAATCAGAGGCGGACGGGTCACGTCTTCCACGAGAGCAGTTAGAGCACCAGCTACTTAAAGTTAAGCAGTCAATACGAGTGCTTGACGCAGCCATGATTTCGATGGAAGAAGCGATGGATAAGCTCGAGCTTGGATATGAGGGACTCGAAGAAGACGAACGCTCTACTGGACTTGAGGATATTCAAGAGTACCAGCTCTCAACAGATGAAGTGATGGAGAAAGCTGAGAGACTGAAGCTGGATCTGCTAGAACACGAAGTTGGAGTCGAAGTCACACTCCAGCGAATGGAACCACCAGTGATCCAAACAACTGATTTCACAAGGCGACAATCACTGCTCCCAACACTGCCAGTCCCCAACTTTTCTGGAAGAAACTGGGAATGGGACAACTTCTGGCAAATCTTCAGAACCAATGTTCACGATCAACCGATACCTCCCTTGATGAAATTTAATTATCTGATCAAGGCACTCCAGGGGTGATGTGAAGGAAGTCATTTCGCGTTTTCAAATCACGGAAGCTAACTACATGGAAGCCGTTCAATGGCTGCAGAAGCGCTATGGCAACAATGAGACCATCATTGATCAACTCTATAGAAGGCTGGAGAACCTCAAGGCAGAGGGACCGTCCACTCGTCAGCAACGGAAACTCTTGGATCAAATCGCGACATCCATGGCTCAGTTGGCAACAAAAGAAGAAGACGTGAACCAGAGGCAACTGCTCACGCAAATCTTCAGAAAATTGAATGAGCGAATCCAACTGAAAATTTTAGAGAAGAAATCAGAGCTCAGGAATTCTAAGGATTGGAGCTGGGACAAGTTCTACTCTGAA
This sequence comes from Aplectana chamaeleonis, assembly GCA_029168955.1. Classification (NCBI taxonomy): domain Eukaryota; kingdom Metazoa; phylum Nematoda; class Chromadorea; order Rhabditida; family Cosmocercidae; genus Aplectana; species Aplectana chamaeleonis. The sequence continues at coordinate 383,338 of JAPDOI010000420.1, forward strand.
GTGGACGACATCATCACTAAGAAAGAGATTATCGAAGAAGCCCAAGCATCATCAGGCAGTACCAGTCGCAACACGATCACTGAAAACGCAGTCACTATGAACTCTTGGAGCAGAAACAGACGACAGTTTCAGCCCTCCGAATGCCTCTACTGCAAGCAGGCCTCTCACCGTTCGGTCGACTGCCCGACGACACCCCTCAGTCAAAGAACAGCATTCTTCAATCGTAACAGGCTTTGCAGGAACTGCGGACGTTCGGATCACAATGCCGAAGCTTGTAGCAAGCGAGGATGCAGAATATGTGGACAGAAACACCACAGTTCGTTTGCACAATCCTCAACGTTCTCCTGGACACAACCAAACCGGAGACAACAATCCAAGGCCACAAAGTTACACAACCTCAAGGCAAGCTAGACCCACAACGCAAACCTTCGTTTCAAGTCATCCCGATGACAACGAAGTCTCATTTCCAGTACAGAACAGTCAAGCCGTGATGCAGATCAGCAAGCAATCTACGCAAAGGGCTCAGCTTCTCACTGGATCAGCACAAATAATCGGTCCGATCAAGTCACAGAATACAAGGATTCTTCTTGATACCGGTTCAGAATTGTCATTCATACACTCATCCATAGTGGATGATCTACAGCTGCCGCGTGTAGGACGTGAACTTCTTCGCCTGAACACTTTTGGATCCAACGAAACAAGAGAAACATATCACGACATCGTATCAGTCAAGCTCAAAGACATTCAAGGACGCATCTTGGAGTTCAAACTCTATAAGAGCGACGTCATAACTAGTCATGTAGCGACACCATACTATGACATGGAGGATATAAACTTCATCAGAGAGAACGGAATTCGGCTCTCACTGTTGCCAGCAAAAGCAACAGATCCTCAGATTTTACTTGGTTGCGACCAACTCTGGCAAGTCATAAAAGATGGGATTATGAAGCTTCCTTCAGGCCTCCATCTGATTTCAACCTCATTCGGATACATGACGTCTGGAAAGGAGTCTGATGTGACGCAAACCAACGCTCACGTTCAGCTAACTATGCCCAAAGACGAAGAGCAAAGCAAATGGGAACAGTTCCTTACCTTTGAGTCATCAGGAACAGAGGAGTTTACTGGACCCCATCACCTGGAGAAACAGCAAATCAACGAGGCAGTGCTGAAGCGCTTTAACGAAACGATCGTCAAAAGGCCAGATGGATATCACGTCCGACTGCCATGGAAGGACAATCATGAACATCTTCCAGATAACAGACAAATAGCCGAAGCGAGACTGCAAGGACTCTTTCGCACATGCCAAAACAACTCCCGTTTTCCTTGAGGAATACGATCAAATTTTCAAGGATCAACTCGCAAAGGGCATTCTGGAAGAAGCTCCAGAAGTTCAAGACGGTCAAGGCAAGATAATTCACTATCTACCGCATCATGCTGTCATCACACCTGAAAAGAAGACGACACCAAAAAGAATAGTCTTCGACGCATCGGCGCATTATAGAGGCAAACCGAGCCTCAACGACGTTCTTCACCAAGGCCCTCTCATACTGCCGAAACTCATTGGAATGATGCTGCGTTTTCGAACTGGAAGAATAGAAGTAACATCCGATGTGGAAAAAGCCTTTCTTCAAGTGCGGCTCCAGGAAGAAGATCGTGACGCGACCAGATGTCTGTGGGTGAGAGACGTTTCAAAACCACCTACGAAGGACAACACAGTGGTCTATCGCTTCACCAGAGTCACCTTCGGAATCAATGCATCACCATTCCTTCTGGCAGCAACAATACGATTTCACCTAAACTCAGCAAAAGAAGAACCTGGATTTCTGGAGGAGATAAATACCAACCTCTACGTCGACAACCTATTCTTCAGCGCTGAAAGCACACAGGAAGCCTTGAAGAAATACCAGACTTCGAAGAAAATCTTTGAAGAGCTGAACATGAACCTAAGAGAATTCACTTCGAACGACCCCAACTTCAACTCCCAAATCAATCCTAAGGATATGTCACAGGAGAAGCAACCGAAGGTACTCGGGATTCGATGGAAACCCACAGAAGACATACTACTAGTCAACAACCATCAGCTGAGCACAACAAACACGACAAAAAGAGCAATTCTGAGTTCAATAGCTTCAGTATACGATCCCATGGGATGGCTAACTCCTCTCATGTTAAAACCAAAACAGTTCTTCCAGTACCTTTGGACGAAGGATTACGACTGGGACACACAACTGACAGCCGCAGATGCCCAAAAGTGGTACGATATTCTATTGGAAACTGGAAATGTTGAAATAAAACTACCAAGAAAAATGGCGGACAAGTCAGCTAGCCATAGCTTGATTCTTTTCGCAGATGCTAGTAAAACTGCCATGTGTTCCGTAGCATATCTCGTCTATGATGGAAGAGTTAACCTCCTCACGGCCAAGTCAAGACTTCCAAAAAAGAACGAAAATAGCACCATTCCAAAACTCGAAATGAACGCTATTACAATGGCAGCAAGGCTTGCGGTGACGATTATTGAAGAACTCCAGCAAACCATCAAGATTAATGCAATACAAATCTTCACAGACTCTCAAATAGTTCTGCAATGGTTGAAGAAAATTGCGCCAGATAAGAACGTTGGGCGCCTCGTTTCTAACAGACTGAAAGAAGTCAAAGCGATTGTCGAGAATCTCCAAGAAAGGGGACTAGTGACGAAATTCGGATACATAAGCACTGATGAAAATCCCGCAGATGTTGGAACTAGAGGAGCAATGGCGAAGGAATTTCAACAAAGCATCTGGTGGAAAGGCCCTGATCTACTGTCCCAGCAGGCCACTCATTGGCCAGCTGAAAATCAACCCTTTCTGCTAAACTTGGAGAACGAAGCAATCTATGGAAATGTTCTGTCAGTGAATCGAGAAGATACTCCATCGATACTGTTCAACTTAGCTCGATTCTCAACTTTGTACAAGCTCGAAACCACGGCTGCATACGTTCTACGCTTCATCGCGAATGTATCAAGAGTACTTCCGGAACGTACAAAACGACGGCTGGAGACGACAATCCCGGAAATGCTAGCCCAAAGGGGAACAGAACAGTTGAAGTCCGGAAACATCCAGCAAGCGAGAAAATTCATCTGGAAAATCCATCAGCAACGATTCAAGAAAATCATTTTGGCAACAACGAATAATCACCTGAATATCAAAAAGGATGATGATGGAATCTACAGATGCTATGGACGGCTAGGCAAGAGTAATCTATCGAAGAGCGCAAAACTGCCTGTGATACTAGCTCCAGAGACGGATTTCGCGAAATTAGTGATTCAAAAGGCACATGGTCAATACCACTGTTCTGTTGCACATACCATGGCAAACGTCCGACAGCACTTCTGGATTCCGCGATTGCGTAAACAAGTGAAAATGGCAGTACGAGGTTGTATTCCATGTCAGAAGTTCAACAGCCTGCCGTTCCGCTACCCTGAGGCCAAGAATCTGCCATCCAGGAGAGTAATCGAAAGCAGGCCATTTCTTCATGTCGGCATGGACATGTTTGGTCCTCTACATCTCAAAGAAACCAGCAAAGCTTCTGATAGCACCTCGAAGGCGTATGGTTCAATCTTCACATGCGCTGTGACAAGACTAATTCACCTGGAATTGTTGCCAGACGCGAGTACATCTTCGGTGATTAACGCCCTAAGAAGATTCGTTGCCAGAAGAGGCACTCAGAGAGCATAACCTGCGACAACGCCCCGTCATTCAAGCTCGGCCAAGATATACTTGCGGAAGCTTACAAGGAATGGATGGAAAACAGTGAACTAAAGCGATTTGGTATGCAAAAGGAATCGAGTGGAAGTATATCACGCCGTACGCCCCTTGGAAAGGCGGATTTTACGAAAGGCTAATTCAATCCGTGAAGAACGCCATGTACAAAGCCGTCGGACGCAAAAGTTAAACTTCGAAACCACTACGACACTTCTAACCGAAATTGAAGCCTGTCTTAACAGCCGTCCTTTGACGTACGTTGAAGCGGACAGGGAGGAAGAATCACCTACAATTAGGCCCATAGACTTCATTCAAAAAGATATTTGTCTAACCTACCCAAGTTGGAACTGCAAAATGAAGCTACGCAGCAGGATCCTGACTACCGCCCGCCCGAGGATCTCATTCTCCTACGAACGAGATATCAAGCAGTGGAAGCTTTGGAAAGCTCTTATCAGTTGACAAGAAAATTCTGAAAGGTGTGGCAATCGAACTACCTGACAGAACTGAGAGCATTTCACCAAAAATCTCTTAAACAAGGAAAGTCAACTTCGAAAAGGCCAAAGATCGGACAAGTCGTTTTTTTGATGGACCCCAACCTACCGAGAAATGCATGGAGTATGGGAAGAATTACAGCAATCAACTCGACCAGCGAAGTTGAGCTCAGATCAACAAAAGGAAGAGTAATAAGAAGACCGATCAACCTCCTCATACCACTCGAGTTGGAAGAAGGTCGGCAAGACGATGCTCTTCTGACTTCAACGGAGTGCAAACCTCCACCACGATACAACTTGAGAAAAAGATCTCGATCGGAGCGATCGGGAAACAGCTCCCAACCAACAGAGGACAATGGTGCGCGAGAAGTTGCGAAGAAAGATTGCGTACCCATCAAAGTCCCGCCCGGAGTATCGCGACTATCGCGAGAACAACAAGGAGAAGACCTAGGGGAGACCGGGCAAGACCGGGCTCCTTCACAATGAAGCGATATCACGGAAGAACAAACAACTTGAATGTGATACTGTGATCATTTATGTTTTGTTATTGTGTGATATGATAATGAACGCTACCCTATAAAAGGGTTAGCTCGGTGTGCATACTTCACTTGTGAATAAATCGCTTCCCCTCGACGGCCTCGATACAGCAGCAAAGCCCAGAAGCGGGCTTCTACAATATAAGTATTGAAGACGAAACGCCAGATTCCATTGAAGAAAAACGCGTTAATAAAAACTTCAAAATTATGCATCAACCCAATAGATTTTCTTGGTTAAAGGCAGCATAAACGCTCGCAAATTTGTTGGAGTTAACTACGAAAATAGGTATGGCCCAGAGTATAACGCCTACGCATTTTTAAGCGTCAACAAGGAAACAATGCCACTACACGAGTCAGAACCTGGCCCCGCCCTGTATTTCTCCGCCCCACATATTTGCATCTTCCTCTAGAACAGGTGTGGTGGGCCATTCCCATCATCATCGACGTTTGTGAGTGCAACATTAAGTACAATAAGTGATCCACGTACATCGGCGACGGTGGGAATAGCCCAGTACCCCCGTTTTGGAGGAGGACGGTAAATACAGGTGGCGGAGAAATACAGGGCGGGATCAACTTCTCACTCGTGTAGCGGAGTTGCAGGTCGATTTTGACGCTCCAGAATGCATAGGAGTTGTAATCGGGCCTACCATTCTCTTTTCGTTGTTCTCTCAACAACATTTAAACACGTGTATGCTGCCTTTGAAAAAACCTCGTGATTCGCGATTGGAAAGCCAGCCGTGCTGTGCCGCTGCAACTAGTTTGTGAATTGCCCCAAACCTCATCTCCGCCCCAACCTCCACCTTTTGCTTAGTTCCAATTTAATGGGGCCATATATATACTTTCACGATAAAAACCTTTTTGTTTACGAACCATGCAGGTGGGTAATAATGCGTTCTGAAACAGTGTCATTTCGTTGGAAGCAATATATGCCTGAAGCGCATGCATGCGTACTGACAGCGGTCGGATCTCTAAAAAAAAGTTTCGGACTGAGCGAGCGATAAAATCGGGCATACCACGTGTGAATGCGTATTAACAGTGGCCAATCCTGTGTGCGACATTTATGCCGTTCCTACCGCGAGGCAATGCGTAACGAGCGCGTGTAGATGCGTGCCGACCGCTTTTAGAATTTGGAAAGCGTTCGTACCGACCGCGCGGCAGTATGTATCGACCACGTGGCAATGCGTAGTGATTGCGTGGCATTGTATACTGACTGCGTGACAATGTGTACCGACCGCGTGGAAAGACGTATCGATTGCGCGGCGAAGCGTGCTAATCGCGTGTCAGTGCGTACCGACCGCGTGGCAGTATGTATCGACCGCGTGTTAATGCGTACTGATTGCGTGGTGTTGTGTACTGACCCCGTGACAATGAGTGCCGACAGCGTGGGAAGACGTACCAACCGCGTGGCAATGCGTACCGACCGCGCGGCGATACGTACTAACCGCGTGGCTGTGCGTACGGACCGTGCGACAATACGTTCCGACCGCGTGGCAGTATTAATCGACCGCTGTGGCAGTATGTATCGACCGCGTGGCAATGCGTACTGACCGCGTGGCGAGACGTTCCGACCGACGTGGCAGTTTGTATCGACCGCGTCTCATTGCGTACCAACCGCAAGGCAATGCGTACTGATCGCGTGACAATGTGTACTGATCGCGGGTCACTGCGTACTAACCGCGTGGCAGTTAGTACCAACCACGTGGCAAGGCGTACCGACCGCGCGGCAATGCGTACTAACCGCGTGGTATTCCGTACTGGCCGCGTGACGGTGCGTAACGACCGCGCTAATTTGCGTGGCGACCGCGTGCAAATTGCGTTCCAAACGTCGCCCATCCCGCTGTCGGTACGCAACTTGTACTCGGTCAGTACGGAACATGTCCGCGGTTGGCCCACCCCATTGTCTGAGTATTTATTCTTCCTTCGGCTTTCAAGTTTCCCTCTATCTCAAGTTTGGTGTTATAGGCCTGCAGCTGGGAACTGAGTTGTCTCCGCCTGTCATCTACACTACAATACCGCTCGTAGGATTTGGTCAGAAAGCGAGCGAAGTCGGGTTTTAGCGTCTTTTTCGTCTTTTCTGTATAACTCGCTTCAAAGTCAACTTTGAGCGAAACTAGGGAGATATTCGTGATCCTCGCGTTGAGGGCTAGCCAATGGTTAGCCCATTGTGTTGATTACGTTGAATACTACAGAAGTTACGTAATCACCCAGGTTTGTGATTACGGTACCGTGATGGATGGTGCGCTACCGTCTCCGCCTGCGTTTCCCTGTGTCTACCGTATATAGAGAGCTGGTTGATTGCGAAATTTCCATGGTTCTCAACGAAATCCTCACAATAGCTAAACCATTGGATAGCCCTCCACGCCTGGATTATGAATATCTCCCTAGTTTCGCTCAAATTTGACATTGAAGCGAGTTATACAAAAAGACGAAAAAGACGCGAAAACCCGACCTCGCTTGATTTCTGACCAAATCCTATGAGCGGTATTGTAATTAACCCCTGAAATTTGGAATTGTCTTAGGATACATCACCCAGATACCTAACAGCGGTCGGAGGACAGTATGCATCCTAGGATGCCGCGTGGGTAGGGTCGCTTTCATTGCAGCTTGAGTATGAAACGGATAACTATGGATTTATTTCCCGTACCAAGAAACACTGAATGGTTCCAAGCCTCTATCACTACTTGGGTTTTTGCCTTACTGCCCCCACAACCTTTGATGGCTCCTGACTTTGTCTAGTGACGCCTTTTCGATTATTCTCTAATTTGAACCATGGCCTTGTGGTCGGCAGTTGAACCGTTGCGCTAAGACTTGGTTTGTTTTTGTATACATTTTCATGGCTCTAACTAGCTACTTTGTGGCTTATGAGCACGTCGGCAACGACGTATAATAAATAAATAAATAAATAAATAAATAAATAAACAAATAAATAAATAAATAAATAAATAAATAAATAAATAAATAAATAAATAAATAAATAAATAAATAAATAAATAAATAAATAAATAAATAACTAAATAAATAAATAAATAAATAAGTAAGTAATTGCCCAGAAAACATACATCATCTTTTGGGGTTGGTCATGCGAGGTTCCCTAGTTAGCTAACTGCAGCGTCCTATAGTGAAGCCGCTGCGATCGCAGCTGCACACGGAAAAACCTAGAGTTCAAGTCGCGGCGTTGCTTGCAGCGACGAACAGTTCTGGGTGATGCAACATCGATCACATTCAGCAGCGGGGGTGACCGACGCTGCGTGAAGGGCGACGAGGGGGCACCACAGAGTGTTTCAATGCCGCGAAGGTCCTGCGTCACTACCGACGCCGCGAAGATAATGTTCAGAAACATTTTTGTCACCGCGTCAAGTTTGACGCTCGTCGACCACTCGCCGGTCGCTGCAACTCTGCAAACCCCTTGAGCGAGCGTCGAGCATATTTCGATTTGCAACCTCCATCTGCAGGAATGCCGCCAACGAAACAACAGCAGCTTAGTCCTTTTTTGGATTTCTTCTTCTTCGATTCTCGATGTTTCTATTTAGGCGAGCTCAACACAAGCTGCGACTAAGTAAAAACGAAGCCAAAACGCGGGCAGTATCGCTACGACTTGTCAATAAACGCCGTCCTTCAGTCTCTGGCAAGTTAGAAGCGTTCTTTTTAGGCCCTTTATCTCAAGTTTGGTATTTCCTAATTCAAAGGGCGTTTGTACACTTGTCCCTGTGTTCAACGTTGCGATCCTGTTAAAACAAGTCAAATGACGCGAGAAACGAGTTTCACAAAAAGCGGTTGTTACGTTGATGACAATGTTCACGATTTAAAAAAACCGTATATTAGTTTTCGCTGTTTTGCCTATGTAAGTCAATGAAGTAAGGGATAGACGCGAAAAGCTAAATTGCAGAAAAAAAAACTATTCAAAACAGCTTCTAAAATATTCAACCACGCCTATTCTGGGTGTTTGGTGCAAATCGAAAATTCGAAATCCAAACGTCGGAAATGGTTTCGCGCTTCCAATTTCATAGATTGAAGACTTTGTTTAGTGTTTCTTCAACCAGCAATCCTCCAAATATATTAAGGTTTTGATGCACATGTTTGGATGTTAAAAGCATTCAAGATTGAGAGTATTCAAAATTTGGGCAACTGTTCCTTTGAATAGACAGCTTTTCAATGACATGGGCGGGGTTATCCGATGGGTTGGCCGGTCTACGGGGATTTCGCCCACTTACTCTCCGTTTTTCGTCCTTTTGCCCTCCTTACCCTTTCCAAAAGAATCCTAAGCTTACGTTCAGGCAGAAAAGGTGAAACTTTTTGACCTTTTTTACATCCTTCAACTAAAAAGGTATATTGTCTATACGGAGCGAGATTTCCCTCTGCTGTTGCAAGCACGCAACCTGAAGAAAATCGTGCCGGTCCCCGTTGTCTCAGCTCGACCGTACCGCAACAGCGGCTGTCCGCAGTTGCAGTCCAGGATTTTACTCTGATATTGACAGAACATGAAAAATTTTTCAATAAATCTGAAATTTACCGCTCAACAGTGAGCATAAATGCGCAATATAGGCCAGCGACGAGGAATGTATTAATGAAAGCTGCCTCAATATAGGTGGAATAGAGCATTAACAAATAGTTTTTATTTGCAGGAGCAAGAATGAAATGCAACAATATGGCCGAAAGTGAGATCTGAAACAGTTTGGCACATATTGAACGAATTCAAAGATTTCAAAACACAATCGTGTTCGAGGCTGACCGAGCTGCGGACAACGCGAGCGGTCTTGTTCCGGCATGCATCAAGTAATAAATTCGCAAAGTGTGTAAGTAGGTAGAAGGGCGCTCAGCTGACATGGGTCCATGACATTGCTCACCCGCGTGCGTACAAGTCGCGTTCCGATGAGTGTCGTGCGTGCGGCGGGACGCTGAAAACTCGCCACCATTTGGAAGAATCTTCAGCCCTCCATACGAGTGAATGGCTATCAATTAAGACAGGAATTATACTCAGGAAAGCTAGTGGCGCTCCAGAACATGCCAGTTTATCTGGTTCCATTATGCGGCTTCACCTAAAAGTGGGGATGTCGCGTTTCCGACCGTCTCGTTGCGCGCGACGCTCCACCAACAGCGACGCAGCACGCACGGGTGAGCAATGTCCGTCTCCCAGCTGACATACTCCGCTCCTGCACTAAGAAATTAGATGCTGCGTGGCGCAAAGCGACTCCTCGCGCAGTCCGCAGTTTAGCGGCCATCTTCGGACCCAACTGTGGATCATAGCGTATAGCACTTACCAGATCGAAAAACGCTAACGAACGTATATACATAAATGGAACCGTCTGAAGTGATGGACTTTGTAATGTGCGCAAGTTAAGAATATTACCCATAACACCAACCAAACAAAATATTATCTGAATCAAAAAGTTTTTGAATGATAAATACATGTTCATACTTCATCGCACACAGAGAACCTTGCGATTGATGACGGAACACAGAGGCAGCAAGATTGAAGTATGAACATAGATATGTACGTACCATACATATCAACTGTCTCCATAAAAGATCGAGCCGCAACGCAGCGATTGGACTCGAAACATTCTATCGATAGATATAATGCCCACACTTACAAGCGTGTCGCGCAGCCGCGTTGTGGACCAGTCTTACAGTGAGACAAACGATACATACGTGAATATTAAAAAAAAAAACATGTGTGGCCGTTTCTGAAGGATTACCTGTAAAATCGTGAACGTGTTCTTCATGTGAGCCATTTGCAAAGCGAACTCCTCCGTGATATTGGAGAGCGACGCTTCTGGATTGCAGAATGCGTGCATATTAAGGAACACCTGAAAATGAGTATTTTCATTCGAGTACTCAAAAAAATGCCATAGGAAATGTATCCTCCGACTCGGAGCAAAATTCACTCCGTTCCTTCGCTCGTGCGCGAGTATGGAGCGAGGGGAGAGGCAGCGAGAGGTTGTGTGGGGTGCAGAAGCAGCACACGCGCGCTCACGCACGCAATGCGCCCAAGTATAGTTTGCTCTACAACACTTGGCGATAGTGTAGGGTGAATAGAAGCCAAACATTACTGCGTGATTTCGTCATGGGCCTGCATGCGTGCTGAACGGATCAGTCTGTCAGCTTTAAAAAATAGATACTGAGGAATAAATTAATGAAACAGATATAATAAAAGCCAAATTAAAGAGAAATAGGTAAGCCAGATAATTGGTATGAATGAAACGAACAAAAAGGATTTACCGAGCAGGATTAAAATGAAGGAAAAGACGCCAATGAGTATGTTGGATACAGCCGGCACGGATCGTCCTAACACTTTGTGTTCCTTATTGTGCATTGGCCCAAGGTATCAGACAAGATGGGATGAATGAATGAACGAGTGAATGAATGGATGATTGAATGAATGAATGAATGAATGAATGAATGAATGAATGAATGAATGAATGAATGAATGAATGAATGAATGAATGAATGAATGAATGAATGAATGAATGAATGAATGAATGAATGAATGAACGAGTGAATGAATGAATGAATGAACGATTGAGTGAATGAATGAATGAATGAATGAATGTGAATGAAGAAATCAATAAATGAATAAATGAATGACTGAATGAATGAATGAATGAATGAATGAATGAATGAATGAATGGAATGGAATGAATGAATGAATGAATGGAATGGAATGAATGAATGGAATGGAATGAATGAATGAATGAATGAATGGAATGAATGAATGAATGGAATGAATGAATGAATGGAATGAATGAATGAATGGAATGAATGGAATGGAATGGAATGAATGAATGAATGGAATGAATGAATGGAATGAATGGAATGAATGAATGGAATGGAATGAATGAATGAATGAATGAATGAATGGAATGAATGAATGAATGGAATGAATGAATGGAATGAATGGAATGAATGAATGGAATGAATGGAATGAATGAATGAATGAATGAACGAGTGAATGAATGGATGAATGATTGAATGAATGAATGAATGAATGAATGAATGAATGAATGAATGGAATGGAATGAATGAATGGAATGAATGAATGAATGAATGAATGGAATGAATGAATGAATGAATGAATGAATGGAATGAATGAATGAATGAATGAATGAATGGAATGAATGGAATGAATGAATTGAATGAATGAATGAATTGAATGAATGGAATGAATGAATGGAATGAATGAATGAATGAATGAATGAATGAATGAATGAATGAATGAATGAATGAATGGAATGAATGAATGAATGAATGAATGAATGGAATGAATGAATGAATGGAATGAATGGAATGAATGAATGAATGAATGAATGAATGGAATGAATGAATGAATGGAATGAATGAATGAATGAATGAATGGAATGAATGAATGAATGGAATGAATGAATGAATGAATGGAATGAATGAATGGAATGAATGAATGGAATGGAATGAATGAATGAATGGAATGAATGAATGAATGAATGAATGGAATGGAATGGATGGAATGGAATGAATGAATGAATGAATGAATGGAATGAATGAATGAATGGAATGGAATGGAATGAATGAATGAATGGAATGAATGGAATGAATGAATGAATGAATGAATGAATGAATGAACGAGAGTGAATGAATGGATGAATGAATGGAATGGAATGGAATGAATGAATGAATGAATGAATGGAATGAATGGAATGAATGAATGAATGAATGAATGGAATGAATGGAATGGAATGGAATGAATGAATGGAATGAATGAATGGAATGGAATGAATGAATGGAATGAATGGAATGAATGAATGGAATGAATGAATGAATGGAATGAATGAATGAATGAATGGAATGAATGAATGAATGGAATGAATGGAATGAATGAATGAATGAATGGAATGAATGAATGGAATGAATGAATGAATGAATGAATGAATGAATGAATGAATGGAATGAATGAATGAATGAATGAATGAATGAATGAATGGAATGAATGAATGAATGAATGAATGAATGAATGGAATGGAATGGAATGAATGGAATGAATGGAATGAATGGAATGAATGAATGAATGGAATGAATGAATGAACGAGTGAATGAATGGATGAACGAGTGAATGAATGGATGAATGAATGAATGAATGGAATGGAATGAATGAATGGAATGAATGAATGAATGAATGGAATGAATGAATGAATGGAATGAATGAATGAATGGAATGAATGGAATGAATGAATGAATGGAATGAATGAATGGAATGAATGAATGGAATGAATGAATGAATGAATGAATGAATGAAATGAATGAATGAATGAATGAATGAACGAATGAATGAATGAATGAATGAATGAATGGAATGAATGAATGAATGAATGAATGAATGAATGAATGAATGGAATGAATAGATGAAATGAATGAATGAATGAATGAATGGAATAGAGAATGGAATGAATGAATGAATGAATAGATGAATGGAATGGAATGAATGAATGAATGGAATGAATGGAATGAATGAATGAATGAATGAATGAATGAATGAATGGAATGGAATGAATGAATGAATGAATGAATGAATGGAATAGATGAATGAATGAATGAATGAATGAATTAATGAATGAATGAATGAATGAATGAATGAATGGAATGAATGAATGGAATGAATGAATGAATGAATGAATGAATGAATGAATGAATGAATGAATGAATGAATGAATGGAATGAATGGAATGGAATGAATGAATGGAATGAATGAATGAATGAATGAATGAATGAATGAATGAATGAATGAATGAATGAATGAATGAATGAATGAATAGATGAATGAATGAATGAATGAATGGAATGAATGGAATGAATGGAATGAATGAATGAATGAATGAATGAATGAATGAATGAATGAATGAATGAATGGAATGAATGAATGAACAGATGGAATGGAATGAATGAATGAATGGAACGAGTGAATGGAATGGATGATTGAATGAATGAATGGAATGGAATGGAATGAATGGAATGGAATGAATGAATGAATGAATGAATGAATGAATGGAATGAATGAATGAATGAATGAATGAATGGAATGGAATGAATGAACGAGTGAATGAATGGATGATTGAATGGAATGAATGAATGGAATGAATGAATGAATGAATGAATGAATGAATGAATGAATGAATGAATGAATGAATGGAATGAATGAATGAATGGAATGAATGAATGAATGAATGAATGAATGAATGAATGGAATGAATGAATGAATGAATGAATGAATGAATGAATGAATGGAATGAATGAATGGAATGAATGAATGAATGAATGAATGAATGAATGGAATGAATGAATGAATGAATGAATGAATGAATGAATGAATGAATGAATGAATGAATGAATGAATGAATGAATGAATGAATGAATGAATGGAATGAATGAATGAATGGAATGAATGAATGAATGAATGAATGAATGAATGAATGAATGAATGAATGAATGAATGAATGAATGAATGGAATGAATGGAGAATGGAATGAATGGAATGAATGAATGAATGGAATGAACGAATGGAATGAATGAATGAACGAATGAATGGAATGGAATGAATGAATAGGAATGGAATGGAATGAATGGAATGGAATGGAATGAATGAATGGAATGGAATGAATGGAATGAATGGAATGAATGGAATGAATGAATGGAATGAATGGAATGGAATGAATGGAATGAATGGAATGAATGAATGGAATGAATGAATGAATGGAATGAATGAATGAATGAATGAATGGAATGAATGAATGGAATGAATGAATGAATGAATGGAATGAATGAATGAATGGAATGGAATGGAATGAATGGAATGGAATGAACGAGTGAATGAATGGATGAATGAATGAATGAATGAATGGAATGAATGAATGAATGAATGGAATGAATGAATGGAATGAATGGAATGAATGAATGAATGAATGAATGAATGAATGGAATGAATGAATGAATGAATGAATGAATGAATGGAATGAATGAATGGAATGAATGAATGAATGAATGAATGAATGAATGAATGGAATGAATGAATGAATGAATGAATGAATGAATGAATGAATGAATGAATGAATGAATGGAATGAATGAATGAATGGAATGAATGAATGAATGAATGAATGAATGGAATGAATGAATGAATGAATGAATGGAATGAATGAATGAATGGAATGAATGGAATGGAATGAATGAATGAATGAATGGAATGAATGAATGAATGAATGAATGAATGGAATGGAATGAATGGAATGAATGAATGAATGAATGAATGAATGAATGAATGAATGAATGAATGAATGGAATGAATGAATGAATGAATGAATGAATGAATGGAATGAATGGAATGAATGAATGAATGAATGAATGGAATGGAATGAATGAATGAATGAATGAATGAATGAATGAATGAATGAATGAATGAATGGAATGAATGAATGGAATGGAATGGAATGAATGAATGAATGAATGAACGAGTGAATGAATGGATGAATGAATGAATGAATGGAATGAATGAATGGAATGGAATGAATGAATGGAATGAATGAATGGAATGGAATGAATGAATGAATGAATGAATGAATGAATGAATGAATGAATGAATGGAATGAATGAACGAATGGAATGAATGAATGAACGAGGAATGAATGAATGGAATGGAATGAATGAATGGAATGGAATGGAATGGATGAATGAATGAATGAATGAATGAATGAATGAATGAATGAACGAGTGAATGGAATGGAATGAATGGAATGAATGAATGAATGGAATGAATGGAATGAATGAATGAATGAATGAATGAATGAATGGAATGAATGGAATGGAATGAATGAATGAATGAATGAATGAATGAATGGAATGAATGGAATGAATGAATGAATGAATGGAATGAATGAATGAATGAATGAATGAATGAATGAATGGAATGGAATGGAATGAATGAATGAATGAATGGAATGGAATGAATGAATGAATGGAATGAATGAATGGAATGAATGGAATGAATGAATGGAATGAATGAATGAATGAATGGAATGGAATGGAATGAATGGAATGAATGAATGAATGGAATGAATGAATGGAATGTTGAATGAATGAATGAATGAATGAATGAATGAATGAATGAATGAATGAATGAATGAATGAATGGAATGGAATGAATGGAATGAATGAATGGATGAATGAATTGAATGAATGAATGAATGGAATGGAATGAATGGAATGAATGAATGAATGAATGAATGAATGGAATGAATGAATGAATGAATGAATGAATGAATGAATGAATGAATGAATGAATGAATGGAATGAATGAATGGAATGAATGGAATGAATGGAATGGAATGAATGAATGAATGAATGAATGAATGAATGAATGAATGAATGAATGAATGAATGAATGGAATGGAATGAATGAATGAATGGAATGAATGAATGGAATGGAATGGAACGAATGAATGAATGAATGGAATGGAATGGAATGAATGGAATGGATGAATGAATGAATGAATGAATGAATGAACGAGTGAATGAATGAATGGAATGAATGAATGAATGAATGAATGAATGAATGAATGGAATGAACGAATGGAATGAATGAATGAATGAATGAACGAGTGAATGAATGAATGGAATGAATGGAATGAATGGAATGAATGAATGAATGAATGGAATGAATGAATGAACGAAATGAATGAATGAATGGAATGAATGAACGAGTGAATGGAATGGATGATTGAATGAATGAATGAATGAATGAATGGAATGAATGAATGGAATGAATGAATGAATGAATGGATGAATGAATGGAATGAATGGAATGAATGAATGAGTGAATGAATGGATGATTGAATGAATGAATGAATGGAATGAATGAATGAATGAATGAATGAATGAATGAATGGAATGAATGAATGAATGAATGAATGAATGAATGAATGAATGAATGGAATGAATGAATGAATGAACGAGTGAATGAATGAATGAACGAAGTGAATGAATGGAAGAATGAATGAATGAATGAATGGAATGAATGAATGAATGAATGAATGGAATGAATGGAATGAATGAATGAATGAATGAATGAATGAATGAATGAATGAATGAACGAGTGGAATGAATGGATGAATGAATGAATGAATGAATGAATGAATGAATGAGTGAATGAATGAATGAATGAATGAATGAATGAATGAATGAATGAATGAATGAATGAATGAATGAATGAATAAATGAATGAATGAATGAATGAGTGAATGAATGAATGAATGAGTGAATGAATGAATAAATGGAATGAATGAATGAATGAGTGAATGAATGAATGAATGAGTGAATGAATGAATGAATGAATGAACGGGGATGAGATCAGATGAGATGACTGGGTTACTTTGACGAAGCGAGTGGGATCAATGGGATGAAACAATAATATGAATAGGATAGATGAAATGAAGAAGATGAAACATATGAGAAGGTTAGATAAACGTCATAAACATAGAGAGATGCAGCGTTACAAATATGCATTAAGAACGTGATGAATTAGATGAATAAATGTCACGGATATGACGAACGTGATTAAAGGGATGAATGATGAGCGAATGTTATGGAAGAGGAGAATGCGAATAGATCATGTATACAAATTAGGTAAGTGCGACAAATAAGACGAAGGAATCATACATATGTGTGGGTGACACATAATAAGCGAATAGAATGAAAAGTATGAAGACAAAATTCCGGTCCGCGATTGCGTCTCGGGACCGCAGTTGCGGCCGCATGCTCTTGAGTCGGTCGAGTTTCCAGCGCCAGGAACGACTCGAGGATGTTTTTTTCATACAAATTTCTCCACTTTTTTTAGTTTCCAGTTTCCAAAAACCAGCTAGAGTCTATAGATCGGCAGCTGGACACTCTTACTTTTCGGGAGCGTGCAGCCGCAAGGCGTGTCGAGACGCTATTCCGGATTCCGGACAATTTCCGGATTTCGGCCCACAGAAGCACAGTATGTAAGAGGCAGCGAGAGAGTATGGAAAGAAGGAGAGGCAGCATACGCGCGCACACGCACGCAATGGATCAGAGTAATTTTCACTCTGTGAGCATAATATCTTATCCGATTTTTGGATGTTTTCTGCCGTAACTGCAGTTGAACTTCGCAGTGCACGTTATAGTATGTTTACACAAGGTGCTGAGTTGTTGGCAAAACGCTTGGCTCCGGGCGAGATTGAACCAGCATATTCCCTTTCCGGGAAGATCGCACTGCACCACGGAAGCCTCAGCGCCGCTTCACTCAACTGCTGGTTAATCTTCACGAAGCAATCATCCCTTTCACCTGCATAACGGATGAAACAGGAATACCGTCAGAGACTATCTAACAGTCGTAGACCTGTCAAGATGACTTAACTAGGGCATCATCTTGACAGGTCTACGACTGTTAGATAGTCTCTGACGTTATTCCTGTTTCATCCCGTTATGCGGGCAAAAGGATGATTGCTTCGGTGAAGATTAACCGAGCAGTTGAGTGAGAGCGGCGCTGGGGCTTCGGTGGTGCAGTGCGATAAGGCGCTCCCCCGGAAAGGGAATATGCTGGTTCAATCTCGCCCGGAGCCAAGCGTTTTGCGATCAACTCAGCACCTTGTGTAAACATAATATCTTATCGTTCTTAATCTTCATTCAGATGAAAACACACGAATCGAATTGTATTAAATTGTCCTTTGTGAAAACATAGAACGAACGCAGGTATGATGGAGACGTCATCAAAATTGTGAGTGCAAGAATGTAACATAGATATGAAATAATCCCTAGGCGATAAGAAGTTGTGAAGCATAACAATCAAGAAAATCAATTCGCACTCCATATTTTTCTTTAATGTATTTTTTGAATAGTATTCATCATGTTATTGTCATTGTAACTAATGCTTCCTATTGGAAATATCTGAAAAGCGATGTTTACTCAAACCACAATTCCAGATGATCAGAATTTCTCAATATTTTTAGACCAAATTTGAATACCAAACTCAGTGCTACTCGTCTGTTTAATGTATGTAGCGTCGGCATGGCTCCTAGTGAAACTTCGCGTTCACTATTAAAGGTTGGCGCAAACTCGGTGTCATATGCTATAGCATGGGTGCACCGAGTTTGTGCCAACCTCCAATTGGGAACGCATAGTCTCACTAGGATCCATGCCGATGCTACCTGCACAGCAAAAAAAAAACTCGAGAATAGAAGAAAATTACTTCAAGTAAAACCTGCCAGCCACTGACCATAGCTAGAACCACCAGCCGCTGCCAGAATGGTACGTGCCTTTGAGCCCGAATAAGGGGGGAGGGTGGAAAGGCAGACGAGGTTGCCCCGAAAAATTCATAAAATGATGACAGTTTTCGGTGTTTTTTTGTACTGATAAGGATACATACATTCGTATGCAGGAAACATAAATGCAGGGGAAACCCCACCATGTTTTTCGACGTTGCAGACACCTGACCTGTTTCCCACTGGGCTCAGTTCTGCATTCCAATCTCCAAAAAATGAACAGCAAAACACAACGATACGCTAAGGAGGAAAATGTTAAAAGGGAACTTGTAGTGATCTACCACCTGAGAAAAAAATAGCAGAGAAAATCAGAAAATCCAAAATGGCAAATCCTGATTTTATATTTTCTTAAATGCCCCGGAAATTCACAGGGAATTTCCAAAACAAGGGCATTTCATGGCTTTGCGAAGAGAAAAAATGGAACCGAATAGCAATTTTGAAAGTTTTTGGAAGAACTGTTTCGAATTTGGCTACAAACGTTTTTCCTAGGAGTTTATTTTGGGAGCTAAAGAAAGTCTGAGACCCTATTGTGATTTTTCATAAATTTCGGCTAACTTTGTGCAAACCTTTCCAATAGGGGAAAGTTTGCCGGCGAAACGCGACTTTTGATGATTTTCCAAATGCTACAGTTTAGCAGCCCCAAAACCGCTCCATAGAGGTTATTTGGGCTGCTTGACACAAATCGGTGGTCCGTTTGTTGATTTTCCTTGGGTTGCGGTATGTGACGGTGGGTATACGGTAGGTAGTTCGATCGAAGCCTCAGATTTGGGTGAAAATTTCTCTGCCGATGTTATTTGGGACGCCGAAGATGGATTTGAAGTCCAACTGTCGATTTTCGAAATAGTGAGGTAGCTTACGCAAGTTTAATGACACTATGCCTACCATAGTCTCTATAATCCCTAGGTCTAGCGACAAACAGACCCCGGATTCCCGATCGGCGCCCTGAGCAACCCCTTATTGATAGTTCTTAGTAGAATCCGAAAAATTCTTCTGGACATCTCTAAAATTCGCTTATGGGTAAAGTCTGTCCGAATGGGTTGTCCGCCAACAATACTTGTTAACCGATGATAATTTTTCGAATAATGGATTGATTCGAGTAATCCCGATTTTAAATTTTCCGGATAATGGATCTATTCAGATAATGATTTTCTCCAATGATTCGGATTTGGATAATTCTGGATAACTTCGGATATTTTCGGAACAAAGTTGAGACAAAACTGTGAAAAAAAAAATCAGTTACTCATGGCAAGCCCTTGAAAACATCCATAACTGAACAAACAGTAGTACATCATTGCTTTTACAGCAAGTTCACATATAAACTTAATCTTCATACATGCATATGAAAAAAATATGAAAACAAGTTTTCAATTACTCTATCGTCAGTGGTAGACACAGTTTTATCCATACACAGGTTTGATTCAGGAAAACGAGCTAGTAGTAAAAAGTATGCAAAGCAACTATTCAAAAAACTCCTACCGTTACTAACTAACGCCTTGGTGATCTCACTTGACCACGCCCATTTTTCCTGCGTCGCAGCGACTCTTTCGATTTCGGAAGAAGGAGGAAAACCCTGGGTAGACGTACTAAATAGAAGGCGGTGCGGAAAATGGTCGTGGCCTAGTGCAATTTCATCCGATTTTATCCAAAAATTATCCAATTTGGTCCAAAAAATTATCTGATTTTATCCGAAATTTTATCCAATTCTATCCGAAATTTAACCGAGTTTATCCGACTTTATCCGAATGTTTGACCTTTCGGATAATGTTTCGATCCGGATAATGCCGATTTTGAATTTCACGGATATTGGTTCGATTCAGATAAGGCATTTTTTCGAATTTCCGGATATCGGATTACCCGAATCTCGGATATCCGAAAAAGAGTGATTCGGATACTAAGTATACCGCCCACAAAATCGACGTGCGTGTCAAGCAGCGTCGCGGTGACATTTTTCGGACTTATCAGTCGATTAGCAGGAATATTTGACGGATAGCCATACCCCAGTCAGCGGTTTGCAGCCGTGAGAAGGCTCGTTCGAGAATTGCCTTTGCGACGGCCGGTCGACACGCACACCGACGTGTGCGGGCAGTCTCATTCGAACAGATATAAGGTACCCTTACCTTTTCGCGAGGCAATAAAAAATGATCTTTTTTGAAATTCCTGGGGTTAAAGAATTTCGAGCACGAATAATTTATGTACTCTCTCGAACCTACAACAACCGAAACATGGTTTCCCAAATCGTTGGGGTACCGGTAATACATACTCTAGTGATTTTTTTAAATATTTGTATATACATATATACACTTCAGGTTCGGCTGCTTACAAGTAATCCGTTCAGGCTGTTCTCTGTAAAATCGCTTTGAAATTTTCCAATAATTTGAAGTTTAGCGCCGGTTGGGTGGGCCTAAGACGGGCTCGGAAGATCAATTTTTCGACACCACCCTGGTTCTCAATGAGCTCGAAATAGATTTTACGCAGAAAACCTAAGGTAACGATCACTGAAGGGACGCATCGATCACGTGACGCCGGTATGTTCTTTTTACCGCGACATTTCTTATCAGCCTTAAAAATCCTACACAACTCATTTGATACATTTCGCTAGGGTTTTACGCAGAAAACGTTTCTGGCCAAGCGTGAAACCCCCCGAAATGATTTGATTCAAAGGCAGTGTTCACGATAAACTTCGTCTTAGGTTTTTGGCCGGAAATTGAAAGTTCAGGGTCTCATTGGAGCACTGGGGTTGAAAGAACGAATGAAAACGACTTCGGAAGAGCTCCATGCGACTCCGAAGTCCGCTTGCGCTAGCCCTTCCGCTCGCGGTCGAGTTTTCCGACGAACAGTTTTGTGCGCTTCTACATTAGCATTGGAGCGCGAGCGCGGCTGAGTTTTAGCATTGGGGCGCATTTTCGCACGATGTCTACTTCAGGCCATGCCCGCGCAATTGATCCACCATTGAAATGTGGCTTTCAAGAAGAAGAGCTGATTTTGGATGTTCCACAGCGTTTTTCATGACTCTTTCTTCACTGATGAAACAGTCAGACTCTAAATCTTCGTTTTCTGGTGGAAACTCGAAAACGATTTTTATCGCGGACACTGCCTTTAAGGAGCGAGACGCTGAACAATATTGTTTGTGTTTTTGTTTCGGTGAGTGTCTGAACTTTCAAAAATTCACAACTCCGTCAACACCGTCTCGAAATCGGTTCTTTTTCTTTGTGAAAGTGGCATGACTTCACAACACTGAACAACTATGAATTGTTATATCACGGTTTCTTGATATAAGAAATCAACGAAATCGTCACAGGTTTTTGGTCTAGTTTCAGCCATTGAAATGAATAGCTGTGAGCGGGCGATTCCAAAGTTGTCTTAGAAAAATCTGGAATACAATAGCACGTGTTCACGTATGTCTGGGAGTGAGTATGACAGTCCAGAAACTGGTTTTCTTATGTTTCAATGGATTTTCAAAGAAAATGCACGCTGGTAAGCACGCGGAATGGGGTTTCCTGTATAGTCAATTTACTACTCGGTCCACTAGGCTATCCTACAAGACGAATACTTAAATTTTTGACCTTTTTCGCTTCGGTAATGCATCCCTTTTCAGTTAGGTAGATGAACAACAGCACCCCATGGGCAGGTAGAATCTTATCCTGTCGGTGCGGGGGAAGGTATGACACATTTATGGCTACGCTGCGTTAGAGAAAAAGGTTTAGAGCACTGGACTTCCACCTTTGCCTTTCTGAACACGAAGAGATGAAAAAAAATCTGGTATCGCAATGACGATCTGAAACAAACTCTGCAAAGCTGTCACTTTTTGATAACCCTAGCTTACGTATTGCTTACCTGCAGAGCAGCAACTGGAGTATTCAAAACAGGACCATAAATTCGAATGAAATGCAGCATCATTGAACAAAAATACTTGGAGGTACAAGGCAAACAGAAAATCGTTCGCTACTCTTTCTATTCATATTGAAAATACTTTAGCCATGATCACAACGGTGTCTCCAGAATCGCTCAATATTCCCTTGGAACAAAGCTGCAGCCGTTGAAAGATCTAGATTTTAGAGCCACAACAGCTTGGAGGACGAGCAGTATCCGGACGAGCAGTCACGCGTTCGCTGGGATTCAATCCCTCATTTCTAAAAACACGTCCTGGGAAGAGAAAGGAATGTTAGACCACCGCTACCATTGGTGGAGCTAGCTAAGCCAGGTTCAGTACTCGTCACGGTTCGCAGCAAGAAGGCCAACATTGTCATGGTCCGCAACAGGGGTGTCAGCCTGGCCACGGTTCGCAACTAGAAGGCTTGCCTGGCAAAGAGCCATGGGATGATCCTCTCACATCAATGTCCAAAATGAGCCTACAGAAAAAGATTCGAGGAGACCTCCCAGAAAAGCCCAAAAAGCCTACAGCCCGCTCTATGAGAGCAGGAGTTTAGTATACCGGTTACTAACAAGGGAACCACAATAAGTCATAGTGACCATTCCAAATGAAATGTACTTTTCTAGAACCAGTTTCGAACGAAAAGTCCGAATATGCCCATCGCAGCTGCCTAGACCCACTCTGAAAAAAGTTATGAGCATTTTTAAAGCTTCGCGGCAAGGTAAGGGTACCTCCCCCCATGCAATTTTTATTGTGTTTTCAAATTTTTCTTCTGATTTCGCTATAAACATGTATGTAGTGATAATCTGGAGTGCTGAACACAAATCTGGGGTTTGCTTGCCCAAATTTCAAGGTTTGCTGTAGGTTACGGTACGTAACATGCCATTTAGGAGGCAAAACCTACCTCAATATTCCGATAATCGACGAATGGACATCAAATTCGTATTCAGCACCCACAAATAACCCCCACATAGAAACTTTGAGACAAATCTGAGGCTTTGACCGAACTACCGTATACCCACCGTAATCTACTATAAGCTGCCAAAAATCGATAAACCGACATCAAATTCGTGTTCAGTTTTCCAAATAACCCACAGAGAAATAACTTGAGCATATTCCATAGAGGCACTACGGAAATCGTCAAAAGTCGCGATTTGCCATCAAATTCTCCCCCGATGGGAATCTACGAACGAATACAGTCGAAAACTTCGGAAAATCGATAATTGAACCTCAAATTCGTGATCAGCACCCCAAATAACCCCCAAAGCGAATTTTTAGTCGAATCTGGAATATTTTTCTAGAACGCTTCGAGAGCCCTCTAATCGATATAAATAAACGCCCCGCTGAACACGATTATGAGGTCCGCTTCCGGATATTCCTAAAAATAATGCGCTTTTTGGAGGGTACAATAAGTACGAAAATCGGAGAAAGAATGCCTATAACTTTTTTCAGAGTGGGTCTGGGCAGCTGCGATGGGCATATTCGGACTTCTCGTCCGAAAATGGTTCTAGAAAAGTACATTTCATGTGGAATGGTCACTATGACTTATTGTAGTTCCCTTGTAAGTAACTATCCCAATGATATGTCATGATTTGTTTGCAAGAAAAATCAATGAAGGGTTGAACTTGACAGCAACGGCATAAGCAGCACACCTAGAAAACGCTCCCCTCTAGCAGACAAGTTCCCCAGCACAACGTGAAGACGTACCGCTCCAGCAGCACGTTATCCTATTCTGCTGTAAGTTTTTTCTGAGTTCGTTTTGTTCTCGAGTGCGACACCATGGCTGCAAGACGACGCAATCGAGATCAGCTGCGGTTGGTCCGCGGTTGAAGTGATGGTCGTGAATTTTTTCTCTGCACCAAAATGAAAGTCCTATTCGGGAGTGTTTGAAACTTTGCGAAGCACATGAAGTAAAATGAAAAAAAAAACAAAAAAAACCAGTAGAGGATTGCAGAATGATAAAGGAAAGGGAAAGGGAAGTGTTTTTAAACAGAGAGAGCTCTAGGGTCATGTCACAAACGAGAGCAGAAAGATTCTACTTTACCCCTTTTTGGTTTTGGTTTGTCCAGAATCATAGACCAAACCAAAAACCAAGAACGGTTAACGGCAGTGTTCACGATAGAAGTCGTTTTTCCGTTTTTCCGCCTATCTTGAGAACAGCCCCATGCTGATTTCAATGATGTCCCTGGAATCGTACAAGACCCCCTGGAAACGGAGTTATGGCCCCTCGAAATTCAGCTAGGGAAGCATTATGGACGAGTTGTCCGAGGCTTGTAACTCCCGTTTTTTTGCAGCCGATGTATGCGAGCTGACCTGAGTAAAGAGACACGTTGAGAGTTAAGGGAAGAACGGGGCTTTTGATCGGAAACCATCGCGCATTTAACCACGAATTCAGAGGAACTGTTATTGGACGAGGGCGGAGTGGCCTCGAGATTTTCATCCACTTACCGGCAGATTTTCGTCACACTTCTTTTCGTAATCTTCTCAGAGGGACCCAGAGCTTACGTTTTAGCCAAAAAAACGTGCAACTTTTTCTTCGTCAACGCTGCCCTTAAAGGCACAGTCCAAGCTCAGGGGTATTTTTTGATATTATATTCCGGCCGCCGTGTATAGCAATCATACCAAGCGCGAAATCTCAATTCGCTCAAATAAGCGAGAAAAAGCCAGGAAAGAGTCGGCCACGCCCCCTTGAAAGAAAATTTGGGTAACGCCCACTGCCAGGTTTCCGACCTCAATAGGGAAGAGAAGCGCGATTGATTTTATTCAAAATCTATGTTCTTCTATTTGTTTTCGGTCTGGCTTTATATTGTGACATGCTTCAGAACGATGGCTACGAATCACGAGAGAAGACAGGCTCGAGGCAACTCGTCCGCGAACATCTCCCCGTTCAAATTCAAAATCTTTGAGGGGCCATAGCTCTGTTCATAGTGATTTCCGAGCGATACCGGAAACATCATTGTAATCAGCTTGAAATTTTCTCCAAGACAGGCTGAAAAGCGAAAAATCGATTCTGAGGTTGTACTGTGCCTTTAAACAAAAAATGGCACGACATCTTGGAAACGGCACCAAATTTGCTGCGATTTACTGAATTTGGTCAAGAACTGAAGGTGGTTTGAGCCGAAAAGCATACCTTAGCTCAATTGAGAGCCCTTCACTTCGCGATTAGGTCAAGAGCACTTCTTGGTGATGCTTTCAAATGGCAATCGACCTTGCCACTGTTGGTTTCAGACTGAGGTACAGTTTGTCCTTTCAAGCACATTTGGCTTTTGAGGTTTTCTGCAAAATCGTGAACAAGACTATTGACCTTGGATTGCTACCCTTATTTTGCAGACTTGAGATGAGTGTCAACACATTATGGTTGAGTTTCTCGACCAAGATGGAGAGATATTACGGTAATTTTTCAATTTTATGGATTAAATGGAACAAAGTTCGTTGGTGAAATTTTCAATGACCCCGAAAGGGCCGACGAATTTTCTGTTTCTGTGCTGAACAAACAGCATTTCGAAAGGTACATATTTAGGAGATACGTGGGCAGTGCGGCTGAAAAAACAGTAACTTCAAAGCACCGTACACGATGAAAACCGAGGTCCAGCTTTTGCGTTTAGTCGGACTAGTGGGTCATAGCAATGTCACTCGAAAAGTCTGGAGTTTCAAAATCGCCTCTGAATGAAGATTTGCTTACCTCAAAAGGGCTTTCTGGATTTGAGGGGGCTGGCCTTGGGGTCGATCTGTTGCTACAAGGAACAAAACTCCGTGGTCGCTGCCGGCGATCGTGCGTTGACGCGTCGTAAGGCGCGAATCACACGCCACTCGATTCGACATCGATCGAAGGCAGCTGACAGCAATCTAAGCAGCAGGTTAGTAATCCTTTTTATTTCGTTCAAGAAAAAATGATCGCTCGTCTGAAGGCCGTCCTCGGTGAATTGCTTTCAACGCTGCGCCAAGGAGCGAATCGTAAAACTGTTTCTCGCGTTCTTCGCGCAACTATCCCAAATTGAAGTCGACGGGAACTTCAAATTTGTCTTGAGATTTCTTGAAATTGGCTTTTCTTAAAAAGTTGACGTCTCGGAGGGGGCTTTCTGCAACCTTTAGTCACTATAGGGATATAACAACACGAAGACGTCAAAAACTCAAGTATGGTTTTCATCGTGTACAATGCCTTTAAAGGCACAGGACACCTAAAAAATTAATTTTCAGATTTTATGCCTATCTTGGAAAAAGTCAGTGGTATCTCTATAATCGTTCAAGACCCCCTTTGAACAGAGTTATGGCTCTTCCAAAATGCCTAGATTTTGAAGGTGAAAAATTGGTGGACGAGTTGTCTCAGGCCAGTATTTCTCTTCAATCGCTATAGTTGCTTGAGAGAAAGCCAGGATAAGAAGACAGTCCGGCAATGGACTGAAGAACAACGACTTGTTGGAATTCATCCATCCATCGAGCCGCTATCGAGCTCGAAAATCTGTTGGGGGTCGGGCCTGTGGTGGTGAGCTAAGGGGGTCGGGCCTGTGGTGGTCGCTTATATCTCGCTTATTCGGAGGAAATGAGATCTGGCATTTGGCACGTGTTATACAGGAGGCGTCTTCTACACAATTACATGAAAATCTCAACATTCATATCTGAGGGTGTACTGTGCCTTTTAAAGGCAGTGGTCGCGATGAAAAGCGTTATCTAAAGAACTATTAAAATCAGCTTAGATAGAAAACTGCTGAAAAACTATGAAGGTAGCTCGGTGAAAAACGGGGTAGAATTAGAGTTTCTAGGTGCACACGTGCACAGCGCCGCAAAAAAAGATCGCAGCCTCATGCCCAGCAGTCAAAAATCATCGAAACTGAGAGCAAGAAATAAATTTAAATTCACGTAATGAAAAGAGTTGACCAATGAAAGCAAGCACTTCAGTCAATGTTTTTGACTAGACGAGTCCGAAGGATAATGTTCATTGATTGAAATTTAATTTTAAGAAAGCTGATCTTCTTGATATCTGAGATCATCGTTGTCGATGATGTGGAGTGGGCTCGTCCATCATCAAAAGACAAGCAAGTTCAGGCTTCAAATTTGGCCCGAAACAGCAGTTTTTTTCGCTATTTTTTCTCATTGGTCCTACTACTCTAAACCCAGAAAAGGGTTTAGTGAGGGAAAGAAGACAAGCACATTTTATCGCAACCACTGCCTTTAAGGAGAAACTTGCCAGCATCAAAGACTCAATCAAAAAGTCGGGAAAAACAAAAAAAAGC
This sequence comes from Aplectana chamaeleonis, assembly GCA_029168955.1. Lineage (NCBI taxonomy): Eukaryota > Metazoa > Nematoda > Chromadorea > Rhabditida > Cosmocercidae > Aplectana > Aplectana chamaeleonis. The sequence goes on from JAPDOI010000420.1 coordinate 411,503, forward strand.
AGAAAAATCCAAATTTGAACTAACCCTACATTTAACTGGAATTCGCTTTTTCCTTGTTTTTTTTTGGGGTTCCAATCCCCATCCTCGGAAACTGTGAAGAAATGAACTTCCGATGAAGCTGAATTCCGTACATAGTTGAAAAATGTCAGAATGACGGGCCCAGAACATTTCATTGGATCCAGGAACCATAAGAAATTGGTCACAGGCAAAGAATTATTTCGCATTCGTTACCGGTTAGGTGAGTGGGCCTTATATTTGTAACAAAACTAAATTTTGCGCAGTTCCTTTCTGGAGGGTTAGCCGAAAATTTTCCTCAGAGAGATATTAGCGGTTTGAGGGATCCGAATCCCATTGAACGAATTTAGATATCCCAGTGAGTCGTTCTCAGTTCAAACCAGGGCTAGGGAGAAGAAAAAATTAATTTCAACTTTGAATCATCTTATCTAAGTTTTCAAACGGCTCGCCCCATATTAATTTCTTTTGCGTCCTACAAAACCAGGCTCCTTTTGAGAGCCTAAATTGAAAAGAGGAGAACAGCCGAAAAAAAGGAGGGATGAAAGCGATGATTGGATGCCGAAAGAAGAGTTGAAATACAACGAGAAAAAGATGAAAGCTGCCATACGGTATTACTCGGTTTGCTGCACGAATACTGTACAGCAAGTTTGACTCTGTCACCGCTGCAAAGATGTCAGCCAACAGAGGACCGCAGCGAATGCTCGGCTGATTTCTGGAGGCGATGTTAGCACGTATTCGTTTCGAAGCAATATGGCCTCGATAAGAAGGGCCACTAGAATGGTAATAGTGCTCCAGGAATCCAAAATTACTCTTCAGCATCATATTGAGACCGCGTGGTCGGCCTTCCGCCTCGCGTGGCCGGCCACTTCAGTGTCATTGAAACCACTCAATGACGTCAGCCGCTTCATACAAAACCATGCGGACCGCAAACGTAGAACAAGCGATACTCATATATGCCTGGAAAAAGGGCAGAAACCAACCTCTTCCGCACCCCAACCGCCGCTCATTAGTTACCGGGCAAAAGAGAGGTGATGCTAGCCGACGACAGATGCATTGTTGAGGACGAGAGTGACATCATACCAGCTCAAATAAGCACCCTACGGGTGTACGTGTACGTGTTGAGGCGCGCACGGGTCACAGTGAATCGGGTCGCAGCAATATTGCAAACCTTGACGACGTCATCTGATGACGACGTTACGCAAAATGTGCGTCATCTGACACTATTGTTGTTTTATTGATTCGCAAAACCTATGTAAACACACGATGCTTGACTTTTTCGAATTGAAGTCAAAGAACGCCTCGATTCCTAGCGAACGAACATGGTCATACCTACTGACGAAAAGCCAACGGCAATCCAGTCATCGAGAATATTTTGCGAAAATAAAGGCTGGATCTAGACATGTCTAGAGTATGCACTTTAGATCACTAAAAAATTCGGATAATCGAAATTTGGATTGGCCGGAGTCGACAATTTGCGGCGAGTCGGCTTTTGTATAGAGCAGGAATGGCGTTTTTCAATATATCCTAATCTCGCATCTTCTGGGTGCTGAAGTTTCTCAGTGTGTTTCAGTTAGAACCAAAAAGGTGTTCTCTTCGGTGAATCGGATTTCGGACTTAATCAGAATAACGGTTTTCTCAGTGAGTTGCATTTCAAATTATTCGAGTTCGACTTTTTTCGATGAGTCGGATTACGAACAAAAACCGAATCAGCGTTATTTGGTGATTCATACTGTCAAACGTTCGGATTTTCAGGTTCCTTCAGTGACAAGGATTTTGAGTTTTCAACCTAAAATTCCTATGTCTAACCATCCGAATTCGACTTTTTCGCTAAGTCGGATTTGAGATGGATCAGAAATGGCGTTTTTTTTCGAGTATTAGGTTTTCTCGGGTAGTGGGATTGACGGGAAACGGAGCTTTTCGGCGAACCTATTTTGAATCATTACAATTTCATATTTGTTAAATTCAGCATACACGCTAGCAAGCAAGGTTGAGATATCAACGTAAATCTAGCCGCTTCACAATGAACACGCTTTTGAAGGGTCAAAAACGACCCCTAATGCTTCTACAATATTTTACGAATTTGGCTTGAGGTGAGTCAGATTTTGAACAGGTTTCGAATCACTCTTACCAAAATCCTAAATTGAATGATCTGGATTCAATGTGGAACGCTTAGCATGAAGAAGGCTTCCTCTCCCAAAACAGCATGAAGGTTAGTTCTTCCAAAAACTTTTCTTTGGAGATGTTCTGGTACAGCCTAACTAAAATCTGTCTGCCAAATCGTCGTTTGAAAGCGGTATGCAAAACTATTTCTTTGATCGAATGATTGTCTGTTTGAATATTTTAACGATTTGGAGAATGAAATTATTCTGCCCAGATTATTCTGCTCCTCAACATTTGATTTAAAAAAATTCTACCCGGGCTCTCAAATATTACTTCACTTCAAAAATCACTTTATTCGCGGAAACAAGACATTTGTTAACTGGGCTAAATTCCGTGGACGACATCCACTCCGATATCAAATAAGCAAAAACCTATTAGAAATCCAGGGTAATGTTTTGAATATGCAAATATTTGAAAACTCACCGAAATGTCCACTTGAATCTAATACGAATTTTTATAAAGATGATTTTTGAATGAATCGAAAGTTTGAAATTCGAATTCTCAGTCAGGGATTTCAATTTTCGGCTTTAAAGCAAAATTTATTGGTTCAGCGGTCCAAATGGTTTTTTTCCCGAAAACTCGATCCAGCCGGAATATTGAAACATTTCGGTTTTTGAAATATTCGACTCATTCGCAGATTGGCAGTATAGGCCATCCACCGAGTTTAGTGAAGCGATCGGATCAGAAGCGATCATTTGCGGCGGTAGAGCGCCAGCGACACTACCGATCAGCGGAGTTTTCTCTAACTAGGAACTGCTTCAAACTTCCCGTGGAGATTTGGAAAACTATGTTGTCCTTGCTGTAGGTTTGTGATATTACATAAATAATTCGTGCTTGAAATTCTCTAAATGGCTGCGGGAATTACAAAAAAAAAATGGCATTTTCATTGCTTCAAAAAAAGGTAAAGGGGGCAGCAGAGAATTTTCAGGGTGTTGAGAAAAATGTTTTCGGATCTTGCTCAAAACTTGCATCTGGAGGTTACTTAGGGCGCTGAACCCGAATCTGGGATCTATTCCTCGCCTGACTGAGGGTTGCGGTAGGTTACGGTAGGCAAAATGGCTTTTACAAGACATTACTTACCTCGAAAATTCGAAAATCGAAAAATGGACCTCGTAATCATGTTCAGCGTTCCAAATAACACCACCCACAGTGGAATTTTTAGTCAAATCTGAGACTTTGACCGAGCTACTGTATACCCACCGTAATCTCCCGTAATCTATCGAAAAGCGATAAACGGGTTGCAGATTGGTGTTAGGCATGCCGAATAACCCCTATGTACAAATTTGAGGCGATTTGATCGTAGCATTCCCGAAGTCGTCAGAAGTGGCGCTTTCCAAGCAAATTTTCCCTCGCTTTGAAGCTGTTGACCAAATCAGACGGATTTTTTAAAATATTGACAAATGGACCTCAGATTCGTGATCAGCATCCAGAAAAAAACCCTAGAAACAAGTTTTCAGCCCAATCTGAGACAATGTTTTTCAACATCCTGAAAATTGCCATTTGTGTACCCCTTTTATCTACGCAAAGCTATGGAAATGCCCACTTTTGAAAATCTCCTGTAAACCTCTGAGGCATTTAAGGGATTCGGAGAACGGATTATCAATGCTGCGTCCCATCCCTACAACTTTCAACACATGGTTTTATAAAAGCCCACCGCAAATGTAAGGCAAGCCCTAGTGAGAGAATCTTTCGCGCTAGTACCGTGATCCTCCCGCGATCCGCGATGGTAACGTGTTCGTCTCCCGTTGATCCCGCGATCCGCGTCCGTTCCGCGATAGTTACCCAATCGACCCATCCATTGACATTCTCGCGCTCGTACCGTGATGGTACCACGATTTTTACCAAGTTTACCGCGCTAGTACCGTGGCGCACCCGCGATCCGCGATGGTACCGTGATCGCTCCCCCCCCCCCCCCCCCGTCCAGGGCTGGGCACGCGTATCGGGTAACCTTAGGGGGGGGGGGTGCATACTAGACGTTGCAGAGAGGGCAAAGGAGGGTGCCTAAACCGAACACCAAAAAAAACAGCGAAGTGCATGTTCTGTCGAATTTCAGGAAAAAAAATAGTACGCACTATTCTTCTAATTTGTTATATCTTCTTCCCCGCTTTTTGAGTCGAACACGAAAAGAATTCAGATCATTGATAGAGATGCAGGTTGTGTTCGCAATAATTCACAGTTGCTGTCAAAGTTTGTTTCGATGAAGGATTAAACACTACTCTGTTATCATGTAGCAAGTCAGGATTGGTGTGATGTCATGTTTCTTTCATGCAACGTTCATTGATTACGCGGGTGGCTACCGATTCGAGGCAAAGATACAAAGACAACGCCCAGGAAAGCTATCGTTCAAGTTCAAAAAAAGAATAGCGAACTGATGTATAGCCTAGGTCGCTCATTTTGAGCCGGTCGAAGCAAGGCTTATCGGGCTTATCATGTCAAAATCTTCTTATCACTGTTATACTTTGCCATGACCGACCGCTCCGCTGCTTACTCCGCCCGGACTCATCCGAGCAGGCTAGCATTTATTTCGACAGTTTAAAAGTACAGATAGCACAGTCAGCATCACAACTAGTCAATAGATTTTTATTCATGAGAATGTGACTTGTGAAGAGAGCCAACTGAAAAAAATTGAAGACTGCAAGCTACTATGAAAGAAGCGAATGACCGTGTCCTCCTCATTGAGAAGTACCCTGATCATGAAAACCCGAGTTTTATCCACCTTGAATGCCGCAATCTCTCATAGACTAGGCTAGCCTTGCGATCTGGTGTTTGTTCGCAGCTACACAACGCGCACTGGAGTGGACGCGCACGCAATATTAGTTAAATAATGTGTTTTATTACAGAACGGGGCAGAGAAAATGATTGAAACTGGAGTAAATGGAAGGAGGCAGAAATAGGATTCTTTCAATGTATACAGTATAGAAATTTAATGTAAACAAACTAAGTTGGAGCGGAGTGAATTTTTCGGACGTGATGAGATTCATTCAAATGAACCTAGTTTATTAAAAACACCCATAAAGATGAGAACTAAGAGCATTGCGAGAAAGAGGAGAATCTGGCGAGCAGTATAATAGCAATAGATTCAATATTCAATGTGATTTAAGGACCTTAAAACTCGTCCCGGTTTTGTCCCGGTTTTCGGGGTAAAACCGGGACGAGATTTGAGGTCCTTAAGTCACATTAAAAACCGGTCCCATTGACGCTAAAATGTTTGCCAGATTCTCCTCTTTCTCAAAATGTCCTTTGCTCTCAGTTTAATGCAAGTTTTGATCAACTAGGTTCGTTTGAATGAACCTTATCACGGCTAAATATTTACACCCGCTCTAACTTTGTTTATTTACATTAAATTTCTAAAGTGGGCATATCCAGAATAGACTACCTTTACCATCTTCCATTTCCTTCAGTTTCAATCCTTTTCGCCTCTCCGTTCTGAAATAAAACACATTTTTTATTAATATTGTGTGCGCGTCCATTCCCGTGTGCCCTGTGTAGCTGCGTACAAACACCGTATCGCACGGCAAGCCGATTTTTTAAGGGATAGCGGCATTCTAGGAGGGTAAAACTCGGGTTTTCTACTCCCTACGAATCACATGAATCCTAACATTGTTCCACAACACAAAATAGTTCTGATTTCCACATCAGAACAATCAAACACAGATTAACTAATCCTTCATAGGTTTATGAAAACATTCGACAGGAAACATTAATTATCGCAATAGTAGTAGTTCTGTTGTTGGTAATTGTTCAATTGTTTTGTATTGAAAAATGTTTTATCTTTTGTAATAACTTACCGTCTTACTAACAAATTTTCTTCATGGGGTTGTTTTGAAATTCAGAAATTACACTACCCTTTTTGTTGCCATTTTCGGAATTTTCTCTATTCAGTGCTTTTTTAAATTCTTGTTTATCAAAATCAGGAAGTCAAGATCATGGCTGTCCAACTATTCGGAAAACAGCCGATTTCGATTTCCCATAAGGGGGTGCCTAAAAATTACCGAGCTAAGGGGGGTGCATATTCAGAATCGCCATGCCGGGACGTGTGCCCAGCCTTGCCCCCGTCCCGCGCTTCCATGTTGTGCAGATTTGTAAAGCAGAGCGAGATACAGTACGGGCTTATAGCTTCGTGTTGATCTGATATGCAACAACTGTTCGGGTGAAACACAGGGAGGGCATGGATGATAGGGCGCGGGACGATCAGGGGTAAAGGCTGGCAGAATCTCGCGATCATCCCGCGATAGCTCCTGGTTCGGTACATCGCTGTTCCGCGATGAAACACTCTGAATACATCAATGTGCAGACTTGAAACGTCCTCAGGTTGAACCTTGTAGAATCTCGCGATCGTTCCGCGATAGCCCCATGCTAGTATCCTATTGGCACCTACCAGAAATCGTGAAGACTCTATCCGTGAACAATCGCGAGGGATTCTCTCAGAGTCGACCGCCAGTGACGAGCTACCGCCGCGACCCCGTCCATTCACTCGACTAAATTTGGTTGAAGACGTATATCGGTGCGATCCAGGCCGACTGTATGTTCGCGAATAAATTTAAAATTAGTCCCAAATTTGGAAGATTGCCGTGATAGTCGGATTATTCATCAAATATTGAGCCACAAACGAAGATTTCATCATAATGGCACGTTTCCCATTAGAAGAATGTGGATAAAATATCTATGAAAAGGCTACAGTTGTCTAGGCCTTTCTGAAGGTGCTACTCAATGGCAAGCGTAGTCTTCTTTGCACGATGTGGAACTGAAAAATATTCCTGGAGTGGCATAGTTTTGTTCACTGAAATCATCACACAAAGGTAAGAAAACGAAAGAGGGATGTGACCACAATAGCATGATACCAATAATAGTCGTTGCAGCTCTAGATGGACGAAACGTGACCGAAATGTGCTCGTTTGCACGCAGGACATTTGCCGGGAGGAAATCTTCGTCGAAATTGAACTGAGGAGCAGGAACGAATAACGCGTCGGATGCAACTTCCAAATGAAGCTATGCTGAGAAAATATTGCAGGAAGACTAGCAACAATTTTTTTTTCGTGAAGAAGGCTGTCCTAATATTTGCATAAACTTTGTAATTGAAAGAGATTACCGCGAACGAGATTCAATCCAGCGCGCGTGATTCACAAATCACGAAGTTTGCCAATAGGGTTAATGGCTACTCATCCAACAACGGGGTTGCTCTCATGCCCAGCCTAGCCTAAGCTGCACTTCAGTGACCAATCGAGTTCAAGACCTTGTTGTGAACAGTACGTGTTGCCAACGCATCCTGGATCTGAACCCTTCCTCATCAATGTAGGGTTGAACTAAAATTGTCGTGAAAGGTTTTTGACTACCACCTTCTCTAGCATGGCTAAGTACCAGATTGTTCAATAGGTTTTGTCTTTCAATAAAAGAGGGCGTTGCTACTAGTCCAATTTTTTTTGTATTGTTGGTACACTCTTCATATGAACGTATGTGAAGTTTCATTTCAATCTGTCAATTCATTCTTTTTTTGATGTGGAGATGGAAGCTCAATCTTCTTTTTTATTGTCGGTAAGCTTTCAGCTCATAAAGCCGTCGTCAGACCTTAAACATTTCTTTACAATACGTAGTTACTTTACAATTCATTCTTTGTTTACAAGACATTTAGTGTCGCCGTGTCACAACGATGGAAAAAGTTGAACATTGTGCAGTGATAAAATTCTTATTTTTAGAAGGTGTAGCACCAAAAGAAATTCAGGAACGAATGTTAAAAGTGTATAATGATAGTCCACCTACAATTAGAACAGTAGAAAGATGGGTGGCTGAATTTAAACATGGCCGTAAAAGCCGTGAAAACGATGTGTGAACCATAGTTTAGAAGAAATTTTGGGTTTTAGAAAGCTGTGTGCACAATGGATGCCGCATTCGCTAACAATGTAACAAAATTACATTAGAATGCGACGTTCTCAGCAACATTTGGAGCGTTTCAAAAAGGATAAAGTGGATTTTTTGAATCGATTCATCACTATGAATGAGACATGGATTTTTTTGGGTTTTTTAATTTTTTGGATTTTTTAAATGTTTTTTCAAAGTGTATCAATGTTCAGGGAAATTATACTGAATAATAAAGACTATTTTGAACCATGAAATTGTGTTTTTCTTACCGAACGACAAAACTTATTGAACAACCTAGTACGATCCTTATCACCTTCCGCAGCAAGGAAGCCAACCCTGCCAGCTTCGCAACAGCGGCATTATCCTCGCCACGGTCCATTACGAGGGAGGTTTCCTTGCGACCGCCCATGAAAATCCTCCCCTCTTGATGTTCAACATTGACGTCCAAGAAAGTGACTCAAGTTCAACCTCTGGGATTGGCCTCAAACAGAGAACTCCCGTCTCAATGAGAGGATGCGTCTCATATATCGTCGCCGTTATCGAAGGAATAGGGGCCACCACGTTCACCCGCATCGGAGGCAAACCTACAAATGCGTAAAACCTTTCAACAAGGATATCATCAGCACACTGGGTAGATTTGCTGCTCGAGCAAGTCAGTCAACAGCACGATAGGAGGAGGTGCTGTTTCGATAGTGCTCCGACTCAGATATGTGCGATCGAAATGGAAAAGCTGAGAGAATAAAATTCCGAACATCCTCGAAAATCAAAATGTCGAAGAATTCACATTTCAAACTTATTCGAAAATGCAAAAGTCGAAAAACAAGGAAATATGTTCAAAAGTCGAAAGAATGGAATTTCGAACATATTCCGAAATTCGCCATTCGAGAAGTCGAAATTCGAATTCAGACTCGAACACTGGCAGAAGCATATCCCATGAGATGAAGTTCATGTAATCAATTTAGTCTGGCGAATGGACTGGGCTGTTACGGTATGTAGATTGAGAAGTCAAATTTTGAGCACATTTAAAAAGTCTGAAAGTCGAGAAAGGGAAGTTAAAACATATACGAAAATGAAATAGTCGAAAAAAATACTATTTGAAGATAGTCAAAAATCCACTTGGAATATTCAAAATGCATACACATATAATGTGAAAGCTGTGACGTGAGAATCCTACCCCATCTATGCTGCACTCTACGACATTGATAATTGAACGAATAAAGAAATTGTAAACAACCGTCCTTCAGATTGATAAGAAACATGAAGACATAGTTTTTTGAAGGAGTAATTGCCTATGAAAAAACAGTGCTTTCTGTACCAGGGAGGCGATGAAACTTTTGAATAAAAACTTTCATTCGAAAACAAAAATCAATTATAAGATATGTACATGTGAGTAAGACTCGCACAACATCAGGAGCATCGCACGCGCAGGAAACTGTTCTCTACTTTTCATAGTTTGAGGTGAGTGTATCATTCCAGTAATGAAAAAAACGCGAGAGGGCTTTACGTAAACCACAATTTCTGAAAAAAAAACATGGTTCAAAGTAGTCGGGAGTGGTGTTTGAAGTCGCGCCAATTGTTTTTGTGAGCAGTTACGCTGGACCGCAAGGAGTCCTCACGGCTACAGTCATAATCGGCTAAAGGCCGGACTGAGCCGTCCTCTCCCGTTTCTGACCTCCCTAGTCTGTCGGCTGCATGCCAATCGATTACGCAGGTGTATTTGAGTGCACTGCTGCCGACTCAATCCGGCCACGAGGGGATTTTCCACTTCAGTAAGCAATGTATTGCATACGTATCGACAGGAACGGCCACAGCTGGATCAGGGCGGAGCATGGGGGCGCAGTCGGGCCACATCGGGGGATTTTCGATCTGAGCGAGTAGTGCATTACATGCGCATCGACCAATACGGCCAAGTCAGGCACAGGCGTGTTCAGTCGGGTCACAGCATATAAATTTTACACCCGATTCGCATGATGTAAATGCTTATCAACCGGCCTGGTTACAGCCGATCGGTGCGCTATGACGTGGCGTCTAAGCACGGCGGAGCACCCAAAGATATTTTGAACGGGAATATTATATTGAAGTCCTTAACACTATCTAGGTTTGACTCAGAAAAGTAGACGAGTCGTCGCTTTCTGTCGAATGACGATAAAGAGAGGGGAGGGGTCCTACAATTTTCCGCGATGAGACTGAAATTTCGTTCTGTTGCAGCATCAAAAAAAAAAACAAAACAAAAACCAGAGAAGATGATGTTTCTGCCCGAAGAGGATCGCGCCGGAACACGCGCCGGAACACCGCGGTCCCAGCACGAATACGTTCGAGCTGCCTGCTGCAATAGCGGTTTCAGCTGCCGTGAACCTGAATCTCACTCCGTATGCACACCGAGTTCGCGCCTACACACAACAAGGAACGCAAAGTATCAGTGCAGTCCGTATCGACTGCACTGTGCTTCTCTGGGTTCAATTCTGGTCTGCAATTGCGTCTCGACACGCTTTGCGGCCGCACGCTCTCGAGCCGGAAGAGCTTCCAAGGCCGCAGCCGTCGATCTTTCGACTCTAGTAGGTGGGTTTTGGAAACTGAAAACTAGAACAAATAGGAGAAAATTGAATAAAAAAGGCTCATCGAGTTGGCTTTGGCGCTGGAAACTCGACTAACCCAAGCGCGTGCGGCCGCAAAGCGTGTCGAGACGCAATTGCGGACCGGAATCTGGCCCAGAGAAGCATAGTGTTTTTGCCGCTGGTTTAAGGTGAATCCTGGAACAACGAAGGGTCAGAGTATCCATTTAAAGGAAAATCTAAGATTCGAAAATCCACTGGAGACTGGGGAATGAAATGGGAAACGGGAAAATCTGAATGGAAAAATTGTGAGCTCATAATGAGCTACTCCTTGCAGAGTAGTGCAATATTACTCAATTGAACGATTTGATCGAAGCGCTCTGTTCATGGAAAGGGACACGATACCACATAAATAGAGTTAGGTCCATGGCTTACTTCCTCAAGAAAAAAAAAACGTTTAAATATCACCGGTGGCTGGCGCAGCGGTCGCGCGCGCTGGCCCAAGAGAATAGCGCAATAGCACAGCTGATCAGCTTACCATGCCACCAGCCGCTGGTGAGAGTCAAGCCGCTCGCGCTAGCCGCGGGTGACATACGAATATGTTTTCTTGAGGAAGCAAGCCACGGACCTAACTGTTTTTTCTTTCACAAAACACTGGAACCCGAACATATTTAAGATGAACTGCGTTGAGAAGATACTAGCGTGAAAAACAATCAATTTCAGGATTATTGAGCAGTGTCTTTGCAAATCGAACAATTACTTGTCACTTTCTTATCTTTCATTACTCATTATTTCAGATTGTCGAATAAAAAGAGAAGACGGGAGGATAATTCAGAACGTGGCGCAAAAGGTCAGTGGCTGCCGCCTACACAGCAAATTCCCAGTGACTCGACATCTTGATCAAATAAGAGAGTTATTTTTGTCTTGAAGTGTGCACTCTTAGGCTTCATAACCATCGAAAACACAAGCACTCTGCTTTTTGTTTGATATGATTTTTCATATACATACTTACCTTGAAAAAATTTTCCAGTATTCTCCAGACAGCAGGTGAAAACGGGTGCAGAATATCTTAATAGAGAGCAAGGACATGCAAAGAAATAATATTCTTCGGCTATAAATTGTCCTAATGTGAACGCGATTCGAGAGCAAATTTGTCAAGCAACGTTCCTAATGAGGTTCTTTGCACTTCTTTGAGAGCTAAATGCTACCACAGCTGCAAACTAAGCACTTGGACTTGTCTTGATACCAGAATTGAAAGAACCGAACGCGTCATCGATAAACGTTTCACAGCTACATGGACGTTCTATAGCATGTCAGAAAAAGAGAAAAATTTAAGCGCTCTACATTACAAACAGCTTAAAGGCAGCGCATACGATGAAAAAATTTGCCCTTTTTTGGCAAAAACGTTAGCTGTGGGTCCCCCTAAGAAGAGTAATACCGGAAGTGTGACGAAAAACGGTCGCGAAGTGGGTGAAAATCTCGTGCATTGGTCCCCCTTATTTTTAAGGGCAAAGTTCACGATAAATTTCACTTCCGATATCTCCACGGTTTACGGAAGGTCTGGTGCCCTATATGGCAAGGCATGCTTAAAGGCACAGTACACCCTCAGAGATGAATTTTGCGATTTTCGTTTATTTGTGTAGTAGACCCCTCCTGTATAACACGTGCCAAGTGCGGGATATCAATTCCTCCAAATAAGCGAGATATAAGCTACCACCACAGGCCCGACCCCCTTCACTCACCACCACAGGCCCGACCCCCTTTCTGGCTTTTGACCTCAGTATCAGCCGGATGGATGGATAAATTTCGACCGTGTCGCGTTCTTCAATCCATTTCCGGACTATCTCCTTATCCTGGCTCGCTCTCGCGCAACGATTTTGATTGAAGAGAAATACAGGCCCGAGACAACTCGTCCACCAATGTTTCACCCTCAAAATATAAGCATCTTTGAGGAGCCGTACCTCTGTTCATAGGGGGTATTGGGCGAATTCAGAGATACCACTGTGATCAGTGTGTCACCCTCTTCAAGATTAGCATGCAAGCTAGAAAATGTTTTTTGGGTGTCCTGTGCCTTTAAAAAGGACACGAAAGACGCGTTTTTGAGCAAAAATAGGCCCTCTCTTGTTTACGTTGATTTTTGAGCGTGGAGGAATTGACCGCTAAGAAGGATGATGCCTATCAGTGCAATCAGGCCATCAACTCATTTATCAGCCCTTCCTTTACTTGATTATTCTTGTAATCTGAGTCTTCATTTGTTCACATCGAGAGGGGCGGAAGTGGAGCACGGGGCGGTTCTGGAACACCAAAACGCTTGTTTGCAGCCGTCATTTTGCCGCTCCTGGCTCGTTTTCTATCGTTCTTCCGAGACTGGGGGCCTAGGATCCTTCTCGCCTATCATTTCTCTAAGGAAAGTCAACGAGGATGATCATCGTGAACGCTGCCTTCAAAGAATTTTTGGTACAGGAGTCAGAAAGCAAAGCCACATACATACCTATAAATTTTTAAGCGAGAAACCATTTTCCCGACGTCAGGTTCGATGCGTTGTCCGCAGTCTCTCGAAACACGCTAACGGGTACAACAAATTTTTTTCAGAGGTTCCTCTTAACAGTTTTGCTCCGCTATTTGAGTGTTCTGTAGGGGCCTTTCTCTATTATTCTTAATGGACTTACCGACCCAAAAACGTTGAAAATTGTAATACGGTTTTTTATCGCGAACTCTGCCTTCAGAAAAATTTGTCAGATATTCGGCTCCATAATCGTAAATGCTAAATGCTAAACACATTTGGCCTGCAAATCGACTTTCCGGCAGATATGATGAAATCAAAAAAGTTTTCCTGTTGTAATATTCCGTATCCGTAATCATGAGACTACAGGACCCTCCCGGAAAGGTCCAAAGTTTGCCTGCCGCATACATCGGCTTAATCTGAAAATCTTCCAGGAACGCTTCCGTAAAGTTTGTTCGAATGAGACTGTCCGCACACGCGGTCGGCGTGAGTGCCGAGCATAGCTTCTTTGAGTGGAGCCATGCACTCCACCAACCTTCACCTCTGGTCAGGTGAAGGGGGTAGCCTTCACCACTGGGAAAACCGGTGACACCCGGTGAAACGCCGCGAAAAACAATGAAAGTTAATCAACACTCTTGCAAGTCATTTCCAAGATTGGGTGAGTGTCACTGCCGGTTTTTCGTCCATAACTTCTTCGTACTCAGAGATAGACTTTTGGCAAACATTGTTTTCAGAGTTCCCATGAAATTCTGCATCGAGTAGCTCTTTCAGTTTCAAAAAATAAGTTACCTTCCTTCCAGCCGATTTCGGTTTATAAAGTGCATTTTCTAAGCCTGAAGTTATCGGTTTTTCTTTCATAACTTTTCTACGGTGAGAGATGGACCTTTGGCAAAGATTGTTTCCGGAATCTCGTTGAAATTCTGCGTCGAACAGTGTTTTCAGTTTGAAAAATTATTTTCTCAATCCTTCAGCCTAACTCATTTTACGAAACGCCGGTTTTTCGCCTATAACTCTTTAACCGTTTAAGAAACGTTTTCGCAGAGGTAGTTTTTTGAAATCTACGTAAATTTCTGCGCCGAATGATAAATTGGGTCCCTGACTTTGCTTACTCCACAAGCCAGCCAGTTCGGTGGAGCCCAACCCCGTTGTTGGCTCCAGCAAAACTCTGCGTCTCTCATTTAAACCATAGAGGCGAGAGCACCCTATGAAGCTAAATATGGAGCTCGGCTCCACCGACCTGGCTGTCTTATGGGGCGAGCGAGGCTAGGAGCCCGCTATATCATTCGACGCAGAATTTTATTTTTTTTTCAGAATTTTTTTTTGGATTTCAAGAACAACCTTTACTAGAACACTATCTTCAACGGTTAAAGAGTTACAGGCGAAAAACCGCTGTTTTGTTAAATGAATTAGGCTGAAGGATCGAGAGAATATTCTTTCGAACTGGAAACACTGTTTGACGCAGAATTCCATCCAGATTCCGGAGAAAACCTTCACCAAAGGCCTATCTCCAAGCACAAAAAAGTTACGGACGAAACACCGATAATTTCAGGAGACAAAAATGCACTTTGTTAACTGAAATCGGATGGAAGAAGGGAAACTTATTTCTCAAAACTGAAAACGCTGATCCATGCAAAGTTTTGTGGGGATTCCGATAACAACCTTCACCAAAAGGCTATCTTCTAGGATAAAAAAAGGTTTTGGACGAAAAACTGATTGCTTTTGGTGAAAGAAACGTTATTTCATAAATGGAAATCGACTGAGAGATTGAACACGTATTTTTTTTCAAATTGAAAACATTATTTGACGCGAAATTTCATGAAGATTTTGAAAACAGCTCCGCTCAAAGATCCATCTTAAAGGGCAAAAATGTTATCAGCGAAAAACAGGTAGTTATCCAAAAATCGCTTGGAAAATTTTTTTGAAAATTTTCGACCCTAAGACAGCTTAAAGCAAATTTTTCATGACCTAGGTAGATCATTTGACTAGAAATAGTAAATTTCTAAAGAAGGTCATCCAACGAAAAAAAATGTTTCAAAATAAATGATTTAAAATAAAAATATATTGATTGCAAGAAAAAGGGGATTAAGAAAACGTGATTTCTGAAGTTGCAGGTCTAAAGAAACCTTCACCATTCCCCACTCAGGTATCCCAAACAGCCTTCACCTCTCGGACCGCTGTCTCCACCTCAACGAACCTATGGTGTCGCGCCACCGTCACAAGAGCATTTGTTCGGACTAACTCTCCTACGCCTGCGGACAGCTAACTGGAATATCATTCACTTTTCGTCTAATTTGCCTGCTTCTAAATTCACAAGTCCAAAAAATGCTTTTGCAACCACCACTGGACACGCACGCCGACAACGTTGGCGGACAGTCTCATTCGCACCGACTTTAATTCCGTGAATACGACCACTGGAGCCGGATTTGCTTACGATGAAACCATGGATTAAAGGCAGTGGTCGCGATGAAAAACTTCATCTAAAACTATAAAAATCAGCTTAGATAGAAAACAGCTGAAAAGATATGAAGGTAGCGCGGTAAAAAACGGGCTAGAATTAGAGTTTTTAGGGCCTAAAGATGCCAGTTCGTGCACACGTGCACAGCGCCGCAAAAAAAGATCGCAGCCTCATGCCGAGCAGTCAAAAATCATGGACGTTCAGAGGAAGTAATTAATTCAAATTCACCTAATAAAAAAAGTTCAACAAAGAAAGCAAACACTTCAGTCAATGTTTCTGACTAGATGAGTCCGAAGGATAATATTCATTGATTGAAATTCAATTTCAAGCCAGATGATGTTCTTGATAATAGAGATCATCGATGCCGATGATGTGGAGTGGGCTCGTCCACCATCAAACGACAAGAAAGTTCAGGCTTCAAATTCGGCCCGAAACAGCGGTTTTCTCGCGATTTTTTCTCGTTGGTCCTACTACTTTAAGCCCAGAAAAGGGTTCAGAGAGGAAAAGAAGACGAGCATATTTTATCGCGACCACTGCCTTTAAAGGTGAGTTAGACACATGACTCACTGCTCTCATCTGAGCTAGAAACTTCCGCGCTGCCATCCTGATTACCAACGATTAAGCCATGAGTGGAAATGTATCCCATAATGGGGAGAGCAAGATTGCTGATGTTCCAATTCTGGTAATACATAGTTAAGGGATCAGGGAACTAAGACTTCCATAAATTCTGTCTTGGGAGAGGATTCTTCCCGGGTTTTTCTCCAAGGGATTGAAACATCTAAATGGAAGAGATTTCGACATGAGGACAAGATTTTTCCGACTCCTTCAACCCTCGCATTGTTGGGACAAATTCTCCATGAGCTTATGGTCGATGGCTCCAGTCACTGCTCAAAATTCACCAATCTCAAAGGGATAGAAGGTTTTATCAGCAATTTCGCGGATCGTAATTGACAGTACGCGGCATAGCAATTGGCTTCCCCACACCTTCTAGAGAAACAGTACACCGTATAAACTGAGATAGCGAAGATAGCGAGGTGGTGGTTGAGGTAGCGACGCTAATAGACTTGCACGGCCTCATCTGGAGTGCTTACTTCGTTTAGAGCGCCAAAAACGAGCCAAGACGACCGTATTCGAGCAATGTATGCGAAGTATTTGTAATGTTGGGAGGGGAGCTCATACTGAAAGTGGGCGGAAGGCAGGTGAATTGGCCACTCGAAATGGCGGAAATACGACTAATTTCATTTTCAACTCATTTTGGCACCTGCAACGCCGTGAGAGTTTTAGTTTAAGCTGTACGACCCCATTAACATCACTATCTCAAACAATTTTGCGAGCGTGCATGCTACCTTTAGTTCTGTCGCTGACAATCTTGGGATCAACACTGCAGTTTTTCTGCCCACCTTAGAGAGAATCTCATATTGGTCACAATGCTCTCCTCAGAATCGCTCAGAACCCACTACGCATGGAGTTATGGCCCCTCAAAGAATTTTAATTTTGATGGCGAGCAGTTTGCGGACGAGTTGTCGCAAGCATGGTTTCTCTCGTTATGCGCAGCTAGCGCCCTCACGCAGGCAACAGTATAATGTCAGACCGGAAACAAATAAATAAACATGTATTTCGGCTGAAATCAAACGCGCGTCTCTTCCCTATTCAGACCGAAAACTTGTCGGTGGATGTGCCCCAACTTTCCTTTTCTGGGGGCGAGGGCGACTTTTTTCTCGCTTGTTTGAGCAAATTAATAGCAGTGCTCGCGATAAAATATGCTAGTCTTCTTTTATTCTCTGAACCCTTTTCTGGATTCAGAGTAGTAGGACCTATACGAAAAAATGCGAAAAAGAACCCTTTCCAGTCTTTTGATGACGGGCGAGCCCACTTCATATCCCTGGCATCGATGATCTCTGGTATTAGGAACATCAGCTGGTTTGAAATTGTAATTCAATCAATGAACAATGGCCTCCAGACTTGCATGCTCGAATATTTTCAGCCTCATATAGTTAAAAAAATGACTGGAGCGCTTGTTGACATTGATCAACAGTTTTTATTACCTAAACATGCATTCAATTCTGCCTGTGAATGTCAATAAGTTTTGACTATACACACACGAGGCTCCGATCTTTTCACGCGGAACTGTGCACGTGTGCACGGATTAGGAACTTAGCATCCCAATAACTCCACTTATAGCCCGTTTCTTGCCCAGTAATTTTCGTGGTATTTAAGCTGTTTGCCAACCGAACCAATTTTTATGGTTTTCGTAACAACTTTTCACATCGCCACCGCTGCCCTTAAGATTTTGCGCTTAGCAGGGCTGCTATGCATGGCGGGTGGAATAATACATCAAAAATTATCCCTGAGATTGGACTGCACCTTCAAGGTCTTCCCTACTTTAACAGAGCCTGAGCTGCACCCGTCGGCTGCTCAAGGACTGCACTTGCTTGTGGTTCATTCCTTCCCACCAACGGGAGCAAAGAAGAGGAGACGCATGCACACATACGGCCCTGCCGCTTGGAGAACAACCAAAAAACCGCCTTAAATCTGATTTCGTTTGATCCAGCCATGGTGGTTTTTTACTCTAAATCTCAAATAGCGATGCAAACTGTCCGGCACAGTTTGACTCCGATAAGGAATTTCAAAACTAAGGTTTAATGAGCCAGCCAAAAAAATCAATTTGAGTCGAGAGAAAAACGAGAACAATAGAAAAAGAGGTAAGAAAAATTAAGGAGTAACGTGCTAGTATAGCATTGAATCGATGAAACGCTCCAAAGATCAGGTTAGGGCCAGCAATGACGCCAAAAAGAACGAATGTAACATGAGGATTAGGGGTCACATAACTGAAGCCGGAAATTGAGACCAGCGAAAACTTTGCAGGGCGAAATTTGATCATCACACATCAGCATTCTCGGAACCACAATGTGTTTGTGCCTACGGCATAGAAGTGTAGATCAACAGCGCGAAATCACAACTTGACATTAAATAACGTGATATTAAATAAAATAAACTAATATAACAGCATACGTAGCATAACATAACATGACGTAGCATAAAAATAACATAACGCAACATAAAATATCATAAAAACACAACACAATAACATAGCACAGCAAAACATAACATGACATAAGATAACATAACATAACATAAGATAAGATAACATAACATAAGATAAGATAACATTAGATAACATAAGATAAGATAACATAACATAACATAACATAACATAACATAACATAAGATAACATAACATAACAGAACATAACATAACATAACATAACATTACATAACATAACATAACATAACATAACATAACATAACATAACATAACATAACATAACATAACATAATATAACATAACATAACATAACATAACATAATAACATAACATAACATAACATAACATAACATAACATAACATAACATAACATAACATAACATAATATAACATAACATAACACAACAAAACATAACATAACATAACATAACATAACATAACAAAACATAACATAACATAACATAACTTATAACATAACATAACATAACATAATATAACATAATATAACATAACATAACATAACATAACATAACATAAACATAACATAACATAACATAACATAACATAACATAACATAACATAGCATAACATAACATAACATAACATAACATAACATAACATAACATAACATAACATAACATAACATAACATACCATAACATAACATAACATAACATAACATAACATAACATAACATAACATAACATAACATAACATAACATAACATAACATAACATAACATAACATAACATAACATAACATAACATAACATAACATAACATAACATAACATAACATAACATAGAGTTCCGCAATCATTTTAGTCTGATGAATGGACGGGGCTGCGACAGTAGATCACCCCGCGCTAATCGAAACCCCATTCTCCAGTGAGGCCGCCAACTCCGCACGGCCAGCCGCCTGGTCCATGCGTCAGACTATAATGGAAACGGAAACCATAACATAACATAACATAGCATAACATAACATAACATAACATAACATAACATAACATAACATAACATAACATAACATAACATAACATAACATAACATAACATAACATAACATAACATAACATAACATAACATAACATAACATAACATAACATAACATAACATAACATAACATAACATAACATAACATAACATAGCATAACATAACATAACATAACATAGCATAACATAACATAACATAGAGTTCGCGCAATCATTTTAGTCTGATGAATGGACGGGGCTGCGACGGTAGATCACCCCGCGCTAATCGAAACCCCATTCTCCAGTGAGGCCGCCAACCTCGCACGCACAGCCGCCAGGTTTATGCGTCAGACTAGAATGGAAACGGAATCCATAACATAACATAACATAGCATAACATAACATAACATAACATAACAGAACAGAACAGAACAGAACAGAACAGAACAGAACAGAACATAACATAACATAACATAACATAACATAACATAACATAACATAACATAACATAACATAACACAACATAACACAACATAACATAACATAACATAAAATAACATAACATAAAATAAAATAACATAACATAACACAACATAACATAACATAACATAACATAACATAACATAACATAACAACACAGAAGGAGAACGAAAAAGCATAAGATAGGATATTAGAATGTCCCATAAGGCATTGATAAGAGTGATGGAGAATTGGGATAAAACGTCCGGGCTAGAAGGGTAGACCAAATGAAATACAATACTGCATATGCACTGGCACAGGGTTTTTCGTTGCGTCCCTCTATAAATAGACTCCAGTGCCCTGTCTGCCATCAATTTGAAGAAAAGATGAAGTGGTGGAGAATTACAGCTCGAAGAGAAAGCTTTCGCGAAGCCGACAAGTCTGAGCAGGATGAATTTTCCATCATGGTATACCTTCGCTTGTTCAATACTGACACGAATTGATATCACCGGATAGACTTTACTAAACCCGCCCAAACAAAGAGTGTCGGTTAGATTATTTCATGAGAGCGTCCCTCTCTGAATTTCGAGTTTTATTCGAGCATTGTGCTTTGGATATTTCCGGACATTTTCATTTCTCTGACAGAGCTCTTTACTAACACTGACTAAAAAATCTTTCAGGAACTACAGGGTTCAATTTTTCTTCAAATGAAAGGTGACTCTCAATAATTTGAATTTTCAGAAAAGAAAAGATTTCTGATTTCGGTTGGGGCCGGCGCCCCAGTCCACTACAGTCCCATCCTCGATTCCAGTCTGGCCAATAGATGGGATGCATTCATTTGCGGTAACTCATGCGGCTTTAGAGAGGCCGCCCTCAGTGAGAATTCGGCTGCAGATATCAAGCGAACGCCGCAACCCCCTTTACTCTCTAGACTATCAATTCTGAAGAAACAGTACACGGAAATTGTAAACAGGTTGACCGGGCTTTCACATTCAGGGGGGGGGCATACATGAACGCTTAGGAGGAATGCAGAGAGCCGCTCCGCATCCTACATGCGAAACGTCGGACCAGAGGCGAATCGAGCATTTGTCGTCCCCATTGCGTAGGAACGCAACCTCACTAAGCAGGGCGAACTCCGCGCCCAAATGCACGTCTTCAATTTTATCCATATCTAGAACAGCTTGATTTTTGAGCAATATTACAGCAATGGGGAGTGTGTGGAGCTGTGGCAAGAGGCGCCGCTGTCACACACACGGTCGAGTGATCGATTCTCTCCCAAGCCCAACCAAGCCATCCATATCTCCGAAGTCGGTAAATTGTATAGTTGTGCTCGAATATTCGCAATCGAATAAACATTCGAATAAATTATTCGATTATTTATTCGATTATCGAGTAATCGAAAAATCCCGATTTTCGATTATTATTCGAAATCGACTAACGAAAAAAGCTGATATTCGATCATTATTCGAAATCAACTATCGAAAAAACCTCATATTCGATTATTATTCGAAATCGACTATCGAAAATGCCAGGTATTCGATTATTATTCGAAATCGACTATCGACACTGACAATTATTCGAACATATTCGATCTTCGAATATTTGACTTACTTGACTTAATCGGTTGGCTTTCGCCTGACGCGGTCATTCCGCATCTTCACCGAGGTGTGCCGTCCTAGTAGTCAGCCGTGTCCATTTTTCACGGTCTTCAGCCACAATTTGAACACATTCCATCCAGCTGTCACTATTCCATTTCCTGCGAAACGAAACATCGCGCCTGAACTGCCTTTGATGCCGAGTGACTTTAAATCCTCTTTAACCACATCCGTCCAGAACTTTCGCCTACGCCCAGGTGGCCGTTTCCAGACAGGATTTGGAAGCATTTTTAAAGCGTGTTGTACGAGACGATCCGGCGTTCTTCTTAGTATATGCCCGAGCAGTCGAAGTCGACTTTCCATTGCTGCTTGAGATGGCGTTAGGAGATGCTGGCACCTCCCTCGTGTCAAGCGTTGATGTACTGCGTCGATTTCCTTGTAAAGGTCTTCGTTATGGCATACACGCGGCCAGAAATATCCAAGCAAACGCCTAAAAAGCTTCCTCTCCGTGCAATCCAACCTTTCCATCTGCGTTTTCGGTGCTGCCCACGTCTCCGATCCGTACATCATGATAGGGCGAATAGCGGATAGGTAGACGCGCAACTTGACTTCCTTCGCGATGGTGGTAGACCACAAACACTTGGTTAGAGAATTGAATGCAGACGTAGCTTTCGCACATCGTTGTCGAATATCCGCTGCATAACTACCATCGTTCTTCAGCAAACAGCCCAAATAACAGAAATCGTCCACCAGTTCGATACGTTGTCCGTCCACACAAACTCCAGTTGAAGGCCTCTGAGAGACCCACATCTGCTTGCATTTGTCGGGACGAAGACGAAGTCCATAGGCTGCGGCATACTTCGAAACGAGGTTCACAATCCTTTGCAGTTTTGCGTTGTTTTCAGCGAATAACACAATGTCGTCGGCGTACTCCAGGTCGACAAGGGAGCGTCCTGATGGTGTTAGGATCACATCCGCAGGAAACTGTTCTGCAACTCTACGCATGATGCCATCAACGGCGAAGTTGAAAAGAAAAGGTCCTGCAACGGCTCCTTGCCTTACTCCTGTTTTCACCTCGAAAGCTGACGTATGTCCGGCAGGCGTACGAACTGCTGCTGTTTTTCCTTTGTTCATGTCCTCGATTAACCGAACATACTTTTCCGGGACTCCATCTGCTCGCAGAGCATTGAGCAATCGATCACGATGAGGAGAGTCGAACGCGGCTTCAAAGTCCGAAAAAGCAAGCTGTAATGGCTTCGAAAACCGCTACCACGATTCAATTACTCTTATCACGACGAACACTTGGTCGATGGTCGATCTTCCAGGTCGAAAACCGGCTTGCTCATCTCTGGTCGTTCCTTCACGATGTTTGATAAGTCGCTCGAGAATGATACGTTCTAAAACCTTGTACATGACACGGAGTAGAGAGATTCCTCTGTAGTTCTTAGGATCCGTGACGGATAGCTTCTTGTGAAGAGGTACGATGATCGCATGTCTCCACGAATCGGGTATCCTTTCGCTCATCCATATGGCACGGATGGTGTTGGTCATTTCACGAATCCCAGACGGAGGAAGAGCTTTCAGCATTTCAGCAGTGATGTTGTCATCTCCACCTGCCTTTCCATTCTTCATTTTCCGGACACAATCCAAAACTTCAGACTCAGTCGGCGGTTCCTCACTGACATCGTAATGTGCTCTCTGAACATGCGGGAGCTCAGGTACTGATGGCGCTGGACGATTCAGTAGTGAACTGAAGTAATCCTTCCATATTGGCAGCGTCGCATCACCAACTGCAACTCCATTGGTAGTGTTCAAGACAGGAGAACATCTCTTCATCTTCCCGCTATACTGTCGCAGCAACGTGTAGGCTTTCCTCCGGATTCTTCTCCTCCCAAGCCTTCTCCGAACTCCTTAGCTCTACACGTCCACTCTCGTTCGCGGTCACTTTGAAGCTGCCGACGCAACTTCCTCCTCAGACGCTTCTCCTCCACGAAGTTTCCTGCAGTTCGGGGAGCACATACTCTGTTGTAGGTAGATGTTGTTTCTTCTGTGACGTAGGCGAACTTCTTCTTAGGCTGTACAACCGGGAGTGCCTCTTTCGAAGCGTCCTGGATGCATTTGACAAAAGAATCCGCGTCGCAAAGTTTCTTCTTAGTCCGTACTCCGATGTGAATAGAAACGCATTGTCGGAAATTCCTTCTGCACTCTTCATCTCTGAGACTTGTCATGTCAATCCTCTGGAGAGGCTGAGCCCCTCGCTTCCTCTTATGAATCCTCGCAGTGAAGTTCAACAGAACAGGACGGTGATCCGAATCGAATGCGACATCCCACACAGCTCTAGATCTTCGAATGTCCGATACTGGAATACTCCTCGTCAGGACATAGTCAAGCTGTAGTTTCAAAGTTGTCATCTTCCGCTTCCGCTGCTCTTCTGGAGATAGCCGGGTTGGTCCCTGCCACGTAAGCTGATGGCGGCGATGATTCCTCTTGAATGTCGATGCAATAATCAGACCACTGCGTTCACAAAAGTCGACAAGGCGGTAGCCATTGTCCGATGTTTGCTCCACTGGGTAGAACCATTTACCGAGTACTTCGGATTCCTGATCAAGTCCCATCTTCGCATTTGCGTCAATCCCCACGACAACAGCATGTTGACAAGGTATCCTGGCCAGCAACGTATTGAGTTCCTCATAAAACGCATCCTTCGAATTGTCTTCGGCGGTTTCAGTGGGCGCATGAGCACTCACTATCCACAGATTGAATCCTCTGTGATCCCGCAGTCGTACGAATGCATTCCGACACGACGTTGAGCCGAACTCCTTGACCATACCATTGAAATCCTTCCTTACAGCTATTGCACAGCCTCCCACTCTCCTATCGTCAGCGTTACCGCAGTAGATGGTGTACTCTCCGACGTTGATGACGGGTCTATCCTTGAGGCGGGTTTCCTGCAAAGCAGCAAACGGTGCATGGAAATAGCTCAGAAGTCTGGATAGCGCAGTTTTTGGATATCACTCGACAGCGATCGACAGTCCAGGGTGGCGAAAATGTGACTTGTGGCCAAAGACTCCATGACTCTAGGTACGGATCCTGGGTGTTATGGACCAGAGGCCTTAGTGTGCCGGACGGCGACACCTTTATGCAATGTGCGGGATACTTTCGCGATATAGTTGTGCACGCTATATCGCTCGAACGTTCCCTGTGTACACTCAAACGTCTGCTGGGATCAGCAGAAGCAGGGGCACCAACGAGCAGGTACCAACAGACTTGTATACACACCCCCGATCTTCGAATATATTCGAATAATCTAACACAGCCATTACCGGATCCTACACAGAAATTTTTCGAAGGGCCAGTGCACCAGCACTAGTGTGAGTCAGGGCTGAGCGTAACTGAAATTTTGAATTGCGCAAATCGTAATTTTCAAATCCTCGTAACTCGTTATTCGTAAGTGATGAGTAATTAGCTCAAACACAGCCTCAAACCTCATTAAACATGGAAACGCCTCAACTTCCGAGTGATGATATGTGTTTCAAAATAAATCTGTTTTCGACGAGTACTAGAAAAAGTGCTTTCATCCGAGCGAAACTCTGGTCCGCAATCGCAGACACCCGCCGCGACACGATGAAAATACTGGTGGGACCATGTATTCCCGGCACGATCAACCTTCGTCCCAGCACGACTTCATCGCATTACGTGCTGCAACAGCGTTTGTCCACAATTGCGGGCCGGAATTTTCTTCTGCTAAGGGCAATACTGGTCGAAAGTGTGAATCGTCTTCTATCCAACGCTTTTTTTGGTTTTCAGCAAAACTTGGCGGTTTCCAGAGTTGAAACGGAAATTTGATGGAGATCCAGGGTACCGACTGACCATTTATCAGTAGCCAAAGCTAAAGCCGCGAAAATTGGTAAGGCAGTCGAATCCACGACATATGCGCTAGATCAAAATTAGCACAAGATTTTTCAATAGAGCGGGATTTGTATATTTTTTCCCAACTTTTGACAAGGTGCTTCTATGGCTGTCAACGATGGCTAATTTGGATTTTGTTCTTTTTTTATCGATTTTTGGAAACGAAATAAAAACGAATAGGTGGCAAAATGAGCAATACTCAAAGGGAAGGAGTAAATATCAAATAGCAGCAAGTTTTGCGGCTCATACTCGTTAGGGCAGAAAATGTCGAAGTAACAAATTCACGAAAAGCGAAAAAAAGCTAGGAATCACGCCTAATCCAGAAATTCCGCGAACACTACATATCCCCAACTCAGACAGTAACACTGATGGAATTGCTGGCGCGTGGCGGGCCAAACAACTCCCATCTCGCTATACGACCGCTATCGTTCTAGGAGAAAGCGCGTAATTCCGAATGTATCGCGCCTCTTCACTGTGGAAACCCAGCGAAGACGCGACGCGACGTAGCGTGATCGAGATGTAAGGGGTCTGCAGAGTTGCAGAGACCAGCGAGTGGTCGCCGAGCGTCAGCCTTGACGCGGCGACAGAAATGTTTCGAAACATTATCGTCGCGGCGTCGGTTGCCGCTCGCTGGCAGTGCTGTACGGCCGTCGCGGCGTCAAAACACTCTGCGGTGCCCCCTCGTCGCCCTTCAGTCCGCGTCGGTCGCCATCGTCGCCGAATGTAATCGATATTACATCACCCAGTGTTGTTCGTCGCTGCGAGCAACGCCGCTACTTCAACTCTGCAGACCCCTGTAGACTGATTATAACATCGCGTCGCGACGCGAATGAACTCTGAACGGGGTCTAACGAAACGCCCGCTCGTGACGCTCTGGCGTTGTATGAATAGAACCGCCGTGGGTGGCATCAGGCAGCTGCAAGTGTAGAAACGATGCTTATCGATTTTGCGTGCCACCACTCATGAACCCTGCCTGAGCGGAATATTGGAAATATTGAGCAGTTCAAAAGCTTTCGATGCCATTCTTAAAAACTGCCTCTTCAAAGTAGTAGCGTCGCAAAACTCTTCGATGCCAGTCTTAAAAACTGCCTCTTCAAAGCAGTAGCGTCGCAGAACTCTGAATTCGGTTGGCTCGTAGTTAAATTAATTCATTTATTCGAAATAATTCGATTTTCGATATTCATTCATTCGAAATAGAGAATCGAATATATTCATTCATTCGTTCATTCGAAAAATTCAAAGTCGAATATATTCATTCATTCGTTTATTCGAAAAATTCAAAGTCGAATATATTCATTCATTCGTTTATTCGAAAAATTTGAAGTCGAATTTATTCATTCATTCATTTATTCGAAAATGTTGAAGTCGAATATATTCATTCATTCATTCATTCGGTCCGTTTAGTCAAAAAGCACAACTATAGTAAATTGGTACCAGACCTGTCTGGGAGGATGAGAACACTGTCTTGAAAATCGTTGGTCCCGCAAGTCATCCAGTGAGCCGACAGTTCGCGTTTAGGCGCTAATCATGCTCCTCAGCGTCAGTGCGTCACGCGCTTTACCCGCGGACGGGAAGTTGGAGTATGAATGGCCAGTCGCCACGTCCGCGCGGCATGCGCTTGAGCCGGCTCCGCCTTGGCGGCGACGGCCGTAGCGACTTTATCATTATTTTCGTTATAAATCCACTTTCAATTTCATTCCGTTCCTTCGTAATTAATTAATTCCAGTAATTTCCTCTGCTACCAAGATGATAAACCCGTTTACAGATGTTGCTTGTTTGGTATACTTAACATCCGCTTTAATTCGCTCCGCCATGATGTCGCCGCTCGAGTATTCATAGTCTAAGCAAGCGCGTGGGGACTATAAAAGTATACATGGCATGAAACATTTAGCGGTGGTGACGTCAACACGATCGCTAAAGGTGATCAAATTTGAAAAAACCAAAATTTCAAGTATCCGACAAATATGAGAAGCATAATTTTTGAATAAAAGCTAGTGAATCACCGTACGGCATTGAGTTGATTTCTACGCGTGCCGGTGCGGAGCGGAGGTAAGAGACAGTGAGAGAGTGCATGACAAACGGAGGGAGCAGCATCGCTGGCGCCGTTCGTGTCATGAGTCGTGAAAATTATGGTTTTATACAGATGATATATTGGTGAGTCCAATTTCGTCGTTAATCAATAGAAAATAAATTTAACTATCATTAATTAATTCTGTTAATGTTTATGGCTTCAGGTACGCAGGCTTTATTTTACAGGTGGATATGTATGCATAACTGAAAAAATGGCGTGTCCCCAAAAAAAAATCCGTTTCAGCTTGTTCTTCACGCCTTCGTTAAAGAAAAGATTCCGGCTTACAAGTAAAGAGAATGGCGGCGGAGCAGAATAACTAGTAAAGATCGCAGTGTATTCAGCCGATACTTACACAGTGAAGTTCGTCTACCACAGTGGCGATCTGGCAGGTATGATAAGGCGACATCGAATCGTCAATCATCGTCGAACACGATCAGATAATCTCAGAATGCATAAATAGTCGCCATTTTTGTTGTTTTGTTGGCAGTTGTGTGGGAACTCTGCTCGGACAATGATGACGACGAGGAAGACGACAATGATGATGAGGCGAATGGGTGGTAGGGATTGAAGCCAATACCATGAGTCACACAGCGTAGTGGTCCTTCGTTCAGAACGGCCTCCTGCTCGCCTGCGCGATTTCGTGCCGGAAACGCGCGGCGCCTTCTCTCATTAACAAAGCGACACCGCGAGAGCACCAACTAAACAGACAGACCACATTTCGTCCAACATCCGAATCACGGTGGCGTCATTCACTAATCGAGTTCAACGAGCACCACAAAATGTAATTCTTTCCTCGTTTCAATCGAATTCCATGTTGCACGTTTCCATGAGTGCAGAATGAATGACATTCGCAACATTGTTTATCTACGGCTCCCTTCATAGTTGACCAAAATCCTACTGTATCCCAACTTACAAATAGACTCTCACGTATTCTGCACGGTCACTACAATCATCCACAGCCTGCCCTAACAATCAAAACCATTTTCGCGTAGTGCAAAGTGAGGGACATTGAGTACTCCGCGAGGATGCTTTAGCTACAAGTCGTAAAAATTGTGAGTGACTCCACCCTGCATACAAGCCCGTAAACGTGGTGGATATATGTAACTACGGAAATGAAATGGCGTAGCCCAGAACACAACGCCTACGCATTCTGAAGTGTCAAAAACGACCCACAAGGCCGCTACACGAGTTAGAAGTCGGCCCCACCCTGTATTTCTCCGCCCCCTGTATTTGCCGTCTCCCAAAACAGGGGTGCTGGGGTACTGCAGCCGTCGGCGACGTTTGTGGGTGGTACAATCAGTACAATTCAATTTCAATTCAATTCTATTGACGTAGGCATACACCCAAAGCAAGACAACGCTTCAAATGTCAAACAGTCGAACAACAATGCTGATTATGCCTCACAGAGGACGAAATAAAGAGGAAAAATTTAAAAAAAGGTAAAGCACATCAGATAGCCCTCGATTCCTACACAAAAGCCACCCTTTTTCCTGATTAGTTCGGGAGAAGCATGTTCAGACAAGGCTTCATTCAGAAGTCTAATAAAGGCAGTGTTCACGATGATTTTCTTCAACGAGTTTCTCACATGCTTTGGCCTCCAAGTGTTACCAAACTTACGAAGAAACGGCGAGAAACGCATTAAAACGTCGTATTTTAGTTGCATTATTCCACAACATGGAATAGTTATCCTGTTGGGTGAACATGTTCATGTCGGTTGTCACCGGTGGGAAATTCGGTCAGTCGAAAATAGAAGAATAGTTTCTGCAAAACAGGATTAGTTAAGGCCCCAGGGAAATAACGGAGCAAGAGAGAGTAGAGAATGGCAAAGGACGGGTCCACAAAAGATTTCGTTGTCACAGCAAACACTCCCTGTGATACATAAGAGGCGGGGTGATTTTCAAGGGTTTCGCGTACTTCTGGCGCGTTTTCCCCATTTTCTATGTCATTTTAGTTCTACCCGGGGGCCACTTAATCATATAGCAAGTAATTTCAAAATCAAAGGTCATCGTCAACACTGCCTTTAAGTAGACGGATAGTCCTAGCTAAAGAAAAAAATCGCTTTGACCTGTGTTCTTCTCACCTGAACCTTGATTTTGTATCGACTATCTCTAGTACTGGTTCGTGTCAAAGGGAAAAAGAAACCGGGTTAAGAGGACTACTAAACGAAATAATTTTGAACCCTTTGACAATATCATTTTTCCTTCTCCTACTCAACAAACTGGGTAGCTCATAAATGCGGCGGCGAGAAACACCGTTTGGTATAAATTGGTAGCCCAACCCCGATCAGAGCATGGAAAGTTTACTAGTGAAATTGTTCCGGACTTTTTCAATGAGAGCAATGTCCTTTTTCTTGTAGGGAGAGAAAAAGCAGTACCAAATTCCACCATAGGACGTACATAGCTAAAGTACAAGACGTATACCACATACATCGAAGACGGTAGGAATGGCCCAGCACCCCAGTTTTGGAGGAGGACGGCCAATACAGGGTTTGAAAAAATACGGGGCGGGGTCAACTTCTTACTTTTTTGTAGCAGCATTGCGGATCGTTTTTGATGCTCCAAAGTGCTAAGGTGTTGTGCTCTGTGCCATGCCATTCTATTTCTGTAGTTACCTCAACCACACTTAAAGGCAGCATACACGCTCGTAAAGGTGATGGAGATAACTACGGGAATAGAATGGTATGGCCCAGATTACAACGCTTACGCATTTTGAAGTGTCAAAAACGACCCACAATGCCGCTACATGATTTAGAAGTTGGCCCCGCCCTGTATTTTCACCCCCCCCCGATTTGCCTTTTTCCTGCAACGCAAGGTTGCTGGGTAATTTTCACCGTCGGTACTGCTGGTAGATTGCCTAACAAGTGAACCATACACGTCACTGACAGCGAAGATGACCCATCAACCCTGCGTTGGAGGAAAAGGGAAAATACAGGGGGCGTGAAAATACAGGGCGGGGCCAACTTCTAACTCATGTAGCGGCGTTGTGGGTCATTTTTGTCACTTCAAAATGCGTAGGCATTATGTTGTAGGCCATACGGCTCGATCCACATTGTTATCCCAACCACGTTTACGAGCGTGCATGCTGCCTTTAAAGGCAGGGCCTACGATAAATTTCGTCCTCGGTTTTTGGCTGGAAATCAAAAGTTCAGGGTCTCATTGGAGCAGTGGGGTCGAAAGAACGAACGAAAACGAGCCCTAAAGAGCTTCATACGGCTCCGCGGTCCGCTCGCGCTAGCCCCTCCGCTCGCGGTCGAGTTTTCCAAGGAACAGTTTGGTCCGCTTCTTAATTAGCATTGGAGGGCGAGAGCGGCTGAGTTTTAGCATTGGGGCGAGTCTGCACACGCTGTCTATTTCAGGTCCATACCCGCGCAACTCATCCACCGTTGAAATGTGGCTTTCAAGAAGAAGAGCTAATTTTAAATGTTTCGCAGCATTTTTCATGATTCTTTCTTCACTGATGAAACAGTCAGACTCTAAACCTTCGTTTTCTGGTGGGAACTCGAAAACGATTTTTTTGGTGGACACTGCCTTTAAAGGCAGTGGTCACGATGAAAAACGTTATCGAAAAAAACTACAAAAATCAGCTTAGATAAAAAAAAACAGCTGAAATCAACGAAGGTAACGAGGCGAAAAAGGGGCTAGGATTAGGGTATCTAGGGCCCAAAGAAGCCAGTTCGTGCACACGTGCACAGCGCCGACCAAAAAGGTCGCAGTCTCATGCCGAGCAGTCAAAAATCATCGACATTCAGAGGAAGAAATAAATGCAAATTTACCTAATAAAAACAGTTGAGCAATGAAAGAAAGCACTCCAGTCAATGTTTTTGACTAGATACACACATAAATTCGAAGGTTCATTGATTGACATTCAATTTCAAGCTAGCTGATGTTCTTGATATAAGAGGTCATCGATGCCGATGATGTGGATTGGGCCCGGCCACCATCAAAAGACAAGAAAGTTCAGGCTTTAAATTTGGCCCAAAACAGTGGTTTTTTCGCGATTTTTCCTAAAGCGCCTACTACTCGAGACCCAGAAGAGGGTCTAGAGAGAAAAAGAAGACAAGCATATTTGATCGCGACCACTGCCTTTAAGAGTGTGTATGCTGCCTTGAAAAATTACAAAAAAAATCAGTAGATTACAGTAGTAGAAGAACGTTGTACCTAATGCGATTTACCGTGCAAGTGTGCAAAATCGAAAGGGCACTCCTTATTCGGCTTCAGCTCCCCAAATTACACGTCTGGACGAGGTTTGTGTGAGAGAAAAAAGATTCGAGGCGTCTGCGCTCTCAGAAATGACATTGACTCTCCTCTCTTCCCTAGTTTCATTCATCAGTCCATGAGAAAAGGAATGAATCTTGCAGATAACTCAAAAAAAAATTTCTTACAGAGTTGGAATTGGTTTGAGTAACGCAATAAGTTATCCGAAAAAAAAGGTCAGGTTGGAATTTACGACACGAAAATCATGATATAGACATGGTCTGAGCTCAGTCGACTTTCACACAAGGTGCTTAAAGGCAGTGGTCACGATGAAAAACGTTATCGAAAAAACTACAAAAATCAGCTTAGATCAAAAACAGCTGAAAAACTATGAAGGTAGCGCGGTGAAAAACGGTCTACAAATAGAGTTTCTAGGGCCCAAAGAAGCTAGTTCGTGCACACGTGCACAGCGATGACGAAACAGATCGCAGTCTCATGCCGAGCAGTCAAAAATCATCGACATTCAGAGGACGAAATAAATGCAAATCTAACGAATAAAAACAGTTGAATAATGGAAGCATTACTTCAGTCAATGTTTTTGACTAGATGTGTACATAAATTCGAAGGTTCATTGATTGACATTCAATTTCAAGCTAGCTGATGTTCTTGATATAAGAGGTCATCGATGCCGATGATGTGGAGAGGGCTCGTCCACCATCAAAAGGCAAGAAAGTTCAGGTTTCAAATTCGGCCCAAAACAGTGGTTTTTTCGCGATTTTTTCTTATAGGT
Source organism: Aplectana chamaeleonis (assembly GCA_029168955.1). Lineage (NCBI taxonomy): Eukaryota > Metazoa > Nematoda > Chromadorea > Rhabditida > Cosmocercidae > Aplectana > Aplectana chamaeleonis. The sequence continues at coordinate 444,077 of JAPDOI010000420.1, forward strand.
CCTAATACTCGAGACCCAGGAAAGGATTTGGAGAGAAAAAGACGACAAGCATATTTGATCGCGACCACTGCCTTTAACCATGGTGCGTCGTGGATCACAGGTCAGGTTGTTTACCCGTAGAGAATTTATTCGGATGACAAGTTCACTCGAGACGCCAACTTTTGGGATCAACAAGACATGGTCTGTGTCATCCAAGTAGGAAGCCGCGACGCTGCTTGGTGGGAAAATTTGCGCGCGGGAGAACGAAGAGAAGATGAATATTGATAGGATGATTTCGCGCCCAAGGGCTGAGCGCGGTCTCCTTATTGCATGACACGGCAATACCAGGACTTGGGTAAACGAAAGTCTTCTGAATACAAGGCATAGAAGAGTACATATTTACCGAGTGTGTACGAGCTTTATGAGAAAAAACTCTCGTAAACAGAAATCTCTTAATACAACTACTGCTCTTCAAATAGTTTCCGATAGAAAACGTGCAAGTCGGAACACAATCTTCCAAAAACTACAGAAACACACAAAGCATGGCCACTCTTTCGCACTCTGATGGCTTTTTTGGAAAACAAAACATTTTCAATTGGCTTCGATTATCGCACTAATGGCACCGATACCTCACGTGACAGCTATAGGGTGTGCAATATTGGAGCCAAGAAATAAACACAGCAATACGAGATTGCACTCAGCAAACCTCAGAAAATCTCGATGGCTGGAAAAATTATCACAGACACTATGGACGCTGAAAATCACTTTGGGGCTCTGTGCTCAGTGAAAAAAAAAACGAGACTGACTGATATCATTTACAAAGTTTTTGGTCTGAAAAGTAATGGCTGTGAGGTCAAAAAGGCGAAAAGTCGTTCGTCAGAGACCTAGCATAAGGAATAAAATGTCATGCGTGCCTGAAAACGAAATGCGCGAAAAGAGAGGAAACGGAGTTGGCATGATAGGACACTTGTTTCCCCTTTCTATCCATTTTTCATAGATAGAATATTCAGATTTTGTTCGAGCTTGAAACAAATTTCACGAACGAATTCGATGCAACGGATTGAGAAAGATGAGAGTTTGACATACAATCGCGCTCGTAGGATTTGCTCACAAAGCGAGCGGGATCAGCGTCCGTTTTTGATAACTCCTTTCGAATTATTTTTTTTTGAACCTGAAAATCTATTAGAGAACCTGGTGAGAAGAGCTATCCAACGGTGAAATGCATGCTGGAGTTCAATTTCAAACGAAAAAGTTAGGTGAGCCATACATTATACAATTAGAGTGTGTGGCTGCACAGCGCTACGTGCACAGTATAGCGGTCTGGGAATCACAGTCCAAACTCTTCCTGTTTGGATTCAAACCATAACAATTACTAAGTATATTTCTGGATTGTCCTCTTCACTAAAATTTTAAATAACTTTTCAGGCCTGAAAAAAGTTGATTAGGAAGAAAGTTACTAAAAAAGGACGCTAAAGACGCTAAAACTCGTCTTTCTGACCACATCCTCCGAGCGGTTGTGTGAAGAGGGAGGGAAAATGAAGTTTACAAAAGCTGAGATTCTGACATCACCCTCAATGTATTTTTTGTACCCTAATAAACACATGTACATATATATATATATATATATATATATATATATATATATATATATATATATATATATATATATATATATATATATATATATATATATATATATATATATATATATATATATATATATATATATATATATATATATATATATATATATATACTATATATATATATATATATATATATATATATATATATATATATATATATATATATATATATATATATATATATATATATATATATATATATATATATATATATATATAGTCTTTACAAATACATGTTTAATAATATACTTTGTATGCGTGTGCTATGTCAGTCCATTGCAAGCGCTTTTTGTTGAATACCCGCCTAATTCTAGCTAACACGACGTCAAAAAATCCCTGTTTCAACGACCTTACAAAATGTTTTTTCGCCCTGGGACGATATTATTTCAGAATTGAATGGTCAATAGGATTAATAAGATTGCGAACCTGGGAGGCAAAACCATCAGATAAATATTTGAATACTAAAAAGAAAACAAACCGATTTCGAGCTTAGGCGCTATTCATACTATTCAACGCCAGCGCGGCACGCGCGTGCCGCTCTGGCGTCGCGTTAGAGTATGAATACTTTCCTAGCGCGTGACGCGCGTGCCGCGTTTGCGGAGACTATGAATACTCCAGCGGCGGCGCCTAGGCGGAGCGAAAAAAATGGGCCTAACTTTTCCAAACAACCAAATTCTGTAAATGCGTTCACCACCACGATAGCAGAGGATAGCAATGGAAGTAGCTATCAAGAAAAGGAATGAAATTGAAGATGATTTAGCAGTGAAAATGGTTAAAAAGTCGTTACGGTCATCGCCGCCTTGGCGGAGCGGGCGTCACGCGCGTGCCGCGCGGGCGAGGCGTCGGGCCATTCATACACAAACGCCACGCCAGCGCGGCACGCGCGTACCGCGCTGGCGTTTAGTAGTATGAATAGCGCCTTTTCAGGTACTTCGAAAATGTGCGTCTCAAATTGGACCAACCCTAAGAGAAAAATATAGATTTGATTGCCGAAATAGACATAAATCGAGCCAAAATAAGAGCATAGATACCAAATATGCACCTGAAATTCAAGCTTGTCCGGTCTTAAAAGCGAGAAGTAGTGTGAATTAAGGATAGAGTTCTTCGAAATGATCAATCCCTCCACGAGTGTACCACACATCATAGTTCGGACTAGTAATGTGCGAAACCCCGAAAAGCGTTGCACACGGTTGAATCATCGTTTCAAAACACCCAATTAATTCAACATTCGAAAAAAAGCGGAAACACTCAAATATCCCAAAAAAGGCGGACTAATTCAACAGATAAAATTTTGCAACGGAAAACATGCCAGGTCAAAGTTTTTCTGTAGTAGAACGACTTTTTTTGAGCGTCCATACGTCAACCCAATGTCAACCAGAACGTCCTGTTGGAATACATCTTATCCTCCGTGGCTTCTGACTGTGGAAGTACCCATAGGCTTTCCGTCACAAACGTGGTATACCTTGGAAGCCAGTGCGACTTATCATTTGAAAAACACTGGTTATCGATTTTTTCTGATTCTTTTCTGGCTTTGGCCAATTTTTTAGAAAACAGAAACAGAAAATAGAAGTGTCAAAATTGACATAAAACAGAAACCAGAAAACCAAAAGTTCCGCTCACCCCTGATTCCCACCTGGGTCGAATGCGTCTATGAACGTGCAATATGGTAAATAATGTTCCGGTGGCAGACTATGTTTTCTGCAATTCGAAATAAACAGAGTATACCATTTTTAAAGGCACTAGGATTCGAGAAAAGTCCCTCTATCACAGAAAAACTTTGACCAGGCATTTTTTCCACTGCAAAAATTTATCTGTTAAATTAATCCGCCATTTTTGGGATATTTGAGTGCTTCCGCTTTTTTTTATTGCTGAATCGGTTGCGGTGTTTTGAAACGATGACTCAATGACTCAATCGTGTGCGGCGCTTCTCGCCGCTGCGCTATATGCGTCCGAACCAGGAATGAGCGGAATAAAATTTTGAATTCGGAAATTGGAACAAAGTCAGAGTTTCGGAAACTGAAACAAATTTAAAAACTTCGGAAATCGGGATTCCGCTCATTGCTAGTCCGAACTAGAATGTTCGGACTCGGTTGTCTCCAGCAGAAGTTCCCAATATTGCACTTTTCCTAGGCAGCGCCAGTTTAAAAGGTTATTAGCTAGGTCATCAAAAAGTTCACTCATAAATAGCCATCAATTTGGTTTGATTTTCAGTTTCTTCCGCATTTTGACACACTTTTTGAATCAGGAGGACGCTGCAAATCGAATGGTGCTATTATATTTTCAAACTAACCGCTTTGAAAGAAGTTTGAATTGATTGACTTTAAGAAGTTGAGAGTAGATTAGGAATCAAACTGATCTTGACTATGCATACATTTTTGAAATGAGTAGGACAAACCGAATGCATTGACGTTTGGAAATTTTGCAAATATCTACATTGAATAATTTCGGCTTCCTTCTGAGAGAGTAGGTCACAAGTAGGTCGAAACTTATATTTTTTTAAGCCTAAGTATACTTTTTGGAATCAGCGCGGCGAGGCGAATCGAACGCTGTTTTCAAATTCCAAAATCATTCACTTTGAACGGAAACGAAGTTTCCGTTGCGCTTCCCCGTCGCCGACGCGTTTTAGGGCACACACATGTTATGAGTGGTATTGTAGGATCAGTGGCGACTATGTAAGAGCTGAGCGGAACTTCGATTTCCATTAGGTCATGACCATCTGATTCAAAACCCGCATCGAATTGTATAAGAGAACTGAAAATACAATATACAAGATACTATACAATCACAATATACAATACAAGATTTCTCTGATTCCGCTTCGCTTGCTTCCAATTGATTGTAGAGTTTCAAATACCGGAGCCTCACACGCTCGTATATGTGTTCCGACAGACCATTGTCATTTGAGAAAATAGTCGGGAACGTCCGTCCTTTACTCCGAGACGTGGCTCATTGACAATTGCTTGACAGACTTCCTTTGCAAGACAGCGTCTGTGCCACGCAAAACACCTTGTGTTCAAAGGCACAGTCCCACCTTATTGACCAAATTTGAGATCCACACATAATTGTAGATCCACCTGATATAATATCTTCCAAGTGCGAGCTCTCCATTCCTCCGAATAAGGCCTCTTCTAGAGTGCGATCGCTGATCGCCGCGATGACATGTTTTGAATACAAATCGACGTGCGACCATAGCTTCGTTGGGTGGAGCCATGTACTCCACCAACCTTCACCTTTGGGCAGGTGAAAAAGCGAATCTTTACCATTGCGAAAACCGGTGACAACCTGTGAAACGCACAGAAAAAGAATGAAAGTGACCCAACACTCATGCAAGTCATTTTCAGAACTGGGTGGGTGTCACTGCCGGTTTTTCGTTCATAACTTTGGTGTAGGTTGTTTTCAGGATCTCCGTGAAATTCTGCATCGAATGATACATCGGGTTCCTGACTTTGCTTGCTCCATAAGCCAGCCAGCTCGGTGGAGCCTGGCCCCGTTGTTGGCTCTAGCAGAACTCAGCGTATCTCATTTGTACCATAGAGGTGAGAGCACCCTATGGAGATATCTATGGAGCTCGGCTCCACCAACCTGGCTTGCTCATGCAGCTAGCAAAGTTAGGAGCCCGATAAATTATTTGACGCAGATTTTTGCGTAGATTCCAAAAACAACCTTTGCCGAAACCCTATCTTCAACGGGTAAAGAGTTATTGGCAAAAATTAGGTGTTTTGTATAATGAATTAGGTTGAAGGATCGAGAAAATATTTCCCCAAACTGAAAACACTAGTCGACGCAGAACTCCATCGAAATTCCGATAACGTCTTTCACCAGAGGTCTATCTTCAAGCACAAAAAAGTTAAAAAAAAGTCAAAAACCGATAAATCCAGGCGACAAATTCACTTTATAAACTCATTACCACGGGGCTATCTTCTATAGTAAAAAAGTTATGGACGAAAAACTAATTGTTTTTGGTGAAGGAAACGTTATTTCATATATTGAAATCGGCTGAGAGGTTGGAAACGTATTTTTCTCAAATTGGAAACATTATTAAATGCGAAATTTCATTAGGATTTGAGAAACAGCTCCGTTCAATGATCCATCCTAAAGGGCAAAAATGTTACTAGCGAAGAACGGTTAGCTTTTCGCTTGGAAGAATTTTTCGAAAAATTTTGACTCCAGGTCAGCTAAGAGAAAATTTTCCACGACCTAGGCAGACCATTTCAGTAAGAATAGTTAAATTTTAAAAGGAGATCATCTAACGAAAAAAATTTTCAAAATAAACTATTAAAATAGAAGTATATCGAAATCAAGAAAAAGAGGATTGAGAAAACGTCAAATTTTGAAGTTGCAAGTCTATAGGGAACCTTCATTATTCCCCGCTCAGGTATCATGAACAACCTGCACCTCTCAGACCGCTGTCTCCTCCCCAACGAACCTTTGCGTGAGACGCGATCTCGATCGGCGCTCATATTCATTGTGCCATCGCGTCGCTAGGTGATCGAACTCTGAAAGATGCCTAAGCGAGGTATAGGAAGAAACCACTCCAGCGCTACCACAAGAAGCCACTCTGGCACGCCCCTTGCCCAGGAGGCCAGGAAATCAGAGATCAGTGCCCGTATTCATGAAACACTGGGAACCTCCTGGGAAGGTCCAAAGTTTACCCGCTGTTGGACGAGTTTTCGATGCTGCACCTTCCTGGCTACCCTGCAGGTAAGCAGGAAGGCTCCCAGCTACCTGGCAGGTAGACAGGAGGGTTCGTAGCCACCTAGCGGTTGGACGGAGAGGGGTGTGGCTGCCTGCTACGTCGATCTCACGCGACAGAAAATTATCGATACCACCCTGACAGGCAGTGCGGACACCTCCTGTCCACCCGAGCACTTGAGGACGGGCATGTTATGCCCGACGGAATGCATTATTAGCTGAGCTGAGAGACAGCAGCCACCTACCCGGCGGTCTCCTCTCTGTCTCTGCAGGTGGCTACTCATGCCTATCTCTGCTCTCACAGGTAGCGAAGAGGGGCCGCCACTACTGAAACTTCGACAGGAGAGGCACGAATCGGTTGCCATACGACGGGTGCGGGAAGGTTACGCCTCCTTCCTGCACCCGCGGTTTCATGAATATGGCCAGAGGATTCACACTCCATCAAAGAGACGAAGAAAACGCTTCTCGTTACACCGAATACACTTCCTTAAACATCGATGCTCTTAGCTAGACAGCCTTGGGTAAGGTGTATAACGGAGGTACATCTGTTGCTCTGGCTAGCTCCCACATCGTTGAGTTCTACTCCAGCGTTGCCAATCAGATACGAAGGTATCTATGTCCAGGAGATGAGGCAAACGGAGGAAGCAGGGTAGACTTCCCCTGTGCTTTAGGTTGTCAGGTCGTCACAATCCGCTAGAGATGACACATTGTGAAATAGCGAGTTTCGAAGACTTCAAAATGTATAAACCTGCAAACGCCAAGTTAAACACCAGAGGCTGTCTCAAATATATAGACGACGCGGGTTAAATACAGGTCACAGTACGCCAAGATTCGATTACAAATTCAATCGCCTTACTTCAGAAGTACTGCAGAAGTACTCCGCTACACAGGATGCAATGCCATCGTTCAAAACCTTCTACGCTACCATCGTCATCGCCCGGTCTGCACGAAGTTTGCAGTTGTGGCCCAACGACTTCCGAAGCGATAAAAAAAACAGTCTCCGCGTCCATCGGATTCCGCTAGAAAACCACGAAGCAGTGTCTATTCTGAATTTTGTAGTCGGGGTAATGTTGAGTTCACGTTTGATGATTTACTCTGTTTTTCATTTCAAAACTGCTCTTGTTCCATCAATAATGTTGACTATTCCATGGTAAATAATCATGGCCCCAGATAATTTCACATCAAGATTCATTTTTTCAGAGGTACAGACATTATTTTGAATGGATAGAAAAAAAATAACGACCCTTCCCCGGAAATTTCCAAATTTTTAGCAAAAAAATAACGACCTCCCACCCCCCCCGGTCCCAGGGTGGTTGGCGAACCACAGTGAGCTTGACCCTGCCCATTGAACGACCTCTCAAGCTCAACAGCGGCAAAATGAGCGAATATTTTCGAGCCATAGCCTTGTTTTTTTCCTTTATTCTCAGCTTCTTTCTTTATTCAGGTCAGCTCACATGAATCGATTGCGAATCGCGGAATTGACAACCCTCGGACAACTCGTCCACCATGCTTCCGCCGCTCAATTTCGAGCAGATTTGAGGGACCATACTTCCGTTTGCACGTGGATTCTGTGAGATTTCAGAAGCATCATTTGAATTATCGTGGGACCGTCTCCAGGATAAGCAGGGAAACAGAAAAACGATTTCGAATCTGGACTGTGCCTTCAATCGTAGGCAAACGGTGACGACAGCGGTTTGGCGCAACACAGCTTTTGACTGGATGAGACAGAAATCGTAAAACTTTCCATGACTTGGGTCAGTTTCTTGTTCATTCATTCATTCATTCATTTCATTCATTCATTTATTTCGGGTACACTTGAGAGGAACAAAATCGGAACAAGTAGCAAAACGTAAGAGACATTTAGCCAATGAAAATGTTGGAAAATTTCATAAACTACGGATTTGGGCGAGAGAAATAACAGCAAAACTACGTAGCTGGTACATTGGAAGACATGGAAATTAAATGTTGTATGAGCACCTTTGATTGATAAGCTCCAAAGTTTGAAGATGATGCGTAGTTGGCTCATACTATTAAAGAGGATGTCGAGGTGATCTTTCAGCTCAAAAAGCCACGGGTTCATTCTTCCCACCCCATATGGCATTGTCGTAATCCTTGCGTAGCAAATTCAGTGGCACTGCCAAATGAAATATTTGCTGGCTTAATCGACCAAACCCTCCCGATAAAAGGGTTCGCCGAGCGTTAATCACACTTTTGGGCTATTGGTCGAAGAACACAAACAAGATTATGGTTGAGGATAAAAACGAAATAATAGAAGAAACAGAGTGAATGAATAGAGATTAAAAAAAGATGAAAGAAAATACATGCTTTGAAGAAATAAAAAACATACGGGATTATACCCTACCTTACCTTGATACCTTGATGGTCCATCTTCATCGGTGGTCTTCTCGATGTGGACCATATTCGCTCCAGGATTTCCTGGAAATAGCAACGGCCATCCAATGTGGAAGGCCTCTTCGTTTGAACGACTTGTTGAATGAGCCAGCCCTTCTCGTTGCAGGGCGTCCAAGAGTTCTTTTAACGCCTCGTGGGTACCAAAACGTGATCGTGGTGCTCCATCTATCGTCGTTTCGGCGTACAACGTGTCCTGCCCATCTGTGTTTTGCGGACTCGATATGGGACAACGCGTCTCGGATACCAGACTCCTCCTGAAACTCCTGACTGCTCTGCCCTTGCTGCTACTGCCGCCGTCGATTCGTATTCAGAAGACATCTCTCCAATGCCCTGTGCGGGGTCCTCATGGAGATAAAGGTGCCCTTGTTGTGTGCACATGTTTCGGTACCATAGCAAAGAGCTGGCAGCACAGCGGAGTCAAAGAGGTGAGCCCGCAGCTTGACATCCTGGGCCTCATTGGTCACCTCTCGAATTGTGCCCACTGCTGCCCAGGCTGCTCTTCTTCGTCGACCGATTTCGTTCGTCAAGTCGTTTGTCATGTTGATTCCTCGACCGAGGTACACGTAGCTGTAGACTTTGTCCAGTTGATTTTCGCCGAGGTGAATTACAATACCGCCCCCGACTTTGGCAAAAACGGCGTGTTCGGCGTTTTTCCGCCGCAAACCGACGCTTTATCATAACTTCGTTCAAAGTGGTCCGTTTGGGTTGCTAGGGGCATATTTAGAATCAGTATCGAGAGCTCTTCATTTTGAGCTCACACATGTCTTACCCTGCAAACAAGGCATATAGGGTTAACAGAATCAATCGAGTGTACGAAAAATGAAGCTTGATATCAAACTGGTGCTAATACTTGACTCCATATCAACCGTAAAGGTCAAGGACGAGTCATATAGAAGTATGTAAGACTAATTTAGGGAGGTGTTGAAATTGAAAATTAATGTTTTTCAGCCGTTTCCTCGCTCCTGCAGACACAGTCATATTCCTTCGCTCGGGCTCAAATTGCCCGCGATCTCAATTAAGTGTAGACTCTTCCGAAACAGAAACAACCTGTCTGAATGCCTTTCCCGCCTAGCGCCACCTCGGTGAATTTGGCTTTGAAAAACGTCCCAGACCACTGACTTCACTTTCTCAGCTCAAACAGGAACAATCGACCTGAGACTCAGCCTACAACTTCACTTTCTGATCCTTCTTCGGAAGAACACTGCGGCCGCCCAGAATCGGAAAACTCGAATTTTTACAACCCTAAGAACTGACAGCGCTTTTAAGCCGTTCTGCCGCTGCGGCTACACACTGATCGCCCCCAGCTCGGGGGCAAAAGGTAAGGGATTTCAACTGCGCTCAGGAAAGACTCCCTTAAAACAGAAACAACAGGTCTGGAGGCATTTCCCGCTTAGCGGCACTCCGGTGACTTCTGCTGAAAACGATCCCCAAATCTTTTCAATGTGTAAGAGCTTCTGGCAACGCCTTATCCATTTCTCGACTGAAACCGCCCTCATCCCAGATATAAAATTTTCAGCTTTTGGAACCCGGTACGGCACAGCGGTGCAGTAAAACAGGTGGTATCGCGCCCAAAACTTCAAGTTTCTCTGGCCCCTGTTTCAAACTGATTGTTTCTTTCTGGGAACACGTTTAGGTCAATCTTGATCCATTGTTCAGACTGTCCGTTCTCGACTTTTTTCGTGGCTATTGCTCATTTTCAGGTCAGAATATTTCGGCAATTCCTGCAGGAATTCTTCTCTTTTGGAACAATGCTTCTCAAAATACAGGTTTCTGGAAACTTGCTCAGATCTCAGCGTTCCACGCAATGCAAGAATCAAATTTGTATCATAAGAAGCTGCCATATTCACTTCTATGAATTATTATCAGCCCCATATCAAACTTTTCGGTTTTCGAGTTGTCGCAGGGACAAGCTATAGCCAGTCCAGGAGCACTGCTGAGGCAGTGTTAGGGTCTAGAGAACACGCACCCTTTTTCTCTTTTCTGTTTCTCGTTCCCAAACGCCACTCGAAGTGGGACCCCGCTTCCCTCAACGCCCCTCACTCGTCGAGTTTCCATTCTCACCCCCCAGTGTGGAGACCCCGGAGAGGCAGAGGGCATGTGGATCGAATCCACACCGCGGGTGTGGCTAAGGAGCAGTTCGGCTGGTAAACACGACGCGCGACGGTAGAACGCTGTGCGCGCTCATCGTCCTTGGGGCGCGCTAACCGAGGGCACTCAAAAAAGTTGTTGCTGTTCCATTTTAGCCGTTCCCCTTTATCGTATTTTGCATTTTGTTCATGTAGGTTGATGTGTCAGACGTCGGAATCAATATCATCATCTCCCATTCCGCTCCAAGAAGCAGAGAAAAAGAACTATAATAAAACTTGTATGAAATGTGCGAATTCCATTGAAACGATGGTATGAGAAGTATTCAAAGAAAAGCACATTATGAACCAAAAAAAACATGAATAAAATGCAAAAAATTATGTAGGGGGGCGGCTACAATGGGACAACGACTACTTTTTTTCGAAGGTTCTCGGTTAACGCGCCCCTAGGACGATGAGCGCGCACAGCGTTTTTCCGTCGCGCATCGCGTGTGCTAGCCGAACTGCTCCTTAGTCACACCCGCGGTGTGGATTCGATCAACATGCAGGGGCAAAGCTGCAGAGCTACACAGCGCAGAGAAGAAGAGCAGAGGAATAGGATCAAGCCAACTTGTCACCTCACTTACCGATTCGTCATGGCGAGGAACAGGGACTGTGAGCGACGTTAATTTACCGTGCGGCCCAATTTAGCATTGAATTAAAAAAAACAATTGACCTGACCGACCTATTGTACGGAGTTTCAGATTTTCGCATTTTTAAACCCAAATATGTTTGCCATTTCCTGAGCAACAAACCTCCTTTTGCTTAGACTTATGGGTAGTAGCAATGATTCCCGTCGAATGTCTCTGATTCTCTCCATAAAGAGAAGCTCGGAGAAAATTTAAATTGCGAAAAGTGGTTCCTAGCGATGTCCAATTAGTGACGTTTGATCGCAGCCCATCAAGGAGGCCAGAAGTAACTGCTGGTAGCCTTTGCAGTTCCTCGCAGCTCACGATGAATATGTAGTTTAGAAAACCAGTCGTTATTTTTTGCGATCCATTCTTTCTAACCCGGATTGTTGAAAGAAAAATTTTGAATTTCTTCGTTCTTCACAGAGTTTTCTTCGTTTTCTGCGGCTCCGCTAGCCACGATCAGCCAACGCAAGACATTTAGAATCTTCGTGATAAGGGCTTCCCAATGGTATAATATTTGTTAAGGTTCAAACTCAAACAAAAAGGTTCTGAGTCCTTCGTTCATATTCAAAGGAGCGATTTACTGCCGGTCCCTCGCTTTGCTCTCTGCTTCCCCGCGTCCTCTTTTGAAGATGTCGAAATCTTCGCGCTGCAGTGTCTCGCATACATTTCTCAGTAAGCAAAGTACCCCGGTATTGATTGATCTCCGGCAGCCAAAATGGACTCGGGGTACTAGCGGGTATACTTATGTCGAGTCGAGTCATCGAGTCTTGGTATCGACTGAAATAGTCGACATCGAGTCATTCGACTACTCGATTATTCGAAATTTTGAAAAATCGAATTAGTCGAAAACTCGATTATTCGAAATTTTGAAAAATCGACCAAGTCGAAAACTCGATTATTTGAAATTTTGAAAAATCGACTTAGTCGAAAACTCGATTATTCGAAATTTTGAAAATCGACTTAGTCGAAGACTCGATTATTCGAAATTTTGGAATTTCGAGTTAGTCGAAGACTCGATTATTCGATAGACCCTAATAGTCGAATGAACTCGATAGTCGACTGTTTCGAGTCAAAAGAAATAACAGTCAGGTAAATTACTTCATGTAGTTAACCGAAACTAAGCCACCAGTTTTCGAAAACGTATTTGCGGACCATGATGGCGGAGACTCCTCCATGAGTTTAGAAAATATCGAAATAGACGGCTATATGTCGTGACTTATTAATGTTAAACTCACACCCGCCTATTTCCACGGTTCTAGTCTCCAAGGGTGATTTAAATCTTCAATTACTCCACTTGGTCATCTCACTTGACCACGCCCATTTTTCGGCGCCGCAACGACTCTTCCGATTTCGGAAGGAGGAGAACAATCCTGGGTTCGTGTACTAAATAGAAAGCGGTACGGAAAAATGGGCGTGGCCTAGTGCAATTTTATCTGATTTCGCAAAAATTATCCGATTTCATCCGAAATTTTACCTCGAATTTTATCCGAATTTATCCGATATTTTATCCGATTTTATCCGAATTTTCGACCCTTCGAATAATGGTTCGATTCAGATAATGCCGATTTTAAATTTCCCGGATATTGGTTCTGATTCAGATAATGCGTTTTTTCGAATTTTCGGATATCGGATTATCTGATTCTCGGATATCCGGTCGGATATCCGAAAAGAAGTGATTCGGATACTAAGTATACCGTATACCCGCAGTAATCTACCGTAATCTGTCAGAAATCAACTGTACCATAGGTTCGTGTTAAACACTTCAGAGCACCATTCGAAAAACAATATGGGCCACATCTATCGTAGAAATCCGCAAATCTCAGAAGTCGCGTTCTGTCCTCGAAGTTTTCCCATGCTGCGAAGCTTTGAACGAAGCAAGTCGTAGACTTCGGAAAATCGACAAGTGAACCCCAGATTCGCCCCAAATAACCGACCTAGGAGGATTTCAGTCAAATCTGGAGCACTTTTATAAACGCTTTCAGACCCCTCTATATATGATATAAATAAAAGCTCAGCGCAAAATCCGTGAAAGTGGAAAGGCTGTCACTCTGTGCAAAAATCGAAAAATACGCTCTCACTTGAACTTCGGACAGGGGATTGTTTTGGGCGCTGAGCACCTATTATGAGGTCCGATTCGAGATTTTCCAAAGACTAAAGCGCGTTTTGGAACGTAAAAAAGGTGCGGACCTCTGGCGAAAAACGCCTAAAACTTTTTACAGAGTGGTTTTAGGCAGCTTCGAAGAGCGCACTTGGATTCTACGTCAAAAACGATTATGGGTAAGTAAACTTCAACCGGAATGGGCAGAGCAATTATTATTAGTTCCCTTGTGAGAGCATCTTTCGCGCCGGTACCGCGATTGTGTCGCGCTCGTCTTCCCCTTGTCCCTCGATCCGCCGCCGTCCCGCGAAAGTTACCCGATCGACCCACCCGTGGTCATTCCTGTGTACGTACCATGATGCTACCGTGATCGTTCCCCCCGGTCCAGCGCTCTCATGCTGTGCAGATTTGTAAAGCGGCGCGAAATAGAACACGGGCAACTACCTTATAGCTTTGGGTTAATCTGATAGGCAACACTCGTTCGGGTAAAACACCGAGACGGCATGGGTGATAGGACGCAGTACGATAAGGGGTGAGGCTGACAGAATCGCGGTACGCTCCTGGTTCGAAAAAGAAAAGAAAAGTGATTCGAGTAAAACAGTCGAAATAAGGTGTTTTAGAAATTCAATTGTCGAAATTTGCAAAAAATGAGTTAGCCGAAAACTTGATCATTCGATTATTCGAAAAATCGAGTCAATTCGACTACTCGATTATTCGAAATTTTGAAAAATCGAATTAGTCGAAAACTCGATTATTCGAAATTTTGAAAAATCGAATTAGTCGAAAACTCGATTATTCGAAATTTTGAAAAATCGAATTAGTCGAAAACTCGATTATTCGAGATTTTGAAAAATCGAATTAGTCGAAAACTCGATTATTCGAAATTTTGAAAAATCGAGTTAGTCGAAAACTCGATTATTCGAAATTCTGAAAAATCGAGTTAGTCGAAAACTCGATTATTCGAAATTTTTGTCGAGTCGCCGAAGTATACTAGCGGGAAGATGGCATGGGTGGAAGGAGGAAGAACAAGTGGGGGGGGGGGGTAGAAGGGATTTCAGAGTATGCATAGTCCTTACAATTAGATTAAGAAGTACAAGAACTGGAGTGGAGAGGAGTAAACATTATGGGCGGTCTAATTGCTAAATATCGAGGGCTCGAATTTAATTGGCGAAATTTCAGAAGGATTTCGAATAGAATCCTATCAAAGCCTGAATGATTCCATTTACGTGGCTCATAAATGCCTGTGAATTATAGTTGTACAAATTCGAAAAAAATGTCGAACGAACGAAAATTGAAAAAATTTCGTTCTAAAAAATTCCGAACGAACAAATTTCAAAAAACTTTTGAAATTTCGGAGGTCGTACGAACGAAATTTCGATTTTTTTCGAAATTCGTCGAAAATTTCAAACTTTTTTTCGAAATTCGTTGGGAAGTTCAAAATTTTTTTTCGAAATCTGTTCGAAAAAAATCCGAACGAATGAATTTCGAAAAAATTTCAAAAAATCGGATTCCGAACGAAAATTGAAAAATTTTCGTTCGAAAAAAATTCGAACGAGCGGAATTTGAAAAAATTTTGTTTGACGAATTTTCGAACGAAAACGAGCGAAGAAAATTTCAAAAAATCTTTCGAAAATTTTTCAAAATTTCGTTCGTGTACAACTATACTGTGAATGACTCATCGCGTGGAGTGACATTTCATGACATTGAAGGTAATGTGTTGTGATGCAACGCTGCAGTCAGATTGATGAGAAGATTTGAGATCCACCCGTACAGTACAATTCTCTTCATTAAATTCGAGCCCTCGATATTTAGCAATTAGACCACCCATAAGGTTTACTCCGCTCCAATCCAGTTCTTGTCCTTCGTAACCTGATTGTAGGGACTATCCATATTGTCAAATCCCTTCTACCCCCCACTTGTTCTTCCTGCTTCCACCGACGCCATCTTCCCGCTAGTACCCCGAGTCCATTTTGGCTGCCGGAGATCAATCAATACCGGGGTACTTTGCTTACTGAGAAATGTATGCGAGACACTGCAGCGCGAAGATTTCGACATCTTCAAAAGAGGGCGCGGGGAAGCAGAGAGCAAAGCGAGGGACCGGCAGTAAATCGCTCCTTTGGATATGACCGAAGGACTCAGAACCTTTTTGTTTGAGTTTGAACCTTAACAAATATTATACCATTGGGAAGCCCTTATCATAAAGATTCTAAATGTCTTGGGTTGGCTGACCGTGGCTAGCGGAGCCGCAGAAAACGAAGAAAATTTTGTGATAACAACAATCCGGGTTAGAAAGAATGGATCGCAAAAAATAACGACTGGTTTTCAAAACCACATATTTATCGTGAGCTGCGAGGAGCTGCAAAGGCCACCAGCAGTAACTCTTGGCCTCCTTGATGAGCTGCAGTCAAACGTCACTCATTGGATATCGCTAGGAACCACTTTTTGCAATCTGAATTTTCTCCGAGTTTCTCATTTTGGAGAGAATCAGAGACATCCTACGGTAAGCATTGCTTCTGCCCGTAAATCTAAGCAAAAGGGGGCTTGTGGCTCAGGAAATGGCAAAAATATTCGGGTTTGAAAATGCGAAAATCTGAAACTTTGTAGAAAACGTCGGTCAGCCGCGGACAGCTCGATTACCTGCTGTCTATATCGTTTACACTGTTGAGTTGGACGCGGCATTACGTTGAAAAACCACAATTTACTTGATTTTTCCTTTCGCCAAATCGATTGATTATGTAAGCCCTATATGCCTTGTTTGCCCGTAAGACATGTGTATGCTCAAAAGAAAGAGCTCTTGATGCTGATTCGCAATATGTCCTCCAGAGCTCAGTTGGAACACTTTGAGCCAAGTTATGACGGAAAGTCGCGATTTCGCGACTTTCGCTGCTTTTTTGAGAAAATTAGTGCGGGTATTGTAGTGCGTGTATTGTACTTGTATATAACTCGTCCTTGATCTGTGCGGTTGGCATGAATTCAAATATTTACAACAATTTGATACCCAGCTTCAGTTTTCGTACACTCGATTGATTCTGTAAACCCTATATGCCTTGTTTGCAGGGTAAGACATGTGTGGGCTCAAAATGAAGAGCTCTCGATACTGATTCTAAATATGCCCCTAGCGACCCAAAAGGACAACTTTGAACGAAGTTATGACAAAGCGGCGGTTTGCGGCGAAAAAAAAAACGCCGAAAACGCCGTTTTTCCCAAAGTCGCTGGCGGTATTGTAGCCCATCATCACACCACTGGTTTTTCATCGTCTGAGTTTACTTCATGTTCATCACTAGACCAATCGTCTTGCCCACGCCATCTGACCCCCTCAGCATCTCGGTATCTCCGTCGTGTTGTCGCTGATAAGCACAATGTCGTCTGTCAACGGCAAATTCGAGAGCTTGTTTCCATCGATATTCGAGCCTTTGTTGTCCCGGTCGAGTCGACACATTACATATTGGAGGGCAAACGTGAAAAGCTTCGGCGAAATTGTGTCACCTTGCCGAAACCCCTTCTCAATTGGAATTCGCAGCTTGCAATCGAACAACTGAATAGTTGTGGATGTTCGCCCATGCACACACGCGGTTGAAATTCATTCATCAATTCCCCTGTATTGAGTTCCAAAATTATGGAGAGGGCTGTGGCCCGTGGTGGTGACTGGAGGAGTCGGGTCCGTGGTGGTGGCCTATATCTCGCTTATTCGGAGGAATGTAGATCTCGCACTTCGTAAGGCTCATACAAGAGAGGTCTACAATATACATTTCATCCGACGAAGTCGGTTTCGCATATCCGGGTCGAATAATCCGATCGGATAATTATCCGAAATCCGATCCGACGTCAAAATGATGATTTTGGATGGACCCGAAATCCGATCAGGCGAAAAAACACGACATACGAAATATCCGATATCCGGAAAAGTGAAAATCGAAGGATCCGATCAGAAAACAGGATAATTGGATAGAAAACGGATAAAAACGGATAATCGATCGGATCGAAATCGGATGAAAATCGGATACTTTCGGATGAAAATCGGATAATTTCGGATAAAACCGAATTGAATCGCATTCATTCTACTCAGTTCAACAATCGCGCCCTAAAAGTAATCCCTGACTCACTGTGTGTGCCTTGCTCGGAATTTGAAATCAATTTCCGTCGACATGCACGACGCAGATAACGATGATGTGCGTATGTGATTTACGCGCGCATGTGTACATTGACGCATTGTCGGCGCCAAAATTGAAATTTCGAAATCCAAAAGGTTCTTCCATGTACTATTATTCTTCTCAGCCATGACAGAAAGCATCGCATCAGAGGCACAGAAAGTTGGCAACCTAACACGGCTAGTACCATAAATCTTGAGCAGACAGTGTTGTGGGTCCGACCGGACATGAAAATAGATGCAATGAATCATGTCCAACACGTTGACAATCAGGACAGTTACCGAGGACTGACTGGTCAATCCTATGTGCGTAGGCTTCGACGTAGGTAGAATGACCGCATCGTAGACCTGCTAGGATGGTTCGAGTACGCCTGGGCAGGTCAGCTTCCCTATAATCGTCTTGAGGAGGCACCCCGCCGTATATGGGATTGAGCTGAGCAGCAAACAAGTAATCTGTCTCAAAACGTGTGATAGGAGGGAACGGTTGGGATGAGTCGGTTTCTTGACTATGCCAATGAGGAACTGCTGAGACTGCAACAAGCAGTACTGATTGTCGGGGAGCAGGCCGGTTTCCTAGTGGAGGTGCTGGATAGGCGTCAATTTGTGGCACCCTGTAACGAGCCTAGGCGCATTATTCTGCACTCGCTGCATGGTAAAATTCACGGCGCGTCCCATCCCTATTGAGAACAGGAAATCAGATGTTGGCGGAGGGAGTGGGTGCTGATTTGGGAACAGAAGAAATGAAATATCTGAGTTTTATCGCTCATTCTGAGGAGTTGTGATTCAGCGTTTGGCAGGGTTGCTACCCACAGCAGCCGGACCATAATATCAATTTTTCACCAGGAGCTTGGAGTGCGCTTCTAAGATGAAACAAAGTGAATGTAAGCAAACATGAACAGAAATCAGCAATAGCAGTAGAAGTGGGCGAACACATTAGCAGAAACCTTTGGAAAAATTTCGAAACGTCGCGCGCGCTTGTGTCGCAATAGGTGCGCGTTATCACTCACTGTTGAATCCCCTAAAGTAGCAGGATTGAACCTAATGGTGAAGTATTTAGGAAATTCGGGATCCGAATCATGAACCGAATCGGAATAGATCATTGATTCGGATTTCGGTTCGATTTGGATTTAGCGTTTTTTCGATGATTCGAATTTCGGTTCGATTCTAATATGCTGCTTCTTCGGGGTCTCAGATTTTGACTCGTCATGATTTCGACTCATTTGGACGGATCTCCGAAATTGGCCGAATCGGATCCAATGTCTACAATGGAGCTTAGCACAACTTCATAACTCAACTTCTTACGAAGGCGCTCAGCACCCTAAGTTTGGTGCATAGTATGGTGGTAGTCAGCCGGCTAGAGGTCTGAGCTCTACTTCGCACCATATTCACCTGCATGAGAATTCAGGATTCAATCACGGACAAATTGGATTTTGATGAATATAGGCACTCTATACGCAAGCAAGTTGTAGTTTACAGACACATTCAAAAACACACATTTCTCGATTGAGTGTTTTTTTTCGGAGAAGTAGTGGTGCACTTCGTTGGTCACAGCTGTACAGGCGCTCAACAAATGTTGATCTCGCTACCTTCTATTTTCAATCCCAACGTGTTTGTTTGGAATAGATTGTATTGAGCAGAAGAATAAGGTTAGAACGACTTCATACGAAAAGTAATTGTTCTTAACAGTATCCACATGACTATGCACACATGTTCCATCTGAGGTCTTCAGAGAACGATGACGATTCACAGATAGTAGACTTCATGAGCGTTTCACACCTGAGAATAGTGATTAACACATAAAAGCACTTGTAAACAAAACAATTCAGAGTTGATTTGGAATTTTCTCACAGGTTGTTACCCTTGCACACAAAATCTCGTGGTGTTACTGAGAATTTTCAGCTCGGCAGAACAGTTGGAGGCACGGTTGGCTTCGTTCCCTTTTTTCTATCAGTCACTGAAATCTGATACTTTCACTGTTACCATAGCGATACTGAAGCTTGATGACGGCTTGACTATCGTTGCTGTACGTGATTATGGGAACTCAGTTGGGATGAGACACGACGTTGTTAGACTGCTTTGAGAAATCGCTCACATAAAACCACCTATCCTCTGATCCTTTTGAGCTTTAATCTGCACTTCGCTACAACTGCAAACGTCTATGGCAAAAGCTCTCTTGATTTTGTCAATTCTCACTTCAGTCTGAGTATTGGGAAGCGAGAGAAATTCAACGAAACACTGCACTAATTGTGCTGGAGTTCTTGCTAGCCAGCAGTTGCACATGTCATGGTCGTCCCTATCCTCTATGACATGTCATGGTCGTCCGTATCCTCTATGACCCTTCACTCCAACAGTACTGACGAAAATCTCGGTAGGTAGTAGTTGCTTGCAACTCTTCACCGCAACCGGCCGGCTTAAGAGTGATAAAGCTCGGATAGGGCACATCCGCGTGCCGACCTATATACCGCTGAATATTCCTGCCAATGCAAACTTACCCTTTCACTGCAGAGAGATTCAGCATATTCACAAGAACAGAGGCATTTAGAGCAGTCCCTTAAATAAGGAACTTCCCTGTTTTCGCACTTTGCTGAATTTTTATCAGCATCGCACTTTGCTGGGAACAAACTATTGAGGTCTTGATTGGTCGCAACGTAACAAGGCAGCCGTGCTGCTTATTGATCAAAAGTAGGTCAAAGAATCCGATTTCGCAACGACTTCCAAGTGTCTCCTGATAGGCCAAATTCATGAGAACAATTGTTGGCTTATCGTTATGGTAGACGCTGTGAAATTGGACTCGAAATATGGATTTTAGGCGCGCAGCATATGAACAAGCCTTGTGCTACCGTAATGTATGAGACTAAAATAGTCATCGATCGGTTTCATTATATTATCACGTTCTCCATTACCATACATTGTGTAGTTTTGATGCATATCATATATTTGTTGTTGTTTGAGCATTTTTTGTATTGTTTGCGTGCCTCTTTAACGCTTGCCTTATGCGAACGTATTAAAGCTATAACCTATAGAATACGTCTTAATTGTCAGTTGCTTGTGGTGTCTGCTTGATGAACTGACTCAGAAGAGCATGCTCAGGATGCATATTTGATTGCGGCGATTGTTTAAAGTTGTTCGAAACTGACACGCAAGAGGAGTCAGCCATCAAGGCTGGGATTCATGAACGCGGACCATGGGCTAGAGCTGGGTTTGTCTCCAAAGGTTGCGTGCTATTTTCGCGACAGAGCCAACTGAAGCCCACGGTTTGCCGTCCATGAATCCCAGCCTTGGAGGGGTCTTAGTTTTATTGAATTGGTCGAACGCGATTGCATGTGAGTGTACGGTCACTCCTGAAAAGTGGGTTGAGCCCTTCTTCAAATGAATCAACACGAGGCAGAGTCGGTTCCGTCCATGCCGCACCGCTGCACCGAAACCTTGTTGTTCAAGTTGTTTACCAGTAACTCACCAAGAGTCTTTCCTCGAACGGAGCCGGCATCGCTGCAGTCAGCTGTAAGGATTTCTCGACCTTTTCCTTGATCTTAACGAGTTTCTCGTTAGTATTCAATAATTTCGTAGTGTTCAGTGCCTGGAAAATTCGGCGATGGTTTTTTTATGAAAACTGTTTTAAAAACTCACCTTTTTGAACCCAGTTAGAGTGGCGTTGCTTACCTTCTGCCCAAGGCTCCCCATTTTCTCACCAAAACGATCGAAGAGCAGACGTTAACAGCCAGCAGCATTATGAGGAAAGAGGCCCTCATCCTACTAAACGATTAGAAGAAAACGTCAACCGCAAATTTTAGTCTTCAAACGAGAGTAAGATTTTGGATTCACAGTTGCTCGTTCGCAAATGTTAACCAGAACGATGTCGTTAGTAAAATGAGACACAGAGTGTGTGACATAGCTGTCACCTACCTCCTCACCCCCTTTTATGCAGGTTTGGCGTTCTTGTTGAAACATTTCTCTCAGAAGAGGTCTGTTTCAACATTAGCTCGAGCGTCTGCCCACATCCGAAGCGCGCAATCATCTGACGTTGTACTTTTAGATGCATTGACATCTCACTCATCGAGAAATCAAACGGAGTGGGGTCGGGTGTGGCTGCCGTGGATTCCATCAAAATTTTAAAACAGTTTGTGCTGTCCTGCAAGCGGTTGAACGTTATGCGGCAGTGCAAGGAGCTGGCGTGTGTCGACCTTAACCCGAGGAACAAACTGGCTTACGCAGTTCACATAAGGGAAGGTCGGGGGTGGGGAACGGAACAGTGAACAAGCCGTTCAGTAGCCGGCGTCCGTGACTCAGGCTGCTGTTTGCAAGCATGCGGCACTCTTTCATTCTATCAGCATTACCCGAGCCTTACAGTTGGCGTGCTGCATCTAACCGCAGCACTCGACTTTGTACTCTATTTGCTCTAGAGATCGCTTTTCAAGTTCTGCTGAGTCATTCCAACGGTTCAGCTCCTGCCATGCTCGCTTTGTTCGAAGTGTCAACTATTCGAGCGTGAACCCGCTCATCAGGGACTGTGCGCGGATGACAACGCCATTCCTCGGAAGAGATTTGTGACGTCATCTCTTTGTGGCCGCGATCTTCGCTGCGAGCGTCGCGGCGCCTCCGCTTTCATTCTGTCAATTGATTAGGCAGCCATAAATACAAAAAATAACGGCAGAGAATCTCGCGATCTCGATATAGAGAGACATTCGAGCTAATGTTGAAACAGGCCTCTCGTGAGCTTTGAAGTCTGTCATACTTGCATAAAAGGAGGGTGAAAAGGCAGATGACAGCCATCTCCAACCTCATTCATTTCACTAACAGCATTCTTTTTTGTGAAGGTCCGGTGCACCTTCATCTCCGAAATCCTTCTCATCCCTCATGACCTATAGTTCACTCAACACAGAAGGTATTCAAATATTCTAGGATGAGGGTTTCCCTGCTCATCTTGCTGCTGGCTGTTGGCGTCAGCTGTGGTATTTTCGGCAGTTTCGGAGAGAAAGTGGGGAGTTTTGGGCAGAAGGTCAAGAACGCCACTATAACAGGATTCAAAAAGGTATATCTAATTCGAATTGCGACGTACCTTCCATGCAAAAACCATTGCTCAGAACTTACAGGCGCTGAACGCTACGAAATTCTTGAATATTCGCGAGAAACTCGGCAAGATCAAGGAGAAGATCAAGAAATCTTTGCAGTTGA
The DNA here is from genome assembly GCA_029168955.1 of Aplectana chamaeleonis. Taxonomy (NCBI): domain Eukaryota; kingdom Metazoa; phylum Nematoda; class Chromadorea; order Rhabditida; family Cosmocercidae; genus Aplectana; species Aplectana chamaeleonis. Next base: position 466,981 of record JAPDOI010000420.1, read on the forward strand.
CTCCAGCGATGCTGGCCTCGTTGAAGGAGAGGCTCTCGGTGAGTAACTGCTTGGACATATTGACAACCAGGTTTCGACACAACGCTGCAGCGCGGCGTGGACAGATCCTGACCTTCATTACGCTGATTCATTTCAAATACGACTCCACCCTCCTCTCTATGATGTCAGTGATGTCCGTGTATAAATTGATCGCCATCTATTCATACACCATGCCTCAAACTCAGACTAGTATTGAAGGCAATTCCTGTGAATTTTAAGTTCTGCACCGTGCGCAGCAAATCTACAATTATCGCCACTCCGAGATATTAAACGATCATCCTCTTCAGCCATCTTGTCACGTCTCGATCAATCTCTATCAGGTTCCGTCCATACGTGGCTGGAGCGTCCGCTCTCGCTATTCCGCGCTCCTCAACGCTTCCAGCGCTGATTGGTGCCCGGTGCACACAGAGAGAGACAAGCGAACACCTCCTGCCCCGTGCTGATTCGATCGACGACGGTTGATCTGGTGATCAATCAATCAAGTCGAATCCTCGGCTGCTCCTGTACCCCGGTTTGTGATAGCCTTGTTCGAACTACAGGCCATAAAACGGCCAATGTCTCACCGTCGACTGCGTACCACGCGCTGCGCGACCGCACGCGCGTCGGAAGCAGACGAGTTTCGACCGCGGCGGCCGAAACTCGTCGCGCGGCGGACAAAACCCGTTCTGCTTCCGACGCGCGTGCGGTCGCGCAGCGCAGTGGTACGCAGTCGACGGTGAGACATTGGCCGTTTTATGGCGGCCTGTATGAGATGTTTCGAAGTAGGCTCGAGGCTAAATGCCTCAGTGACAGAGCCATAAGCTTGAGACTCGCTGATTCTTTCCTGGAAAAAGCGTGAGCGAGCGGCAGCCAGCGATAGCGGGCGTGAGCACACGACAGCGAGCGTAGGCGCACGTCAGCGGCTGGCAAATCGTGTGTTAAGGACGACCTTCGATTCTGCGTAATTGCACGCTCTCGCAAAGTATGAACGCTGCCTCACTCCCAGTCGGTATTGCTCTAGGCTCATTGAAGCTCTTCGGACGCCGGTTTCGCTTTTTACCAATCCTTTCGTATCATGTGTTTTGTATTACGTATTATTATTACGTATCATGTATTTGTGAACATTCAGCGGTTGTTCTAGGTGACTTTAACTATCCCGATATCGACTGGGAAGATAAAAATAAGTCGATGTCGTCGTTGGCGCGTACGTTTGCGGATATGGTAGAGAGCCATGGTCTACATCAGTTTGTGAAAAATCCCACAAGAGGCGACAGCATTCTTGATTTGATTTTATCAGATGACCTTGCGCTGGTGAAAAATGTTATTTCTAAACCACCTGTTGGTTCCAGTGACCATATCAGCCTCAGTTTCTCATTATCTGCTTCATATTCTGAGCCTGCAATCACCTTTTTTCGGCATTTCAGAGTGTATGACTATTCAATCATTTGTGACTATCTTTGGTCGGTGGATTGGCAAAGTTCCTTTGAATCAGCAAGTTCCTTTCAAGAAAAATACGAGATGTTTCTAGCCATACTACAACACACTATTGATTCTTTTGTGCCTTTGAAGCGTGTAAGGGCTTCCAAGTGTTTTTCTGCCCTCTTATCTTCAAAACATGGCTGAACATAGGAGCTGCTTATTTAATTTAGCAAGAAGTTCGAATCGGGAGGAAGTTTGGGCAAGGTTCAAAGATTTTACGGAAGATTTTGACTTTCGCCTGCAAAACTACAACAGAAATTTGGAAGCCAAAGTAATTGCTAGGGGGGACAAAAAGGATTTCTTCAAATATATCAACAAAGAAACTTTCGACTTCTTGCAGGATTCCGGGTTTGAGAAAGGGGGATTCTATTGCAGTTACAGATCAAGATAAGGCGGAGCTACTGGCTGATAAATTTCAAGATGTTTACACTGAAAGAGATGATAATTTTTCAATCTACGAACTCCTCCGTTGGCCATGAAATGGCAAGCTTCCTGTGGTTTGAGGAGGTTTTCTTGTATGAACTCTTGTCTAAATTGCCGCCAACTCATTCAATCACACCAGACTTTGTACCGGCCATTTTTTGAAAAATATTGCCCATGTAATTTCAGGTCCTTTAACATATATTTTCAACCAATCGATTTGTTATTCTGAAGTGCCTCTTCGTTGGAAACATTCATTTGTAACACCGCTGCTAAAAAAGGAACCTGCATCCTCGGTTGATAACTATAGACCTGTAAGCATTATGCATCACAGCTTTGTAGAATATTTGAGAAAGGACTGAAGAAGCACATAATGAGTCATCTTGAAAAAAATTCAATTATTCCACCGAACCAACATGGGTTTGTCCCTGGGAAATCAGTGGAGACGAACCTACTCGAATGCATTAATGACTGGACGGAAGATCTGGATTCGAAAGTGCTGTGACGTGGTGTATTTTTGATTTTTCGAAAGCATTTGATCGAGTTGATCACTCCAAACTGCTGTATAAATTGACTAAGCTCAAATTTCATCCCTTGGTCACTAGATGGCTAAAAAATCATCTCTTAGGAAGAAGTTTCCAAGTAAAAATAAACACAACATTTTCTTCAGTCAGGTCAGTGAGAAGTGGTGTACCTCAGGAAGGGGTATTGTCTCCCATTCTGTTTGATGTTTACACCTCAGAACTTCCCGGTCTTCTTGAGCGTTGTGGTGTAACGGGCAAGCAATTTGCTGATGATATTAAAATTTATAAAAGGTTGACAATGAAGAGGATCAGAATATGATTGCAGGTGCATTGGAGAAAATTCTTGATTGATCGTATGAATGAAAATCGCCCTTGGCTTCGGAAAAAACAGTTTTCATGAGATTAAGAGTATCTGGATTGCCATGCACTTACAATTTCGGTGGTCATGTGCTGAATTCCGTATCCTCGGTTAAAGACCTGATCTTTCACTATAGCAGCAAATTGGACTTCTCAGATCACCTGAAATTTCAGTACAGCAAAGCTTTCTGTAGAGCTTTTCTCATTTTTAGAGCGTTATCTGTCAGAAATAAGAATGTTTTGTTAAGAGCTAACAAAACATATGTTGGGCCCATTCTAGAAAGCAGAGCTTTGTTTTTCACCACGGAAGCGTAAAGAAGTTCTACTATTGGGGAAAATCCAAGACAACTTTTCGCGAAGAATATATATCAGAGCTAACATAGGGCCTTATAACAGCATACCCAATGCAGAAGACAGGAATAGAGAGCTTAAACTGCATTCCTTATACTCTCGCCGACGACTCTATGATGCATGCGTAGTCTTCAAAATTTTATCAGGGCTCATGAAAACTAACTACTCGAAATTTTTTAGGCTAGTTCGCTCTAGAACTAGGGGAAGCACTCAGAAAATCTCGTATTCAGCTCCCAAAAGCAATACGAGAGCCTCTTCTTTCACATGTAGAGCTGGATCCACCTTTGTTTCGTTGAATCTTAGCGTCACTCCACTGCCCATTCCTGGTGCTCTGTTGAATTTCAAACGCCTTGCAGGGAAGAAGCTGTTGAGTTACTAGAACTGTGATACCAATACTCGCTTTCCATGCCTCCCACTCCTGTTCTAGTTATCCATATTTTTATATTACGTGTGCCTTAAGCAGCGTATTCAATAAATAAATAAATGTGTGCCAACATCATACCACAACTTTTGTCTACAAAACACCTTCGTGGTTCACGGAAATCTTTCCCCAAGAAGAAAACGTCCTGATGGAATGTTTAAGCCCGTTGCAACATCGTCACGCAACTGTCGCTACGTGAGCTGAATTCCGTGTCATCTGAATCAGGACCGCCGGTCCGTTCAAAAACCATGAGCAAGCTTTCTGCATCACATGACAAGATCTCATTCAGAAACTGAGATCCATCAAGCATGACCACGTCAAAGAAATGGGTGACTCGATCGAGGAAATCAATCAGAAGAGCAAGGTGTTAGATGATCTGTTCCAAGGCGATATTGTGCTAACAGAGTAGGTGGTCCCTGCATATGCTCTTTCATATGCCCCGGAAGGAGCAGGTGAGAGTATTTTCAGAGAACAAGCCGAAGAAGTGATCGAGGACGTAGAAGAAGAGGTTTCTGGTGGAAAGCGAACGAGGCGTCAAGCCTTCAAAGACAGTAAATATCCCAGCGCTTTATGGGCCAACGGGGTCGATTATTTCTTCGATTCATCTGCGAGTGAGTACGATCACATTTGAAATACGCTCAACTACTTGTATGGGTTTCTTATCAGAATTTCGATTGATTTATTTTAAGGTTCAAAGCTTCGTAGCGTGTTCAGAAAAGCAGCTGCTCTATGGCAAAGGGACACCTGTATCGATTTCAGAGAAAATCGCATGGGTATAGTCACAGTTATTCTCTCAAAAAGTTCCTGATATTTTTTTGAAGAAATACTAACAATACTACTCTTTCAAAAATAGTTTTTGAAGCCAATCATAAACTCCGCATATTCGTTGGAACGGGCTGTTGGTCTTATATGGGCATGATGAAGGATGCGCAACAGGACTTGTCGCTTGGAAAAGGTTGCGATACTGTTGGCACCTCTGCACACGAGCTCGGCCACGCACTCGGGCTATATCATACAATGGCACGCTATGATCGAGATAAATACGTCACACTGAACGAGAACAATGTCAAAGTAATTATTTCCTCCGTTCACTTGACCTTCATTAAACTTCTATTTTCTCAGCATGGTCTTCTGAGTCAGTTTATCAAGCAGACACCACAAACAACTGACAATTACGACGTACCGTATGACTATTCCAGTCTTATGCATTACGGTAGCACCAGGTTCGTTCATATGGTGTGTGCCTAAAGTCCATAATCTGAGTTGAGTTGCACAGCGCCTCTCATAACGATAAGCCAACAATTGTTCCTATGGATCTGGACTATCAGGAGACACTTGGAAGTCGCCGCGAAATCGGATTCTATGACCTACTTCTGATTAATAAACACTATGGCTGCCTGGGTACATTGCTAGCTAAACGGGGTGCGCCAGTCCGATCGAGACCTGAATTGTTTGTTTCCAGCAAAGTGCGATGCTGATAAAAACTCAGCGAAGTGCGAGAATGGAGGTGTCCCTCATCCAAGAGACTGCTCTAAATGCCTCTGTCCTAGTGGATATGCTGGACCTCTCTGCACGGAAAGAGTAAGTTTGTATAGGGAGCGGGATTTATTGGTATATAGGTGAGCACACGACACGACTGGATGAACCATATCCGAGATTGATTCGTGTTAAGCCAGCCGGTTGTGGTGAGAAGTTGCAAGCAACTATTACCTACCAAGATCTGGTCAGTACTGTTGGAGTCAAAGGTCAGGAAGATAGAGAGGACCATGACGTTTGCAACTACTGGATTGAGGTGCGCAAGTCAGCAAGAATCCCAGCACGACTACTGAATTATTCTGTTGAATTTCAGTCACCTCCCAATACTCAGATTGAAGTGAGAATTGATAGCATCAGGGGAGCCTTCGTCATCGACGGTTGCAGTTACAGTGGGTTGCAAATTAAAACACAAGAGGATCAGAGGGCGGTTATATGTAAGCAATTTCCAAACCAGTCTAACAACGTCTTGCAGGTACGAATATTCACTACTATCCAGATTCTGCGCTCGCGAAGATATCGACTTTTCTCTATTGTCACACTCCAACAGAGTCCCCATAATCACGTACAGCAACGACAATCAAGCCGTCATCAAGCTTCAGTATCGATATGGTAACAGCGTTAAGCGCAGATAGAACACAGACTTCTCAAAAGAACCAGATTCCAGTGACTGATGGTAAGAAGGGACCGAAGCCAACCGTTCCTCCCACTGTTGTGCCGAGCCGAAAGTTTTCAGTAACACCACGAGGTTTCGTGTGCAAGGACAACAACCTGTGAGACATTTTCGCTTCAGACCTAATCTGTTTTGATTACAAGTGTTAGTATGTGTAAGTCACTGTTCTCAGGTGCGAGACGCTCATGAAGTCCAATATCTGTGAATCATCATCGTTCTCTGAGGACCTCAGATGGAAAATGTGCGCAAAGTCATGCGGATACTGTTAAAAACATATATTTTCGCATAAACTCATTCTAACCTTATTCTACTATCCAACACAATCTATATCAATGGACGTACATATACATTCTCCCAATCATCCCTAGAATGTGGTAGCCTATAGCTGCAGCGTATCACCGGACGTTTGTTCTCTTCATCGAACGTTCCCATCAGGGATGAGCGGAATAAAAGTTCATAATTTCGGAATTCGGTTTTCGTGTTTCGGAACAGAAAGTTTTTTTCTCGGTTTTCGGAAATCGGGTGCGAAACGCCCAAAAATGCGCGGAACTTCGGTTTTCGGAACGCAAAACGCGGAAATTTTCAAAAATCCCCTTAGACTTCCCTAAAGTCTGAGAAGCACATTTGATTCCAGGAAATCCTTTTTAAAGAGACCGTGCCTTAAAGGCACTGTTCACGATCATTTTCGTTCTCGAGTTCTCCTATCAAAACAACGCGTCGGCAAGTGTTACCAAATTTACGAGGAAACGGCGAGAAACGCAAGGGAACGTCTTATTTTAGTGACATTACCCTCTGCCCTGGACTAGTTATCCGGTTAGATGAACATGTTCATGGTGGTTGTCACCTGTGAAAAATGGGGCTAATCGAAAATGGAAGAATATTGAAGGCAAAACAGTATTAGTTAAGGTCCAAAGGAAAGATCGGAGCAACGGAGAGTAGAGAATCGCAAAACACGGGTCCACAAAAGAATTCGTTGTCACAACAAACACTTCCTGTGAGAAAAAAGATGCGTGGCGGAAGGAGATTTCTTGCTCATTCCACTTCTACCCCCGGGCCAAACAACCGATTTAGACATTAATCTCGAAATTGAAGATTATCGTGAACATTTAGACTTGGGACCGAATCGAATAATTATTCGAATAATATTCGAATAATTCGAATATTCGAGTATTCGAATATTCGATTCATTCGGGAATTTCAATTTTGGGGTTTATTCGAATATTCGATTTATTCGGGAATTTAAAATTTGGATTATTCGAATATTCGATTTATTCGAAGATTGAAATTTTGGATTTATTCGAATATTCGATTTATTCGAGAATTGAATTTTGGATTTATTCGAATATTCGATTTATTCGAAAATTTAAATTTTGGATTTATTCGAATATTCGATTTATTCGAATTTCAATTTCGGATTTATTCAAATATTCGATTTATTCGAGAATTTCAATTTTCGATTTATTCGAATATTCGATTTATTCGAGAATTTAAAATTTGGATTTATTCGAGTATTCGATTTATTCGAAAATTTAAATTTCGGATTTATTCGAATATTCGGAAAAAAGTGCCTCACATTCGAATTAGACAAGACCTATTTCCTTTGAAACAGAAACCCTTCAAAGAATCTTTCTGCAAATTGAGCTATTCATTTTTGTGAGTAACATTTCCGCTGTTCGTTCTTGTGTGCAGGTCTCCCGTTGCGCGCTGTACACAAGCACCAACGCATATTGATTAGGGGCGGTGCTATCCGAAGTTGTCGCAACAGGCTGGACTGGTACTCAGGAAAATCAAAACAAGTTACTTGTAATATAACTGTAACTTATTTGAATGTCTCAAGTAACTTACATTTATATTACATGTAACATACATTTATGTTACATGCAACTTAAATTTATATTACATGTAAGTTACACTTATGTTACATGTAACTTACATTTATATTTTCATTATGAGGGCCATAACGTGACGCAGACGACACGCGACGCAGAGAGCGTGTTCCAGACCACAAACTACGCGAAAAAATGCTGTGCAGGGCCTTCCATGCTGGTGTGGGGCCAAGTACCTCAAACTAGGTAGTTGAACCAATATCAACGCCAGTCGTAAGCCTGACCCCGCGAGTGCGTCGTACACTTCCCTTGGAAACATCTTTTTGATCGATTTAAGTTACTTGCGACTTATATTGTGCCGTTTGAGTTACATGGAACATATCGGAGGCGCACTGCACCCAGTATCCTCTCAGAAATCGAAAACAAGTTACTTGTAACATATCTAAGCTGATGTAAGTTACCTGCGACTTATCTCAAGCCATTTAAGTTGGGGCCTTCTAAACAGGCAGCAGCGACCGTTTATCCCATCGTTTTTAGCACTGAATACGCAGGAAGTTGGCAAGTTCAAACTTGTTGAAACTCGCAGAGCATTTCTACTGGCAAAACAATGAGATGGAACACGTATGGATAAACAGTCACTGCTGCCTGTTTAGGTTTTCTCATTCAAGTTACATGCAACATATCGACAGGAAACCGCTGGCAATTCGCCTCTAAAATGTTACATGTAGCTTAAATGGCACAATAAAAGTCGCAAGTAACTTACATCGGCTTAGATATGTTACAAGTAACTTGTTTTCGGGTTTTTATGTTACAAGTAACTTGTTTTCGGGCTTCTATGTGACAACTAACTTGTTTTCATTTTTCTGAGTAGCCGTCGCCCATTGGCGCTGGGCCGCCTCCGCGAAATAAATAGCGTGTTCTCCTGCTCCCATTATTTTAGGCCGTCGCCGCCGTAATGGTGGATAGAGGGTATCCACGAAAGTGTGGCTGCCCCCTGTCCCCCATTGTGGGAGCTAGTTAAGCCAATCTCCTCCGATTTTCAACCCCTCCGTCACTGGTCTCCTTTCTTTGAATTTCGTAATTGATTCTGTATACACATATACGAAACGCAAATATAAGAATTAAACATGAGAAGCGAAGACAAGTTATGCAACTCAAACTTGCATTCTGCAGAAATTTCTCTCGCTGCGCTTTTTCTCCTCTTCTTTTCGAATACTCTGCTATCTTGATGCTCATCACCTTTGCGAATAATTTGGTTTGGCGCAATATGTGTATCGTCGATCACTGGGCGAGAGATAGCGGCGACGCAGCTATCTAACGTGATATCACTTGATCGATGTTCATGACTATCATTACCTCCTCGCTTGCGTACGTGCCACGTGTGTTCGTCGCGGCGATCTCTTAACCACCATCGGCATGGAATTCGCATTTAGCGCCCCTTTTACCTCCGCATAGCAATTTTGAGTCAAATCCGAGACTTTAACCAAACTACCGCATACCCACCGTAATCTACCGCAAGCTGTCAAAAAGTCGATATGCTGCATCACATACGCGTTGATCACTACAAATAACCCTCAAAGAAACAATTTGAGCAACATCGTAGCTCTCCGGAAACGTCAAAAAAACGCATTTTGCCATCAAATTTCCTCCCGATGAGAAGCTTTGAAATCAGAATTTAGTCGACAATCGACAAAGGAAACCTCAACTCCGCATGATCAGCACCCTGAAAACAACCTCCCCTCACCACCACCTCACCTCTAGGGGAAATTTAAGGTCAAATCTGGAATGTTTTCTTCTTCAACGCTTCTCAAAGCCCTACTTGATTTCCAGGGTTAAACGCTCAAACCTGAAAATTGGTACATGTGGGAAATGCAGTATCACTTCGTGGGAAGCTCTGGAAAAAGTGCTTTTTGCCCACTGCTTTGTCCAGGAGGGAGTTGTTTTGTGCGCTGAATTTCACGATTGACCGCGTTTTCTAGCATCTCCGGAAGATCAGGGGTATGCGTTTTTGGATGGTACAATAGGTATGCGAAATTGGGAAGAATTGCCTATTACGATTTTTTTTTTCAGAGTGACTCAGGGCAGCTGAGAAGGGCATATTCGGGCCCTACATTCAAAGTGGTTCTAGAAAAGTAGTTTATGTGGGACTGCCAATTTGGCTATTAAGTAGTTTCCTTGTAAGTGTTCCCTCGTCTTGAAGAGGTACGCTCACGTACTAGAAAACAGTCTCCTCTAGATTTCTTCTCGGAAGTCGAAGTTCCGGGGTGATATTGACCTTGATTTCCGAAATGTCGAATATTCTTCAGAACATCTCGAATAGGATTCGGAATATTCGAATAATTGGTCGACTTTTCGAATATATTCATTTATTCGGGAATTTCGAAAACGCCTTATTCAGAATGTATTCATATTCATCTCGGAAATTTTGAAAAAGGCTTTATTCGAATGTATTCATTTATTCAGGATTTTTAAAAGGCATTATTCGGGAATGTATTCATTTATTCGGGAATTTTTAAAAGCGTATTGTTCAGAATGTATTCATTTATTCGGGAATTTTGAAAACGCCTTATTCGAATATATTCATTTATTCGGGATTTTCTTTTCGAAAACGCCTTATTCGAATATATTCATTTATTCGGAAATTTGAAAACGCCTTATTCGAATACATTCTCATTTATTCGGGATTTTAAAAGGGCATTTGATTCGGAATGTATTCATTTATTCGGGATTTTTTAAAAGGCATTATTCGAATGTATTCATTTATTCGGAATTTTTGAAATAGCCGTATTCGAATTATTCATTCATTCGAAAACTCGGGTCGAATGCCCATGTATAGTGAACACTGCCCTTAATAAGTTACATACTATGCAACTTGAGTAGAACATCTGAATACATATTGAAATCGATCTCGAAACTTGCACAGACATATCCTCTTGTTTCCCGAGTGCGAAATTTTGCTTTCCGTTCATCGCGTGCGTCTGCGCGTGTACCCTGCGCCTCTTTCACCTCCACATCTTTCTCGTTCTGTCTCCACCCTTCGCTCCGCACATGCATGCCAGGAAACAGTGTAAATTTGGCTCCGGAACCAAAAGATATGTACTACATTCCTATATCAATCCACTGGAGAAGAAGGAATACGTCAACCAAGAATCAAGTCAGAACCAACGTATCAGATCTGATTTGAGTGAAGAATTTTGATAGTTTAGCTATCTTGGCAGAAGTAATGGTTTGGTAATGTCATATTTACAGAAATTAGAAGGTCAAAGGAGTCAAAAAATGTCCTCGAACATTTATGAAAAATATTTGGCTCACAATAACTTAGTGCAAAGAAGTAACTGGGAAATGTAGTGAGATGATTACAAAAGTGTTTTGTTTTCCAAACATAGACAGAATATCGATAAGCAAATACAGACGAAGGACCGGATTCTATATCTAGGTCCGTGGCTTGTTTCCTCAAGAAAAAACATCAAATTCGGCGGTATAAATCTCAGCCATCCACTGGTGAAAATTTTAACCGCGCGCCAGCCGCGGTTTGAATTCAAATGTTTTTTTTTCTTGAGGAAACAAGCCAAGGACCTAGCCATACAAGCTTCTCCATTGAACTTGTCAAAGCAAAATCAAGCACGATGCGGATTGGAGCGCTACGGTTCCCAAGCTTCACTAGTGTTTTACTACTGCCGTACAATAAACTGGAAAGTGTTTCAATACATACAGTCCCGCGCTAAGTTTCGTAACAACGGGGAGCATTTGCCAAACTTTGCAAGAAAAAAAGCCGATGCACGTAACTTTTTGAACGAAGACGTTTCAGAAAACGCGATCATATTCACAGCTTAAATTTCCACCCAATAAATTGCTTTGTGTACCGAGGTTCCCTGGAATCGCTTTGTTGTTGAGGAAAATCCAAAAATCCAATCTAAAAATTGTTTCTGCTGTCGTTTCTCAAAAACCCCGCGTGCGGCAAAGTGCGGCGTAACTTTGAGTAGTATTTGTAAAAGTAGTAGAAGAGCAATTTTTGATGTTTCCTCTTCGTGAGTAATATGAAGGTGGAGCGATCTCGAAATCTGTGCAGGTTGAATTTTCGAACTCCTTCATTTATCGGTCTGAGGCTTTCGCAACAGAAGTCCGATTTTTCAGAAAGCTTCCGAGCGTGTTTAATGAAGGATTTCGAAAACTAAACCTGCACAAATCTCGAGATTACTGCCTTTTCATATAACTCGCAGAGAATACATAGAGGTTTCTTCTCTATTACTAGTACAATTAATACTCGAAGTTTCGCCGCTTTTTTCCGCTCTCGACGCTTTTGAGAAACGATTGCAAAAACGATTTCGTTCGAAAACAAAGCGATTTTAGGGAACTTGGGTCCACAATGCACAGTATTATGTGGGAATTTGAGCTGTGATTATGATAGCGTTTCCAGAATCCAAAAACGTCTTAATTCAAGAAAGTTGTAGGCATCGGACGTTGTTGGCCCTTTTTTGCCAAGTTTTGCAAATGCTCCTCGTTTCTACAAAACTTAGCGCGGGTATTGTAGTTACATAGCTCCTTAGTTTTCGTTTTATTAAGTACAACGGAGAAGCTTGTAAAATCCTATCTTTCGTCTTTTACTATCGACAACTGATCTATGATTGACCATCAAATCGTGTTTTTATCATTTCACTACATTTCCCAGTTGGCTTGTTACTTCAGGTTATCATGCGCCAAAACATTTTGTAAAATATTCCATGACATTGCCAAATCAATACTTTAGCCAGAGGATCAGAACTCTAGAAACTCTACGTATTTTTCTCGAAGAGTCCCTTTCTGGCTTGACTTTCGCTGAGAGATTCAAATTAGAAGGAGGCGAAACCTATGACAGCCTTTGCCTTCGGTGAATCTTGGAGCTTAATACTGTCTCCAAACAGCACAATCTTGGGCGAAATCCAATAAGTAACGGTGATGGTTTTCATTAGTTTCCATTTTTACGGACGAGGGAACGTCGGGTGGCTCATAATAACGTGTTTATATGTTTCTGAATGTTTCCCACCTCAAATTTGAAGTGCCGCTAAATTTGAGCTATCAACTCCAAATTGGAATAGAAGATACCTGGTTGCACCCGTTTTCAGCAAACTGTCGGAAAATCACATTTTTTGACATCTTTGACTTCTAATTTTTCGCAAATATGACTTGCCAAATCACTACTCTCGCCAGAGGGTCAAAACTGTAGAAACTGTCCGTATTTTTCTCGAAGAATCCCTTTCTGGCTTGACTTTTGCTGAGAGATTCAAATTTAAAAGAGGCGAAACCTCTGACAGCTTTTGCATTCGGTGAGTCTTGGAGCGTAACACTTCGTAAGGAAACTTGAACAGAAACCAGCAATAGCAGTACAAGTGAGCGAACACATTAGCAGAAACCTTTGGAAAAATTTCGAAGTGTCGCGCGCGCTTGTGTCGCAATAGGTGCGCGTTATCACTCACTGTTGAATCCCCTAAAGTAGCAGGATTGAACCTAATGGTGAAGTATTTAGAAAATTCGGGATCCGAATCATGAACCGAATCGGAATAGATCATTGATTCGGATTTCGGTTCGATTTGGATTAAGCGTTTTTTCGATGATTCGAATTTCGGTTCGATTCTAATGTGCTGCTTCTTCGTGGTCTCAGATTTTGACTCGTCATGATTTCGACTCATTTGGACGGATCTCCGAAATTGGCCGAATCGGATCCAATGTCCACAATGAAGCTTAGCACAACTTCATAACTCAACTTCTAACGAAGGCGCTCAGCACCCTAAGTTTGGTGCATAGTATGGTGGTAGTCAGCCGGCTAGAGGTCTGAGCTCTACTTCGCACCATATTCACCTGCATGAGAATTCAGGATTCAATTAGTGACAAATTGGATTTTGATGAATGTAGGCACTCTATACGCAAGCAAGTTGTAGTTTACAGACACATTCAAAAATACACATTTCTCGATTGAGTGTTTTTTTTTTCGGAGAAGTAGTGGTGTACTTCGTTGGTCACAGCTGTACAGGCGCTCAACAGGTGTTGATCTCGCTAGCTTCTATTTTCAATCCCAACGTGTTTGTTTGGAATAGATTGTGTTGAGCAGAAGAATAAGGTTAGAACGACTTCATACGAAAAGTAATTGTTCTTAACAGTATCCACATGACTATGCACACATGTTCCATCTGAGGTCTTCAGAGAACGATGACGATTCACAGATAGTAGACTTCATGAGCGTTTCACACCTGAGAATAGTGATTAACACATAAAAGCACTTGTAAACAAAACAATTCAGAGTTGATTTGGAATTTTCTCACAGGTTGTTGCCCTTGCACACAAAATCTCGTGGTGTTACTGAGAATTTTCAGCTCGGCAGAACAGTTGGAGGCACGGTTGGCTTCCTTCCCTTTTTTCTATCAGTCACTGAAATCCTATACTTTCACTGTTACCATATCGACACTGAAGCTTGATGACGGCTTGACTATCGTTGCTGTACGTGTTTATGGGAACTCAGTTGGGATGAGACACGACGTTGTTAGACTGCTTTGAGAGATCGTTCACATAAAACCACCTATCCTCTGATCCTTTTCAGCTTTAATCTGCACTTCGCTACAACTGCAACGTCTATGGCAAAAGCTCTCTTGATTTTGTCAATTCTCACTTCAGTCTGAATATTAGGAAGCGAGAGAAATTCAACGAAGCACTGCAGTAATTGTGCTGGAGTTCTTGCTAGCCAGCAGTTGCACATGTCATGGTCTCCCCTATCCTCTATGACCCTTGGCTCTGTTGCACATGTCATGGTCTCCCCTATCCTCTATGACCCTTGACTCCAACAGTACTGACGAAAATCTCGGTAGGTAGTAGTTGCTTGCAACTCTTCACCGCAACCGGCCGGCTTAAGAGTGATAAAGCTCGGATAGGGCACGTCCGCGTGCCGACCTATATACCGCTGAACATTCCTGCCAATGCAAACTTACCCTTTCACTGCAGAGAAATTCAGCATATTCACAAGAACAGAGGCATTTAGAGCAGTCCCTCAAATAAGGAACTTCCCTGTTTTCGCACTTTGCTGAATTTTTATCAGCATCGCACTTTGCTGGGAACAAACTATTGAGGTCTTGATTGGTCGCAACGTAACAAGGCAGCCGTACTGCTTATTGATCAAAAGTAGGTCGAAGAATCCGATTTCGCAACGACTTCCAAGTGTCTCCTGATAGGCCAAATTCATGAGAACAATTGTTGGCTTATCGTTATGGTAGACGCTGTGAAATTGGACTCGAAATATGGATTTTAGGCGCGCAGCATATGAACAAGCCTTGTGCTACCGTAATGCATGAGACTAAAATAGTCATCGATCGGTTTCATTATATTATCACGTTCTTCATTACCATACATTGTGTGGTTTTGATGCATATCATATATTTGTTGCTGTTTAAGCATTTTTTGTATTGTTTGCGTGCCTCCTTGACGCTTGCCTTATGCGAACGTATTGAAGCTATAACCTATAGAATACGTCGTAATTGTCAGTTGCTTGTGGTGTCTGCTTGATGAACTGACTCAGAAGAACATGCTCAGTATGCATATTTGATTGCGGCGATTGTTTAAAGTTGTTCGAAACTGACACGCAAGAGGAGTCAGCCATCAAGGCTGAGATCCATGAACGCGAACCATGGGCTTGAGTTGGGTTTGTCTCCAAAGGTTGCGTGCTATTTTCGCGACAAAGCCAACTGAAGCCCACGGTTTGCCGTCCATGAATCCCAGCCTTAGAGGGGTCTTAGTTTTATTGAATGGGTCGAACGCGATTGCATGTGACTGTACGGCCACTACTGAAAAGAGGGTTGAGCCCTTCTTCAAATGAATCAACACGAGGCAGAGTCGGTTCCGTCCATGTCGCACCGCTGCATCGAAACCTTGTTGCTCAAGTTGTTTACCAGTAACTCACCAAGAGTCTTTCCTTGAACGGAGCCGGCATCGCTGCAGTCAGCTGTAAGGATTTCTCGACCTTTTCCTTGATCTTAACAAGCTTCTCGTTAGTATTCAATAATTTCGTAGTGTTCAGTGCCTGGAAAATTCGGCGATGGTTTTTTTATGAAAACTGTTTTAAAACTCACCTTTTTGAACCCAGTTAGAGTGGCGTTGCTTACCTTCTGCCCAAGGCTCCCCATTTTCTCACCAAAACGATCGAAGAGCTGACATTAACAGCCAGTAGCATTATGAGGAAAGAGGCCCTCATCCTACTAAACGATTAGAAGAAAACGTCAACCGCAAATTTTAGTCTTCAAACGAGAGGAAGATTTTGGATTCACAGTTGCTCGTTCGCAAATGTTAACCAGAACGATGTCGTTAGTAAAATGAGACACAGAGTGTGTGACATAGCTGTCACCTGCCTCCTCACCCCCTTTTATGCAGGTTTGGCGTTCTTGTTGAAACATTTCTCTCAGAAGAGGTCTGTTTCAACATTAGCTCGAGCGTCTGCCCACATCCGAAGCGCGCAATCATCTGACGTTGTACTTTTAGATGCATTGACATCTCACTCATCGAGAAATCAAACGGAGTGGGGTCGGGTGTGGCTGCCGTGGATTCCATCAAAATTTTAAAACAGTTTGTGCTGTCCTGCAAGCGGTTGAACGTTATGCGGCAGTGCAAGGAGCTGGCGTGTGTCGACCTTAACCCGAGGAACAAACTGGCTTACGCAGTTCACATAAGGGAAGGTCGGGGGTGGGGAACGGAACAGTGAACAAGCCGTTCAGTAGCCGGCGTCCGTGACTCAGGCTGCTGTTTGCAAGCATGCGGCACTCTTTCATTCTATCAGCATTACCCGAGCCTTACAGTTGGCGTGCTGCATCTAACCGCAGCACTCGACTTTGTACTATATTTGCTCTAGAGATCGCTTTTCAAGTTCTGCTGAGTCATTCCAACGGTGCAGCTCCTGCCATGCTCGCTTTGTTCGAAGTGTCAACTATTCGAGCGTGGACCCGCTCATCAGGGACTGTGCGCGGATGACAACGGCATTCCTCGGAAGAGATTTGTGACGTCATCTCTTTGTGGCCGCGATCTTCGCTGCGAGCGTCGCGGCGCCGCCGCTTTCATTCTGTCAATTGATTAGGCAGCCATAAATACAAAAAATAACGGCAGAGAATCTCGCGATCTCGATATAGAGAGACATTCGAGCTAATGTTGAAACAGGCCTCTCGTGAGCTTTGAAGTCTGTCATACTTGCATAAAAGGAGGGTGAAAAGGCAGATGACAGCCATCTCCAACCTCATTCATTTCACTAACAGCATTCTTTTTTGTGAAGGTCCGGTGCACCTTCATCTCCGGAATCCTTCTCATCCCTCATGACCGATAGTTCACTCAACACAGAAGGTATTCCAATATTCTAGGATGAGGGTTTCCCTGCTCATCTTGCTGCTGGCTGTTGGCGTCAGCTGTGGTCTTTTCGGCAGTTTCGGAGAGAAAGTGGGGAGTTTTGGGCAGAAGGTCAAGAATGCCACTATAACAGGATTCAAAAAGGTATATCTAATTCGAATTGCGACGTACCTTTCATGCAAAAACCATTGCTCAGAACTTACAGGCGCTGAACGCTACGAAATTCTTGAATATTCGCGAGAAACTCGGCAAGATCAAGGAGAAGATCAAGAAATCTTTGCAGTTGACTCCAGCGATGCTGGCCTCGTTGAAGGAGAGGCTCTCGGTGAGTAACTGCTTGGACATATGGACAACCAGGTTTCGACACAACGCTGCAGCGCGGCGTGGACAGATCCTGACCTTCATTAGGCTGATTCATTTCAAATACGACTCCACCCTCCTCTCTATGATGTCAGTGATGTCCGTGTATAAATTGATCGCCATCTATTCATACACCATGCCTCAAACTCAGACTAGTATTGAAGGCAATTCCTGTGAATTTTAAGTTTTGCACCGTGCGCAGCAAATCTACAATTATCGCCACTCCGAGATATTAAACGATCATCCTCTTCAGTCATCTTGTCACGTCTCGATCAATCTCTATCAGGCTCCGTCCATACGTGGCTGGAGCGTCCGCTCTCGCTATTCCGCGCTCCTCAACGCTTCCAGCGCTGATTGGTGCCCGGTGCACACAGAGAGAGACAAGCGAACACCTCCTGCCCCGTGCTGATTCGATCGACGACGGTTGATCTGGTGATCAATCAATCAAGTCGAATCCTCGGCTGCTCATGTACCCCGGTTTGTGATAGCCTTGTTCGAACTACAGGCCATAAAACGGCCAATGTCTCACCGTCGACTGCGTACCACGCGCTGCGCGACCGCACGCGCGTCGGAAGCAGACGAGTTTCGGCCGCCGCGCGGCGGCCGAAACTCGTCGCGCGGCGGGCAAAACCCGTGTGGTTCCGGGGCGCGCGCGGTCGGGCAGGGCGTGGGACGCAGGCGACGGTGAGACATTGGCCGTTTTATGGCCTGTATGAGATGTTTCGAAGTAGGCTCGAGGCTAAATGCCTCAGTGACAGAGCAATAAGCTTGAGACTTGCCGATTCTTTCCCAGAAAAAGCGTGAGCGAGCGGCAGCCAGCGATAGCGGGCGTGAGCGCACGATAGCGAGCGTAAGCGCACGTCAGCGGCTGGCAAATCGTGTGTTAAGGACGACCTTCGATTCTGCGTAATTGCACGTTCTCGCAAAGTATGAACGCTGCCTCACTCCCAGTCGGTATTGCTCTAAGCTCATTGAAGCTCTTCGGACGCCGGTTTCGCTTTTTACCAATCGTTTCGTATCATGTGTGCCAACATCATACCACAACTTTTGTCTACAAAACACCTTCGTGGCTCACGAAAATCTTTTCCCAAAAAGAAAACGTCCTGATGGAATGTTGAAGCCCGTTGCAACATCGTCACGCAACTGTCGCTACGTGAGCTGAATTCCGTGTCATCTGAATCAGGACCGCCGGTCCGTTCAAAAACCATGAGCAAGCTTTCTGCATCACATGACAAGATCCCATTCAGAAACTGAGACCCATCAAGCATGACCACGTTAAAGAAATGGGTGACTCGATCGAGGAAATCAATCAGAAGAGCAAGGTGTTAGATGATCTGTTCCAAGGCGATATTGTGCTAACAGAGTAGGTGGTCCCTGCATATGCTCTTTCATATGCCCCGGAAGGAGCAGGTGAGAGTATTTTCAGAGAACAAGCCGAAGAAGTGATCGAGGACGTAGAAGAAGAGGTTTCTGGTGGAAAGCGAACGAGGCGTCAAGCCTTCAAAGACAGTAAATTCCCCAGCGCTTTATGGGCCAACGGGGTCGATTATTTCTTCGATTCATCTGCGAGTGAGTACGACCACATTTGAAATACGCGCAACTACTTGTATGGGTTTCTTATCAGAATTCCGATTGATTCATTTTAAGGTTCAAAGCTTCGTAGCGTGTTCAGAAAAGCGGCTGCTCTATGGCAAAGGGACACCTGTATCGATTTCAGAGAGAATCGCATAGGTATAGTCACAATTATTCTCTCAAAAAGTTCCTGATATTTTTTTGTAGAAATACTAACAATACTACTCTTTCAAAAATAGTTTTTGAAGCCAATCATAAACTCCGCATATTCGTTGGAACGGGCTGTTGGTCTTATATGGGCATGATGAAGGATGCGCAACAGGACTTGTCGCTTGGAAAAGGTTGCGATACTGTTGGCACCTCTGCACACGAGCTCGGCCACGCACTCGGGCTATATCATACAATGGCACGCTATGATCGAGATAAATACGTCACACTGAACGAGAACAATGTCAAAGTAATTATTTCCTTCGTTCACTTGACCTTCACTAAACTTCTATTTTCTCAGCATGGTCTTCTGAGTCAGTTTATCAAGCAGACACCACAAACAACTGACAATTACGACGTACCGTATGACTATTCCAGTCTTATGCATTACGGTAGCACCAGGTTCGTTCATATGGTGTGTGCCTAAAATCCATAATCTGAGTTGAGTTTCACAGCGCCTCTCATAACGATAAGCCAACAATTGTTCCTATGGATCTGGACTATCAGGAGACACTTGGAAGTCGCCGCGAAATCGGATTCTATGACCTACTTCTGATTAATAAACACTATGGCTGCCTGGGTACACTGCTAGCTAAACGGCGTGCGCCAGTCCGATCGAGACCTGAATTGTTTGTTTCCAGCAAAGTGCGATGCTGATAAAATCTCAGCGAAGTGCGAGAATGGAGGTGTCCCTCATCCAAGAGACTGCTCTAAATGCCTCTGTGCTAGGGGATATGCTGGACCTCTCTGCACGGAAAGAGTAAGTTTGTATAGGAGCGGATTTATTGGTATATAGGTGAGCACACGACACGACTGGATGAACCATATCCGAGATTGATTCGTGTTAAGCCAGCCGGTTGTGGTGAGAATTTGCAAGCAACTATTACCTACCAAGATCTGGTCAGTACTGTTGGAGTCAAAGGTCAGGAAGATAGAGAGGACCATGACGTTTGCAACTACTGGATTGAGGTGCGCAAGTCAGCAAGAATCCCAGCACGACTACTGAATTATTCTGTTGAATTTCAGTCACCTCCCAATACTCAGATTGAAGTGAGAATTGATAGCATCAGGGGAGCCTTCGTCATCGACGGTTGCAGTTACAGTGGAGTGCAAATTAAAACACAAGAGGATCAGAGGGCGGGTGGTTATATGTAAGCAATTTCTCAAACCAGTCTAACAACGTCTTGCAAGTACGAATATTCACTACTATCCAGATTCTGCGCTCGCGAAGATATCGACTTTTCTCTATTGTCACACTCCAACAGAGTCCCCATAATCACGTACAGCAACGACAATCAAGCCGTCATCAAGCTTCAGTATCGATATGGTAACAGCGTTAAGCGCAGATAGAACACAGACTTCTCAAAAGAACCAGATTCCAGTGACTGATGGTAAGAAGGGACCGAAGCCAACCGTTCCTCCCACTGTTGTGCCGAGCCGAAAGTTTTCAGTAACACCACGAGGTTTCGTGTGCAAGGACAACAACCTGTGAGACATTTTCGCTTCGGACCTGATCTGTTTTGATTACAAGTGTTAGTATGTGTAAGTCACTGTTCTCAGGTGCGAGACGCTCATGAAGTCCAATATCTGTGAATCATCATCGTTCTCTGAGGACCTCAGATGGAAAATGTGCGCAAAGTCATGCGGATACTGTTAAAAACATATATTTTCGCATAAACCCATTCTAACCTTATTCTACTATCCAACACAATCTATATCAATGGACGTACATATACATTCTCCCAATCATCCCTAGAATGTTGTAGCCTATAGCTGCAGCGTATCACCGGACGTTTGTTCTCTTCATCGAACGTTCCCATGCTGTAAACAGCCATACGAATGGCGCCGACCTCTAGATGGTCCAGCAGGGTCCTCATGATCTACTCATCATCCTCACTCTGGCTGTGAGCCGGCATGTCGCACTTTTCAACCAGTACCAATATAACGAACGCCTCACTGAACTGTGTCTGTTATCGATCGAAGCAGAGGCTGCAGAAAATCAACTATAGACTTTACCATTTGCTCCACCGGTTAAGCCAATCATCGCATACGTCGCAGACTCATTGATCATCTCCATAATCTCAGCTCTGCTTGGCTTGCATACTGACAAGATGCTCGATCGTACGAAACCTCAAACTTGGGATAATTAAACCTCTTTTTTCATTGTCAAGAATATCTCAGTCCTCTTTTCTTCCATAGTCAAAACTAGTGTCTGCGCTCAGCAATGAGTGATTATATGGCGAAAAAGGTCTGAAAAGGGAAAAATCTATTGATCACCTTGGTAAAGATTGCCAATCGAATCAAAACAAGGTGGGGGTGATTGCCAGTGCTTAATTGCGGGCATAGGTTACTCCCGCGTTGAAAGGCTCGCAGTAGCGGGAACGCGCGCTCTCGCCAGGTATGGACGCTGCCTCACAGTAACTTCGTTCGAGCCGTCGTTTATACTTCTGCCGCTGGGCCGCGCGTCGAAGCTCAATCCTATAATATTGATCACGAGGTACTGCACCACCGATATCATAGAAATGCACTTCGCTGCGCCGCTCGGTGGCGGAAGTATAAAAGACGCCTAAGGATGTTTCGTACGACGAGTGTTAACTAGAAGTAGATCGGATGGCAATATCTCACTTTGTGGAAGATCCACATCTCTCTCACTTATGGAAGGTGCATATCTCCCTATGATTGGGGAGATGAGCAACACCTACGCATCCAAGGTTGGATGCGTAGAAGTTGCACATCTCCACAATCACAGGAAGATATGCACCCTCCCTAAGTACGTTTTCATCATCCAAACCCCTTAATTTGAAGGTTGACGCCATGATCAAAATACCCCTGAGAGAAGTTGCTGTGGCCGGCTATGTGGTCTCGTCGTACACAGCGCTGCTGTGATCGAAACGCTCTCGTCCTGATAGGGGCGAGAGGTTGAGACGGTAGCAGTCTTATATTTGTATGGTTATTTGGGGGTAAGTATTATTTTGTCTTGTTCTTTTAAATTAATCAAGTTTTTGTGAGATATCTTAATGATTGTGTTTTTTCAGTTTTTGTAATACTTTAAAGAAAGTAGAAATGTTTTAGTAAAAAATTCTATAAAGAGTTTAAGTAATGTCCTTGGGTATAGTATAAGTTTATCTTTAGGCTCAGTGATTTCTTATTTTACTTTGACAGTATTATTAATTTGTTGTTTTGGGGAATATTTAACTTATTATTTTTGTCATAGTCGAATAATTGAGTTTACTTTTGTTTGCGCTGTAGTAGCTTCAATAAAAACTTTGTTAACTTTCATTTCAAGTGAAAAATTCTCTGTTTCTATAAGCAAAGCCAACGATATGTACTTATTTGAAAACTTTCAGAATATTATCAGTAGAAATAGTAAGCGAATTTTCTCGTCCTTTAGCTTTAACTGTACGTTCACAGTTAAAACAATAGTAGGCAATTTGATTAGTATAGTGTTATACATAGGAGTAGAGAAATTTGTAGGTGAAAAGTATGTATGATTACGGACTTTTGCAATTATAATGAAGTATTTTGTATTTTTTATTCAAAGATATATTTTTCGCGTTTAATTTATCTATATTTCAATGAGTAAGTTTAAAAATAGAGGTGTTAACTTTAATTAAAGTGTAAGATTTTCAATCTAAAAATATTTACACACATCTTAATAAGGTTAATATATGAAGCATAAGAAGTGCATTTGTTTTAAGCTCAAACTATATAAACTAATGAGTTTCGTACAAGTTTGATAAATTTGTTATAGGATTATCCTACTCATTTGTTTCAATATTTATAATAATTTTAGTGGTTTTCTTGGGTTCATTATCTGCAGTGATAAGTAGAGTGGTAATCTGGTGAAGGATTTTTCAAATAATGACTCTATTTTTCCTGACGTTATATAAAATTTGATTAGCTTCAAAAAATTCTATTTTGTTTTACAAAAAAAGTTTGAGCATATCAGTTTTACTGATAATGCCCTCCCCCTAGAACATATTGAAAGTGCATCCCGTAACTCCATCTGATGTATTTAGGCAACCCTTCCTTGTTAGTCATGTCGTATTCCATGCAATATCTGCCAGTTACTATAAGCCTGACGTTTCAATAGCCTTTACAGGATGAAAAATCCTATATATTAGAAACTACTTGGAAGCCTCAGGTGATCAGGAGTCACTACCAAGATCATCAAGGCTGTAGGCTTCTCCATCGCCGGCGATAATTCTTTTAATTCCTCTCCATTTGAAGTTTCCGTGCAAATCAATGCTAGAGATTCGAAAGATGGGCGTCTTCTTGAGCAGTGCAAAGTGTGACAGGGCCGCAAAGGATTTTCTGAAAGAAGTCTGCGGCCAGCGCGTCCCAGCCTAGTCGATCCGGGACGATTAGCAAACCGTAAGCAAGCTTAGTGCGATGGGAGTGTGCGCCGACCCAAAGACTGCGGACGATACTGGTACCACAATCAGGTGCGAATAGAAGGGTGAATACGCGATGATTGGTCGGGATTGATGGCGAAAAACAGTTCACAACGCGATCAGCACCGCGAGGTTCAAGTTATAACCGGAGTCACAATTTTACTCGCTCGTACATCTCTGGGAATTTTATCATCTGAACCTCAATATCAATTTGAGTGCGCTCCATCATATTTGAATTCCGCACCATTCCCCACTGCAATGAGTTAGAATAAGCACTCAGAATTTGTGTGTATGGAACAGTTAAGGCCCAACCTTTCACCGCTTTACTGAAGCGGTGGCGCTGGAATATTCATAGTCTCTGCCCACGTGTAGGATGTAATTATACTTGGACGCTGCGCCAACGCGCTATGATTAGCGGAATATGAATAAATTACATTTTGAACATAAACAAAAAGTCGAAAAGTCCATTATGTGAGCTTTCGCACACTCGAATAGTCGAGAAAACCTAATTTCGCAGGTACTCGAAAATTGAATACTCGGAAAATCAACTATGCCAAAAATCGACTCTGTTAAGAGAAAATTCAAGAAGCAATGCTTATTCAGCAGTAGATTCTCCTAATGTGAAGCCTGTGTAGAATGGTATAAAAATCAATTCCACTGCATAGAAAACTCAAGACTGGATCGTATGATTTGCAAGATTGACCTGTTTTGAAAATTTAATGCCTTTATAAGGGCTAGGCAGTTTAAGAGGGTAGGACAAATGACTACAAGCTATCTCAAGAATGCTAGGCAGGGATGTGCGGCAATTGCCGTTTGCCGAAATTTTGGTTATTTTTCCGGCAAAACATTGAAAGGAAACGCCGCCTATGCTAGCGGCCATGTAGGCACTAGGGGTAACCCGATTATCCGCTGTTCGCTTAACTGTTATCCGGGGTTTTGACTCATCTGGTGTGGCAGTGAATGAGTTTGAAGACGCGAGTTCACTCGCGGTAAGTCCGCGGTAAACTGCAGCTAAACGCGGGCTTTTTCTTCGACGATTCTCAGGAAAGGGACCAGACATTGCTGAAATCACGCACTCGCATGCCGCGTTTTGAGCCACTAGATACGCATAATGTAGATCACCTCTAAGCCTTCCTGGAAGCCTCTATGGACAGCGCTTTGCCTTGATCGCCGTCAACGTAACACATTACACTGCGTCGCGACGTTTATGGTATGCTATAGAAGGAAAAGCGGTGTTTCATTATCTGGGTCTACCGTGCCTTCATGGTCGTGTGTATAGGCTTCACGGGTTCTTAGTCCCCCTCCCACACTCTATTCATAGACGCAGTGAGCTGCCATCATTTGATCGGCTAGGACTCAAAAACTGACGGATGATCATACGGAAAGTATTTACCTTGTCGGATGTAGTGCAGTAGGTAAGTAAATTCTAAAATGGGGCTTTAGTTTCTGGTCCAGAGTTTCGACAGATTCTAGTGTAGCAAAAAGAAGCATGAAGCACTTGTGCGACACAGAAGTATTCGTGCGACACACGTGGGCAGGGACTCTGAGTAAGCATGTCGCGGCAGTGCCAGGAAAGTACTGCGACCCTCCATTGTGCCGCTTTAGTACTACGGTAGTACCGCAGCAGCTCCGTGATGATTACTGTGCCGTCAAGATTCTGTTACAGTGTCTTGAGAGTCGACAGCGCCGCGACAGTACCGCGGCATTTCCGTGTTGGTATCGTACGAACTCCGTGAGGATGCATCAGCGACCCCGCGCCGACTACGATTCACTGTTCTGTGTGGTAGAACGAGATTGTTGGTGGTTGAATAGTCTAAATTTGACGTATATCCCGTATCTGCTAGGTCGCAATAACGAGGATACCCTCTGTCCCTATCATATAGAGGACGTAATCACCGCAGGTGTGTATTTTTGTTCGTGGGCCCACCCAGTTGTATCATGACTCATTTAATATGAGTTACTCGCCGTCTGCCCTATTTTTTTCAGAGCGCAGCCACCGATCGCAGAGCCGCAGGGGCACCATAGCGGAACCGCAGCTCCACTACCACGGAGCCACATCGGCACTACCGCGGAGCCACAGCGGTACCATAGCAGGGGCGGCATGACACTGACGCTACGAATCCGCGATAGTGCCGCCCCGGTGCTTGAAGGAGCCGAAGCCGCTTCCTCGCGAAGCTGCAGCGGCGAGTTCTTTGATTTCCATAAGACCCGCTTGTCTTGTTTGTGTTCACCTGATGCCTTGAAATGGAGCCACTCCCTTGAATTGGAATTATTAGAATGCTGACGAAAGAACTGAAGAAAAGGGAGAAAAGAGCGGCAAATGTGGGTAACTTTTGGGTCAATCTGAAGGATGAGGTTTTTTGCCGTTTGCCGGTCATTTTTGGGATTTTCTTGCCGACTGCCGTTTGCCGATCACATGCTCGGCACACATTTTGTTACAACGAAATTGCCCTATACATGGTTTGACGGTTTGACTCTGGCCCAATCGTTAAATATAAGC
This sequence comes from Aplectana chamaeleonis, assembly GCA_029168955.1. Lineage (NCBI taxonomy): Eukaryota > Metazoa > Nematoda > Chromadorea > Rhabditida > Cosmocercidae > Aplectana > Aplectana chamaeleonis. Next base: position 492,964 of record JAPDOI010000420.1, read on the forward strand.
TTTCAAAAAGAGCTTGCTGTACATTCTATTCCTCTACTCAATTGATTGAAGTTGCCATTACTATCGGGCAGGGATGGTCGAGAGGATAACGATGGGGATTACTAAACAACCAAGAGATGCTGGGTTGCGGGTTCGATTCCCGCAATGCATCTTCTGAATAAAATTGTTTTGCATCTATTCGATGGTTTATTCACGAGGTGTCTCATTCACATTTTAATTGGCCTTTTCCAATCTTATTGGATTCACAATTTCTATCGCGTGAATAACTGCAATATATGAGCATTTCCTCACTTTATTGAAAAAAAATTTCGCACCTTCCTGTGCTAGCATTCCGGGTTCATTGAGAAATTTTGCAATGTAAGCATCTTGTTCATTGTATTATTTTGCTAGAGTGCCACTGTGTACGAGTCGGTTGGCTGGATGAAGCGCAAGACATGATGTGGATCGCCTTCTTGGGAGTCGTGCACACACCCGTCAGAGTCCTGCACTCTCCCTTGAAAGCTACTACTCTTGCCGTTCCTATGGTATGAGCGCCGGTTCCACAGCAGACACGACACCTGCTTGGCTCGCCAGCTGGGCATGTCTGAAAAGCGAAATGGTTGATGGAGATCAGGTGGCCTCGAAAGTCAAGAGGGATATACCTGTCCGCTCCCAGTGCTAACCAAGCTGGCCGAGGACTAACATTCTGAAGTTTGTCGGCTCGGTGGTCGTCCTTTACCGAAACAGGCGTTCATCGCCTTGGATTCGTCCCCCTGCAACGGCCACACCGGGGTTTGAGTAGACTGATCTTTCTTGATATCAGGACATGCGGAGACGAATAGCCTGAAAGGCTGACAGTAGTATCTAAAGTCGTTCCACATGACCACTGTTCCAGCCACATTAAAAGGCACAGTACACCCTCAGATATAAATTTTGAGATTTTCATTTTACTGCGTAGAGGACCCCTCCTGTCTAGCACGTGTCAAACGCGAGATCTCAATTTCTCCAATTAAGCTGTATTAATGCGATCACCACTGATACGAACCCCCTTCGTTCACCACCACGGGCCACACTACTTCCTGGTTTTTGAACTCAATAGCGGCTAGATGGATGCATAAAGTTCAACAGCGTCGTCGTTCTTCACTGGTCTGTCTCATCATCCTGGTGCGCTCTCCAGCAGCAACTGCTGTTGAAGATTAATACAGGCATCAGATAACTTGTCCACTACGTTTTCACCCTTAGAATATAAGCTGATTGCAGCAGCCACGACTCCGTTTGTAGAGAGTTTCCTGCAATTTTAGACATGCTGTTGTGAACAGTGGGTGATTCTCTCCAGGATAAGAACGAAATCTAAAAAATCATTATGTGGTTGTCCTGTGCCTTTAAATGCAGTGTTAACGATAAAAACCGTATTTTAAATTTCTATGTTTTTGAGTAGGCTTGTTCTCGGAGTGGTGTATAAGAGGGAAAGCCCCCATAAGTCCCACGACTATCGGAGGAAAAGCTATATCGAAAGCTTCCTAAGTGTTTGTCTACACCTGCGCACAGCGGACAAAACATTAAACCAAACGTCGGAGATGATTTTGCGCTTCAGAATTCTTAGGTAAAAAACTTTGTCTTCTGTTTCTTGTACCGAAAGCTCATTAAAGATAAGACCGACCAATGCACACGCTTGGATGTCAGTATCTTTCGCGATAAAGAATATTCAAAATTTCGTCCAATGTTCTCACGGTAAAACGAATGCAGTACAACTGTTAAATGACCTGGTCGAGGTAACTAAATGGGTCGGCTGATCCACGAGATTCCCACTTTCTGGCCGTTTTTCGGCTTACTTCCGTCCTTACTCTTCTGAGAGAGACCTTAAGCTTACTTTTCCGACAAAAAAGGGCAACTTCTTCGTTACCCCGTGCAAGTATCGTCCGAGACATTTGTGTGAATTCTAACCTCATAATAATTTTTAGCAAGTGTTATTCAATATTGAGCCAACCTTTTTCCGCCATCTCCAAGCAGGCACCACACTGCCTTGCTGATGAGACCACGGCTTCGTGTGTGGTGCATGGTCGGCTCGGAGAGGCCGCGAGCCGTTACTCAAGGTCTGAAATGGTGAGAGTTAGATATGGATAATAACATCTACACACTGAAAACGCCGGAATCGGTCACAAAATACAGTCACTGGCATAAACTTATTTTATGGGTGAAATTAGAGTTTGGCTTGCTCTTAGTCTGTGTTCATCACCCAGGACCATCTCGAAAACGCAATGCAGGCGCCCTCAGGTTTCGAACTGTTGAAAATTTATTAAATTCACCCAACCATCAATTTCAACCCTTTCAAAATTTGAGGTGTTGGGTATCAATTACTATGAGCGCCTTCACCTGACTAGATTGGTAAGGATTATAATAGTGACCCGAAAATCATTGGAGGGACTGGCGACAGGCGTGATTCTGGTCGAAGGGGGCTACCCATGTACACAAAAACGATTTTATCCGATACTGTAGTTCGGGGCCCCGTGGAAAAAATCTGGGAATGTTTTGCGCTTGCGCAAGAATGTTCACACAACTGATAATGTCAACCAATCGGAATTTTGGAAAGTTGTGGATAGCTTTTTGTGAGCCCCCCCACGTGACTTGGTGAGCACAGAAAAGAAATGCAAAAATCGGTTAGAGAATTTTCATAGACGGAAAAATTCTATAGAAATTCGTGCAGGCACGATCCTAGTCGGAGGGGCCTTCTAGGTCTCCATAGAAAACTTTAACCCACCCTGAGGAAACGTTGCAAAAATCTGAGGATCTTTAGCACGTATACAAGAAAACACACCAACTCACCCAACTGTCAATGTCCACCAATCAAGAATTTTGAAAGTTTTGGATTATTTTTTGTCAGCGCCCCTCACCTGATTGGAAGAGCACAGAAAAAGAAGACAGGAACGACAATCGTGGTTTCTAGCCCTTTTTGGGAAGAAGAAGAAGGCGAGTTGGTTCATCTGCAACGCTGCTTCGGTGTAATGCTTGTATTTTTAGTTCTGAAGAAGGCTCTAGGAGCCGAAAGCTAACCGGACTAAAGTTTCGAACTTCTGGAGACTCTATTTTGGAGTTTTTGAGGATTTTTGAAACTTTATTGAACATTTTGCAGTCTCTTGGTGTGTATTGTGTTCATTGTGAACGAATATGAGGCTCAGGGATAGCAAAATCATTCCTTATCAGAAAAAATGATAAACTTAGCAGAGAAATCCTTAAGTCATCGTTCGTACTTAAAACCAATTTCCATTTTCAGCTTCAATTCCATGAATGAGCCCGGTAGACCACACCGGCGAGCTTCGGCGCGTCAAAAAAGATGAAGATCAGGGAGGAGGGCAAGGCCTCAGAATTCCGCTTTAGGCCTCAGAATTCCGCTTTCCGATTTCCGGAAAATGGGTGCGGAAATCCGAACAAAATGCCGAAATAGTCTTAATCTGCATCCACTGGCAGAAGTTGACAAGTTGAGACTCGCCAACTTCTTTCAAGACTTGCTAAAGGCAGTGTTCATGATAAAAAAACCGTATCCTGATTTTATGCGTTTCTGAGAAGGCAAATATACGAAGTAAAAGCTAATAGGGGAAAGCTTCCACAAGCTCTCAAATATCGAAGAAAAAAACTGTCTAAAGAAATCTCTGATTGGGGTCGACCATCTAGCACCTTTTCACTGAATGTCGCTGCTACGGTCAAACAACAAGAAAAAAATTATATGTAGTACAAACTAAACATGCAGGGAAACTCAAAAAATGACAATGACCCGTGGCTCAAAGTGTTCTGCATTACTTCTTAAGAGCCTACCACCTGACAAGGGAAGCACGAAAAAAAAAACATTAGATAAGTTGAAGGACCTCTGAGGCCGAAATTTTCAATGAAAGTTTGCGAATGCTAGTCACTGCGGCGTTACACATAACCCTGAAAAAAAAGTTAAATTATTCCACTTTGGGGTTGCATGTTTCGGAAAAAAATGTGAAAATCCTTACTGCCTAAAGAAGGGTGCTCACGGCGAGAAGAATTTAATAGGGGAGCTTAGCCCTGAGCAAGGTAATTCATTGGAAAAGAATTACGTGTGTTAGCAACAAGGAAGAAAGAGAGTTAGAGGTTGACGGTGGAGGCGGTGGGTGGAATGACGCCGGCCCAGGCCACCGTCATCAGAATTCCCGCCAGTGGTCAACGGAAATCCTATTATGATGACTCGCAGGTCACGGTAAATTCTGACTTCTGAATCTCTTCTTGATATCCGCCGAGAACATGAGCCTGAGGCTTTTGCGAGCCGACCTGCACCGGGGAACTAGCTGAAATCCCCTGGCTTCACTTGCTTTATGTAAAACTGTAAAAAAGGTCCAAACTCGAAGGAAAGTCGATTTATTCAGATCTATCATTTTTTTTGTTCTCATTAGAAGTTTTTGTACTTTTTTTTCATTTCTGTGGGGTGCCTAATGACCGTAGATCAGAGAAGTTTCAATGATTTCAGAAGTTTTTTCACAAATGTTGGCATAAAAGTGTGAAGTTTTGAAGAATGGCGAAAGTCTTTGAAGTACTGTAACGATTACGGTGAGAGAGAAAAGGTAGGAAAATTTTTGATGTACTTTCTTGCTGGGAATCAATAGACTTTTCTTGCCAACATTCAATTATCAAAGCAATAGTTGGAAAAGTCATGCATTTGTTGAGTTGTGTAGGCTAAACTAAAGTTTGTGACCCATTTGATTGTCTGGATTCGGCCCACGACTAATTTCCTTCCTCTCTGACTCCGCAAATCCTACTTCTTCCTGGCTCCTGCTTTTTTCCTGTTGAACGAGAATTTCGTAAGTTTCTTGGGAAACCTACATCCTCAGACACTCGTGGCGTCCAACGGGTGGTTGACACGTCACCCTTGTGGCTTACCGGTCGCTGGGTGGTTTGACTGCAAAGGGCGGATCGACTGTCTGTCGACCGTTATGTGTCCGATCGACCGTCTGTCGACCGAGGTCCACAGACAGTCGACCACCCATCGACCGGTAGCATGGGATGACGTCACTTCGTCGTTTTCTCACCTTTGTGCGCGTATTGACGTCCAAAACTTCTGACCCCAGTACCCGCTGCACCGCCAAATGTTCGGCGCCGAATTCTTCGTTTCGGTTGTCCTACTGATTCTGAGGGATTAATTTCCCATTTCTTCCATGTCCGTTTTGAAATTTCTGAGTTTTCAATTCCTTCCGGTATCCTGACTTGTTGTTAAAACATGAAGTTTTTCTTTCATTTATTAATTCGGTGAAGAATTTCTTATTTTCGTTGATTCGTTGTTTGGAAGAAATTTCGATTTCCGATCCTTTCCCTGACCTTTCTGAATTTTTAGAGTTTCCGAATCTTGCCTTATACTGACTCGAATTCGAAACGAAAAGTTTTTTTTTTCATTTCTTGATTCTAAGTCTGAAATGTAACTTTGGTTGATTTTTTGATGGAAAATTTCCGATTTCCGATTTTTTGCACGTCCTCTTTGAATTTTGGAGTTTCCGATTCTTTCCATGTCCCGACTCGATATCGGAACGGGAATTTTTTTCCATTTCTTGATTCGTCTTTCCAATCTTCACATTTTGGTTGATTTCTTGAGAGTAAAGGAAAATTTCGGATTCCTTCCGCGTCCTTTTTGAAATTTTCAAATTTTCGATTGCTTTCTGTATCCTGACTCGTTATTAAAACATGACGTTTTTTCCATTTCTTGATTCTGCGTTGAATTTCTCATTTTTGTTGATTTGTTGTTTTTGGAAAAAAATTTCAGATGTCAGATTATTTTTTATGATCATTTAATGTTCGGAGTTTCTCATTCTTTCCGTATACTGCCTCGAAATCGCAACGGAAAGTTCTTTCATTTCTTGATTCGTCTTTCCAATCATAACAGTTCGGTCGATTCCTTGCTCATGAAGAAGAATTTCCTTCCATCTCCTTTTTGAATTTCTGAGTTTCAGATTCTTTCCATATCCCGACTCGATATCGAAACAAGAACTTTTTTCGCCTCTTGATTAGGCGTCGAAATTCTAATTTTGGTTGATTTCTGGATCTTGAAATGAACTTTCCGATTTCTTCCATGTCCTCTCTGACTGCTGGGATTTTCTATTTCTTTACCACCCTGACCCGATACAAAAGCAGAAAATTTTTCCTTTTCTTATTCGGCGTCAGATTCTTCTTTTTGGTTGATTTCCTGAAGAAAAGAATCGATTTTTTTTGTCTTTTTACAGTTCTGGAGTTTTTGTTTTATTGCGTGGGAAAATGAGTAGCTACATGGCTTTTGTTTCTGATTTTTCATTTTGCGTTGCATTCTCATTTTTCCTGGATGCTTTTGATTATAAGTGAGACCCATTTGGAAAAACAACAGCAAATAAAATAAACTGATTGAAAACTATTCAAAACATAAGGGATCTAATTCAGACCTCTTGCTGGAAAGGGTCTTGTGCGCCCGCCTTCTCGCCGTTTGCCAATCATGGCAGCCTCGGCATACGGTGTGCCGCGCACGCCGTGGCGGCGACCACGCAACATCGATAACGAGCAGGCTGATTGGGTTATCGGCGGAGATCATGCAGAACAACTCACTATTGGCACACACATATTAACTCGCACCAAGGGGATTCAACCCCTTGTAAAAAATCAAAGATTTTCTCGCACCCGTGTCAGAAATGGTCTTTAAAATCATCGGTTTATCCTTGTTGACAATGGGCGGAGGCGCTTCAGACCTGATCGAGTGGAGAGATTCAAAAGATGGTTGGAACGGATTACATCGTGAATAAGCTCGAACAACGATAAATATCCATGTCAAGATCATTTCTAACATCGGTATGGATAAAGCTAAGCTTTGGGTCTGGATTGCCCTGCACAAATAACAAAGCGCCTTAATTTCGATATGTGTGAAGGCATTACAAAGATCCCCTAGCGTTTTTGCTCAAAACGGGGTTTAGATGTATGTGTCGGAAGCAGGCATGTGCGAAAAACTTTGAAACCGAAAAAACCGAAAAACGAAAAATTTTCGGTTTTGAATTCGAAAAATTCCGAAAAAACCGAAAAAAAATTTACTTTTGAAGCGTCTTATTTCCGTAATTTTGTGTCTTTGATTGAAAAAAAAACAAGGCAACGTTATCGAAAAGCTTCGAATAATGGCAGAATCATGTTTTCTTAGTAAAGCAAAAGCATACGCAATCAACGCATCGATGTGAGCAATTTTACCCTTGTTGCAGTGTTGAATCCTGACAAAATTGCAGCGCTGAACACCCTTTGAAAGTCTTATTGTGAACTTTTTGTTCAAAACTGCGGTAGTTCTCTGAACAATCATGTCCACGTTTTTTCGAGTTTTTCATCAAAACCCTGGGCTCAAATGTCGTCGTCAACTTTATGAAAAAAACCTGGTTCGTAGAAGTTGAAAATCGTGGGCAAGTCACAGATCAAAACGGAACAAACGTTGCACAGAGACGAACATCAAGTGATCTCGTCGAGGTCAGCACTGACCAGTAGCTCAGTCTCTCGGCGCTATTGGACGTTAATGGCCGCGACGCAACCACACGCATTGAGTCGTGATGTCTACACAGGGGTTAGGTTCAACCAATTTTGCTGGACGGAACTATACATGATGCCGCTCGCCCAAGAATGTTTTCATTCGCAGTTTTTTTTGTATGGATCGATAGAGGGAGCAGAAAAATTCAGCTTAGCTCCCGCTTGAAAACTATGGGCCTCCAAAGAACAATTCTCGACGTCTTTTTCATGAAAATCTTAAACGACAACGAAATTCCTGATCTTGAAGCAGTGTTCGCATTATATTTCACTTTTGATGTCTCAACCGTTTACGGAAGGTCTGGTGCCATATACAGCAAGGCATGCTTGAAGAGAACGTGAAAACCTTGTTTTCGTGCTAAAAGAGGACCACTTTAGCTTGCGTTGACTTTTGGGCGTGGAGGAATCGACCGCTTTCAAGGATGTTACCTAAGGGGACATTAGGCGTGTCGGTGACCTCAGAACGCCTGTTTGCATCCGTTATTTTGCCGCTCCTGGCTTTCTACGGTTCTTTCGACACTGGGAGCCTAGGATCCTTCTCGCCTATCATTTCACTGTGGAAAGTCAACGAGGATGATCATCGTGAACGCTGCCTTTAAGGGGGTCATTTTCAAGCAGGAGGTGTCGGCATGAAAACGCCTTTTACCCAGGCCTTGAGACCCTCTACCGAAAGAACGTGAAGGTAAGTTGCTGAGTTCCATATATGGGCTCTATCAACTTCAGCGCACCCACATTATCGTCATTTTCGCATTGCCTGAAGACATACAGGCGGCTTACTTTGTGGTCGTGTGCGGAAGAAATTTCTTAATCGAATTCTCTACTTTTCATTAATTCTGAAGAAAATCAATAATCGATCGATTTTCGAGAAGCGTTGGTAAAATGTGCACAGATCGATGGTAAACCTCCAGACGCATTTATGCTCCAAGTTTTACGCCTGTGCGTTATCAGGTAAACGAAAAAAGTGGCGCCAATTCAGCTATTTTGGACTTCGACCAGAGCAAAAAATAGATTTCGGCAATTTGTCTTCGCGTTTTTTTTTCAATAATGGGCCAAAGGACTTCAGCTATGACACATTTTCAAGCAGACACCCTCTGCTTCAAAATGACCCCATTGGCGCAGTATTTAACGGTCACATGGGGGAACGAGAAACATTCACCGAAGCCGACTCAATGACGAGCTCTACTGTGAAAAATCGCAGACCCTTTATGCTCCCGCTCACCATTTTTGCAAAAACCATTCTGCGCTCCAAAACTTCGTGCAGTACGAACGAGAGTTCTGGTGAGAAGAACAGACCACTCAGGAAGAGTAGCGACGGGCATATTTGGGCTTGGCAAGGCTAGCAATTTTGTCACCATATCTAAAGCGCACCCTGTAGTACTAAGTGACTGAAGTGTATGTGAATAAAGGGGTGTATTTGCTTCTCCCTTTCTTTGTTTGATTATTTTTCATTCATATTTTTCTCGTTAGTGGACACAGTATATGACAGTCAACTTGTAAAGTCAAATAATCAGAAGAAATATTCGAAAATTTAAAAAATCATTTTGAAAATTTGAAAAATTTGCTCTTTGAGTATATTCGAAAAAGCGAAGTTCGAGAATTTAGGCCGTTTTGATCAAGTACACTTTATCTGCCACAAGTTTCCGGGGTATTTAGATGATCAACGAATTCATGAGTCTTCGGCCATTTTTTCACGTTTGGCGATTGTGTATTCTCCGCTTGCCCCAGTCTTTCATATCATTACCATGGAAGTGGTGCGCTTATTGAAGCTAAATCATGAATTTCAAGAGTGGTATGTACTTTACAGAAAACAGTCGCTACGCGTTTATGATGGGTTTCTATGGTATGTACAAAAATCAGGCACTGGGCGACCAACAGGACAAGCTAGTCTACTAGACATCGCTGCTGAAAAGAGCAATCGGGTGAGCCTTGTAAGCCAAATGCATTTCATTCAGTCTAGACTGACATTGCAATAATTTCTGAAATTTGCTGGAAAGACGTTTCCGGATACAGTTTCGAAGACGACTACGCCTCTCTGATGGCTTCATACGAACGCTCTTCTAAGATCTCGTCTTCCTTGAGACTTGTATATTTTCACTCACGAAATATATCTCGAAGGCGGCGTTTTTTCCTCGAAATTTCTCCCGGTTGGGAAGCTTTGAACGAAATTAACCGAAAATTTTGAAAAATCGACTAATAAACCACAGATTCATGATCAACGCCCCCAAAAAAACCTTGGGAGAATTTTAAGTCAAATCTGGAACATTTTCTAAAACGCTTCCAGAGCCCTCTAATCGGTATAAATATTCGCCCAATCGAAAGTCCTAAACGCTGTAAGCCTGGACAAAGTATGGAAAATGCGCCTTCACCTAAATTTTGCTCAGGTGGGTAGCTTTGGACGCTGAACACATTTATGAGGCCCGTTTCCAAACTTTCGAAAGAATAATTCCTTTTTTGGAAGGTACAAAAAGCACAAAAAACCACTTTTTAGGCTTATATCTTCTTGTAAGCGGCAGCTCGGGCTGAATACTGCGCAGTTTTACTATTAACCCACTAGAGATACTAACGATACTAGTCGTTTTGGCAGATGTGTTTACCACTCTAAACACTTCCCTTGTTAGCAAATTTCAAAATGTGTGCTGCGTGTGGGTGTGGGTGTGGGTGTGGGTGTGGGTGTGGGTGTGGGTGCGATTGTCAAGACATCATTATGATCAGCGTGTAATTTTCCCCAAGATGAGCAGAAAAACGAAAAATCGATGTCGGGGTTAGAGTGTGCCCTCAAGGTCCAATCAATAGATATTTGCATATATGTGAATAAACATGTAGCATTTCTGATGAAGTAAGTCAGTCGATCAAAAAATAACCTGGAAGAAGTTTTCAAAGTTTTTGACTCATTTCATTATAGCACCACAAATGGACTGAACTGAGGCTTTGAGAAAGCAGTAACATATTTTTGCCGGTACAATGTGCACGTTAGGTCTTACTTCTTGTTATTTCGTTTTTTGGAAACTATTCGGTAATATCGTTCATCATCCGTCATATTGTATTCTTGTTATCCCATATTTGGGTATTTGCAGTCGTTATTTGAGATCAGGAGTTCTTATCCTACCCTCATTCTAAATTGTTAAAATGTTGATCAATGAATAGGATTAAATTTCGTTTTTGTACGTGTTTTACCAGCATTTGAAAGATTTTCGCGGCAACGCGGCGGATTTGAAGAGCCAGCGGCATTCATCTTCGAGGTCTACAGGTGTCCAACTGCCGGTCGACAGGTGGACAAGCATCTAAGAAACGGTTGATGGGTGTCCAATAAACGGTCGACAGGTATCCAACTACCGTTGAACAGGAATCCATCTACCGGTAGACAGGTATGCCATAAACGGTCGACAGGTATCTAATTACCGGTCGACAGGCATCCAACTACCGGTCGACAGGTATCCAACTAACGGTCGACTAGAGTCCAACTACTGGCCGTCGGGTGGTCGACGGACAACTCCAGGGTGCGTTCCAAGAACATTCCCATGGTAAAAGGCTTCCATGGAATTGCAGCCACGGCCGTGTGGAAGAAATTCACAGTTATAATTCGTGGCCATGGGGAACAGGCTTGTCCATGGAAGGCTATTTGCCCTCCCACGGTGTTGTGGAAAGATTCTTGGAACGCACCCCAGGGGAGTGATGGACAACTCGAGGGGGGTGACAGGCAACTCTAGGGGAGCAGTCCCGCCTCTTTTTAGCGGTCGTGGGGAAGCACGCTGTGAGGTGATTGCTTGTCGACCACCCGTTGGACGTCACGAGTGTCTGAGTCGTTTACTGTATTTTAATTGCCTGCTGAATACAAAATCAGTATATGTATTGTTCCTCAAAAAACAACCGCATTTTTCTGCCATATGACACACAGATTATAATTTTTGAGCATTTATTGGCAGAAATCTATATTCTTTTACATTTTGCGGTAAAAAGTCGACTTTGCTCGAATCAAAAAGAAAAATTCTGTGTTTTTTAGCACTCCTGTGGCTGATTAGTTATGTTGTTTTGATAGCAAAATCGCTGTGAGTGACATGGAAACCAGGAAACGTGCCAAGAAACGTGAGAAGTTCATGTCACACTTTTGGGAAAAAAATTCTCCGGGAGCTCTTAAAGAAATTGAAATTGTGCAAAATTCGATTGGTTTCTCCTCCGATTATGTACACCTGACTTTTCATGTAATTCCAGAATCAGTGAAAATTGCGCTCTGTGAACTCCTGGTTCTCCGAAACTCGGGAAAATATTCCTGTACTCCGAGTCTCTGAAAGGAAAAACGGAATACGTTAACATTTGTACGGGATTGGCCTAGTATTTTTTCGATAAATGATGAAATCTCGAAATTTTTATCTGCTCTTGATTAAATTCCTTTTTTTCGTTGGGAATACAAAATTTTTCGATTGTTGAAACTCCGATCCTTCACATAGTTTTCGTGAAAAAGTTATTTTCAGAAACTATGTAGTCCATTCCCTGTAAGTTTCCGAGCTTTTCGTCAGATATGTTGCGCAAGTTTTTCTCCGGTGTATTTTTAAACTTCGCGAGAAAACTTTTTCTTTTAAGTAGCTGTGTACAGGCCTGCCATGGCTGGTTTATGGACGAAAATGTCGAAGGAGCCTGAAAAATTCTCTATCTTTCATGAGAAGAGTCTTTGTATATTCCTAAAATGTGGTTTTCAATTGCGTTGCTTAGAAAAAGGTAAGGGAATTTTCGGTAAGGAAAAAAAGGTAAGGGAAAAAATGTTCGGAAAAAAACTGTTCTGATTCGGCTCAGAACTTGCAGCTTGGGGTTATTTAGGGCGCTGAACTCGAATCTCTGGTTTACTCCTCGCCAGAGTTAGGGTTACTGTATGTTACGGTAGGCATAATGCCATTTAACTGGCCTTACTTACCTTGAAACTTCGAAAATCGGGAAGTGAACCTCAAGTCTGTGTTCAGCGTCTTAAATAACGCCCACAGTGAAATTCTGAGTCAAATCTGAGACTTCGACCAAGCTACAGTATACCCACGGTTACATACCGTAATCCAAGCAAAATCGATAAACCAAACTCAGATTTGTACTAGGCAGCCCGAATAACCCCTATGTAAAGGTTTTCAGACGATTTCATCGTAGCATTCTCGAAATCGTCAAAAGTCGCGTTTCGTCAGCAAAATTTCTCCCATTTCAAAGCGGACCAGGTGAGACGGATTTTGTTTGAAATTTGACAAATGGGCCTTAGATTCGTGATCAGCACCCAAAACAACGCCTTGAAAAAAAGTGTTGAACTCAATCCGAGACATTTTTTTGAACAACCTGAAATTTTCCATTCGTGTACCCCTTTTTCTTCACAAAGCTATGAAAATGTTCACTTTTGAAAAACTCCTGTAAACATCTGAGGTATTTAGGGGGTTTGGAAAACGAAAATGCTCTGTCCAATACCTAAAACTATCAAATTATGGTTTTATAAAGTCCTCGACAGAGGTATGGTAAGCCCTAGTTAGTGAAAACGCGCACGTTGACATATGCAAACCAAGCGATCGGAATTAGCTGACGACAACGATAATTTCATTGTACCAGTTCGAGTAGAACATTGAATGGGGCTGTATGGTCTCTTCATAAAATTTAGTCTAGTGATTGGATGGGGCTGTGGACACCACGGTGTCATTTTTCGCGTCAAAGATGCCTAAAATCTCTTCCGGACTTGCTGTCAGGTATAAGATAAAACTTTTTCTCATGGATCGTGTCCATATGGGGTTTGTTTTCAAGCTTTCCACTAGTACTACTCACAGCCCGAGTTTGAGAACCCTAGCCCTTGATTGAACCGAGAACGAGCCATCAAACAAGGAAAATGATGATAAATTTTTACATATTCAAAAAAAATCGAAAAAAAAGTAGAAAATGAATTTGAAAATTTCGACCTCTCGTTCGCGGAGGGGGAGGGGGGAGCAGTGACGAGCCCTCCGCTGGGAGAGGGACCGCACTCTCCACCGACCGATCCCATTGCCACGCCTGACCCTGGTCTATTGTGCAATACATTTAACTGCAAAGCCTTAGGAACTGCCCTATCGTTTCGGAAAATGTGGGGCCGGTTTCATCAACCAGGTTCACAAGCGACAAATTCAAGGAAAAATAAGTTTAACTCAGACACGCCACATTACTTCTTGTTGCATTTGCATCTCGCCATCTAGATACCCTAAATCCATGGGTTTATCGCTGATTAATGCTGTCAAACCCGACGCACAGGCCCAAGTCCTTAGTGGTACACTAAGCACATTTCGGCTTTCTGACATACCCGTTTCCATTTCCATTATTTCTCAATGGTATCATAGTTGTGGGCGTGTTATTGTTGAAAAAGATTGCTTCCGTCGTTCCGTTTCCTCCTCTGATTCCTTCGTTGGCGGCAACGGAAGAACTTCAGGTCGCATTTCTTGACCCGCTCGTGGCCGCTGCGATGTTATCAAGCTAAATTGTGGCAATCAACAATAAACAGGAGTTTTTGAATAATTTTTTTTTGAGGCAGAGGAACTCATAGTCAGATTCGTTCGCGAATACTTTCGCAGTGATCCAGCAACTATAGCATTTAAACTATGATGAAATTTAGTCGTTGGAAAGCAGGTAGAACATCAGGCAGTTAGTCTAACGACTTGGTGTTAGTATGCATATTCGAGGAGAACGCAAGCAGTAAGTTGCGGCTTTCTGAATGATTACTGTGAGTATGCGGTTGTTCACCAGACGTTTCTTTTGAAGCACCCCTGGGGGTTATTTGGGATGGGGGTGCCGCTGAAGAAATTGAAATCAGTTTCTCGTATTCAGAAAAGGTATGGTATATTAACGATTACTTTAGGGGTACGATAGTTCGATTAATGTCTCAGATATGGCTGAAATTTCGTGTTACAGCGAGCTTGAAAGGCGCGTCCAAAAATCGAGAGTTGTCAGTGACTTCCTGAATATCCCAAAAAAGCAATTATACCTTTATGCATCGATAGAGCGGGTAAAATGCAGAACCCAAGTTACCATTCGTGGAGGCAGTATATGCTCTCCGAAACGAGGTTGTGATAACAATGTAAATCGAACGGTACGGCTCAGAACTATACACCTATGCACACAACGTATACGCCCCTAGAGCGTCGAAAACGACCCACATATCCGCTAGCTAGGTGAGAGAATGGCCCCGCCCCGTGTCCGCCCGCTCCTGCATTTGCCCCATTCATACGAAACAAGCGCACTAGCCGCATTGCGCTCCGGTGTGCCGATAGCGTCGCATGCAGGTGCGTCGCGCGTATATTCTTGGGCTTAACACCTAGCCCATAGAATTCAGGGGCGGCATGCATGAACGCTGCGAAGGAGGTCAGGGAGCTGCTCCGCGTCTTCCTTGCATAGCGTCGAGCCAGAGGTGGCCCGAAAAACACGCCGCCCCCTTTGTGTAAGGACGCAACCTCACCACGCACGGTGAATTACACGCCTAACTGTTTTTTTAACTTTAAAGGCACTGTTCGCGATAAAAATCGCTTTTCTGTTTTTTTGTTTATCTTGAAACCGGTCCCATTCTGATTCCAATGATGCTTCTGGAGTCGCACAAGACCCTCTGGGATTGGAGTTATGGTACCTGAAAAATTGAGCTAGGGAAAATGGTTGACGAGTTGTCCGAGGCTTGTAACTTCCGTCTTTTGCAGCCAATGTGAGCGAGCTGACCTGGGTAAAGAGAGAAGTTGAAAATGAAGAGAAGAACTGGGCTTTTGATCGGAAACCATCGCTCAACTCCCGATTTCGAGTGTTCCTTTGTTTACGTCGAGGGGCAGGAAGAGGCGGGACTTGCCCACAATGGTGGGGTTTTCCCACTTTTCTAAGCCGTTTCGCGGCTCTTGGGTAGCTTTTCGTCCCGTTTTTTCGACGCTGTTCTGCTTCTGAGAGCCACGAGAAGCGTCTGTCATGGAAAATTCGAGGATGAAGTTTATCGCGAACAGTGCCTTTAATCGTGCTTAACTTCGGTCTTTTTTGATTTCTTCTTCATAGTTAATTATTTTTTGAATAATGTTCCCGTTTGGCTCTAAAGTTTCATAGAAATAAAGCCGTTCTGGATGAGGACCAAGTCGAAAAACAGCTGCTAGGCGTGGGGTTTGCTGTGTGCAGTGAGTTTTCGTCCCAACGTCAAGCTGATGGCATGTTTTTCGGGTCACCTCTGTCTTGACGCTTCGCATGGAGGACGCTGAGCTGCTTCCTGACCTTTTTTTGCAGCGTTCATTCGTGCCGCCCCAGAAGCGCTTGTTGCCCGGGCCTTTCAGACTCAGCAACTTGTCTTAGGAGCAGCTTGTCGCCGGGTATTAAGCAACTGCCCCCCCCGCTACAGCCACTACCGGCGAAACTTTGAATTTCTGGCTCCGCGGCCACTATCCCGCTGACGATGCCGGTTTTCTTGCTGGGCGTTGAGCTGCTCTTGTCTGAGATTTTGCATGAGGTAATGGTGGTAATGCCGTCGCCTGCAGTGAGCGTCAACCGCGGAAAAAATGGGCGAAGACGCGACAGTCTCATTTTTAGGTGGTCGGTCGTCTTGCGGCGCCAAACAGTGAGAAGATTGGGCGGAAAAAATCCAAATGGACTTTTTTAAGCAGAAAATATTGCCGGTGGCTGCCGGAAATCTGGAGAGGGATATAAAATTTGGAATCAAACAGCGAAAAATAAGAAGTCAGCGGTGGATTGTCGGTTGCTACCGGCGTCAGATTTACGACTCTTTTCATCCCTTCTCCCCTGTGTCGCATCACACTAGTCTTCCTTTCGTTTGTAAAGTCCTCAAGCTGTTTTCCTTACATGACCATCTCTGTCATGACAAGGACAACCATACTTGCAGTTAATGTGATGTTTCCTCAGTTGACCGATATCATCTCCATTCATCTCAATAAATGAACTATGTGGGTGAACCATTGTTTTCTTGTTAAGCAGATTTTGATAAGGTCAGACTTTCAACGTATTTAAAACTGATTTAGGGACGTTAATGAATAGAAATAACTGAGCGGTTGCAATGAGTGACGAACAGTGAAGGGAGTGGGCGGAAGTCTGCTTCGCTGCAAAACAGTTATGCTTTGACATAAAATAAGTTGCTAGAATCTCGTTCCACTCTCCATTCTACACTTTCTAAGACGTCCTGCACACTCCCACTGGGGTCCTGCTCACTTTCTATGGCGTACCTGCACACTCCCACTGGTGTCCGGCACACCAGGGGTGTGCGTTAATGGAAAATATTTTTTCGTTAAGCGTTAATCGTTAATTTCCGATAAAAAAACCGCGTTAACCCGTTAATGCGTTAACACGTTGATTTTTCACTTCGTTAAAAATTTTCAAAGCCTTATTTGACCACAACGAAAATCAATCACAAGAGGTCCCAGAAAAATAACATACACCTTCTAATGACGTCAGCAGAACGTTGTGGAAAGCAGTAGGGCTCCAGAAGCCGTAGGCACGGCCACGTGGGAAATAGCTAGGGCTACAGATGAGGTCGTCAGGACGTCCTGAAAGGTGGGCGGGGCTTCTGATGACGCGGGCAGAACTTCGTGGAAAAAACGTAGGCCTTCAGATGATGTCACGGAAAGTAGGTAGGGCTTCAGATGACGTCAGCAGCACGTCATGGAAAGAAGGCACGGCTATAGGTGACGACGTCAGCACGTCGTGGAAAGTGGATGAGCACTCAGATGGCGTCAGCAGGACTTTGTGAAAAATAGGCGTGCGTCGCGTCCTAGAAAGGTCAGCGACATATTTCACAGCAACCGAAAATTGACAACGCCGCGAGCCGACGCGGTCAATTGGCCCGCGTCGGCTCGCGGCGCGGTCAATTTTTTTTTGCACGGCCCTAATTTTTTAAATCTGTCACTGAAGCAGATCAATCAGTGCCATAATTCCACTGTAATGAACGAACTCAAATTAACGTGGATTTAGGACTTTTTCGTTGAGCGTTAATCGTTAATTTTCCAAAATAAACCGCGTTAACCCGTTAATGCGGTAACACGTTGACGGTATAACGCACAGCCCTGCTGCACACTTTCTGTGATGTCATGCACACTCCCAGTGCGGTCCTGCGCACTCCCACCGAGGTCCTGCTCGCTTTCTATGGCGTATTTGCGCACTCCCACTGGAGTCCTGCTCACTTTCTTAGTCGTCCTGCGCACTCCCACTGTGGTCCTGCACACTTTCTGTAGCGTCCCGCATATTCCAACTGAGGTCCTGCCCACTCCCACAGGGGTCCTGCACATTCCCACAGTGGCTCTGCACACTTTTCAAGACGTCCTACACACTCCTACTGGAAACTTGCGCTCTTCCTATGACGTCCTGCGCACTTCCACTGGGGTTCTGCTCACTTTCTTTAACGTCCTGCACATTCCAGCTGGGGTCCTGCTCTTATTTCTGCGACGTCCTGCACACTCTCACTGGGGACCTGCACACCTTCTATAACGTCCTGCACGCTCCGCGAACCCTAACAATTCAGTACGGGACCCCTCCGCTCTGATTAGAGCGTAACCCTTCTAGCGCTAGATTCCTCTTCGAGGTTTCCATGACCAACGGCTAAAAATGCGCCCCACGGACAAACTCGGTTGCCCCGAGGCGCGGAATCGGAGATTCAGGCCGATTTTTTGGTAATCGATGAGTGTCCTACCTACCCGAATGTTGGTAACATTTCATCCCTGTTTTGATCGGCCATTCCAAAGATCCGGGGACAAACACACATACATACACACACATACACACATACAAACATTGGGACATAACTGCTTTAAGTATAAGGTTTGGTGCTGCATTTTGAATTTTTAGTATACTTCGTCTGTATCACGTGCTCTCCCGTTGATCATCGACACTACCGAGGGGGCGCCACTCTCACAAGGGACCACTCTGAACAAAAAATGGAGTCTCGAAAAACGGTTTTTTGAGAGTTGTAGAGGGCGTAAAAATAAACAATTTAAAATTTTAAAATTTCACTCAGTCCTCACGGGTAGATCAAAAACCACCAAAACAATGGATTGTGGTAGGCAAAATACCATTCAATGCACCTTAGCCTGACGAAATCCGCTGAAAAAAAAACAGGAAACGGACCCCAGATTCGTGTTCTGCGCCCCAAATTACCCCCTGGGTCGGAGTTTGAGCGAAAAAAAAATTTTCGACTTCTGAACCCCGAAAATGGCATTGAGCTTCTCACCTCATGGGGCTCCAAAGGTCGAAAAATAACGAATCTGAGGTCACTTTATCGATTTTCGACAGATTACGGTAGATTACAGTGGGTATACTGTAGTTGGGTCAAAGTATCAGGTTTAGGCCCTCTATGTCATGACAACTACCGTAAACTACTGTAGACCTCAGAATTTCGGCAAAAGATCTCTAGATTCATGTTCAGCACCCTAGATTACCCCTAAATACAAGTTTTGAGCCGAATCTGAAATTTTTTTCTAAACCACCCTAAAAATTCCCTGATGAAAAATTCCTCTTCAGAGAAGCTGCGAAGAGCATACTCGGATTCTACGTCCAAAATGGTTCCAGAAATCTACATTTAATCCAGAATGGCCAGGTTTTTCTATGGCATATGTGGGGGAGAAGGGTGAGGGTATTCTTGATATTCTAGCGATTGCCGAAACCTCGGAATTTCCATAGTTTCTAACATTGATGTGAACCCTTCTCCGTTTATATCACGTTACCTCTTTGATATAAGAAAAAAGGTATAAAAAAACAAGAGACACTGTTAGAAGGAGAACACATAGCAACGTCATTACTATCAGCCATAATGCAGTAATGATCCCACAGTATTCCAACCATATTTCAATTGCTTCGTAATCCAACGCCTAACTGGCTGAGCCATGATGTGATGCCAGACCACGCTAACTATCACATTGCAGTGATCGGTGGTTTGAATGCAACGAGCATTGTTCAGGGGATCAATGAACAAGTCATAACTTAAGAACCTAGCTATATTTCATCTTCAAACTTTTAGGAGAACCTTTTCAGATGATTTGAAGGCCACTGTATAGCTCACATTTGTGCTACGACCTCCCAATCCATCGTTCTGGTTTCTTTCCTTTTTGATAGTTTTTGATCTACCCGTGAGGACTGAGCGAAATTTCAAAATCTCAAATTGTTTCTTTTTACCTCCTCTACAACCCTCAAGAGACCGTTTTTCAAAAGTCCATTTTTCGTTCAAAGTGGTCCCTTTTCAGATACAGACGGCGCACTTCCCGCGGTACCACTAGCCGGCGTCCCGTAACCAAAACTAGCCGACGTAAAATAAACACATGCACATACATATCTAGTCTTTACAAATACATGTTTAATAATATACTTTGTATGCGTGTGCTATGTCAGTGCATTGCAAGCTCTTTTTGTCCGATACCCGCCTCATTCTAGTTAAAACGACGTCAAAAATTCCCTGTTTCAACGATCTTACATAATGAGATGTTCCCTGGATTCGTGTTGATCGTATCACCGATCTCTAGGGTTCAAGTATATCCGGTTTCAAACAAGAGAAATAATGTGAATCAAGGATGGAATTCTTTGGACTGATCAATCCCTCCACGAAAGTACCACACGTTCCACTTCGGGCCAGCAGTTAGCAGAATTCCGAGTTGCGCAGATTTTTAGGTCTCAGAATCCCGATTTCCAAGATTTTGAAACTTGTTTTGGTATCTGAAACTTCAATATTGTTCCGGTTTCCGAAATTCAAAGATTTATTCCGCTCATCCCTAGTTGGGACGCATATAGCGCAGTGGAAAGAGGACCCGCACAAGGTCGATTCATCGTTTTTTTTCACACCTAAACAAATTAAACATTCAAACAAGGAAACATCAAAAATTGGAACGTCCAAATAAAGGTGGTCTCATTCGACAATCGAAAATTCTGCAGTAGAATAACAGGTTGTTCAATGAATTTTGTCGTTCGGTAAGAAAAACACATTTTATGGTTCAAAATACACTTTATTATTCAGTATAATCTCCCTGAACATTAATACACTTGTTTGACGAGTTTTCGCGTCTTCAGCGTCCTTTTTTAATAACTTTCTTCCGAATCAAATTTTACTATACTCAATACTTGCTAGAGTTTGAATCCAAACAGGAAGAGTTTGGACTGTGATTTCCAGACCGCTATACTGTGCACGTAGCGCTGTGCAGCCGCACACTCTACATAATTGTACAATGTATGGCACACCAAACTTTTTCGTTTGAACTTAAACTCCAGCATGCATTAGACCGTTGGATAGCTCTTCTCACCAGGCTCACCAGGATCAAACGAGAGTTTGTTATCTACTACGTACGCGAGGTCTTTTATTTGATCAATTGTCTCAATCGGCATTTTGTTAATTACATAGGTGGCATGGTTGAATTCGGCTGAATTTCCACTGAAACTTTCTTTTTAAGGCCGAAGCATTCAAGGATCCTGAGTATGGTCTGGAAGGTGTCTGGAAAGCGTCAGGACTCCAAACAGCTTGAGATTTTGATCCGATTTGTGTCGTTCTGGTTTTCTCTTATCGTTATCCTCTGTTTCGGAGAAAAGGAAATATAAACCTTCCGGGTATTTTCGGTTCTTTCCCAAAATTCGAAGCATGTTTTGAATCAGATGGTCGAGAACTATTGGAAATCGAAGTTTTGCTCACTTCTTACATGTACATACATATGTATAGACCCCACCACAGGGTTGACGGAATGGCCGCGGAAACCTTGATTAACAGGTTACGAGCGCTGGCCACTAGCAGTGGCTATTTATTTTTTATTTTCATTCTGGAATTTACATAATTAGTATATGTGTTTACAACTGACGAAGAAAAAAGTATGCAGAACCTGAGACAAAAATGATCTTGTGTTGCGCTCGGAATGGTATAAGATCAAAATTAAAACAGTTTTGATAGAACGGTAAACAAACGAAGTAAAAGACGGGAAAAGTCACGAGAGAACGTGTGAACAAATATTTTTTAGGTCGAATAGACTCCCGCCGCTCGAAAGGCGCGGCAACATGCAATGGAGGGGAATCGATCGTACGGCGCTGCATGATCGATACTATAGTTTTACATTTCCAGATTTTTTTCGAATATTCGACTTTCCGAATAATTCGGAAATTTGCCTTTTTCGAATATTCGACTTTTCGATTAATTCGAAGTCGACTTTTTCAATCGAATGATTTTTCGAATCATTCGACTCGGTCAAAGTATAATCGATACTCCTCCGCTGCATGCTGCCGCGTCTCTCAGCGGCGGGAGTCTATTTGACCCCTTCCGCCCTCCTCAATGCTCCGTGGAGCTGATAGGTGCCCGGTGCACAAAAAGAGACAAGGAACACCTTCTGGAAACGGAGTTATGGATCCTCGAAAATTGAGCTAGGGAATCATGGTGGACGAGTTGTGCGAGGCTTGTAACTTGCGTCATTTGCAACCGATGTATGCGAGCCGACCTGAACAAAAGAGAGGTTGAGAATGAAGGGATGAACGGGCTAATGATGGGAGACCATGGTTCACTATTAAGCTCGAAACATCGTACAAGGGGCGTGCCAAAGTGGTATCCGGGTGTGGGCGAACCAGGGTGGCTTCCTTCTATATCTCGCTTATTTGGAGGAATCAAGAGCTCGCACTTGGCAGCCGCAATGCAGGGTGAGTCTACTTCAAAATTATGTGAAAATATCAGATTTCGTCCCTGAGCTTGTACTGATCCTTTAAAGGCACAGTCCAAGCTCAGGGACGAAATCTGAGATTTCCACATAATTGTGAAGTTCATCCGCCCTATATAGCCCCTGCCGCGAGCAAATTCGAGCTCTCACTTCCTCCGAATAAGCGAGATATAGGGGGAAGCCACCCTGGTTCGCCCATACCAGGAAGCCACTTTGGCACGCCCCTCGAGCTCAACAACGGCTAGATAAGCAATGGTTTCCGAACAGTAGCCCCGTTTTTCCCTTCATTCCCAGCCTCTTTCTTTATTCGGGTCGGTTCGCATACATCGGTTGCAAATGACGGATGTTACGAGCCTCGGGCAACTCGTCCACCATGCCTCAATTTTCGAGGGGCGATAACTTCGTTCTTAGGGGGTGTTGTACGATTCCAAAGACATCATTGGAATCAGTGTGAGACCGTTTTCAAGATAGGCAAGAAACAGAGTAACGATTTTGAGGTTGGACTGTGTCTTTAAAATACGATCTGCCAGCCGTTGACGTGCGCTTACGTTCGCTGCCCCTCGCTCACGCCCACACCGGGCGAGAATTAGCAAATCTTAAGCTTATTACTCTGTCCCTAAAGAATTTTGCCGCGAGCCTGCTCCGGAACAAATGCGCTCGCATCTCATAACTCAAACGCGGCTGTCACAAGCCTTGGTACATGAGCAGCCGTGGTACATGATTCGACTCGATTGATTGATCATTACGTACACCGTCGTCGATCGAATCAACATAAGGCAGGAGGTGTTTGCTTGTCTCTTCCTGTGCACCGGGCACCTATCAGCTCTACGAAGTATTGAGGAGCGCGGAAGGGGTCAAATGGACTCCCGCCGCTGAAAGACGCGGCAGCATGCAGCGGAGGAGTATCGATCATGCAGCGCCGTACGATCGATTTCCCTCCATTGCATGTTGCCGCGCCTTTGAGCGGCGAGAGTCTATTCGATCCCGAACAGCGAGAGCGCGCGTTCCCGCCAGGTATGGACGGAGCCTTAGCCCGGGATCACACATTCCGCGACCAGCCACAGTGACAGTTCGTACCAGGCGTATTGATTTTCAGTCGATATTGATGGTAATACTGCGTCGCATCGCTCGTCGCTAGAAGTATGATTCTGGCCTTAGCGCCTTTCAAAAACTGGTAGAAAAAACTATCTGTTCACAAGTTTTCTCGTGACCTTTCCCGTCTTTTACGTCGTTTGTTCATCATGCTATCAAAACTGTTTCAAGTTTGAACTTATACCATTCCGAGCGCATCGCAAGATTTTTTGTCTCAGGTTCTGCATACTTTTTATCTTCGTCAGTTGTAAACACGTATACTAATTGTGTAAGTCCCAAAATGAAAATGAAAAATAAATACCCAGTGCTATTGGCCAGCGCTCGTAACTTGTTAATCAAGGTTTCCGCGGCCATTCCGTGTCAACCCTGTGGTGGGGTCTATACATATGTATCTACATGTATGAAGTGAGAAAACTTCGATTTCCAATAGTTCTTGACCATCTGATTCAAAACGTGCTTCGAATTTTGGGAAAGAACCGAAAATACCCGGAAGATTTAAATTTTCTTGATTCCGATTTGCTAGTTTCCAATTGGTTGTAGCGTTCCGAATACCGGAATCTCAGACGCTCGTAGTCGCGTTGCGACAGGTCTCTGCTATTTAGGAACTTCACTCGTTACCCCGAAACATCCATCATTTACTCCGAGACATCGCTTATTGGCAGTTGCTTGACCGCCCGCTTTCGTCTAAAGTAACCTCTGTCCCACCCGAAGCACCAGTCCAAACTCATTCACCAAATCTGAGATTTCCACATAGTTTTGGAAATCTCCACTCTATAGAACACCTTCCGAGTGCGAGCTCTCATTTCCTAGGAGCAATTGTGGCGATAGTTGAAATTAAAATACAGTCAAGTTGAAATCAAATACTCTCTCATAGAACTAGAGCCAAAAGTTGTCGAAGACTCGGTAATGAAACATAAAGCCTGGCTTGCTCGAATACGTCCGGGTGGAGCAAGCAGCGGAGCAAACGGTCATGGCAAAAAATAACAATGATAAGGAGACTTTGGCATGACAAACCCCATAAGCATTACTTTGACCGGCTCAAAAAGAGTTAGCTAGGCTATATATGTGTCACTAGGGATAGTTGCCAGAGACGACATGGGTGATATTCTAGTGAATGCAAATTGCCGATAGCACTTGATAGCCTGTGGCTTGTAGCCGGCGTTGATCGAGGGAAGCATGGTCCCGACCAGGGCTGTGCGGAAACTTCGGTTTTATGATTTATGTTTTCTGTCCGTTTTGGCCATTCTGTTTCTGTTTTTTGAAGAAATTAGCGAAAACCAGAAAACATCAACGAAAACCAGCTCTGTGGAACAGTGGAGCTTATTTATTAGTTTACGAGGCTTAGCTCTTATTTGTGGTCAATCTTGTGATCGCTGCTAAAGGCAGGGTCCGCCATGAAAACAGTTGTTGTGGTATCCCCATGAGAAAGTAGATATGGTCATCAAAAAAATCATTTATAGGTGAAAAGTCGGAGGAAAAACGCTCAGGAACAAGATACTGCTGGTAGCCGGCCTGCCCACAATTGACTGTATTTCTATAAATGCTTGTTTTGTCGCCTTTTGTCTTGCTCTTACACCCTACTCATACTTTTGCGAACCGGCAAATGTTGCGGCTTAAAAGTAGAAAATGAGAAATCGGATGTTTGATAACGGTACCAGACGTCTAATTCCTCATTTTTCTACTGATTTTCCGCTGCATTTGCCGCTTCCAGAAAAGCTTGAATAGGGTGTGAAAAAACCAGCATTTATGAGAATCTTTCTAGTTGGGGGCGAGCGCACACCCACCAATTGACCGTTCCAACTTGTTTTGTGCGTTTTTCCTGCCATTCTTCTCTTTTCTCGTTTTTTTTTAGATAGAAAGTTTATTTATTTATTTATTCATGCGTGGGGAACCACGCGGGAAACATGAAATACAAAAAGTTAAACGGACCACAGACACAATTGACAAATCATGCTGAAAAAATTATCCGATAAACGACCAGGGTTGTGTTGAGCCTCAAGCAGTCTCTTTTAGGTACTTGTCGGCAAGCTTTTTGAACTGCGCTAATGAGGTTGGTATAGGATATTTCTTTGAAATTTTCAAAAATTCAGACCCAGCTCTCTGCGTGAAAAATGAGGCCCTCATACGAGTTTTGGCTGTTGTAAAACCCAGTTTAACCAGCCCACCTCTAGTGGTTGAGTGGGAGAGCGTGTAAAAATCATTGAGGGGAACATGGATTTTCCCGGTGATCAATTTATACACCATAATGAGATCATACTTCCTTCTACGGTAAAGCAGAGTGGGAAGTTTGAATAAACTGTTACGGACAGAAGCTGAAGGAATTGAAGCGTAATCATATCCATGTAGGCGAATCCAGAGCTTTCTAGTGAAGTTGTTTTGAACTGATTCAAGTTTCTGAGTGCAACGTTTAGAAACAGGGTTAAACACCGTCGAACCATATTCCACTAGGGGGCGAATGTATGATTTGTAAGCTAGTATAAGATGCTCTGTTGACTTTGTTGATAGAGCTTTGAACAGATTTCGTATGGCTCTATCTGCTTTATTAGCAATCGTTTCACAGTGTTCAGTGAAGCTAAGCTGTTCGTCCAGTACGAATCCTAAATCTCGCAAGGTGCTAGAGCTATTGAGCTCCAGCTCACCAAAGTAATATATGTGTCTATCAACGGAATCACCAAGACGAAGGACCTTAGTCTTAGGGGCTGACAGGGGGAGCTGCCATTTTTCTGACCAATCAGCGATTGAATTGACTGCCGATTGTATAGCGACGCAATCTTCGGTGTTAACAATGTTTTTGTAAATCCTGATATCATCCGCAAACATTTTGCATGAAACACTGAAGCTACTCCTCAGATCAGGAATGTCTGAGGTATACAAACTAAAAAGAATTGGTGAGAGGACACCGCCTTGTGGTACGCCACTGGTAACTGGATATGATTGAGAAAATGAATCATTAATTTTTACTTGGAAGGATCTTCCAGTTATAAAGTTGTTTATCCATTTGACTGTCCTAGGATGAATGCTGAAAGACAGAAGTTTCGAAATGAGCTTATCAAAGGGAACCTTATCAAAAGCTTTCGTGAAATCAAAATAAATGACATCTACATTGATTTTCCGATCTAGAGCTTTGGTCCATTCTTCCATTGAGGTTAGCATTTGGGTTTCAGTGGACCTGCCAGCTCTGAAGCCGAACTGATTATCCGGTGTCAAGAAGTTGGTCTCAATAAATGAAACCAGTGTTGATTTTAGAATTCTCTCAAAAACCCGGGCAAACACTGATGCTATTCTAATCGGACGATAATTTGAAGCTAAGTTATGAGGCGGTTTCTTAGGAATAGGTGTAATAAATGTTTCCACCGAACAGGAATTTCACTATACATAAAACTGCAGTTGAATATGTGTTCTAGGGGGTAGGAAATAGCAACCGCGATCTTATTAATGAAGTATGATGGTACCTCATCGGGAGTAGTAGAAACTGAAAGTGGTAATTCACATAGGATATTGTAAATCTCCTCTTTATGAAACCATACACCGCTATCATTTATTGGGTGGGGTGAATTGATGTTGGACCAGTCAGCTGTAAACAAGGAGTCTTCAGAAAAAGACATTTTTAATTGTTTAGCTAGCATAGATGCCTTGGCTCGATCTGTAAAGGCAGAAACGCCTGCATCATCTTTTAGAGTAGGAAGTCCTCCAACTTTCGTTATTCTCGAGTTGACTAGCCTGTAAAATGAAGTTTTCTTGGGTTGTTGAAGTATTTTACGTTCAATTTAAATCATTATGTTTTTTGAGCAGACGATCAAACTTGTCTGTAATGTATCTAAAATTATTGATTTTTTCTATACTGGGATCGGATTGTGCATCTAATCAAGCACTTTCTCTTTGAGCAAATAGTCTTTGTGATGGTCAGAACGGCATTCTCATGGAGAGAACTCAAGAATCGATTTCATCGCGAAGCCTGCTCACGTACTCGTTCAGTAGTACTTCAGCACAAAAGAGGTTGCATCGCAAGGCAGACATCGAATTCAACCATCTGCTGTCAGCAACAGCTGCTGCTAGTAGCGGTATATGATTCCGACGCATGCTTGAAATGAAGCCCTCGATATTGGCAGCAGCCGGTGCTGTAGGCTGGGGTTGAATTCGGTTTCGGACCTGGGATACAACCCCCATTAAGCTGACGTACTGGCGTGCTCTGGGACTTTCACCCGATCTATAGTCAATAAATAGTATAGTTGTGCCCTGGACGAAAATACCGAATAGCGAATAGATTCGAATGACCCTTTTTTAACGTCCGATTTCTGAATAGATTCGAATGACCTGTTTTTAAGGGTCCGATTTTTAAATATATATCCGAGTGACCCTTTTTTTCCGAGGTCCTAATTTCGAAAAGATTAAAATAAATTCGACTCGAATATGTTCGAATAATTTTTCGAATATTTCAAAGCGACAGACTTAAAACAAGCCACGTGAGCTGTCAATAGGATCCTCTATTTCAAAGTGAAACTTACTGCCACTGATCGTGTATGCGCCTGTATGCTACGTACCATTCCCTCACACTTTCCCGCTGCTTCTATCCTCGCTCCGCACAAACACACGAAGGAGAGAACTTGATTTGTCTCCGAAAAAGAGGATAACCACAAGAGAAAACCCGAGCAACACAAATCGGATCAAAATCTCAAGCAGATTGGAGTCCTGACGCTTTCCAAACACCTTTCAGACCATACTCATGATCCTTGAGCGCTTCGGCCCTAAAAAGAAAATTTCAGTGGAAATTTAGCCGAGTTCCACCATGCCACCTATGTAATTAACAAAATGCCGATTGAGACAATTGATCAAATAAAAGACCTCGCGTTCGTAGTAGATAACAAACTCTCGTTTGATCCTGGTGAGCCTTGTGAGTAGAGCCATCCAACGGTCTAATGCATGCTGGAGTTTAAGTCCAAACCAAAAGGTTTGGTGTGCCATACATTGTACAATTAGAGTGTGCGGCTGCACAGTGCTACGTGCACAGTATAGCGGTCTGGAAATCACAGTCTAAACTCTCTGTTTGGATTCCAACCCTAACAATTACTAAGTATATTTCTGGATTGTCCTCTTCACTGCAATTTTGAATAACTTTTCAGACTTGAAAAAAAGTTGATTAGGAGGAAAGTTATTCAAAAAGGACGCTGAAGTTCACCAAAGGTTCAGATTCTGACATCACCTTCAATGTATTTTTGTACCCTAATGAACACATGCACATACATATCTAGTCTTTACAAATACCATGTTCGACTCTCGATAAACCTCGGCATCGTAGCAATATTGAGAACTTTGATTGAAGCTTGCACGAGGTAGTATGAGGCTTTCTTCGGCTGACGTTTCGGCGGCTTCGCCTTCTTCAGAGCCTGAAGGAGCCAAATAAATTCATGAAAATACACGGACAAACGCCTTTGCGGTAAACTCTCTACAGAAATTCGACTTCAATTCTCCAGCTAATAGACAAGAAAATTAGGCGTAGTAACATACCTAGTCAAGCCCACAAAGATCGCGGATCAGTAGAGTACGGCGGAGCACCAATGGAGTAGAGTTTCACGCCCAAGTCAGAAGGCAAGTCTGACGTAAGGCTGGAGTTCTCGCGTGATATTTATACCCTCCTCTTTCCGGTTGATCTTGGGGTCCCTCGCACTGATCCAAAACGCCTCAAGAGCTTTCCGCGCACTTGTTATGCCCTCCCGCGCCAGTATCTCCACTCGCACCTTAAAATCTTCCAGGTGGCAATCAATCCGATGGCACCCCAGTGCAGTGTAGCTACGCGACTTTTCTTTACCATCTAAATGCTCTTTGATGCGCACGTGCAGAGGTCGACCTGTTTCTCCGATGTACTCCTCACCGCAGCTCTGGCACGTGATGAGATAGATGACACCAGAAACAGCACAGTCTCCTTCCCTGCTCTGAGGACAAATGGTACAATTAGGGGTAACGCAGGTGCGATCGTATAGGCGATTTCTTACCAATTGACGTTTTAAGTTACTAGGAGGGATATCCACCAGAGCCACTGAATTTTCTAGTCCCGCTCTTCGCAAACACTTTCTGATGGCGCTGCTAACCTCATCCGAGATAAACGGAATTTTGAAGGGAACTTTATCGTCTTGAAGTCCGTTTGGACTCTGCCCGCGGACGTACGTAGGCCGGTACCTCTTTGAGTAAGCTTCATATCCGTTGAGGTGCGCAATCTGGCTAGCGAGTTTTTTGGACTCCTCGCGTTCTCGATCGCCCGAACACACATTTACTGCTGTGCGGAACATACTCCTTACTACTGCCCTTTTGGTTTGAGTGGGGTGGGCAGACCGGCAGTGGACTAGTATGTTCTTGCTCGAGGGCTTGCGGTACCACTTTGTGATTTTCCTATCCCTCAAGAGTTGAACTTGAACATTTAGAAAGGCAACCAGTCATCACGCGGTTTTTCCCGAAGTAAGTTCTATGTGTTCGGACTGAGTGTTCATCAAGTCGAAACAGTGGTCCATTTCCTGTTGCGTCGAGCAAATTATGAAACAGTCGTCAATGTAGCGACGGTAAAACAGGGGCAGGGATTCGAGCACAGGTGTTTCGACCTTTGCCATGAAGGCGATCGCGAGCGTTGGCGCTAGCCGCTGTCCCATAGCCAGTCCCCGTATTTGAGAAAAATAGTTCCCGGCCCACCTAAAAATATTGCAATTGAGGCATTCTTTGAGGAGAACCATAAGGGTACGCACAGAAAGCCCATACATCTTGATGTTACTTTGATGTTGGCTTAGTAGCTCAAAAACTGCCTCCATAGCGGAGTCATTGCTAACGTTGGTGTATAGTGCTGTAACATCGAAAGACTCCACAACACAATTAGTGCTCAATTGCGTGGAACGAAGATGGTCAAGAAAAGCTCGCGTGTTAGGCAGGTGCGCTGGTATGAAAGGTAGGAGTTGGGTGAGAACTGAGTTGAGGAACCATGCGATTCGGTCCGTTGGACCACCCACGCAACTGATGATAGGTCTAACTTTTACTGCCGCGGGGTTGACTACCGTGAGATCCTCCGGCATTGCGAATTTATGAGTTTTGATGAGCAAGTACAAAACGGGACAAGATGGAGAATCTATTTTTAGGCGCGTGATTACTGCTTGGGCTAGACCAGCTGGTTTCGCCTCCGCAACCCACACCCTATTGAGCTTTCGATATTGCGCTTTGAACTGTTTTTCCGAAGAGGGGCGATAAATAGACGCGTCCGAAAGATGAGTTTCGGTAATTGCCACGTCCATGTCGTGAGGGATAACGACAAACTCCCCACCTTTATCGCTAACGGATAAGCGTATGGCGTTGGAAGCTATTAGCTCGCGCACCTCCTTAAGACCCAAAACTTGCGAGTGGCTCAGATTCTTGGTGGATTTTTCCGAACGAAAACGTCTTATGACCCGGAAAACTTCATCGGCAAGGAGCCGGAAGTTAATGTCGGCGCGTGTATTGCGTTCCTGTTGTTTGAAATACGTGGAAGGAAAGGGATAGTAGGAAACGCCCGAGTTTCCTTGTACTGACCTGCCCAGACTCGATTATAGCCCTGTAACGGAGCCGATCATGAAGCTCGTGGTGGACGCAGATGATTTTGCGCATGACAAGGATGGAAATGGACTGAGACTGGGAGAAACTAGGACCCAGTTGTAGAACTGCGAGTGCATTTTCGGAAAGAGAGGTATCACCCAACACGGTAACTCTTGAATTTTCAGACTCTGGTGCACTACTGACAGCTTGATCGCTAGGACTTTGACCTGATACAAAACTAGAACGCCCATTCTCTTCGCCACGAACTGTACACAAGAGGTCGTCGAATTTCTTTTGTAGAGATGCCTTGACCTTAGACCGTATACTATC
Organism: Aplectana chamaeleonis; assembly: GCA_029168955.1. Taxonomy (NCBI): domain Eukaryota; kingdom Metazoa; phylum Nematoda; class Chromadorea; order Rhabditida; family Cosmocercidae; genus Aplectana; species Aplectana chamaeleonis. Next base: position 524,049 of record JAPDOI010000420.1, read on the forward strand.
ACAAATAGACTTAGACCCTTCCACTACCCTCTCCCAAAGACGACCCTCCAGAAACTTAATACAATTCTGTTCTTTCGAACTGCACCTATTCAACATGATAAACAACTGATCTTTCTTATCACGTAGAGCTAGTCGGAGTAGTTGCAGCTCGATTCTTCGTACTTTCGGGTCGTTTGCTGGCCTTCCGCATACGTCACGTAGTTTCTTTTTTGCGATGAACTTCGGTATGACGTTGTTGCTCAGGCATCGGGCGAGGAAGTGCATAGGTTGTCTCGTAATGTGATCTTCTGTCTCAGAGACAATGCTTGTTGAACGAGTCGTTGGAATTCAACTGGTACATCACGGAGCAAATGCCATGTTCGACTCTCGATAAACCTCGGCATCGTAGCAATATTGAGAACTTTGATTGAAGCTTGCACGAGGTAGTATGAGGCTTTATTCGGCTGACGTTTCGGCGGCTTCGCCTTCTTCAGAGCCTGAAGGAGCCAAATAAATTCATGAAAATACACGGACAAACGCCTTTGCGGTAAACTCTCTACAGAAATTCGACTTCCAATTCTCCAGCTAATAGACAAGAGAAAATTAGGCGTAGTAACATACCTAGTCAAGCCCACAAAGATCGCGGATCAGTAGAGTACGGCGGAGCACCAATGGAGTAGAGTTTCACGCCCAAGTCAGAAGGCAAGTCTGACGTAAGGCTGGAGTTCTCGCGTGATATTTATACCCTCCTCTTTCCGGTTGATCTTGGGGTCCCTCGCACTGATCCGAAACGCCTCAAGAGCTTTCCGCGCACTTGTTATGCCCTCCCGCGCCAGTATCTCCACTCGCACCTTAAAATCTTCCCCCAGGTGGCAATCAATCCGATGGCACCCCAGTGCAGTGTAGCTACGCGACTTTTATTTACCATCTAAATGCTCTTTAATGCGCACGTGCAGAGGTCGACCTGTTTCTCCGATGTACTCCTCACCGCAGCTCTGGCACGTGATGAGATAGATGACACCAGAAACAGCACAGTCTCCTTCCCTGCTCTGAGGACAAATGGTACAATTAGGGGTAACGCAGGTGCGATCGTATAGGCGATTTCTTACCAATTGACGTTTTAAGTTACTTTTAAGTTACTATTTCTTTCTCTTTACAAATACATGTCAAATAATATACTTTGTATGCGTGTGCTATGTCAGTACATTGCAAGCGCTTTTTGTCCAAAACCCGCCTCATTCTAGCTAAAGCGACGTCAAAAATTCCCTGTTTCAACGATCTTACATAATGAAATTTTCCCTGGATTCGTGTTATACGAAATATTTTTCACTAGGGCTCGAGTATATCCGGTTTTAAACAAGAGAAGTGATGTGAATTAAGGGATGGAATTCTTTGGACTGATCAATCCCTCCACGAAAGTACCACACATTCCTTTTCGGGCCAGCAATTAGCAGAATTCCGAGTTGCGCAGGTTTTTAGGTCTCATAATCCCGATTTCCGAGATTCAAAGATTTATTTCGCTCATCCCTGGTTGGGACGCATATAGCGCAGTGGAAAGAGGACCCGCACAAGGTTGAGTCATCGTTTTTAAAGGCAGTGTTCACGATAAAAAATGTGTTTCAGTTTCCACTAGGAATGGGTAGTGGAGGGGCACAATGTAACGTTGACGTCGAAAGAACGCATGAAAACGAGCCAGGAAAAGCTCCAAAAGAGCCTGAAGTTAACATTTCGAGCGCAAGGCAAACCTCAAAAGCGCATCACACGCCGACTGACGTAAACAAATGAATGCTCAAGATCGTGAGATGAGCGTTGATTTCCAATCATTCGACCCGTTCCTTCCTTCATTCTCAGCTTCTCTCTTTACTCAGGTCAGCTCGCATACATCGGCTGCAAAAGACGGAAGTTACAAGCCTTGGACAACTCGTCCACAATGTTTCCTTAGCTCAATTTTTGAGGGACCATAACTCCGTTCCCAGAAGGTCTAGTACGATTTCAGAGACATCATTGGAATCAGCGTGGGGCCGTTTTCAAGATAGGCGGGAAAACAGAAAAACAATCTTCATCGTGAACACTGCCTTTAAACACCTAAACAAACTAAACATTCAAAAAAGGAAACATTGAAAATTGAAACGTCCAAAAAAAAAGTGGACAAATTCGACAATCGAGAATTTCGCAGTAGAATATATGCCAGGTCAGTTTTTCTGTAGTAGAGCGACTTTTTTTGAATCTCGTTGGTTTTAAAATACTGCTACAAAAAATATTTGTCCAAACGCTCCCTCAGCCCTTTCCCGTCTTTTACGTGGTTTTACATATCATCCGGATATTTTCTTTATAGCTTGACTCAATTTTATATTTTTCTATTTATCCAACTACATATCATGCCATAACGAGAAAATTTTGGAACCTCCTGACAACTTTTCATTCTTCGAGTAGCATAACTGAAACTTTGAAAAAATCATACATATGTCTTGTTTTGCTAATGCCTTTCCAATGAACTTTCTAGAACATTCTTCATTAAAAATTTTTTTACTAATTTTTAAAAAAATCAGGCAGTGTTGAAAAACTCAGATAAGCGTTAGTTTTGTCAGACCGTAACATTTCTATAGATTTACACATATGATTCGTGTGAAGAAATTTAGTGAGTGTTAATAAAGAATATGAGAACTCGGATCTATTTTCTAAGCCCTCGCTTGAACGGATCAATTCCTAACCTGTTTGAAAAAGCTTTTATAGAAACTGTCTGTGATTTACAAAATCAGATTTTCAAGCAAAATGTAGATGTAGAGGAACATTCATATAAAACTGAAAAAAGGAGTTCGTGTAAAATTTTTTGTCCCATGTTTCTTCCAAACTTTTCAAAATATATTTTCGCTATGTTTCATTTATAAATGCTTATGAATGCATCTAATTCCCAGGAAAATGTAATCGAACTATTTTGAAATTTGTTTTTACCTTATTTCATTCATTTTTTTTATTTGCATTTATTTTCGCATCGAAAAATGATATTCCTATATTGGCAGAAACCCTAAAAAGTAGAGGAGAAAAACAACGTTCTGGTTGATTTCACCAATTTTTACCATTATTTCAGTTTTTTTAATAATAAAGCGCCCTTTGGTTTCTTTAAAACATGCAGTCTTAATACGGAATGAATTTCTTTCTATCCTAAAGTAGAATCTTTTTTGTAGTCATTCAGCTAGGGCAGACATGCCTATTTTGATCTGTATTCTCAGCCTTTGCATTCAGCCTAATAAGTTTGGCTCATATCGGTCGATATCTCCATCATTGGATGGTTTGTAGCCTCAGCATATCCATTGGACACAACACATAACAAGACAAGTAACCCAGGATCGTTAATATGTCCCAATTGCAATTTCTTAGGAAGAGTGAGTAGCAGGGTCATCCGACCACGGACATCAACGAGAATTTAATAGATTGAATACTAAGGCTGAGAACAAGATTGGGAATTGAAAAATACACTGTTTTCCTCAACGAACGACAAAAAACAGACAGAGGAGGAAATGGGGCGTTTTTCCAGAAGGAAAAGAGATTGTTTGGGAAATCAAAGAATAAACAAATTATAAAACTTCGCATCAACATCACAAAAATTCAAGAATTTCGTTGCTGAAACTTATATAGCTTGTTCTTAAAACAAATGCACTTCTTATGCTTTATTAGCTTTTTTAAGATGTGTAAAACAAATTTTAGATTAAAAATCTCACTCTTTAATTTAAGTTAACACCTCTATTTCTGAAGTTACTCATTAAACGATAAATTAAACGCGAAAAATATATCTTTGAATAAAAAATACAAAACACTTCATTATAATAGCAAAAGTCCTTAATCATACATACTTTTCACCTACAAATTTCTCTACACTCATGTATAACACTATACTAATCAAATGTCCTACTATTGTACTAATTGTTAAATGCACAGTCAAAGCTAAAGGACGAGAAAATTCGCTAACTATTGCCACTAAAAGTATTTTAAAAGTTTTTAAATAAGTACATATCGTTGGCTTTACTTATAGAAACAGAGAATTTTTCACTTCAAATGAAAGTTAACAAAGTTTTTACTTAAGCTACAACAGCGCAAAGAAAGGTAAACTCAATTATTCCAGAATGACAAAAAGAGTACGTTAAATATCCCCAAAACAACAAATTAATAATACCATTAAAGTAAAATATGAAATCACTGATCTTAAAGATAAACTTATACTAAACCCAAAAACGTTTATTAAACTCTTAATAGAGTTTGTAACTGAAACATTTATACACAATCATAGAGATACCTAACAAAAAACTTCATTAGTTTAAAAGATCAAGATAAAATAAAAGTTCACCCCCCCCCCTCAAATAACCACACACATGTAAGACTGCTACCGTCTCAACCTCTCGCCCCTATCAGGACGAGAGAGCGTTTCGATCACAGCAGCGCTGTGTACGACGCGACCACATGGCAGCCCACAGCAACTTCACCTAAGGGTGTTGTGGACGATCATGAGCTGATACAATATCATCAGATGTTAATGTTACTCGTGCTAGGGGCGCACATCTCCCTGTGATTAGGGAGGTGAGCGACTTCTACGCAATCAACGTTGGATGCGTAGATATTGCTCATCTCCAACTCAAGGGGAGGTGGGGACCTTCTACTAGCAAGGGACCGGGAGAGACGTCCTGGCGAAAGTTCTTCTGAGAGTTGCGGGGGATGGATAGAATAACCAAAGTCTATCATCGGTTTTTCTTACGGCCCTTCCGATAGTCTAGGAAAAAAGAAAAAACCATTTGAAACTACCTGTAACCTCCTACTCGGAGCAGCTGAAGTGTGTTCATACTCGGCACTTCGGTTTGATTCTGGCCCATTCGTGAGATATAAGCCGTTTCCGAGCTCACTGTGCATTCCATTAGCCTTATCACTTGATTGAAGTTGCCCAAACCACCGTGCGGGGATGGTCGAGAGGATAACGATGGGGAATGCTGAACTACGAAGGGATGCTGGGATGCGGGTTCGCTTCCCGCAATGCATCCTGTGGAAAAACTGTTTTGCATTTATTCGATTGTTTATCCACGAGGTTTCTCAACCACATTTTAAATTGCTTTTTCCAATCCTACTGGATTTCCAATTTCTATCGCGTTAATACCTGTAGTCTATGAGCATTTCCTCACCTGATTCAAAAATTATTCTTCTAACCTTCTTGTGCTAGCATTTCGGATTAATTGAGAAATCCTTTAATGTGAACATCTTATAACTTCTTATTACTTTTCTTGAGTAAAGGAAAACACTTTTCTTGAACATATCAAAGTCGTTTGCGAATCATCGTACAAAAAAGCATTGCTATTGTAAGAAGCAAAGCGATGAACCCTTTCTTAAAATCATGGCCGCAGTTTTCATTTTCAGAAGGCGACTATCGGTTGCCCGATACATCTGCTAACCCTTCATCGAAAACTACTAAACTAGGCTCCGGCACGCAGAAACTTTTTTTTTCGATTGTTAAGTTCGAGGGTGAGTGTATGGCGAGAAAAAAAGTCGAAAAAAATTTCTCCATATTGATCCAAATAAAGTAGATGGAGGTAGATGGTTGTTAAATTAAGTTGCCAGCCAATTTTCGCTTCTGAAAAACCGAAAGCGCGGCCGTGCTGGACCGTTGAAGAGAACACGCCCGCTTATTTTCATGTTTTTGCGATTTTCTGCGCTACCGCATGGTCCATAGGTAAAGCCCAACATGCAGGAAAGTTACTTTATCCATCCCCCACAACTTTCAGAAGAACTTTTTTCACGACGTCTCCTACCGCGGGGGTCGTCCCTTGTGAGAGTTGTGGGAGATGGATAGAGTAACAATAATGTATGATGGGTTCTCTGTACGGGCCTTCCGATATTTGGGGAATACTAAACTACGAAGTAATGCCGGGATTGCGGATTTGATTCCCGCAATGCATCTTCTGAAAAAATTGCTTTGCATTTACTCGATTGTTTATCCACGAGGTTTCTCATTCACATTTTCGGGCCCATGGTTTTCAAAGAAATTGTTTTCATACTCAGCTCAGCTAACCTCACAATCGTTTTCCAGTTTCCTTGCTTGCCTTGAAAAGAATTTCGGGCTGATCACAATGAGTTCTCCAGAATCGCTGAGAACCTACTACAATTTCCCCAAAGATTGTGAAATCGGACGGTGAGAACTTTGTGAACGAGTTCTCTCGGGCCTGTTTCTCCTTCTCAGACAATGTAGAAACCTGACAGCAGACAACTTTTCGAATTAAGACCAACCGCCGCACAACGGTAGCGCGCCGCTGTTGGACCACAGGCACAACTTCGCAAGCGGTCGGGAAGCTCGAAAAGCGGTCGGACCGCATTCAGAGACCACTCGACCGTAGGCACGACCGCAGTGAGCGACAATTGTCGTCCGCAGCCATTGCATCGGAGCAGACCGCTTTATAAAAGTGAACCGATAACAAATCAAAGAACGCAGATTCTTGAAGTGGGCGGAGGGAATGGGTGCTGATTCGGGGGTGGAGGAAATCTGCTCTCGATTTTTCTCGCCTATTCTTAAGAATTTTTTTCTGCCAGCAATATTTATTCGTCATTTCTTAAAGGCAGTAATCACGATAAATTTCACTTCCGAAATCTCCACGGTTTACGAAAAGTCTGGTGCCCTATATAGCAAGGCATGCTTAAAAAGGACCCGAAAGACGCGTTTTTGAGCAAAAATAGGCCCTCTCTTGTTTACGTTGATTTTTGAGCGTGGAGGAATTGACCGCTAGAAGGATCATACCTATCCGCGCAATGAAGCAAACAGCTCACTTATCAGCACTTCCTTCACTTGATCATTCCTATAATCTGAGTCTTCATTTGTTCCCTTCGAGGGGCGGATCTGGGGCACGGGGCGTGTCTGGGGCCCCAAAACGCTTGTTTGCAGCCGTCATTTTGCAGCTCCTGGCTCGTTTTGTACCGTTCTTCCGACACTGGGAGCCTAGGATCCTTCTCGCCTATCACTTCAGTGTGGAAAGTCAACGAGGATGATCATCGTGAACTCTGCCTTTAAGGCTTCCTCAACAGCAACGGCTGCTGGAGGACGGAGCCCACGGCGCCGGGGTCTTCCGGGAGGCCGTCACTGCCGAAGCAGCGCAGTACTAACGGGTACTGTAGGCCAACGCCATCCGGCGCCGGGCAGACCACTGAACCGAGGGCAGCCGCCTTAAAGGCAGCATACACGCTCGCAAGCATAGTCGAGATAACAGCATAAATAGGTCCGCACGGTCCGTACTATGTCGTCAACGACGTTTGAAGCGCTGAAAACTGTCCAGGATGACAATATTTGACAATGTTTGAGCAATCTTGCCTTCCACGCCCGTATTTTCACACCCCTTCGAGTAACAGAATGAGAATGTATACTTGAGAAAACATGTGATAACTTAGAATGATAGCACTATAAAAAGGGAGTGCAGTAGAGAAAAAACTCGATTTACCTTAATATAACATGTTTGTGCACTGATAAAATCCTCCATTTCAAGAGGTTAGCCAAAGTAGAGCGGCATTCTCGAAAGTGGACGAGAGTCAATCGGTATGAAGACATGTTATACTCAAGTGAACCAAGCTATTTCTCTCGTGCACTCCCATTTGATAGTGCTATCACTCTCAATTATCACACGTTTTCACAAGTATCGATTCTCATTCTGTTACTCGAAGGGGTGTGAAAATACGGGCGTGGAAGGCAAGATTGCTCAAACATTGTCAAATATTGCCATCCTGGACAGTTTTCAGCGCTTCAAACGTCGTTGACGACATAGTACGGGCCGCGCGGATCTATCTATGCTGTTATCTCGACTATGCTTGCGAGTGTGTATGCTGCCTTTAAGGTGCGTCTGAATGAGAATGGCTGCCCACGCGGCCGGCGCGCTTGCCAGGCGGGCGTCGCGTTCGCCGCTCTCGGACGAGCATGCGAAAAGTCCCCACCGCCATCGACAACGAACGAGGCCGGCACCGGCTGGCAGCAAGCACTGCGCCGATTAATCAGTGGGAGAGGGGACGGCCGTCGCTGAAATCCAACACTCGTCCGAGGGCGACAAATGCGACGGCCGCCTGCCAAGCACGCCGACCGCGTGGGTCGCCATTCTCACTCGGGCACACTTTATATAGGCAGCAGGGGTGTGCATTTTTCGTTTACCAATTTACCGATTTTCCGGATTTACCGGTGTTTTTCGGTAAATTTTGATTTACCGATTTACCGAGTTTTTCTCGAAATTTACCGAAATTTTTACCGAAAAAGCCTGATGCCTTTTGCCTAATCAGCCTACTTCTTACTTGTATTTCACGGGTTCGCTAGTGCTAAGGCATGCATTTGGCGCGATATTCTTCTTCATCCTTCTTTTGTTAATCTTTTTTAACCCTTTGGCCTACTTTTTGAATGCTCAAACGATCTCTTCACCTTTTGTGTCACGTACTTTTTTTAGCGAGATACTAATCCGAGAAATGCATATTTTTTCCAAAAATGTCAACAGATTTCCAGGGCAACAGAGTTCTGAAGCAGATATTTCAGTAACTTGAAAATTTCTTTCCGAAGACCCCGACACAACACTGAATACACTGCAGTTCTGGAACGACTCCATTGTGAAATCATCGCACCCGCACCTTTCCTCACTGACCAATAAGTACTTTAGCGCGCCTCCTGGCACAGTTGAGGCGGAAAGGATGTCTTCCTCCGCTGACCTGATTTCGAGTGACTACAGAAAGACCTTGACACCAGAAAATTTTGAAATGTTACCTTTTCTCAAAATCAAGGTTCTGCTGATCAGGTTCTGCCTATGAGTTCAGTTTAATATATAAAACTCATTCATTATTTGCACTATCCTCACGCACTATTGAAAATGATACATAAATATTATTGGTCATTTGTGCTATCGTATGGGATACTGTCGTTCTCTGGGCCGAATTACGGTCCGCATTTGCGGACTACGACTATCGCATCATGCGACACGGGTTAATCGTGCTGGGACCACTTGGTCCCGGCACGATTCACCCTTCTCCCAGTACGATTATCACGCCTCGCATGATGCATCAGCCGTAATCCGCAGTTGCGGACCGGGTTTCGGCTCAGAGAACGACAGTAGGCACCAAAAAACCGAAGTCAGAATTTTTACCGAATTTTCCGTTTTTACCGTATTTACCGAAACAAAAATTCGGTAAAAAGCTTCGGTAAAAAATTTACCGAAAAGAATTTTCCGCACACCCCTGATAGGCAGCGCGGAGGAAGGGGGCGTGGCGCCGCGGCTGGCGCGGGCATTCCCCGCCTCCAAGCGGCTGGCGTAGTGGAAACAGGCCGGGGCCTCACGGTCCGCCCCCCAGGCACCGTCGCATCCGCGACACCCTGGGATACCTAAATTCGTTCAATGGGATTCGGACCCCTAAAACCGCTACTATCCCATTGAGGAAAATTTTCGGTAAACCCTCCTGTAAGGGACTGCTCGACTTTTTCCAGTACAACTCTTTGTGGAGAACAACTTGCCACCCCACATTAGCCAAGAAGGAGCAAATCACGGTGCCATTTTTCTCGTCAAAGATGCCTAAAATCTCTTCCGGACTTGCTGTCAGGTATAAGATAAAACTTTTTCTCATGGATCGTGTCCATATGGGGTTTGTTTTCAAGCTTCCCACTAGTACTACTCACAGCCCGAGTTTGAGAACCCTAGCCCTTGATTGAACCGAGAACGAGCCATCAAACAATGAAAATGATGATAAATTTTTAAATAGTCGAAAAAAAAAATCGAAAAAAAGTAGAAAATGAATTTGAAAATTTCGACCTCTCGTTCGCGGAGGGGGAGGGGGGAGCAGTGACGAGCCCTCCGCTGGGAGAGGGGCCGCACTCTCCACCGACCGATCCCATTGCCACGCCTGACCCTGGTCTATTGTGCAATACATTTAAAGGCAGCATACACGCTCGCAAACATGGTCAAGATATCAGCATAAATAGGCCCGCACGGCCCCTATCATTTCGTCAACGACGTTTGAAGCTCTGAAAATCATCCAGGATGACAGTATTTGACCATCCCTGTCACGCACGCCCGTATTTTCACACCCCTTCGAGTAACAGAATGAAAAGTTAAACTTGAGAAAACATGTGATAATTGAGAGTGATAGCACTATCAAAGGGGAGTGCACGAGAGAAACAGCTCGATTTACCTGGATATTACCTGTCTAAACACCCTCAAACTCTCATTCACTTTCGAGAATGCCGCTCTACTCTGGATGGCTTTTGAAAATGGAGGATTCCATCAGTGCACAAACATGTAATATCCAGGTAAATCGAGCTGTTTCTCTCGTGCACTCCCATTCGATAGTGCTATCACTCCCAATTACAACATGTTTTCTTAAGTTTCACTCTTCATTCTGTTACTCGAAGGGGTGTGAAAATACGGGCGTGCGTGACAGGGATGGTGAAATAGTGTCATCCTGGATGGGTTTCAGCGCTTCAAACGTCGTTGACGACATGGTAGGGGCCGTGCGGGCCCATTTAAGCTGATATCTTGACCATGTTCGCGAGCGTATATGCTGCCTTTAAAGGCACGGTACACCCTCAGATATCAACTTTGAGATTTTCATGTAATTTTGTAGAAGACCCCTCCTGTATAACACGTGCCAAATGCCAGATCTCATTTCCTCCTAATAAGCGAGATATAGGCGACCACCACAGCCCCGACCCCCTTCGCTCACCACCACAGGCCCGACCCCCTAACAGATTTTCGAACTCGATAGCGGCTCGATGGATGAATGAATTCCAACAAGTCGTCGTTCTTCAGTCCACTACCGGACTTTCTCCTTATCCTGACTTTTTCTCACGCAAGGATTGCGAATGAAGAGAAATACAGGCCTGAGACAACTCGTCCACCAATTTTTCACACTCAAAATCTAGGTATCTTTGAAGAACCATAACTCTGTTCAAAAGAGGTCTTGGACGATTTCAAAGATACCACTGTGATCAGCGTGTGACACTCTCCAAGATAAGCATGAAATCTGAAATTTGATTTTCTGGGTGTGCTGTGCCTTTAAGTGCAAAGCCTTCAGAACTGCCCTATCGTTTCGGAAAATGTGGTGCCGGTTTCATCAACCAGGTTCATAAGCGACGGATCCAAGGAAAAAGAAGTTTAACTCAGATACGCCACATTACTTCTTGTTGCATTTGCATCTCGCCATCTAGATAACCCTAAATCCATGGGTTTATCGCTGATTAATGCAGTCAAACCCGACGCACAGGCCCAAGTCCTGAGTGGTACACTAAGCACATTTCGGCTTTCTGACATACCCGTTTACATTTCCATTATTTCTCAATGGTATCATATTTGTGGGCCTGTTATTGTTGAAAAAAAATTGCTTCCGTCGTTCCGTTTCCTCCTCTGATTCCTTCGTTGGCGGCAACGGAAGAACTTCAGGTCGCATTTCTTGACCCGCTCGTGGCCGCTGCGATGTTATCAAGCTAAATTGTGGCAATCAACAATAAACAGGATTTTTTGAATAATTTTTTTGAGGCAGAGGAACTCATAGTCAGATTCGTTCGCGAATACTTTCGCAGTGATCCAGCAACTATAGCATTTAAACTATGATGAAATTTAGTCGTTGGAAAGCAGGTAGAACATCAGGCAGTTAGTCTAACGCCTTGGTGTTAGTATGCATATTGGAGGAGAACGGAAGTAGTAAGTTGCGGCTTTCTGGATGATTACCGTGAGTATGCGTTTGTTCACCAGACGTTTTTTTTGAAGCACCCCTGGGGGTTATTTGGGGTGGGGGTGCCACTGAAGAAATAGAAATCAGTTTCTCGTATTCAGAAAAGATATGGTATATTAACGATTACTTGAGGGGTACGATAGTTCGATTAATGTCTCAGATATGGCTGAAATTTCGTGTTACAGCGAGCTTGAAAGGCGCGTCCAAAAATCGAGAGTTGTCAGTGACTTCCTGAATACCCCAAAAAAGCAATTATACCTTTATGCATCGATAGAGCGGGTAAAATGCAGAACCCAAGTTACCATTCGTGGAGGCAGTATATGCTCTCCGAAACGAGGTTGTGATAACAATGTAAATCGAACGGTACGGCTCAGAACTATACACCTATGCACACAACGCATACGCCCCTTAGAGCGTCGAAAACGACCCACATAGAGGTGAGAGAATGGCCCCGCCCCGTGTCCGCCCGCCCCTGCATTTGCCCCATTCATACGAAACAAGCGCACTAGCCGCATTGCGCTCCGGTGTGCCGATAGCGTCGCATGCAGGTGCGTCGCGCGTATATTCTTGGGCTTAACACCTAGCCCATAGAATTCAGGGGCGGCATGCATGAACGCTGCGAAGGAGGTCAGGGAGCTGCTCCGCGTCTTCCTTGCATAGCGTCGAGCCAGAGGTGGCCCGAAAAACATGCCGCCCTCTTTGTGTAAGGACGCAACCTCACCACGCACTGTGAATTACACGCCTAACTGTTTTTTTAACTTTAAAGGCACTGTTCGCAATAAAAATCGCTTTTCTGTTTCTTTGTTTATCTTGAAACCGGTCCCATTCTGATTCCAATGATGCTTCTGGAATCGTACAAGACCTTCTGGGAATGGAGTTATGGTACCTAAAAAATTGAGCTAGGGAAAATGGTTGACGAGTTGTCCGAGGCTTGTAACTTCCGTCTTTTGCAGCCAATGTGAGCGAGCTGACCTGGGTAAAGAGAGAAGTTGAAAATGAAGAGAAGAACTGGGCTTTTGATCGGAAACCATCGCTCAACTCCCGATTTCGAGTGTTCCTTTGTTTACGTCGAGGGGCGGGAAGAGGCGGGACTTGCCCACAATGGTGGGGTTTTCCCACTTTTCTAAGCCGTTTTGCGGCTCTTGGGTAGCTTTTCGTCCCGTTTTTTCGACGCTGTTCTGCTTCTGAGAGCCACGAGAAGCGTTTGTCAAGAAAAACTCGAGGATGAAGTTTATCGCGAACAGTGCCTTTAATCGCGCTTAACTTCGGTCTTTTTTCATTTCTTCGTCATAGTTAATTATTTTTTGAATAATTTTCCCGTTTGGCTCTAAAGTTTCATAGAAATAAAGCCGTTCTGGATGAGGACCAAGTCGAAAAACAGCTGCTAGGCGTGGGGTTTGCTGTGTGCAGTGAGTTTTCGTCCCAACGTCAAACTGGTGGCATGTTTTTCGGGTCACCTCTGTCTTGACGCTTCGCATGGAGGACGCTGAGCTGCTTCCTGACCTTTTTTTGCAGCGTTCATTTGTGCCGCCCCAGAAGCGCTTGTTGCCTGGGCCTTTCAGACTCAGCAAATTGTCTTAGGAGCAGCTTGTCGCCGGGTATTAGTCAACTGCCCCCCCCCGCTACAGCCACTACTTTGAATTTCTGGCTCCGCGGCCACTATCCCGCTGACGATACCGGTTTTCTAGCTGGGCGTTGAGCGGCTCTTGTCTGAGATTTTGCATGAGGTAATGGTGGTAATGCCGTCGCCTGCAGTGAGCGTCAACCGCGGAAAAAATGGGCGAAGACGCGACAGTCTCATTTTTAGGTGGTCGGTCGTCTTACGGCGCTAAACAGTGAGAAGATTGGGCGAGAAAAAAATCCAAATGGACTTTTTTTTAAGCAGAAAATATTGCCGGTGGCTGCCAGAAATCTGGAGAGGGATATAAAATTTGGAATCAAACAGTGAAAAATAAGAAGTCAGCGGTGGATTGTCGGTTGCTACCGGCGTCAGATTTACGACTCTTTTCATCCCTTCTCCCCTGTGTCGCATCACACTAGTCTTCCTTTTGTTTGTAAAGTCCTCAAGCTATTTTCCTTACATGACCATCTCTGTCATGACAACGACAACCATACTTGCAGTTAATGTGATGTTTCCTCAATTGACCGATATCATCTCCATTCTTCTCAATAAATGAACTATGTGGGTGAACCACTGTTTTCTTGTCAAGCAGATTTTGATAAGGTCAGACTTTCAACATATTTAAAACTGATTTAGGGAGGTTAATGAATAGAAATAACTGAGCGGTTGCAATGAGTGACGAACAGTGAAGGGAGTGGGCGGAAGTCTGCTTCGCTGCAAAACAGTTATGCTTTGACATAAAATAAGTTGCTAAAATCTCGTTCCACTCTCCATTCTACACTTTCTAAGACGTCCTGCACACTCCCACTGGGGTCCTGCTCACTTTCTATGGCGTACCTGCACACTCCCACTGGTGTCCGGCACACCAGGGGTGTGCGTTAATGGAAAATATTTTTTTCGTTAAGCGTTAATCGTTAATTACCGATAAAAAAACCGCGTTAACCCGTTAATGCGTTAACACGTTGATTTTTCACTTCGTTAAAAATTTTCAAAGCCTTATTTGACCACAACGAAAATCAATCACAAGAGGTCCCAGAAAAATAACATACACCTTCTAATGACGTCAGCAGAACGTTGTGGAAAGCAGTAGGGCTCCAGAAGCCGTAGGCACGGCCTCGTGGGAAATAGCTAGGGCTACAGATGAGGTCGTCAGGACGTCGTGAAAGGTGGGTGGGGCTTCTGATGACGCGGGCAGAACTTCGTGGAAAAAACGTAGGCCTTCAGATGATGTCACGGAAAGTAGGTAGGGCTTCAGATGACGTCAGCACCACGTCATGGAAAGAAGGCACGGCTATAGGTGACGACGTCAGCACGTCGTGGAAAGTGGATGAGCACTCAGATGGCGTCAGCAGGAGTTTGTGAAAAATAGACGTGCGTCGCGTCCTAGAAAGGTCAGCGATATATTTCACAGCAACCGAAAATTGACCGCGCCGCGAGCCGACGCGACGTGCACGGCCCTAATTTTTTTAAATCTGTCACTGAAGCAGATCAATTAGTGCCATAATTCCACTGGAATGAACGAACTCAAATTAACGTGGATTTAGGACTTTTTCGTTAAGCGTTAATCGTTAACTTTTCAAAATAAACCGCGTTAACCCGTTAATGCGTTAACACGTTAACGGTATAACGCACAGCCCTGCTGCACACTTTCTGTGATGTCATGCACACTCCCAGTGCGGTCCTGCGCACTCCCACCGAGGTCCTGCTCGCTTTCTATGGCGTATTTGCGCACTCCCACTGGAGTCCTGCTCACTTTCTTAGTCGTCCTGCACACTTTCTGTGGCGTCCCGCATATTCCAACTGAGGTCCTGCACACTCCCACAGGGGTCCTGCACATTCCCACAGTGGTTCTGCACACTTTTCAAGACGTCCTACACTCTCCTACTGGAAACCTGCGCTCTTCCTATGACGTCCTGCGCACTTCCACTGGGGTCCTGCACACTTTCTGTAACTTCATGCACACTCCCACTGCGGTCCTACGCTCTCCCACTGGGGACCTGCTCACTTTTCATGGCGTACCTGCACACTCCCTCTGGGATCCTGCACACTTTCTATGGCGTCCTGCGCACCACCACTGCGGTCCTGCGCACCACCGCTGTGTTCTGCGCGCTCCCACTGGGGTCCTGCTCACTCTCTTAGTCGTCTTGCACACTCCCACGGGGGTTCTGCACACTTTATATGGCGTCCTGCACACTCCCACTGGGTCCTGCACACTTTCCAAGACGTCCTGCACATTCGCACAGGGTCCTGCACACTTTCTGTGACGTCCTGCACTCTCCGAATAGGGTCCTGCACACTTTCTGTGGCGTCCCGCATATTCCAACTAAGGTCCTGCCCACTCCCACAGGGGTCCTGCACATTTCCACAGTGGTTCTGCACACTTTTCAAGACGTCCTACACACTCCTACTGGAAACCTGCGCTCTTCCTATGACGTCCTGCGCACTTCCACAGGGGTTCTGCTCACTTTCTTTAACGTCCTGCACACTCCAGCTGGGGTCCTGCTCACTTTCTGCGACGTCCTGCACACTCTCACTGGGGACCTGCACACTTTCTATGACGTCCTGCACGCTCCGCGAACCCTAACAATTCAGTACGGAGCCCCTCCGCTCTGATTAGAGCGTAACCCTTCTAGCGCTAGATTCCTCTTCGAGGTTTCCATGACCCACGGCTAAAAGTGCGCCCCACGAACAAACTCGGTTGCCCCGAGGCGCGGAATCGGAGATTCAGGCCGATTTTTTGGTAATCGATGAGTGTCCTACCTACCCGAATGTTGGTAACATTTCATCCCTGTTTTGATCGGCCATTCCAAAGATCCGGGGACAAACACACATACATACACACACATACAAACATCGGGACATAACTGCTTTAAGTATAAGGTTTGGTGCTGCTTCTTTACATTTTTTGAATTTTTAGTATACTTCGTCTGTATCACGTGCTCTCCCGTTGATCATCGACACTACCGAGGGGGCGCCACTCTCACAAGGGACCACTCTGAACAAAAAATGGAGTCTCGAAAAACTCCTATTCAATTTTGGAGTTGAAAGCTCAGCGTACATAGCATTTTTTTCACAGCACTGAATTTTATGTATTTTTAGATTATAAATGGTTTTTTTCAAGTTCCAAAGCCCAACAAATGGTCAAAGTAATAAATGTAGACGCTTAAAAAGTGCAGATTATCAGCGCAGAGACGACAAGTTTTCCTATAACCATCCTTTCCTCAGAGAATAGCAGCTAGATTACTCTATCAGAATCTCGATATGTATGTGTAAGAATTACGTAGATACAGTGGCAGCGAAGCCGCCCTTCCCTAGCTTCCATATTTTGACACTGATTTTGGGATAACTGCTGATTTGAATACTGTACTTCTCCTCAGTGCCCGAAAGTCATGAGCGTAACGCGCGGCTGTTCGAGTATAAACAATCTGACGCGACGCTTGCTCTACCGCGCTGTACCTCGGTGGGAATTTTATCATCTGTCTCATAACCACACCGTAAATTTGATTGCGCTCCATCATATTTGAGTTCCGCACCATTCTGCCTTGCAATTAGTTAAAATAAGCACTCAGAATTTGTGTGCATGGAACAGTTGAGACCCAACTTTTCCGATCCACTGAAGCAGTGGCACTGGAGTATTCATAGTCTCTGCCCACGTGTAGGATGTAATTATACTTGGACGCCGCTCGAGTGCGCTATGAATAGCGGGCATTAGGTAGTATCAAGGCTCATTATTGTTAGTATACATACAATAACATTATAGTTTTGGCGTAATTTGACTGCATCGCGTACCTTCTGAGGGATTCATCGACAGCAAATCTCTGGGTTATGGTGACCACTATAAGGTGAAGTTAGGCCTCGGGTTTTCGAGTCTCTACTGGGTAGCGCAGCGGATTGGTCGTCGTATTCGAAGGGGCTTAAATGCTTTTTGAGGCTACTTAATGACTTTCCAGTCAGTGCGTTCGTCTCCCCAAGTGGATCTGGTATTAATTTAAGGACTTCGGAGGGATAGTAGGTTTGGCTGACCTTGGGCGGGGATCGAATTCGACCGTGTACTGCGAGCAGCAGCGTCTCCTGGAACCACGCCACAAGCGCTAGGATAGATAACCAGCATAGCAAGCTAAGGCTGGGATTCATGAAAGGCAAACCACGGTTACGGCTGGGCTAGCGGAGGAAACCGGCATTCACAAAAAATCCGGTTTGGTTACGGCTGGGCTACGATTGGGCTACGCGTAACCGCACCATGGAGCTGCGGTTAACCGCGGTTAGCAGCGGTTTTGCGGCTTAGTCGTCGAATTGATGGTGTGTTGTACTAGTGCACAACACTGAGGAAACGCACCTTTTGCGAATACGCATAAAAACTGCCACATTATAGGCCCGCTAGCCATAATGTGTTGCTCTCGATAACAACGAAAATTCTCAGAATCATCAACCTCATCTGTAAGGCCTGTCCTCCCTGCTCTCGCTCTCTTCTTTATTTTATAGCACATCGTTGTTCTTTTTGCCTCCAATTTTTGTTCCTAATTCTTGTCTTCCGTGCGCTGACCATTTACCAAGCAGCCACAGGCTATTTGCTGGGGTTTCTCCTTTTTTTTCGGCTCCGAATTCCCCCATTTTCCCTCAGAAATTTTTCCCAGCACTTTTCGTACACGTTTTCGTTATTTTTCTGTTGGAAAACCCTAACTTGGTTTGGTACTGGGATGAATGATTTTGTTTTTTTCGCATTTACAACGTTTTCTTCTTCTTTTTTTTCGGAAGCGCCCACTTCGACTTCAAATGTTAATGTTTTTTTACATGGTTCTCTGATCAGCCTGGGTTTTCTCGATGTTTTTAGTTCAAACTTCTGTTTTTCCCTTGCATTTTGAGCTTTTTCCATATGATTTTTCTAAGGAGTCGTATTAGTTTTCTCCTGTTGTGAGCGACAGTAAGCTGACAAAGAGGTAAAAAAAACAAAAAAAGGATTCTTAGACAAAAAAAAGAGATGAAAGAAAAACTCTGAACTCAAACGAAAAACGGAGAACTTGAAGCCAAAAACTCATCGAGAGGACGATGATGATCCCTGCAGCAACACCTAAGCCATGTGAATCGCACAAAAAAATTAGAGGGGCGTCTCGAAAGAAAAAGAAGTTGAAAAGGCTAGTAATGCGATAAAAAAGCTAAATTGGGGGTTCAAATTTCACCAGCGGGTTTGCGGCTCATCGTGAGAAAGCAGCACCGCCTTATGTACTTAAAAATGTGTGTGTGTACTTTAAAAAAACCAAAAAGGATTTGTTAAAAAAAGGAAAAAATGAAAAACTAAAAATGGAAAAAACATCTCCAAGTTGAGGAAAATCCCTTTAAATGCCTGCGATCCATTGAAGAAGGTAAAGCACAAGGTAGACAAGAATAAGAATTGAAAAAGGAAGCAAAATTAGCAATCATGTGCAACAAAAACAGTGACGGGTTAGGGGAATTCCGACCCGAGTGCCAATATTGATTTTCTCCAATCGAGATTCTCGGCGTCAATTGAGTGGCAAGTACGTGGCCGCGGCATGGTTAGCCACCCAACCGCGATGGGGCTGTTGTGAATGCCGGTTCGCGGTTTGGCTACCGCTGGGGTTGCTGCCCTAACCAAACCCAAACCTAGCCGGTTGGTGCGGGGTAACTTCAGAGAACCCAGCTTACACGAACCCACAACCTATTGGCTTATCTTTGATGAATCCGGCCTGTTGCCACAAGGGCAATCCAGCTACAAATCGCGGTTTACGATTTATTCTGTTTACTGCCAAAGTTTGCCAATTTTTACAGAAAACAGGAAAAAAATGGCCAAAAATGGGCAGAAAACAGAAAACAGACAACTCCGCACATCCCTACACCGGACCATTGGGGCCAAAAACGGAGAACGAAGAACTTTTCGGTTTTTGTAGTGCATTTCAACTTCCCATCTGGCTGAAATTTTTCAATATCGGCAGCGCATGGAACGCTTTTCATCCTTTTTGAAATGGTGAGGCCACAACGATTAAAAAAACTCCAAAATGTAAGGAGTTTGGAAATGGCCGAATGTCAGTTTTAGAGTCGGTGACGTGTACCATTTTTTTCACGTTTCCAAGGAGGTCGTTTTTTGACCGAAAAAATATTCTTCACAGGGGGGGGGTCGTTGTTCCGGTGCACCAGGACCAACGCTGTTCCTGACCCTTGTTTGGGGTGGGGTAGAACACAAGGTTGTGACGTCACGGCGGCCTAGCGGGCCGAGTTCTCCTCAGAAAAATGAAAACATGTTATATGTTATATAAGGTGTAAGATACTTGAGACATTCACGTATCTTATCTTTATATGACATGTAACCTACACTTACATTTCATGTAACATACACCTACATATATGACATGTAACATTTATTTTTTATTTATTTTATATATTTATTCAAGACGCAGAGCTACTGCTCCACGTAGAAAAATAACAATCGCAGAATCGAGTCAAATATAACCGAGAGAAAAGAAAATGGTCTGCATAACAATAATGAGGAAAAAATTCAAGAAAAAAATATTAAATGCGGAAACAACAAACCACCTCTATGCTAATCCTAGAAAGAGAACCTAAAATTTTTCATGGCGGTCAAGGAAAGCTCGGAAAGAATTCGTAGACAAGTTTAATATGCCATCCTTCAACATAGCCTGGAATCCACGAATTAATCTTTTGCAGAAAAAAAATGATCTCACATTACTTCTGACCGAAGAGTCACGAATTCTTAGTCCTCCACTTTTTGTTTTGGAAGTAATCGTAATAAAGAAATTAGATGAATCTATCAAAACCCTGCCAGTCATTATTTTGTGAATCATAAAAAGATCGTATCGGTTCCTCCTACTGGTGAGAGAAGGAAGCCCCAATTGTTTTCCCCTATCAGCACCATTTGGGATTGATGAGTAGCTGAGACCGAAACACCTCATAACGAGTTTGCGCGTAAAATTATTTTGCACGCTTTCAAGCTAGTCAAAGTATTTTTTCTTATATGGGCTGAGAACTGATGTCCCACTTTCGACAATAGGACGGACGTAGGTTTTATATGCCTTAAAAAGAAGCCGAGGATTTTTTGTTCTGATTATTTTGAAAAGATTCAAAATACGACACTGAGCTTTGTTGGCTATAGATCTACTGTGGGGACCGACACTCCGAGGTCTCTAGTCTCTGGAACATGGTCGAGGATTTTATTATTGACGTAATATTGTGGTTTATCCTTTGCCTTCCCAATCGTCATCACTTTTGATTTTTCAGCAGCAAGAGGTTATTCCCATTCGTCTGCCCGGTTTCCCACTTCCCACGTTATGATTTGGCATTAAAGAAATCGCGAGAATCTCGTTAAAAGAAGTGAAATACTTCTTGTGTATGATTTGGCACATTTGGCACGAGGGAACGCCAAAAAGTGAGTGAAATGATGGACCATTGATTCGGCCGTGCACTTGTTTAATAAACAACAAAAATTGAGAGTAGCATTGAAAAACCAAATCACACCCGTCTTACTGAGCACCCACATATCTTTATGTGACTGCAATTATTTTCAAGTTCATTAAATATTGTTCCTGATACAAATGTGGTTCATTACTTATCCGCTAGCGAATATTCAGACATGAAGAAATCAGTAATATTCGAAATTATGCGTTTCTGAATTTTTGGTGAACGCCAAAACTTGATTCTCAGCTTTGCAAAGCTAAGTTGTAAATATTAGCTTGATTGGAGAAAATACGGGTGTGATTTGTTTTTTCAATGCTACTCTCAATTTTTGTTGTTTATTAAACAAGTGCACGGCCAAATCAGTGGTCCATCATTTCATTCACTTTTTGGTTCCTCGTGCCAAATGTGCCAAATCATACACAAGAAGTATTTCACTTCTTTTAACGGGATTCTCGCGAGTTCTTCAATGCCAATTCATAACCCTTTTATAGCGAAGCAAAACAGTTATAAATTTCATTTTATTTTAGCAAAGGTTCCCTTTGAGAAAAAAAAAGCAAAAAGGTCGTTTATGATCCTCCGGTCGTTATCTTCCGTAATGTACTGGAAACTTGAAAAAGGACTTCATAATTGTGTTTAGCGCCCCAAATAACATTCACGGTGGGCGGACTATTATACCGAATTCCCCCCTGAGGCTGGATTGTGCCTTTCAGAAGCGACCTCCGCCATTCCAGTGGGGTCCCATGCACTTATTAAAGCGTCCGTCGCACTCCCACTTGGGTCCCACACACTTTCTACGGCGTCCGGCGCACTCCCATATGGGTCCCACACACTTTCTACGGCGTCCTGCCACTCTCACCGTGTTCCCGTACGCCTTCTACGGCATCCTGCGCGCTCTTGGAATCCTACTCACACCATACGGCGGAAGCGACAAGTGATGTGAATTAAGAGTAGAGTTCTTTGAATTGATCAATCCCTCCACGAGCTTATCACACATTCTAGTTCGGACTAACAATGAGCTTAATCCCGATTTCCAAAATTTTAAAGATTGTTTCAGTTTCCGAGACTTTGATTTTATTCCGATTTCCAAGGTTCAAAATTTTCCGCTCATTAAATCTTAGTCCAACCTCAAAGTCGTTTTTTTGTTTTTCTGCCTATATTGAGAACGGCCCCAGGCTGATCCCAATGATGCTTCTGGAATCGTACAAGACCTTCTGGGAACGGAGTTATGGACCCTCAAAAATTGAGCTAGGGAAGCATGGTGGACGAGTTGTGCGAGGATTGTAACTTGCGTCATTTGCAACCGATGTATGCGAGCCGACCTGAACAAAAGAGAGGTTGAGAATGAAGGGATGAACGGGCTAATGATGGGAGACCATGGTTCACTATTAAGCTCGAAACATCGTAAAAGGGGCGTGACAAAGTGGTATCCGGATGTGGGCGCCCCAGGGTTGCTTCCTTCTATATCTCGCTTATTCGGAGGAATCAAGAGCTCGCACTTGGCAGCCGCAATGCAGGGTGAGTCTATTTCAAAATTATGTGAAAATATCAGATTTCGTCCCTGAGCTTGTACTGATCCTTTAAAGGCACAGTCCAAGCTCAGGGACGAAATCTGAGATTTCCACATATTTGTGAAGTTCGCCCGCCCTATATAGCCCCTGTCGCAAGCAAATGCGAGCTCTCACTTCCTCCGAATAAGCGAGATATAGGGGGAAGCCACCCTGGTTCGCCCATACCAGGAAGCCACTTTGGCACGCCCCTCGAGCTCAACAACGGCTAGATAAGCAATGGTTTCCGAACAGTAGCCCCGTTTTTCCCTTCATTCCCAGCCTCTTTCTTTATTCGGGTAGGTTCGCATACATTGGTTGCAAATGACGGAAGTTACGAGCCTCGGGCAACTCGTCCACCATGCTTCAATTTTCGAGGGGCGATAACTTCGTTCTTAGGGGTCGTTTATACTCCCACCGCCGGGCGACGCGTCACAGTGCGTTTCTGTAATATTGATCACGCGGCGCGGCACGATCGATACTGTAGGATTGCACATCGCCGCGCCGCTCGGCGGCAGAAGTGTAAACGACCCTTAGGGGTGTTGTACGATTCCAAAGACATCATTGGAATCAGTGTGAGACCGTTTTCAAGATAGGCAAAAAACAGAGTAACGATTTTGAGGTTGGACTGTGTCTTTAACATACGATCTGCCAGCCGTTGACGTGCGCTTACGTTCGCTGCCCCTCGCTCACGCCCACTCCGGGCGAGAATTAGCAAATCTTAAGCTTATTACTCTGTCCCTAAAGAATTTTGCCGCGAGCCTACTCCGAAACAAATGCGCTCGCATCTCATAACTCAAACGCGGCTGTCACAAGCCTTTCTACATGAGCAGCCGTGGTAAATGATTCGACTCGATTGATTGATCATTACGTGCACCGTCGTCGATCGAATCAACATAAGGCAGGAGGTGTTTGCTTGTCTCTTTCTGTGCACCGGGCACCTATCAGCTCTACGAAGTATTGAGGAGCGCGGAAGGGGTCAAATGGACTCCCGCCGCTGAAAGACGCGGCAGCATGCAGCGGAGGAGTATCGATCATGCAGCGCCGTACGATCGATTTCCCTCCATTGCATGTTGCCGCGCCTTTGAGCGGCGAGAGTCTATTCGATCCCGAACAGCGAGAGCGCGCGTTCCCGCCAGGTATGGACGGAGCCTTAGGCCGGGATCACACATTCCGCGACCAGCCACAGTGACAGTTCGTACCAGGCGTATTGATTTTCAGTCGATATTGATGGTAATACTGCGTCGCATCGCTCGTCGCTGAAAGAATGATCCCGGCCTTAGCGCCTTTCAAAAACTGGTAGAAAAAACTATCTGTTCACACGTTTTCTCGTGACCTTTCCCGTCTTTTACGTCGTTTGTTTTTCATGCTATCAAAACTGTTTTAATTTTGATCTTATACCATTCCGAGCGCAACGCAAGATCATTTTTGTCTCAGGTTCTGCGTACTTTTTTCTTCGTCAGTTGTAAACACATATACTAATTATGTAAGTTCCAGAATGAAAATAAAAAATAAATAGCCACTGCTATTGGCCAGCGCTCGTAACCTGTTAATCAAGGTTTCCGCGGCCATTCCGTGTCAACCCTGTGGTGGGGTCTATACATATGTATCTACATGTATGAAGTGAGAAAACTTCGATTTCCAATAGTTCTTGACCATCTGATTCAAAACGTGCTTCGAATTTTGGGAAAGAAGCGAAAATACCCGGAAGATTTAAATTTTCTTGATTCCGATTTGCTAGTTTCCAATTGGTTGTAGCGTTCCGAATACCGGAATCTCAGACGCTCGTAGTCGCGTTGCGACAGGTCTCTGCTATTTGGGAACTTCATTCGTTACCCCGAAACATCCATCATTTACTCCGAGACATCGCTTATTGGCAGTTGCTTGACCGCCCGCTTTCGTCTAAAGTAACCTCTGTCCCACCCGAAGCACCAGTCCAACCTCATTAACCAAATCTGAGATTTCCACATAGTTTTGCAAATCTCCACTCTAAAGAACACCTTCCGAGTGCGAGCTCTCATTTCCTAGGAGCAATTGTGGCGATAGTTGAAATTAAAATACAGTCAAGTTGAAATCAAATACTCTCTCATAGAACTAGAGCCAAAAGTTGTCGAAGACTCGGTAATGAAACATAAAGCCTGGCTTGCTCGAATACGTCCGGGTGGAGCAAGCAGCGGAGCAAACGGTCATGGCAAAATATAACAATGATAAGGAGACTTTGACATGACAAACCCCATAAGCATTACTTTGACCGGCTCAATAAGAGTTAGCTAGGCTATATATGTGTCACTAGGGATAGTTGCCAGAGACGACATGGGTGATATTCTAGTGAATGCAAATTGCCGATAGCACTTGATAGCCTGTGGCTTGTAGCCGGCGTTGATCGAGGGAAGCATGGTCCCGACCAGGGCTGTGCGGAAACTTCGGTTTTATGATTAATGTTTTCTGTCCGTTTTGGCCATTCTGTTTCTGTTTTTTGAAGAAATTAGCGAAAACCAGAAAACCTCAACGAAAACCAGCTCTGTGGAACAGTGGAGCTTATTTAGTAGTTTACGAGGCTTAGCTCTTATTTGTGGTCAATCTTGTGATCGCTGCTAAAGGCAGGGTCCGCCATGAAAACAGTTGTTGTGGTATCCCCATGAGAAAGTAGATATGGTCATCAAAAAAATCATTTATAGGTGAAAAGTCGGAGGAAAAACGCTCAGGAACAAGATACTGCTGGTAGCCGGCCTGCCCACAATTGACTGTATTTCTATAAATGCTTGTTTTGTCGCCTTTTGTCTTGCTCTTACACCCTACTCATACTTTTGCGAACCGGCAAATGTTGCGGCTTATAAGTAGAAAATGAGAAATCGGATGTTTGATAACGGTACCAGACGTCTAATTCCTCATTTTTCTACTGATTTTCCGCTGCATTTGCCGCTTCCAGAAAAGCTTGAATAGGGTGTGAAAAAACCAGCATTTATGAGAATCTTTCTAGTTGGGGGCGAGCGCACACCCACCAATTGACCGTTCCAACTTGTTTTGTGCGTTTTTCCTGCCATTCTTCTCTTTTCTCGTTTTTTTTAGATAGAAAGTTTATTTATTTATTTATTCATGCGTGGGGAACCACGCGGGAAACATGAAATACAAAAAGTTAAACGGACCACAGACACAATTGACAAATCATGCTGAAAAAATTATCCGATAAACGACCAGGGTTGTGTTGAGCCTCAAGCAGTCTCTTTTAGGTACTTGTCGGCAAGCTTTTTGAACTGCGCTAATGAGGTTGGTATAGGATATTCCTTTGAAATTTTTAAAATTCAGACCCAGCTCTCTGCGTGAAAAATGAGGCCCTCATACGAGTTTTGGCTGTTGTAAAACCCAGTTTAACCAGCCCACCTCTAGTGGTTGAGTGGGAGAGCGTGTAAAAATCATTGAGGGGAACATGGATTTTCCCGGTGATCAATTTATACACCATAATGAGATCATACTTCCTTCTACGGTAAAGCAGAGTGGGAAGTTTGAATAAACTGTTACGGACAGAAGCTGAAGGAATTGAAGCGTAATCATATCCATGTAGGCGAATCCAGAGCTTTCTAGTGAAGTTGTTTTGAACTGATTCAAGTTTCTGAGTGCAACGTTTAGAAACAGGGTTAAACACCGTCGAACCATATTCCACTAGGGGGCGAATGTTTGATTTGTAAGCTAGTATAAGATGCTCTGTTGACTTTGTTGATAGAGCTTTGAACAGATTTCGTATGGCTCTATCTGCTTTATTAGCAATCGTTTCACAGTGTTCAGTGAAGCTAAGCTGTTCGTCCAGTACGAATCCTAAATCTCGCAAGGTGCTAGAGCTATTGAGCTCCAGCTCACCAAAGTAATATATGTGTCTATCAACGGAATCACCAAGACGAAGGACCTTAGTCTTAGGGGCTGACAGGGGGAGCTGCCATTTTTCTGACCAATCAGCGATTGAATTGACTGCCGATTGTATAGCGACGCAATCTTCGGTGTTAACAATGTTTTTGTAAATCTTGATATCATCCGCAAACATTTTTCATGAAACACTGAAGCTACTCCTCAGATCAGGAATGTCTGAGGTATACAAACTAAAAAGAATTGGTGAGAGGACACCGCATTGCGGTACGCCACTGGTAACTGGATATGATTGAGAAAATGAATCATTAATTTTTACTTGGAAGGATCTTCCAGTTATAAAGTTGTTTATCCATTTGACTATCCTAGGATGAATGCTGAGAGACAGAAGTTTCGAAATGAGCTTATCAAAGGGAACCTTATCAAAAGCTTTCGTGAAATCAAAATAAATGACATCTACATTGATTTTCCGATCTAGAGCTTTGGTCCATTCTTCCATTGAGGTTAGCATTTGGGTTTCAGTGGACCTGCCAGCTCTGAAGCCGAACTGATTATCCGGTGTCAAGAAGTTGGTCTCAATAAATGAAACCAGTGTTGATTTTAGAATTCTCTCAAAAACCCGGGCAAACACTGATGTTATTCTAATCGGACGATAATTTGAAGCTAAGTTATGAGGCGGTTTCTTAGGAATAGGTGTAATAAATGTTTCCACCGAACAGGAATTTCACTATACATAAAACTGCAGTTGAATATGTGTTCTAGGGGTAGGAAATAGCAACCATGATCTTATTAATGAAGTATGATGGTACCTCATCGGGAGTAGTAGAAACTGAAAGTGGTAATTCACATAGGATATTGTAAATCTCCTCTTTATGAAACCATACACCGCTATCATTTATTGGGTGGGGTGAATTGATGTTGGACCAGTCAGCTGTAAACAAGGAGTCTTCAGAAAAAGACATTTTTAATTGTTTAGCAAGCATAGATGCCTTGGCTCGATCTGTAAAGGCAGAAACGCCTGCATCATCTTTTAGAGTAGGAAGTCCTCCAACTTTCGTTATTCTCGAGTTGACTAGCCTGTAAAATGAAGCTTTCTTGGGTTGTTGAAGTATTTTACGTTCAATTTAAATCATTATGTTTTTTGAGCAGACGATCAAACTTGTCTGTAATGTATCTAAAATTATTGATTTTTTCTATACTGGGATCGGATTGTGCATCTAATCAAGCACTTTCTCTTTGAGCAAATAGTCTTTGTGATGGTCAGAACGGCATTCTCATGGAGAGAACTCAAGAATCGATTTCATCGCGAAGCCTGCTCACGTACTCGTTCAGTAGGATTTCAGCACAAAAGAGTGCATCGCAAGGCAGACATCGAATTCAACCATCTGCTGTCAGCAACAGCTGCTGCTAGTAGCGGTATATGATTCCGACGCATGCTTGAAATGAAGCCCTCGATATTGGCAGCAGCCGGTGCTGTAGGCTGGGGTTGAATTCGGTTTCGGACCTGGGATACAACCCCCATTAAGCTGACGTACTGGCGTGCTCTGGGACTTTCACCCGATCTATGGTCAATAAATAGTATAGTTGTGCCCTGGACGAAAATACCAAACAGCGAATAGATTCGAATGACCCTTTTTTAACGTCCGATTTTTGAATAGATTCGAATGACCTGTTTTTAGGGTCCGATTTTTTAATATATTCGAATGACTCTTTTTTTTTCGAGGTCCGAATTTCAAAAAGATTCAAATAAATTCGACTCGAATATGTTCGAATAATTTTTCGAATATTTCAAAGCGACAGACCTAAAACAGGCCACGTGAGCTGTCAATAGGATCCTCTAGTTCAAAGTGATACTTACTGCCACTGATAGTGTATGCGCCTGTATGCTACGTACCTTTCCCTCACACTTTCCCGCTGCTTCTATCCTCGCTCCGCACAAACACACGAAGGAGAGAACTTGATTTGCCTCCGAAACAGAGGATAACCACAAGAGAAAACCCGAGCGACACAAATCGGATCAAAATCTCAAGCAGATTGGAGTCCTGACGCTTTCCAAACACCTTCCAGACCATACTCATGATCCTTGAATGCTTCGGCCTTAAAAAGAAAAATTCAGTGGAAATTCAGCCGAATTCCACCATGCCACCTATGTAATTAACAAAATGCCGATTGAGACAATTGATCAAATAAAAGACCTCGCGTTCGTAGTAGATAACAAACTCTCGTTTGATCCTGGTGAGCCTGGTGAGAAAAGCTATCCAACGGTCTAATGCATGCTGGAGTTTAAGTTCAAACGAAAAAGTTTGGTGTGCCATCTATTGTACAATTAGAGTGTGCGGCTACACAGTAGAGTGAGGACCGAATATTCGAGTTCGAATAAATAGTCGAATTTTTCGAACGAATTTTTATTCGAACATTCGAATATTCGAAAAGTGTGAATATTCGAACATTATTCGAATTCGACTATTCGCAAAAGGTGAAAATTCGAACATTATTCGAATTCGACTATTCGCAAAAGGTGAAAATTCGAACATTATTCGAATTCGACTATTCGGGAAAGGCGAATATTCGAATATTATTCGAATTCGACTATTCGGGAAAGGTGAATATTCGAATTTTATTCGAATTCGACTATTCGGGAAAGGTGAATATTCGAATATTATTCGAATTCGACTATTCGGGAAAGGTGAATATTCGAATATTATTCGAATTCGATTATTCGCAGAGGTGAATATTCGAATATTATTCGAATTCGATTATTCGCAGAGGTGAATATTCGAACGTTATTCCAATTTGAATACCCGAGCTGGTTTAACAAAAAATATGAAAATCAGCTCTAATGTATGAATGAATCGACATACCTTTCAAGACTGATGTCAGTCTCTTCATTACTCCATTGTTCCATTTTCCCGAACGCAAGAACTACATTTTTTCCCCACACCGTCTGATGAGGCTACTAGGGCGGTTCTAACAAGGGGAGCCATATGGCAATCGCACTTGGCCACTCCCATTTTTCCATCCCGCTGAGCAATTATAACACCAACCATAGCTTCGTTGGGTGGAGCCAGGTACTCCACCAACCCTCACTTCTGGGTAGGTGAAGGGGGAACCTCCATCATTGGGAAAACCGGTGACAACCGGTGAAACGCCCCGAGGCACAGGAGGAGATGGGAATACGTGGGGGTGGGGTTTATCCCTCCGTTGACCAATCACCCACGTCTTAAGGGGTGGAGAGACGTCTGTCGATTGGCCGAAGGAGCAATAAACTCCGCCCGTACTCCGATCTCCCCCCAGTACGCGCCCCGAAAAAGAATGAAAGTCACCCAACATTCATCCAAGTCATTTTCAAGATTGTGTGGGTGTCACTGCCGGTTTTTCGTCCATACAGTTGACCCCAATGTTAAAGGGGCATGGGGCGGGTGGGGAGTCGAACTAAAACTACGGTAGAATCTGGCCCTTTGCCAGATTTCGTCATCGATCGGCGCCACAGCTAATATTCTGGTGAGCCGAGAAACGACGCTTGGCGCCGATCGATGACGAAATCTGGCAAACAGCCAGATTCTACCGTAATTTAGTGCGAGTACGCAGCCCCACCTTCTCCCTTTAACATTGCGGTCAACTGTAACTTTTTTGTGCTTGGAGATAGAATTCTGCGTCAACTTGTGCTTCCAGTTTGGAAAACTATTCTCGATCCTTCAGCCTATTTCATTTTACGAAACACCGGTTTTTCGCCTATAACTCTTTAACCTGGTGAGGGTTGTTTTTGAAATCTACGTGAAATTCTGCGTCAAATGATATTTCGGATTCCTAACTTTGCTCGCTCCATACTCTGAGAGGATCCCTCGCGATCGTTAATGGACAGAGTCTCCGGTTTCTGGTAGGGGCCGAGAGGATTCTAGCATGGGGCTATCGCGCGACGATCGCGAAATTCTGCCAGTCTCAAACCGAGAGTGTACCTCGTTCGTTCATCGATGCTCCCACGATGCTCTATAGCAAAACCGCGAAGAGTCGAGCCCGGGCCTATCACGGAACGATTGCGAGATCCTACCAGTTTCTACCTGAGGGCGAATCGCGTCTATACATTGACGTATTCGGGGCGTTACATCGCGGATCCGCGACGAACCGAGCTTGGAACTATCGCGGGACGATCGCGAGATTCTTCCAGCTTTCTGATGGTACCGCATCCAGGCCCTTTCGATGTTTCACCCGAGCGAGTTTTGCCTATCAGATCAACACGAAGCTATAAGGTATTGCCCTCGCCGCATTTCGCGCTGCTTTACAAATCTGCACATCATGAGAACGCGGGAGCGGGGGGAGACGATCACGGTACCATCGCGGATCGCGAGTGCACCACGGTATTAGAGCGGTAAACCTCTCAACGATCGCGGTATTATCACGGTATGAGAACGAGAATGTCAACGGATGAGTCGATTGGGTAACTATCGCGGAACGAACGCTAATCACGGGAGCATCATGGTACTAGCGCAAAAAGATTCTCTCAGAGTAAGCCAGCCAGATCGGTGGATCGGTGGAGCCGAGCCCCGCTGTTGGCTACAACAGAACTCTGCGCCTCTCATTCAAAGGCAGTGTTCACGATGATTTTCATCCGCGAGTTTTTCACATGAAACAATGCGCTCGCCTCCAAGTGTTACCAAAATTACGGAGAAATGGCGAGAAACGCATTAAAACGTCGTATTTCAGTGACATTATTCTTTAACATGGGCCAGTTGTCCGGTCGGATAAACATGTTAATGGTGGTTGTCACCTTTGGAAAACTGTGTCAATCGAAAATAGAAGAATATTTCATGCAAAGCAGAATTAGTTAGGGCTCTAAGGAAGGAACGGAGCAATAGAGAGTAAAGAATTGCAAAGGACGCGTCCACAAAAGATTTCATTGTCACAACAAACAATTCCTGTGATACTTAAAAATTTCGCGTACTTCTTTTGCGTTTTTCTCAGTTTCTACGTCATTTTAGATCTACCCGGGGGCCAGTTAATCGATATAGCGAATAATTTCAAAATTAAAGATTATCGTGAACACTGCCTTTAAACCATAGAGGCGAAAGCACCTTATGGAGATAACTATGAAGCTCGGCTCCACCAATCTCGCTGGCTTATAGGGCAGGAAAAGTTAGTAAGGTCCTCGAATAAGCTCCTTAGGCTAAGCTACAGAGGAAAAGTTGATTTTGTAGCATTCTTTGCGTTGTAGCCCGTACAGGTCTAGAGATGAGTGGTGCCTTATTGATTCCAGTTGTAAGTGGAAATAAAGCTCTAGAAGAAGAATTCAACCTGTTAGTGCCGCTCACTTCGCAGTTGCGCGATATTGCTATGGACTCAGGCGATTCTCGGCCCCGAGCCGCACGGAACAGCAATCGGAGCCGCCTGACAGTTCGGCTCGTTCTCCCAATCTCAGGGCCACCGCTGTTGCTGTCCGGGCGAACTGGAGCAGCCCGGACTGCAACAGCGGTGGCCAGAAAAGCAGCGGCAGTGGCCCGGACAGCAACAGAAACCAACTCGCAGATTGAAAGAACGAGCCGAACTGTCAGGCGGCTCGGGGCCGAGAATCGCCTGAGGATGCTTAAAGGCATCGTACTCGCAGAAAACCGTATATTATTTTTCATGTTTTTGTGTAGCTTGGCTTCTCTAGTGAACGAAAATGTCGAAGGGGCCCATGAAAACCTTCATTTGTAAAGAAAAGTCAATAGGAACACATTGTAAATACGATTTTGAATTTCGCGCCAAAATCCTTTTTTGAGTTTTCTGCTACTGGAAGCCTCGTCGCTGTCATTTTCGGAGTTTTTCTGCGTGTGGAGTTCGTGGCGTAACTATTTTTCATGTTTTCTTATGGTCGCACCAATATTCTAGGAAAAAGTGCTAGATGACTGGTGAGAATTGGTGGCGGATCTTCATCTTTGATGCCTTCCAACCTCATTGCCCAACGTTTTTGGGGCGCCAAAGTTTACCAGTGTGGTCTACCGGGCTCAATTATGAAATTGAGCCTGAAAAATGAAAATTGGATTCCAGCGTGAACGATGCCTTTAAATTAATCGTCATTCGAATATTCGAATTTCGAATATTCGTTCGTTCGAAATAAAAAATGAACGAATTTATTCGAAATTCGTTCGTTCGGAATAAAAAATGAACGAATTTATTCGAAATTCGTTCGTTCGAAATAAAAAATGAACGAATTTATTCGAAATTCGTTCGTTCGAAATAAAAAATGAACGAATTTATTCGAAATTCGTTCGTTCGGAATAAAAAATGAACGAATTTATTCGAAATTCGTTCGTTCGAAATAAAAAATGAACGAATTTATTCGAAATTCGTTCGTTCGGAAAAAAAAATGAACGAATTTATTCGAAATTCGTTCGTTCGGTCTCTTTTTAAAAAGTCCTCACTCTACTACACAGCGCTACGTGCACTTTATTGCGGTCTGGAAATCACAGTCCAAACACTTCCTGTTTGGATTCAAACCCTAACAATTACTAAGTATATTTCAGGATTGTCCTCTTCACTGCAATTTTGAATAACTTTTCAGACTTGAATAAAAAAAGTTGAATAGGAGGAAAGTTAATAAAAAAGGACGCTGAAGTTCACCAAAGATTCAGATTCTGACATCACCTTCAATGTATTTTTGTACCCTAATAAACTTATGCACATACATATCTAGTCTGTACAAATACACGTTTAATAATATACTTTGTATGCGTGTGCTATCTCAGTACGTTGCAAGCGCTTTTTGTCCGATACCCGCATCATTCTAGCTAAAACGACGTCAAAAATTCCCTGTTTCAACGATCTCACATAATGAAATTTTCCCTGGATTCGTGTTATACGAAATATTTTTCACTAGGGCTTGAGTATATCCGGTTTTAAACAAGAGAAGTGATGTGAATCAAGGATGGAATTCTTTGGACTGATCAATCCCTCCACGAAAGTACCACACATTCCTTTTCGGGCCAGCAGCTAGCAGAATTCCGAGTTGCGCAAGTTTTTAGGTCCCATAATCCCGATTTCCGAGATCCGGAAACTTGTTTTGGTATCTGAAACTTCGATATTGTTCCGATTTCCGAAATTCAAAGATTTATTCCGCTCATCCCTGGTTGGGTCGCATATAGCGCAGTGGAAAGAGGACCCGCGCAAGGTTGAGCCATCGTTTTTAATCACCTAAACAAACTAAACATTCAAAAAAGGAAACATTGAAAATTGAAACGTCCGAAAAAAGGTGGACGAATTCGACAATCGAAAATTTTGCAGTAGAATATATGTCAGGTCAGTTTTTCTGTGGTAGAGCGACTTTTTTTGAATCTCGGTGCTTTTAAAATACTGCTACAAAATATATTTGTCCAAACGCTTCCTCAGCCCTTTCCCGTCTTTAACGTGGTTTTGTTGTCTTGTTTTCATAACTGTTTTGAATTTGATTTTATACCATTCCACAGGTGCGCATCACAAGATCGTTTTTGTGTAAGGTTATGCATACATTTTTATCTTTGTCGGTTGTAAACACATATACTAATCGTCCCTGAATAATTTTCAAAAAATGATTATCTATTGCTATTGGCCGGCAATAGATAATTATTTTTTCTAAAAGTTCAAAAAATGTAAAGAAAGCAGCACCAGTCTTTATTAATATTGTTAATAACTGAAAATACCCAACCGTTATTGATAAAAATGATAAGCCCAAACTTTTTCAAAAAATATAATAGAATCTTTCAAAGCTGATCAAACTTTTATTTAACGTCAGAAAAACTAGAGTCATTATTTAAAAATTTATTCTCCAGAGTGCCACTTTACTTATCACTACAGATAATAAACTCAAGAAAACTTTTAAAATTATTATAAATATTAAAACAAATGAGCAGGACTATCCTATAACAAATTTAGAAAACTTTTACAAAACTCATTACAGTTCGGTCTTTTTTGCAAATACCGTTTCCGGCGAAACATTGATACTCTTACCAAAATTGGAATTCACTGTTTATTCTCATGATCATTAACAATAATTGATAAAAGAAGATAAGTTTCGAAAAAAAAAATTCAAGTGTCTTTTTTTCAGATTCTTCATTTTCATCAGACTTTGGCCAGCAAAAAATACTTTCTTATGTGACGATTTTTGATTTTTCATCACTATATAAATGTAGATTTAAGGTACTGCTACGTGCCTTCATTAGAGGACATTTAACGAAGAAGTCAGTGAGATATTATACATCGAATAGCGATTCCTACGGGATTTGACTTTTCAGCAAAGACTTATGCTATCATATTCCAAGAAAGAAACGACATTCAAGTGTTATTTGTGCTAATATCAGTTTCAGGTTTTCCCAAAAAATTTTCCGAGTGGGAAGTTCTATCGAATCTTGAAAAAAATCGAAAAACGAGAAGTTGCGTGACCTGGTTATGTGCCATTTTCAGCCTCCTAGAAAGTAAGAAATCGATTCTCAACGTAAGCAAATTTTACATAAATAGAGTCCATTTGGATATTTGCCCATGTCCGAGTCTTTAACCGAGAGCATAATTACGTCCAAGTCGCTGGCACTGTTTGTCACCAAAGGCAACACTGGCCGCAGACAGTTCTGCGCCCCGATGTTGAGACGATTTACCTAATTACTAGGACTTGTATGTATCCAGGTAATATAATTTCTCCTCCTAGCATCAATTTGAAGTGGTAGGCAGCATCGGGTTTCCAAAAATTTTAAGATGATTTTTAAGATGTTCTAGACCCGACGAGGTCCCATTTTCTGTCCCATGTTGTGTTGGAAATTCGAAAATAGCATTAGCAGCTGTAACAAAAAATAGAAATCTCTTGGGCCATTCACTCATTCCTGAGTTTTTAGATGAGGTTATAATCGAACCAGGGCGGGGCTCTACCCGACGAAAGGCAACCCCTGCCGTCCACATTTTGCATCTCCTGTGTTGGTGCAATTTTCTCGATAACTAGAACCCACTCATTCTAACAGTGAGCAATAGTATTTTCGGAACACCCAATCTCAGAGTACAAAAAAACATTTGGAAGTTATATCGCGATTTTTTAAAATTTAAAAATTTAGAGTTTTTAAGCAGATTTCCTCGAATTAGAGTCCTATTTCTTCTCTTTCTAGGAAAGCTGTAAAAACCAGCTAACAATGACTGTGCAGAGGACGTTTCGTAGACAGATATTCCAATTTTTGGAAGAGCTGAAGAATTTTTCGTTTGTTTTATGTTAGTCAAAACATGACTCTTCGGTCAAAAACAACATTCTTGTTACTTCTCCTATCTCCAGTCGGGCTCATATGGGATTTAGACTCGAGGAATAGTTGTCAATTTAGTATACGCGCGTGAAGCGAACGCGTCACGCGCGTTCAGCACCAGACGCTTGGCTTCGGGCGAGACTTGACCACCACTATCCCTTTCTGGGGTCTCATCACACCTAAGCACCGAGACCCTAGCGCCGCTCTCAAGACCTACTACTACGCCACGGCGCGGCCTAGGCCGATTGGCTGCCGCCGAGCTTGCACGACTTCAGGTGGGGGGGGGGCAGGGCTGAACACGCGAGCTTGAAACCCTTACGCCCTTTTGCCGTCGCGGAAAATGCAGCTTCTGAGCTACAATGAAGCCAGTGTTTTGGATTACTAGAAAATGAGCCGGAAGTTGGCAACTAGCTTCTTTCGACATGAGAATGCTGGCGAAATCGATTCGCGATCGGAACTGGTAATGAGAAAGTAAAGCGCGGCAAACGCTGCTATAGCGGTAATAACGATCGAGAACTTTTCTCCTCCACCGCCGCGTTTTATTAATTTCCTTAGGAGCGGCATTTGACGCGGCAGCAAAGGTATGAAAAGGGCGTTAGGCCAATGTTATATGTAGTTTTGCTACACGAGGTCGCGTCGCTCTCCACAGCGACAGCGACCGCCTCCCGCCCTTCAAATCTGTCGTTGTCGCAGTGCGCTGCACAGCGACGAGTGCGAGTATGGAGCTTCGGGAACCGCTCTGCCCCTTAACAAATCACACGTATCGATCACACGTTGTTCAGACAGGTAATTGCAAGTAAACATGTTCTGCCACTTCGACAGGCATGTTTTAACATTAGGAGCCGATCGGTCCCCCGAAAGTCTATACCGCTATTCTGCAGCGACAGCGATAGGGCAACGACAGGCATCGGCACATTTGCAGTATGTCAGCCCTCCACGACACCTCGCTGCGACAGTCACGTGACAACTGTTCCTACGATGGCCAGTGTCATTACTCCGATCCTGGTCCCGCATTTGTGCTAAATGCCATTACTGCCGCTCATGGCAGCGACAAGGTATACACGTTTATACTCCCGCCGCCGAGAGGCGCGGCGTAGCGCGATCCTATAATATCGATCGTGCCACGCCGAGCACGGCTGTGCGTAACTGGGCCTGAGCACAACCAAATTTCTCCAGCCGCAAAGACCACACCTAGCTAATATTTATAGAGTAGTCATTGTAGATTAGTGAGCTCAATCGCTCCCGTCCGTATATCAAGTAACTGTTTCTCTGGAACGGGAGGGTTTTGGGAGCTGAAACCCTGATACTGTCCATATCTGCCTGACAGCTACATAATAGATGCGAAAACGAGAGAATCGGTTTGTATTGGCTGGCCGATCAAGCCAGCCTATCGCACCGATGGAGCACCTTGTACGGTGACGCAATACTTCACACGATCCAAGCGTGGGAGAACCCCAATTTGGGCGTGCGGTGAATAGGTCAAGATGGTGCTTTAATAGAGTGTGCTTCGAAAGATTTATCAGAAAAAGCAGCTTCTAATCAAAAGGTGATTGTGCCCTTCGATTATTCGAATTTCAAAAATTCGAATATGCTCTTCAAAATAATCGAATTTCGAGTATCATTCGAAACCCTGTTTTTGAAATATTCGAATTTCGAATACCATTCGAAAGTCTGTTATTGAAATATTCGAATTTTGAATATTACAATACTCGCCCTAATTTACTCAAAGAAGTCGCGAAAGTCGCGACTTTTGCGACTTTTCGCCATAACTCGTTTCTTTCTCCATTTTTCCCTATTGTGTGTGGTACCATTCGAAAGCAAACGTCGCCCTCTATCCGATTCGATAAAGAAGTTCTGAGAAAGTCCATTTTCGTACTGCTCGCCTACTCGAAGTACCTGAGGTGAGCCATAAACGGGCGCTCCCGAGATAATTACTCTCCTGTCGGCGAACGCATGCATGCCCACGAGAAGTCGACAGAGTTAGTCACTCACGTTCTTTCGTAGAAACATTGTAAATAGAGATTGGCAGAGTAGTTGTTTCACGGAATAAAATTCAATTCACTGGCATTGAGGTTCAAACTTTAAAATGTAATGGCTTTTTCTAAATTCAGCTGAGGGGCTGCTGAATTGTCACCGCACACTTTCCGCTAATTCGGAGATTTTCGCAAACTTCCCACTTCATTTTCAAGGCGAAATTCGTGACCTTTTGAATAGCTATTCTCACTCATGTATGCACAATAATTAACTGAATATAATTATGATTTTTTTCGTTTTTTTTTTGGAAATTTTCAATTTCTTTCAGATTTTGAGAATTCGAGTTCAGTTCAAAAATTTCGCATCTGATTCAATTTTTAACATTGGAAACTTATTCAAAGTTCGGAAGTTCTGCGTTTTATTCAAAATTAATCGTGATTTTGAACTTCCCTTTTTTTTCAAACTTTCGATTTGATTTTTTTTTGGGAAACTCTTGCTTATTCAAAGTTTTGGGAGCTCGGTAATATGTTCAACTTTTTAATACTACAAATTCAATCAATTTCAATGATTCAGAATGTAATTCAATTTTATTTCTGATTTTCGAATTCGATTCTTTTCTGATTTTCTAGTCGGCAGTTGATTCAAATTTTTAACACCGCAAATCTACTCGAATCTCAAAATTCTGAATTTAATTCGAATTCACTCCTGATTATTGAATTCTGATTTTCTATTTGCAAAGTTCTGAATTTGTTTCAGATTTTGAAAATATATATATTTAAATTTTTATAAACTGAGTTTGATTAAAATTTTGAAACCTAAAATTTAAAGCGAACTTTAAAATTCCGAACTGTCCAAAATTTTGAATTTATTCAAAATTTCGGATGTAGTTCAAATTTTGAGAGTTAGACAAACTTTTCAGCATTTGGAAACATTGTTGAAGAATAAAAAGAGCGAATCCTGTCGAATTTTTCATTTTTCGTCGCGATATTAATTCATATTAAATGTATTTAATATTTTGTTTTCTTTCTTTTCTTTTTTAATTTAAAAATCTTCAATTTCACCTATTTATTGTTTTTATCATTTTTATGTATTGAATACAATTTTCTTGAATACCTATTTATAACTTTATTCAAGCCACTGATCGATCTAAAAAGCACCCAGAATTGCAGAAGTTCCAAGATTTTAGAAGTACTAGGGCTTCTACGAGTGGTGGTGTACAGATTTGGAGCCTTGCCAACGCTAGCCCTGTGCGTGACCCTTCATCCCTCGCTGGCCATTTACCAACGCGGGCTGGCCTTCTCCGCCGCCACTGACCAGCACATATCGACTGGACGGCCCACACGAGACCGAAATATGGAAGAATCTTCAATAAATATGCGTTCCCATACACTCCGCGGTCAAAATTAAGACGACTTCAGAGAATTTTTAAACCTTTTTCTTAATTCAAAATTTAAATTTTTTTTAGAGTTCATGAAAATTTTATCAAAATTTATATTATTCTAAATGTTTCCAATGTACGTTTTTTTCTGTAAGAATTTCGAATTTTTTCATCCATCATATTTATTATATTAAATATTTTTAAGCATTATTCACTAATTTCTTGAAAATTTATTTTACTAGCTATTAAAGCCACTTATAGATCCAAAATGCATCTAGAATGGCAGAAGTTCCAAGTTTTCAGAAGTTCTAGGGCTTCTACGAGTGGTGGTGTACAGATTTGGAGCCTTGCCAACGCTAGCCCTCTGCGTGACCCTTCACCCCTCGCTGGCCGGCCCATTTACCAACACGGGCTGGCTTTCTCCGCCGCCACTGATCAACACATATCGACTCGAAATTAGTGAATAATGCTCTAAAATATTTAATATAATAGATATGATGGATGAAAAAATTAGAAATTCTTACAGAAAAAAAACGTACATTGGAAACATTTAGAACAATATACATTTTGATAAAATTTTCATGAACTCTAAAAAAAATTTAAATTTTGAATTAAGAAAAAGGTTTAAAAATTCTCTGAAGTCGTCTTAATTTTGACCGCGGAGTGTATGGGAACGCATATTTATTGAAGATTCTTCCATATTTCGGTCTCGTGTGGGCCGTCCAGTCGATATGTGCTGGTCAGTGGCGGCGGAGAAGGCCGGCCCGTGTTGGTAAATGGCCAGCGAGGGATGAAGGGTCACGCACAGGGCTAGCGTTCGCAAGGCTCCAAATCTGTACACCACCACTCGTAGAAGCCCTAGAACTTCTAAAATCTTGGAACTTCTGCAATTCTGGGTGCTTTTTAGATCGATCAGTGGCTTGAATAAAGTTATAAATAGGTATTCAAGAAAATTGTATTCAATACATAAAAATGATAAAATCAATAAATAGGTGAAATTGAAGATTTTTAAATTAAAATGAAATGAAACAGAATATCAAATAAATTCAGTATGAAATAATATCGCGATGAAAAATGATGAATTCGACAGGATTTGCTCTTTTTATTCTTCAACAATGTTTACAAATGCTGAAAAGTTTGTCTCACTCTCGAAATTTGAACTACATCCGAAATTTTGATTAAATTCAGAAATTGGGACAGTTC
This sequence comes from Aplectana chamaeleonis, assembly GCA_029168955.1. Classification (NCBI taxonomy): domain Eukaryota; kingdom Metazoa; phylum Nematoda; class Chromadorea; order Rhabditida; family Cosmocercidae; genus Aplectana; species Aplectana chamaeleonis. Next base: position 563,970 of record JAPDOI010000420.1, read on the forward strand.
GAAACTTTAAAGTTCGCTTTAGATTTTAAGTTTCAAAATTTTAATCAAACTCATTTTATCAAAATTTAATAAATATATAATTTCAAAATCTTAAATAAATTCAAAAATTCGCAAATAAAAATCAGAATTCAATAATCAGAAATAAATTTGAATTAAATTCAGAGTTTTAAGATTCAAATAGGTTTGCGGTGTTAAAAATTTGAATCAACTGCCGACTTTTCAAAACATGAAGCAGTCAAGAGACCTATGAAAAACCTGAAATATATTTGAAAATCCGAAAAAAAGAGAATTTTCAAATCATAAATAGATTTGGATTTCGAGGTTAGAAATAAATTTGGAATAAACTTGAAAAAAATTTGGATTTCAAAAATCAGAATTGAATTTGAATTAAACTTAGAATTTTTATAATTCGACTAGTTTTCTAATGTTAAAAATCGAATTAATTGCGGTTTTCGTTCTAAATTCAAATTAACAAAATTTGAGACAAGTCGCAAATAAAAAAACCGAAAAAACTTGTTGTTAAATTCAATTGATTATTACGCAGATTCTATTGAAGTGGATACAAATTGTTGTCGCCTGCGTGGAGTGGGTTTCGAAACCTGAAATGAATTCGAAAATAAGAAAAAAAAATTCAATTACATTCTGAATCATTGAAATTGATTGAATTTGTAGTATTAAAAAGTTGAACATATTACCGAGCTCCCAAAACTTTAAATAAGCAACAGTTTCCCAAAAAAAAAAATCAAATCGAAAGTTTGAAAAAAAAGGGAAGTTCAAAATCACGATTAATTTTGAATAAAACTCAGAAATTCCGAACTTTGAATAAGTTTCCAATGTTAAAAATTGAATCAGATGCAAAATTTTTGAATTGAACTCGAATTCTCAAAATCTGAAAGAAACTGAAAATTTTCAAAAAAAATGAAAAAATTATAATTATATTCGGTTAATTATTGTGCATACATAAGTGTAAATGGCTATTCAAAAGGTCACGAATTTCGCCTTGAGAATGAAGTGGGAAGTTTGCGAAAAATTCTCCGAATTAGCGGAAAGTGTGCGGTGACAATTCAGCAGCCCCTCAGCTGAATTTAGAAAAAGCCATTACATTTCAAAGTTTGAACCTCAATGCCAGTGAATTGAATTTTGTTCCGTCAAACAACTACTCTGCCAATCTCTATTTACAATGTTTCTACGAAAGAACGTGAGTGACTAACTCTGTCGACTTCTCGTGGGCATGCATGCGTTCGCCGATAGGAGAGTAATTATCTCGGGAGCGCCCGTTTATGGCTCACCTCAGGTACTTCGAGTAGGCGAGCAGTACGGAAATGGACTTTCTCAGAACTTCTTCATCGCATCGGATAGAGGGCGACGTTTACTTTCGAATGGTACCACACACTATAGGCAAAAATGGAGAAAGAAACGAGTTATGGCGAAAAGTCGCAAAAGTCGCGATTTCGCGACTTTCGCGACTTCTTTGAGTAAATTAGGGCGAGTATTGTATTCGAAACCGCTTTTTACGAAGTATTCGAAATTCGAATATTGTTCGAAAGCCCGTTTTTGAAATATTCGAATTTCGAATATTATTCGAAAACCAAAATTTTCAAAGTCCGAATCTTGAATGATTCTAAATTCGATAAATCATTCAATTATCTGATCTGCACTTTTAAAAGGCAGTGCTCACGACAAATGTGTTTCAGTTTCCACAAGGAATGGGTAGTGGAGGGGCAAACTGTAACGTTGACGTCGAAAGAACGCATGAAAACGAGCCACGAAAAGCTCCAAAAAAGCCCGAAGTTGCCAATTCGAGCGCAAGGCAAATCCCAAAAGCGCAACGCACGCCCACCGACGTGAACAAATGAATGTTTGAGATCGTGAGATAGGCGATGATTTCCAATCATTAGCCTCGTTCTTCCCTTCATTCTCAACTTCTCTCTTTACTCAGGTCAGCTCGTATACATCGGCTGCAAAAGATGGAAGTTACAAGCCTCAGACAACTCGTCCACCATGTTTCCTTAGCTTAATGTTGGAGGGACCATAACTCCGTTCCCAGAAGGTCTTGTACGAATTCAGAGACATCATTGGAATCAACATGGAGCCGTTTTCAAGATAGGCGGGAGAACAGAAAAACCATTTTTATCGTGAACACTGCCTTTAATCGTTTTCATTTATCACTCTGACCATTTGCTGGGCTTTGGAACTTGAAAAAAAAGCCATTTATAACCTAAAAATGTATAAAAATTCAATGCTGTGAAAAAAACTGCTATAGTGTACGCTGAGCTTTCAACTTTCAAACTTGAGCTTTCAACTTCAAAATTGAATAGGAGCTAGCTGCATCCATTTCCTGCATCTTGATCAGAAATCAGCTCCCTAGCTGATCGAATAGTGCTCTTCCGAAATCGTGGACGCCAACTGAAAAAAATAAAGGAGATTAACAGTTTTTCGACTAAAATCACGAGGTCTTCGCCACTTTTCTCGAGTGTCGAGAAACCATTCCAAATCATTATTGAATGCATAGTATAGTTGTACAATTTCGAAAAAAATTTCGAACGAACGAAAATCGAAAAAATTTCGAACGAACGAAATTTGAAAAAAAAAATCGTTCGACGAATTTTCGAAGGAACGAAAACGAACGAAAAAAATTTCGAAATCTGTTTCGAAAATTTCGTTCGTGTACAACTATAGTGCATAGACAAGTTTTTTACGCTCTTTTCAATGGAGAAAAATCGCATCTCCACAGTTATTCTGAAAGCCGATTTCGGAATCGCAGGGTTGCGTATGGGCAAGTTAAAGCCAAACCTGCACCCCAGTTTCATACTATACTTTGTATGCGTGTGCTATGTCACTACATTCCAAGCGCTTTTTGTCCAACACCCGCCTCATTCAAGCTAATACGATGTCGAAAATTCCCTGTTTCAACGACCCTACAAAATGTTTTTCCGCCCAGCGATGATATTGCTTCGGATAATCAGGACTAATAAGAACTCAGACGAATAGGAGCTCGACGCCCACTCAGATTCGCCCATTTTCCCAAAGACACGCGAAAGGCATGTGCTCGCCCTCATGACACGAGAGCGTGTCTATCGCAGACATGAGGGCGGGATGGTGCCTATCACGGGCGCAGCGTGCCTCCAAAAAGGGCTCTACGCCCAAGACGCTAATTTCCTATGAAGCATACGACGCGCTTGTAAGCCAGATCTCAAATGACTGCAGTACCCTAGGTTCAATTACCTAAGTTTGGGGTACCTGACCCCCCTCACCACTGGAGGGCCCGCTCCGTGCACTGACCGCGTCGCGTGACTGTGTGCCAGCCGCGTTGCGAGCCGGTGCTTGTGTATATTCTTGGAACACAAAAAAACTCCCAGGGGCTTGTTTTCTGGCACGAGACAGCTGCTCGCCCACTACTCTCACTACAGCGGGCGACAAAATTTCGGATTTTGCGCTCCACGACCACTATTCCGCTGGCGATGCCGGCTTTTCAGCGGGCCGTGGAGCGGGTTTCTGTCTGAGCATCAGATATTTGCATACTAAATAGAAAACCTATTTCGAGCTCATTAGATACTGCGGAAACGTACAATTCAAAACTGAACCAACCCTGGGAGAAAAATATGGATTTGATTGTTGAAATAAGCATAAATCGACCCAACATAAGAACTTAGATAGCAGATAAATACAGTTGAAATCAATTATTATTTTATAGAACTAGAGCCAAGAGTTTTCGAAGACTTGGTAATGAAACATAAAGCCTGGCTTGTTCGAATACGTCCGGGTGGAGCAAGCAGCGGAGCGAACTGTCATAGCCAAATATAACGATGATAAGGATTTTAAAGGACGCAATATGCAACTATTACGGTGGTCCCACCACGATTCGCCACTGAGAAACTTTAAAGGACGCAATATGCAACACCCTCGGTGGTCCCACCACGATTTTTCACTGAGAAAGTTTATAGGACGCAATGTGCAACAGCTATGATGGTCCCACCACGATAGCAGTGCTGTGCCCGCCCCCCCTAAACCTCACTCTCTTTTCGCGACCTTCTCTGTGTATTGTGTGAAACAATAACGCGCTCTGACTCATGGAATCGAAAATTGCGGGAAATCGGTCAGACGTCGGTCAGACACCCCACCACGCCGCTTATTATATGTAAGGATAAGGAGACTTTGACAGCATGAGCCCCATAAGCATTACTTCGGCTGGCTCAAAATGAGTTAGCTAGGCTATATATGTGTCACTAGGGATAGTTGCCAGAGACGACATGGGTGATATTCTAGTGAATGCAAATTGCCGATAGCACTTGATAGCCTGTGGCTTGTAGCCGGCGTTGATCGAGGGAAGCATGGTCCCGACCAGGGCTGTGCGGAAACATCGGTTTTATGATTTCTGTTTTCCGGCCGTTTTGGCCATTCTGTTTCTGTTTTTTGAAGAAATTAGCGAAAACCAGAAAACATCTAGAAAAACCAGCTTTGTGGAACAGTGCAGCTTATTCAGTAGTTTTCGAGGCTTAGCTCTTATTTGTGGTCAATGTTGTGATTGCTGCTGAATTCAGGTTCCGCCATGAAAGCAGTTGTTGTGGTATCCCCATGAGGAGGTAGATCTGGTCATCAAAAAAATTATTTATAGGTGAAAAGTCGGAGGAAAAACGCTCAGGAACAAGATACTGCTGGTAGCCGTTCTGCCCACAATTGACCGTATTTCTATAAATGCTTGTTTTGTCGCCATTTGTATTGCTCTTACACCCTATTCATACTTTTGCGAACCGGCAAATGTTGCGGCTTATCAGTAGAAAATGAGAAATCGGATGTTTGATAACGGTACCAGACGTCTAATCCCTCATTTTTCTACTGATTTTCCGTTACATTTGCCGCTTTCAGAAAAAGATGAATAGGATGTGAAAAAACCAGCATTTATGAGAATCTGTCTAGTTGGGGGCGAGCGCACACCCATCAATTGACCGTTCCAACTTGTTTTGTGCGTTTTTTCCTGTCATTCTTCTCTTTTCTCGTTTTTGTGATGGTCAGAACGGCATTCTCATGGAGAGAACTCAAGAATCGATTCCATCGCGAAGCCTGCTCACGTACTCGTTCAGTAGTACTTCAGCACAAAAGAGGTTGCATCGCAAGGCAGACATCGAATTCAACCGTTCGCTGTCAGCAACAGCTGCTGCTAGTAGCGGTTTATGATTACGACACATGCTTGAAATGAAGCCCTCGATATTGGCAGCAGCTGGTGCTGTAGGCTGGGGTTGAATTCGGTTTCGGACCTGGGATACAACCCCCAATGTGCTGACGTACTGGCATGCTCTGGGACTTTCACCCGATCTATGGTCAATAAATAGTATAGTTGTGCCCTGGACGAAAATACCAAATAGCGAATAGATTCGAATGACCCTTTTTTTAATGTCCGATTTTTGAATAGATTCGAATGACCTGTTTTTTTAAGGTCCGATTTTTAAATATATATCCGAATGACCCTTTCTTTCCGAGGTCCTAATTTCGAAAAGATTCAAATAAAGTCGACTCGAATATGTTCGAATAATTTTTCGAATATTTCAAAGCGACAGACTTAAAACAGGCCATGTGAGCTGTCAATAGGATCCTCTAGTTCAAAGTGAAACTTACTGCCACTGATCGTGTATGCGCCTGTATGCTACGTACCTTTCCCTCACACTTTCCCGCTGCTTCTATCCTCGCTCCGCACAAACACACGAAGGAGAGAACTTGATTTGCCTCCGAAACAAAGGATAACTACAAGAGAAAACCCGAGCGACACAAATCGGATCAAAATCTCAAGCAGATTGGAGTCCTGACGCTTTCCAAACACCTTTCAGACCATACTCATGATCCTTGAACACTTCGGCCTTAAAAAGAAAATTTCAGTGGAAATTTAGCCGAGTTCCACCATGCCACCTATGTAATTAACAAAATGCCGATTGAGACAATTGATCAAATAAAAGACCTCGCGTACGTAGTAGATAACACACTCTCGTTTGATCCTGGTGAGCCTGGTGAGAAGAGCTATCCAACGGTCTAATGCATGCTGGAGTTTAAGTCCAAACCTAGAAGTTTGGTGTGCCATACATTGTACAATTAGAGTGTGCGGCTGCACAGCGCTACGTGCACAGTATAGCGGTCTGGAAATAACAGTCCAAACTCTTCCTGTTTGGATTCAAACCCTAACAATTACTAAGTATATTTCTGGATTGTCCTCTTCACTGGAATTTTAAATAACTTTTCAGACTTGAAAAAAAGTTGATTAGGAGGAAAGTTATTAAAAAAGGACGCTGAAATTCACCAAAGGTTCAGATTCTGACATCACCTTCAATATATTTTTGTACCCTAATAAACACATGCACATACATATCTAGTCTTTACAAATACATATTAAATAATATACTTTCAATGCGTGTGCTATGTCAGTACATTGCAAGCTCTTTTTGTCCGATACCCGCCTCATTCTAGTTAAAACGACGTCAAAAATTCCCTGTTTCAACGATCTTACATAATGAAATTTTCCCTGGATTCGTGTTATACGAAATATTTCTAACTAGGGCTCGAGTATATCCGGTTTTAAACAAGAGAAGTGATGTGAATCAAGGATGGAATTATTTGGACTGATCAATCCCCCCACGAAAGTACCACACAATCCTTTTTGGGCCAGCAATTAGCTGAATTCCGAGTTGCGCAGGTTTTTAGGTCCCGTAATCACGATTTCCGAGATTCAAAGATTTATTTCGCTCATCCCTGGTTGGGACGCATATAGCGCAGTGGAAAGAGGACCCGCACAAGGTTGAGTCATCATTTTTAAAGGCAGTGTTCACGATGAAAAAAGTTTTCGAAATTCCACTAGGATTGGATAGTGAAGGGACACTCTGTAACGTTAACGTCGAAAGAACGCATGAAAACGAGCCAGGAAGAGCCCCAAAAGAGTCCGAAGTTGCAACTTCGAGCGCATTGAAAACCCCAAAAGCGCATCACACGCCCACCGACGTGAACAAATAAATGCTCGAGATCGTGAGATTAGCGATGATTTCCAATCATTAGCCCCGTTCTTCCTTTCATTCTCAGCTTCCCTCTTTACTCAGGTCATCTCGCATAGATCGGCTGCAAAAGACGGAAGTTACAAGCCTCGGACAACTCGTCCACCATGTTTCCATAGCTCAATCTTTGAGGGACCATAACTTGGTTCCCAGAATGTCGTGTACGATTTCAGAGACATCATTGGAATCAACATGGAGCCGTTTTCAAGATAGGCGGGAAAACAGAAAAACAATCTTCATCGTGAACACTGCCTTTAAACACCTAAACAAACTAAACATTCGAAAAAGGAAACATTGAAAATTGAAACGTCCGAAAAAAGTGGACAAATTCGACAATCGAGAATTTTGCAGTAGAATATATGCCAGGCCAGTTTTTCTGTAATAGAGCGACTTTTTTTGAATCTCGTTGGTTTTAAAATACTGCTACAAAAAATATTTGTCCAAACGCTCCCTCAGCCCTTTCCCGTCTTTTAAGTGGTTTTACATATCATCCGGATATTTTCTTTATAGCTTGACTCAATTTTATACTTTTCTATTTCTGAAAGTTGGGCTCCGCAGAAAAGGTCAAGGATTTGGCATTGCTCCTAAATGTTGTGAAATTGTTTTATTGGATTTGGCTCCCAACTTGATTTTTCAAATGTAGTGAAATTGTCGAATTGATTTGGCTGTGATGATACTATATGCAGATAACATAATCATTAAATCTAGTGAAATTGTTGCAAACGGATTTGGCAGGAGCTCTATCAATTATCACAGTCAAATCACGCGTCAGAAGGGGTTTTCCTTGAAGCGCATATTGAATCGAATGAGAACAGGAATAAACCTAGCAGCAAAAACGTTTCTATACAATGCGAACCGTGAAAGCGTTGAGGACACGAAGACATAGAGTCAGTAGCGAGTAAATTGCGTTAGATTTCGTTTTCATGATTTTTATCTCATCGGTGAGGGAAGGTCTGGTACCTTATTGTTAGTGGGAGCTACACTGAAAGGGCAGAATAGCATTCAGGAAACCTTAATTCTAGCCCATAAGGCCACGTTTCTGTTCAGCATTGTTGACTGAGGATTATTATTTTTTCTTTTTGTCTTCATTCGCTCGCCAGAGGACCTTCTGACGCGTGATTTGACTGTGATAATTGATAGAGCTCCTGCCAAATCCGTTTGCAAACAATTTCACTAGATTTAATGATTATGTTATCTGCATATAGTATCATCACAGCCAAATCAATTCGACAATTTCACTACATTTGAAAAAATCAAGTTGAGAGCCAAATCCAATAAAACAATTTCACAACATTTAGGAGCAATGCCAAATCCTTAACCTTTTCTGCGGAGCCCAACTTTCAGAAATTTCACAACTTTTTACAAGGGTTTCCCTTCTACAATATCGTCGAGCTCCAGAAGTCAAGTTGTTTTTTTCGAAAAGATAGTGGTAGAAATGAAGAAACAACCGCTCCGCTGCTAAGACTGCAAGATAATTGTTGCAACGCGGCTTCCTACAAATAGATGCAAGGCATATACTTTTTGAATTTAAAAGTCGAGAAATGAAGAAATGAGTTTCAAAATGACCCAATTGTACAGGTTCTAGGCACTCTTCTAGACGGGGGCACGCACCACTCAAGACAGAAATGAAATGAACGGGCCATTGGTGAGGCTACCAGTCGAAGTATTTCCGTAGAGCTCTAATAAAAACAATGATTGATAGCGCAGTATCAGGCCTCTTTTATCAGAGTTTTCCATCATTTCTACGAGTTTTTGCGTAGCTTGGCCCCTCTAGTAAAAGAAAATGTTGAAGGGGCCCATGAAAAACCTTCATTTGTAAAGAAAAGTCAATCGGAACACAATGTAAATACGAATTTGAATTTCGCGCCAAAATCATCTTCGGAGTTTTTCTGCAAGTGGAGTTCGTGCCGTAACCAATTTTTCCTGTTATCTTACTGTCGCACCAACATTCTAGGAAAAAGGGCTAGATGACTGGTGAGAATTGGTGGCGGATATTAACCTCATCGTCCAACGTTTTTGACTCGCCAAAGTTTACCAGTGTGGTCTACCGGGCTCAATCATGAAATTGAGCCTGAAAAATGGAAATTGATTTCCAGCGCGAACGATAGTTAAGTGCGCCAGAAGAGGACTACCGTAATCTCAGGAATGATGTTATTCGGCTCTCGTAAACAAATTTGATGATACCCAATTGATCAATGATAAAGTATAAAAGAAGTGAAGAGCGGTGTGTCTTGATTCACACACCGTCCTTCTCTAGGGGTCAGCAGTTGAGGATCTGCCTGGACTAAAAAGCAGGGAAACATCACCACCTGTAGGGAAGATGAAGCGAAATCGGAGTCAGAACTTAGAAAATTTTAGAGCTAACTCGAGTGAGATTACGGTAGCCCTGTTCTGGCGGACTTAACTATCGTTCTTGTAGATTCGGAGGCCTGGCTTGCACACGGTGTCCTGAACATTGAACTGAGGTCCTGCACACCCCTACTGGGATCCAGCACACATTCCATGAAGTCCTGCTCATCCTTACAGGGGTCTTGCACACGTTTCCATGATGTCCTGCACACTCCTACTGATGTCCTGCACACATTCCACGAAGTTCTGATCATCCTTACAGGGGTCTTGCACACGTTTCATGATGTCCTGCACACTCCTACTAAGGTCCTGCAATAACATTCCATGATGTCCTGCACACCCCTATTGGGGTCCTGCACACGTTCCATGATGTCCTGTGTAATTTTACTAAGGCCCTACACACATTCCATGACGTCCTGCTCAACCCTACTGGGGTCCTGCACACGCTTCATGATGTCCTGCACACTCCTACTGATGTCCTGCACACATTCCATGAAGTCCTGCTCATCCTTACAGGGGTCTTGCACATGTTTCATGATGTCCTGCACACTCCTACTAAGGTCCTGCACACATTCTACGACGTCCTGCACACCCCTACTGGGGTCCTGCACAGGTCCCATGATGTCCTGCACACTCCTACTGATGTTCTGTACACATTCTACGATGTCCTGCACACCCCTACTGGGGTCCTCCACAGGTTCCATGATGTCCTGCACACTTCTACTGGGGTCCTGCACAGGTCCCATGATGTCCTGCACACTCCTACTGAGGTCCTGCACACTCCTACTGAGGTCCTGCACACGTTCCATGATATCCTGCGCACTCCTACTGAGGTCCTGCACACCCCTACTGGGGTCCTGCACACGTTTCATGATGTCCTGCACACTCCTACTAAGGTCCTGCACACATTCCATGATGTCCTGCACACCCCTATTGGGGTCCTGCACACGTTCCATGATGTCCTGTGTAATTTTACTAAGGCCCTACACACATTCCACTGACGTCCTGCTCACACCCTACTGGGGTCCTGCACACGCTTCATGATGTCCTGCACACTCCTACTGATGTCCTGCACACATTCCATGAAGTCCTGCTCATCCTTACAGGGGTCTTGCACAAAGTCCCATGATGTCCTGCACACTCCTACCAAGGTCCTGCACACTCGTACTAAGGTCCTGCACACATTCTACGACGTCCTGCACACCCTACTCGGGGTCCTGCACAGGTCCCCCATGATGTCCTGCACACTCCTACTGATGTTCTGTACACATTCTACGATGTCCTGCACACCCCTACTGGGGTCCTACACAGGTTCCATGATGTCCTGCACACTTCTACTGGGGTCCTGCACAGGTCAGAATGCGCGCGGAGAAGAGTTTTCGCGTCTTTAGCGTCCTTTTTTAAAAACTTTCCTCCTAATCGACTTTTTTTTAAAGGCTGAAAAGTTATTTAAAATTCCAGTGAAGAGGACTATCCGGCAATATACTTAGTAATTGTTAGGGTTTGAATCCAAACAAGAAAATTTTGGACTGTTATTTCCAGACCGCTATACTGTGCACGTAGCGCTGTGCAGCCGCACACTCTAATTGTACAATGTATGGCACATCATTGATGTCACACCAAACCTTTTCGCTTGGAATTAAACTCCAGCATGCATTTCACCGTTGGATAGCTCTTCTCACCGGGCTCCTAATTAGATTTTCAGATTCAAAAAATTAATTCGAAGGGAGTTATCGAAAACGGGCGCTGAAGACGCGAAAACGCGTTCCCGCGCGCCTTCTGGGTTAATTCTACGAGCGGGATTGTATCCTAAAATCTCATGTTTCTCAAGCAGTTGCAACGAATACGTTCATTTTAAGATAGGTGAAAGAAAACTTTTTCCAAAATCTGAACTTCACCTATCACCCCTCAGGACATTGAGAAAATCGACCACAAAATCGAAAAAGTGTCGCCCATTTACATGACGTAATGTGTGAGGAGTTTTTAGAAAGATGTTAGGAGATGTTATGTACCGAGGATGAGCTCATAAAATTGATTCCTAGCCGAGTTATGGCCGGTCAAAGGTGCGTTGGTGCCAATGGTGGTCCAAAAGCTCCACCGGACCAGGGATGTGAGGATTTTTTTCTGAAAAAGAAAACAGAAAATCGAGTTCGACAGAAAACGGAGAAAAATCTCAAAAAATGGGCAGAATGCAGAAAATTGTGAAAAATCAATACAAAGGTGTTCAGCGTATACTACAATACCCACCCTAAGTTTCGGTAAAAAGGCGAAAAAGACGCGAAAAATTGCTTTTTTCGCCTCTTGATCACAACTCGCTTCAACGTGGGCGTTTTCAAACTTGAAGACATCTTCGGAATCAGCGTCGATCAGTCCTTCTTTTTGATCTATACATGGCTTACTCTCAAACAAGGCATGTAGGGTTGACACAATCAATCGAGTGGTTGAGAAACAGGGGCAATATGGTGAAGTGTTTGACTGTGTCTGCGAAAATTTAACTTGTCTTTGATTATTATTTTTTATTTTAGAAATTTTATTTCTTTCAAGTCTTCAATTTTTTCAATTAATTCCATTTCACCTCTAGTTATTATTTATTAGCTGTTAATTTAGTTATTTGTTTTATATTTTTTGGTGTTGTTTGTAACATTCTTTCTTCATTACTCTATTTTTTAGAAGTTTTCACGATATTCTGAATACTTATATATTTTAAATTTTTCATATAATTAACAAAAAATGCTTTTACAAAACGTTAAATAATTATTGGGATATGAATCGTTTCAGCTATGTATATCCTCAGAAGGACAATTCATAACGGTAAAAACCTCGAGCTTCTCCAATGGAAGAGGCAGTTCGAGTTCTAATTACTTGTATCTAAACTCACAATTTCTGAGGATGTTCGTTTTGAGAATTCGAAAATAATATTCGTCATCCTAATTTCAAAAATGTTTTCAAGTTTAAGAAAAAAGTTACTTCTCAAATTAGTTATGAGATACTTCGCCCTCCCACTAAGGTGAAATTCTTCATATTTGTTGAGACTTCAACCTAGAGAACGTCACCAATCGATTCGTGTCGTATTGCTAACTTCTAACCTGGCTTTATACGTGAGAAACAGTCAAGATTTACTATTAGTTTTTCCTAGTCTTGGAAGAACTTTGTGCTGGCGATGGTCCCCCTTCGGCTTGCATCTCCGCTCCTTCCACTCTCTCTCTCTCTCTCTCTCTCTCTCTCTCTCTCTCTCTCTCTCTCTCTCTCTCTCTCTCTCTCTCTCTCTCTCTCTCTCTCTCTCTCTCCTCTCACTCTCTCTGCCTCGCCTCTCTCTCTCTTTCTCTCTCTATTTCTTTCTTTATTTTCTTTCTTTCTTTCTTTCTTTCTTCTCTTTCTTTCTTTCTTCTTCTTTCTTTCTCTTTCTTTCTTTCTTTTCTCTTTCTTTCTTTTCTTTCTCTTTCTTTCTCTCTTTTCCTTCTCTCTCTCTCTCTTTCTTTTCTTTCTTTCTCTTTCTTTCTTTCTTTCTTTCTTTCTCTTTCTTTCTTTTCTTTCTCTTTTCTTTCTTTCTTTCTTTCTTTCTTTTCTTTCTTCTTTTTCTTTTCTTTTTTCTTTTCTTCTTTTCTTTCTTTCTCTTTCTTTCTTTTCTTTCTTTCTTTCTTCTCTCTCTCTCTCTCTTTCTTTCTTCTTTCTTTCTTTTCTTTCTTTCTTTTCTTTCTTTCTTTCTTTCTTTCTTTCTTTCTTCTTTCTTTCTTTTCTTCTTTCTTTCTTTCTTCTTTCTTTTCTTTCTTTCTTTCTTCTTCTTTCTTTCTTTCTTCTTTTCTTTCTTTCTTCTTTCTTCTTCTTTCTTTCTTTCTTTCTTTCTTTCTTTCTTTCTTTCTTTTCTCTTTCTTTCTTCTTTCTTTCTTTTCTTTTCTTTCTTTCTTTCTTTCTTTCTTTCTTTCTTTCTTTCTTTCTTTCTTTCTTCTCTTTTCCTTTCTCAGAGGTCGTTTATACTCCCGCCGCCGAGCCGCGCGGCACAGCGCATTCCTGTAAGGCGGCCGTTTATACTTCTGCCGCCGAGGGGCGCGGCGAAGTGCGTAATCCTACATTATCGACACTGCCGCGCCGCGTGATCAATATTTAGGGTCTGCAAAAATGAGGCCGCGGCGGGGCAATGATGGAGAGGGGGGCGCCACGCAGCGGGCGGGGCCAGCGACGTGTCCGCGCGAGAGCGGCGACGCGGTACCTCGCAGTGTTTTCGTCGCCGCGATAGCAGCGGCTCCCGCAGCGACGCCGCCAGCGGGCGGCGGCGAGGAATGGTCTGGACCATTTATATCGTCGGCGAGGGGTGCCGCTATCGATCCCTTCAGTGTATTTGTTTCATTGTTTAGTCATCCATGCGATTTTTTTCTATTTCCATAGCACTTTCACATAAACGCTTGAACACTTTTTCACTAGTTCGTGGCTTTTTATGTGATCTATTCCAATTCACTGCCCGAGGGAATGTATTTCATTAGTTTTCTTTTTTTTCTGAAATATTAGTGATTCTCACGAGAATTTCCGGATTAACGAAGCCACAGGATTTTATGTCTTCCGTTTCTGAGAGCGTATTCCTCAATTTTTTTAAGACGATTTTTTTTCGTGAAACGACAAAACAAGTGAAAGCTTAGCAATCTTCGAGATGCTTTTCAGTTCTGCCGCCTCTAAAATTCCAATTTCGGTTCAAATGTGGTTTCATGGTGAATCCAATCGATTGCCAAGAACATGTTCACACACTTATATTTTTCAAAAGCTCGATTTAGAATGGGAGTCTAGTGATTAGGAAATTTTGAAATCGTTGTACGTAAGGGATGAAAATTAAGAACGAATGGGGCAACGCTGCCACTCTGCGAGGCATAGAAATGCGCCGCCGCGTCAGGTTTTGGCCACGCCCCAATACTCTCGCTCGGCGGCGTGCCGCCGGGCGGCGCAACTCTGCATAGCCCTTTACAGGAATGCACTGTGCCGCGCCGCTCGGCGGCGGGAGTATAAACGACCCCTAACATTGATCAGGCGGCGCGGTACTATAGACCTCTGCATAGTCCAGCGGCAAAAGTCGCGCCGCAATGATAGGAAATAAAGGGCAGGCACGGAGATGCGTAGCCGTCCTCTATCTTAAATCGTGGAGGCGCGACTTTTGCCGCTTGACTATGCAAAGGCCTTATAGGATTGCACTTCGCCGCTCCGCTCGGCGGCGGAAGTAGTATAAACGACCCCTCGTTGGCCTGTGATGCCGCTGACGCCGCACGGCCAGCTGCAATCATCGCACCTGGCCCAATCACCCGACTAAATTCGATACGCAAACCATACAGACCCCATCACAGGGAGTTCCGGAATGACGCGGGTCGCGCAAGCCTTGATTCACTGTCAAGGCTGCAGTTGCCGGGCAATAGTAATAGGTAATAATTTCTTTTAAAAATTATTTAGGGACGTACACAATTAGTAGACTCTGTTTCATTCCAAGTGAACTCATGTTTTCGGTTATCACAGCGCGGAGCGGTAGCTTTTTCGTCGAAACCGCCTTATTACTAGTTATATTTCAGCGAGGCCCACCGCTCCGCTGCTGGTGATAATCGAAATCAACAGGTCACTAGGGATGTACCAGAGCTTATATGTGTTAACAACTAACCAAGATAAAAATGTATGCATAACCTTACACAAAAATGATCTTGTGATGCGCAACTGTGGAATGGTATAAAATCAAATTTGAAAGAGTTATGAAAACATGACAACAAATCGACGTAAAAGGCGGGAAAGGGCACGAGGGAGGCTCGACTGCCGTCTACTGAAAGTGAAAATCAAGGCTGAAAAGGCGATTTGAAGAAAACGGCATACTTACACCACTTTTTCCAACAGGGGATTTTTTCTATTTCTCTTTCTACATCAGCGGCTTTGTTTTTTTCTACTTTATTACAGTTTCTATTTTACCGAACCGCGGAGATACGACCCTCCAGAGCTACTCACTCCGACAGTCACTGGCGATTTAAACCTCGGACAAAACTGGGAATCGCCGACGAACAAGTCAGCGAGTCGGGTAAAATGTGGGCTACCCCTTCACTATATGGGTGAAGGTTTAGCGTCAGCTGGTGAAAGTTGAGGGCGATTGTAGCCAAAGCACTAGTTGAGCGTCGATGTTGACAAAAGTCGCCTCCCTTAATTCTACGCTCTAATCCTTCGCGTACTGGTAAACTCCAGGCCATTTCCGTGGCACTAGGTGGTGAGGAAAGAAGGCGATTCTCGTCAGTATGTCGGCTGCCCGCCGACACTGCGGGAAGACGGGGAAGCCTCTCTCTCCGCGGGAAGTGGGCGCTGTGCCACGCCCAGGAAATGGGCGCCGCGCGAAGTTGACTAGCCCGACTTGGCCGGCGGGAAGTGGGCTGTTACTATCTGAGAAGCATCCTTGTGTAAGCTTACTCCTCACTTGTCAGAAGCAGTTCAGGATGAAGAGCCCAGAAGGGTATTTCTGCAATTTTGTTTCAACAGACCTTTATCTAAAGGGTTGTTTTCAAGTGTGCCGCAAACTGCTATTCTGTCATTCATCAGATTAGCTGTAAGGCGAAGGCAGAAAAGCCGCAGAGTGCTTTTTCACCGTGTTCGGCCAGTCCACTAAACGGCGCTGTCGACTGCCCGCGACCGAGCTATTCGCTTTCCGCAGGACAGGTTACGGGACGTCGGCTAGTGGCACCGGGGAAAGTGTTCTGATTGTATCTGAGACAGGCGCCCCCTCAAAAGTGTCGATGATCAATGGGAGAGCACGTGATACAGACAAAGTACACTAAAAATTCGAGAAATGTAAAGAAAGCAGCACCAGTCTTTAATAATATAGTTAATAACTGAAAATAACCAACAGTTATTATTACCACTTTACTTATCACTGCAGTCATTCTTAAAGCGTGTTGTACGAAACGATCCGGCGTTCTTCTTAGTATATGCCCGAGCAGTCGAGGTCGACTTTCCATTGCTACTTGAGAGCGCGTTAGGAGATGCTGGCACCTCCCTCGTGTCAAGCGTTGATGTACTGCGTCGATTTCCTTGTAAAGGTCTTCGTTATGGCATACACGCGGCCAGAAATATCCAAGCAAACGCCTAAAAAGCTTCCATTCCGTGCGATCCAACCTTTCCATCTGCGTCTTCGTGAAAGGCCCACGTCTCCGATCCGTACATCATCATAGGGCGAATAGCGGATAGGTAGACGCGCAACTTGACTTCCTTCGCGATGGTGGTAGACCACAAGCACTTGGTTAGAGAATTAAATGCAGACGTAGCATTCGCACATCGTTGTCGAATATCCGCTGCATAACTACCATCGTTTTTTAGCAAACAGCCCAAATAACATAAATCGTCCACCAGTTCGATACGTTTTCCGTCCACACAAACTCCCGTCGAAGGCCTCTGAGAGACCCACACCTGCTTGCATTTGTCGGGACGAGACGAAGTCCACAGGCTGCGGCATACTTCGAAACGAGGTTCACAATCCTTTGCAGTTTTGCGGTGTTTTCAGCGAATAAATACGATGTCGTCGGCGTACTCCAGGTCGACAAGGGAGCGTCCTGATGGTGTGAGGATCACATCCGCAAGAAACTGTTCTGCAACTCTACGCATGATGTCATCAACGGCGAAGTTGAAAAGAAAAGGTCCTGCAACGGCCTCTGCCTTACTCCTGTTTTCACCTCGAAAGTTAATGACGTAAATCCTGCAGGTGTAATGAAGTGCTGCTGTTGTTCCTTTGTTCATGTCCTCGATTAACCGAACATACTTTCTTCTGAGACTCCATCTGCTCGCAGAGCATTGAGCAATCGACCACGATGAGGAGAGTAAAACGCGGCTTCAAAGTCCAAAAAAAGCAAGTTGTAATGGCTCCGAATACCGCTGCCACGATTCAATTACTCTTCTCACGACGAACACTTGGTCGATGGTCGATCTTCCAGGTCGAAAACCGGCTTACTCATCTCTGGTCGTTCTTTGACGATGTTTGATAAGTCGCTCGAAAATGATACGTTCTAAAACCTTGTACATGACACGAAGTAGAGAGATTTCTCTGCAGTTCTTGGGATCAGTGACGGATAGCTTCTTGTGAAGAGGTACGATGATCGCATGTCTCCACGAATCGGGTATCCTTTCGCTCATCCATGTAGCACGGATGGTGTTGGTCATTTCACGAATTCCAGACGGAGGAAGAGCTTTCAGCATTTCAGCAGTGATGTTGTCATCTCCACCAGCCTTTCCATCATTCATTTTCCGGACACAATCCAAAACTTCAGACTCAGTCGGCGGTTCCTCACTGACATCGTAATGTGCTCTCTGAACATGCGGGAGCTCAGGTACTGATGACGCTGGACGATTCAGTAGTGAACTGAAGTAATCCTTCCATATTGGCAGCGTGGCATCACCAACTGCAACTCCATTGGTAGTGTTCAAGACAGGGGAACATCTCTTCATCTTCCCGCTATACTGTCGCAGCAACGTGTAGGCTTTCCTCGGATTCTTCTCCTCCCAAGCCTTCTCAAACTCCTTAGCTCTACACGTCCACTCTCGTTCGCAGTCACTTTGAAGCTGCCGACGCAACTTCCTCCTCAGACGCTTCTCCTCGACGAAAATTCCTGCAGTTCGGAGAGCACATACTCTGTTGTAGGTAGATGTTGTTACTTCTGAGACGTAGGCGAACTTCTTCTTATGCTGTACAACCGGGAGTGCCTCTTTCGAAGCGTACTGGATGCACATGACAAAAGAATCCGCGTCACAAAGTTTCTTCTTAGTCCGCACTCCAATATAAACAGAAACGCGTTGTCGAAAATTCCTTCTGCACTCTTCATCTCTGAGACTTGTAATGTCAATCCTCTGGAGAGGCTGAGCCCGTCGCTTCCTCTTATGAATCCTCGCAGTGAAGTTCAACAGAACTGGACAGTGATCCGAATCGAATGCGACATCCCACACAGCTCTAGATCTTCGAATGTCCAATACTGGAATATTCCTCGTCAGGACATAGTCAAGCTGTAGTTTCAAAGTAGTCATTTTCCGCATCCGCTGCTCTTCTGGAGATAGCTGGGTTGGTCCCTGCCACGTAAGCTGATGGCGGCGATGATTCCTCTTGTCGATGCAATAATCAGACCACTGCGTTCACAAAAGTCGACAAGGCGGTAGCCATTGTCCGATGTTTGCTCCACTGGGTAGAACCATTTACCGAGCACTTCGAATTCCTGATCAGCTCCCGTCTTCGCATTTGCGTCAATCCCCACGACAACAGCATGTTGACAAGGTATTCTGGCCAGCAACCTTTTGAGTTCCTCATAGAACGCATCCTTCGAATTGTCTTCGGCGGTTTCAGTGGGCGCATGAGCACTAACTATCCACAGATTGAATCCTCTGTGATCCCGCAGTCGTTAGGAATGCGTTCCGGCACGACGTTGAGCCAAACTCCTTGACCACACCATTGAAATCCTTCCTTACAGCTATTGCACAGCCTCCCACTCTCCTATTGTCAGCGTTACCGCAGTAGATGGTGAACTCTCCGACGCTGATGACGGGTCTATCCTTGAGGCAGGTTTCCTGCAAAGCAGCAAACGATGCATGAAAATAGCTCAGAAGTCTGGATAGCGCAGTTTCTTGGATATCACTCGACAGCGATCGACAGTTCAGAGTGGCGAAACTGTGGCTTGTGGCCAAAGACTCCATGAACTCCTTAGGTACGGATCCTAGGTTGTTATAGACCAGAGGCCTTAGTGTGCCGGACGGCGACACCTTTATGCATACTTTCGCGATATAGTTGTGCACGCTATATCGCTCGAACGTTCCCTGTGTACACTCAAACGTCTGCTGGGTTCAGTGGAAGCAGGGGCACCAACGAGCAGGTACCAACAGACTTGTACACACACCCCCATTGCTCAACTATGGGGACTAAACTACACAAAGCGCAGAAATCAGGAAGCGGTTTTCTGTTTTCACGTTGTCTTTAATAATCTGCAGTATCGCAACCATAAAACTACGATACTGCAAGTGATTTAGTGGATATAGGAAAAATAACTTGTGCTGGGCGACCGATACTGTGCTATAGATAATATAGAGCTGGCACGGATCGGACTGATACTTTGCTATCTCTATTGAAGATTGGTGCAAGCTCAGTACCATATTTTTTCAACGTACGTGTGTTGGTCTCTACGCCACTATGGTCTCGAACTGACACTTTATTACGAAACAACAAAAACAGGAATAGGATCAATGCAACATGGAACTATACAAAGGAAAAGAATGAGGAATAAGAGACGCCGAATGAGAGCTCAGTGGTGCGGTGCTGTCTTATACAGGCTGTAGATCGAAAAATCGATAGCGCCGAAGATCAACGCTTCCGACTACGGTGTTCGATGTCCAGCCCTCAACACCATTCTCAGCCTCACACTACATGGGGGTCCCCTCAAACAGGCGTTCACACTACGCCGATTCACAAAAGCAAACAACAACAATTAATGAGCACCTCTCCAACGGAAGTGTGATCCACCTCTACCACGTCTGGGAGCTCCGCGTCCGCGGATAGAAGCACAATCGCGACGTCGGGTTACGTAGGTCCCACGGTGTGGATTGCCATTGTAGGTTCTCCTATTGTTAAAGCGGTATCGCCCACGCGTTACTACGGAACCTCGACCACGGTTCCCAATCGGGCCTTTGCGCTGTTCAGGCAGTCTTTTGAATTCCGCCATTGAGAGGTACGCTGCGTACTGCTTCATGGTGGTCTCCCAAAATCTCTTTGCAGCACTTTGCGAATAGCTCTTCTGCTGGTACAGGTTGATGCGATCCGCCAGCACTCTGAACCCGACATCGATCATATTGTTCTGTGACCTCATGGGGAGAAAACAGTGCATCCTTGAGACTAGACTTCTTCGCTGTGCAATGGTCTCTTCGACAAAATCGCGTAGGCCATCAATCGAGTTTCCCCATTCATCATCGTCTTGAGGACCTGGGAGTGCGAAAAGTTCAGCTCCTTTAGCGACCGCCTGCAGGATCAAGCTCCAAGCTCCACGCCATCTTGTGCAGCCTGCTGCTTTGGTGGTGCTGAACAGTAATATCGCGGACAACTCATTGGCGAACCATTCCGGCTGCATCTCTTCGGGCTCTCGAACCACCACGACCTTCTGTGTCTTTGACTGCAGACAAGGAATCACGTCTTCGAATCCTTAGGGCAGTATGATTAAGTTGCCTCGGCGTGCTAGGACCTTCCATGTGGAGTCAGTCCACGGATTCTCCGTAGCGAAATTCCTGGCTGCTGCTGCCAGTTGTGCCATATTGTATGGATCGCTACGACTTCTCGGTAGATGGTCCGGCAGAAACTGCCCTGCTTCGGCTACGGTGGCCAGCGTAATGTGAATGCAGTACTGACGGAATAACGACCAGGCAAGGCCCAAAGCCGTTGGCGTCAATAGGTCGTAGCTGCGATCCAGCAGCCTAGCTGTTATCCATGCCTCCGGTACATGACTTTGCGAAATTACAGACAACAAACGAGCAAGATCATATGGTGAGAAAAATTGCAATTCTCAGAATGGAGCATTGGGAACAATATTTTTTTTTTTGAACAGAACATTCTACTTCTACTCCGTCGCACATCAACTTCTTCGGGCAATGCCAGTCTATGTTGTTGTGGTTGCTTGAAGACGACAGCGGCGAGCTGAAATAAGGAATTTCACGATACAAACTAGATTTCTGAAAAATTTTATTTATTGTACTACAATTTCTACTAGTGACTACACTACTCCTGATCTTTTTGGGCCTCCCTCGTTTACCACAGTTTGTTTTAGCCTTGACAGGAGTGTCATCGATTTCAACGGGGATTTTAACCAGCTGATCGAATGGTGGCTAAAGTGGTGGCTCATTTTTCCCGATCAGAGTCACTAGTGCGGAATTACTCGACACTTCGATCACGCGATACGGCCCACTCCATGGAATCGTCAACTTTGGATGACTTGATTTTACTTTTTCACATGGCATTTTTGCATAAACTCGATCTCCGACGAGAAATTTCGTCGATCTGTCCGTTTTCCATGTTTTGTCGTGGGCTTTTTTCATCTGTTCTCGATACCTAGCAGCATGCTCATTTATGTATTCACGTGCAATTTTTAGATCATTCAGAAATTCGATCTTGTATTCGTCGTAATCAGCTGTATACGGCGAAAGTACATCCGATGGGATTACTGATGAGGGATATTTCGGATCGTGACCATATAGCAAAAAATGTGGACTGTCGCCAGTAGCACGGTGGGGCGCAGCATTATACGCGTATACTATCGTGAGAAGCATGCGATCCCATTCAGAAGGTGTGACCGTCTTTTTCCGCAGCATACCCACTATAGTGCCATTAGCTCTTTCAGTAATTCCGTTTTCTCTGGGTGTATATCCTTTCGTAAACTTTTGTTGGATACCCATAACATCACAGAGCGCCTTCATCAAGTCATTCTCGAATTCGCCACCTCTGTGTGAAAGAATAGCATCGGACCACCACCCATACCCACATATCCAGCTCCCGAATAGCACTTCTGCTATAGTTTCCGCCTTTTTGTCAGGCACTGGAAAAGCTCCCAGGTATTTCGTGAAATGATCGATAATCGTTACGATATACCTGTTCCCACTCGAGGTTAGGCCCGTTTCCAAGAGGTCTATACCGATGATTTCGAATGGCTTTTCAACAGTTATGGACTTTAGCGGTGGTATGTTTTCCCGTTTTGGATTTGACAGAAAACACCTTTGACACTCTTTGCACCACCTTACCAAATCTTGGCGCATTCCCGGCCAAAAAGCGACTTTCTTGAGCTGGCTGTACATTTTTCGAGCGTTGAAATGACCACTCAAAGTCCCAGAGTGAGCTTCGTTGAAAACTTCGCGCCTTCGACTTCGAGGAATTACTGGTACAGGCCATAAAACGGCCAAAGTCTCACCGTCGACTGCGTACCACGCGCTGCGCGACCGCACGCGCGTCGGAAGCAGACGAGTTTTGGCCGCCGCGCGACGAGTTCCGGCCGCCGCGCGACGTTTCGGCCTCCGCGCGGCGGCCGAAACTCGTCGCGCGGCGGCCAAAACTCGTCTGCTTCCGAAGCGCGTGCGGTCTCGCAGCGCGTGGTACGCAGTCGACGGTGAGACTTTGGCCGTTTTATGGCCTGTACCATCGTCAAGTCCTCCATTACCAGTTTTAGTTTTCCACCCTCAATCTCGAAGTCGGAGGAGCAGAGCTTGCGATCATGCCGTGGCAATCTTATCTCTTCGTCGCGCTTGTTTTCGAGGGCGTTGAAAACTTGCTAAAAATCTGAATCATCCCTCAGTTCGTTCAGCCATTCGCTCTCCTGAATCATACAAACCACATTTTCCTCTCCGAATCGAAGGTGATCGCTTACACTGCGATGCTCCACAGGACCTCGAGATAAAGCATCTGCCACACAGTTTGCGGCTCCTTTCACATACTCTATTTTCAGGTCATACCTTTGAACCTCAAGGGCCCAACGTAGGATTCTAGGTGAGATATTGGTTCGTTTGAACAGAGAGGTCAATGCGGCATGATCAGTGCGCACGATTGTGGGAACTCCAAAGATGAAGTAGTGAAATTTCTTCACGCTGTGTATGAGTGCTAGCGCTTCTTGATCGGTCACATGATAGTTCCTTTGGGCCGATGAAAACGGTTTTGACGTGAAAAAGATGGGGTGAAGAAATCCATCGTCATCCTCTTGTGAGAGTACCGCACCGACGCCGATCTTACTAGCATCTGTATAAATAATAAACGACCTTTTACCGTTCCTAGCCAGTTCTATATTCGGCTGGCCTTGGACGGGAGCTTCACACAGCGCTCGTTTCAGGTCATCAAAAGCCTTCTGCTGTTGAGTCGACCAACTGAACTTCACCTTTGGGCTGGTCAGCTCATAAAGTGGTTTAGCGATCTGTGCGAACCGGAGAACGAATTTGCGGTAGTACCCCGCCAGCCCTAGGAATGTGCGCAATGGAGCTACGTTCAGCGGCACCGGGTAGTTTTTGATGTCTTGCATCTTATTAGGGTCCGTTTTGATACCCTGTCTATCTACGACATGACCCAAAAACTCCAAGGAACCTTCCATCAGTCGGCATTTTTGTGGTTTCGCCTTTGAGCCTGCTTTTTGGAAAGCCTCCAATGTTTTCTCCAGTATTTCAGTGTGCCGGTCCTGCGTGTCTGTCGCGAGTAATATATCGTCTATATACACCGAAACTTCCGATCCCTTCAATTCACTAAGCACACTTTCCATAAGTCTTTGAAAAACTGCAGGAGCATTGGTGAGACCGAACGGTTGGACATTGAAATGGAACTGTCCAGCTGTCGTAGTAAATGCGCTGATTTCTTTGGCGCGGTCTGTAAGTGGCACTTGCCAGTATCCACTAGCAAGATCTAAGGACGAAAACCACTGTTTTTCCTGCAGGTTTTGTAACGTGACATCAATCGGGGGTAGAGGATAGTAATCCTTTTTGGTGATCTTGTTAACCTCCCGATAATCGACGCACAATCTTGTGGTGCCATCCTTTTTAGCAACGAGGATAATTGGGGAAGCCCAAGGGGATTGGCTATTTTCGATTATTCTCCTCTCTCTCTCAGATCCTGTAGCATATTGTTAACCTTGTTTCTAATTCCATAGGGTACAGGCCTTGTTTTCTGACGTATAGGTTCGTGCCCTTGCACGTCGATATCATGCTGAATCAGATCCGTCTGAGCGAGTTCGGAGTCAGAAATAGCAAACGTCCTGTGGCATTTCGTAATAACTCTGACTAATTCTTGTGATAGTTTGCCGGTTTTGCGATTATGCTCCAGCATTTTTACCAAGATCTTGTTACGTTCTGGCTCCGGCAAAGCGGAGGGTTTCTCACAGGCAAGCATATCGCTAGGCGAATCTACCAATTTTGGGTCCACCCAGTTATTATCCGACCATTCTCCAAGAGTTTCACCTTTCTTTACCACCCACGGCTCAGATCCTCGATTGGTTACTGAGATTTCTGCTTAATGCTGTTCCACTGCACATAGTCCGGATGCTATACGGTAATCCCTGGACCAAAATATACGTTCTCCCTTTTTGACAGTGTCTTCGAGCTTTATTTTAGCAATGGCTCCAGGTGGGATCATTCTCCTTTTGGTGACGCGTGCTCCATCCTGCCTCCTTTCCCCCTCTTTAGCTTTAGGAATTGCCATTTCGCTGACATGAGAAGCCGCCAGTTCATGGATATGCTCACCACCCATGCCAAAACTCAGGCTGATTCCTAGGTCTTTTAGCACGTTGGTCCCGAGTAAAAGAATGTCGTCATCAGTCTTTTGCACATGCAGATTCACTGCTGCAGTACCTGCCCCGTGCACGTGCACGCTGGCCCTGATGACCCCTAGGAATCTCATTCTGTTTCCTGAGGCGTCGAAAACATTACTGTCTCTGCCAACTTTGATCATTTTAACCTGTCAGTCAATGTCAAACCCACGCTCACGGGCACGCTTAAGCAACGTGACTGGAACAACCGATATCACTGAACCGGTATCTACCAGAGTTTTCACTTGCAAATTGAAGATATTTGCATCGCACAAGGATTGCTTGCCAATAATGCTTGCATCCTGACCGTTTGACAAAGACTCAGCGGTTACAACCCGACACCAATCGTCACGTACATAGACAACGTCTTTTGCTTAGTACCCTGAGTTGGTTTGTGGGTTTTTGTCTACTAGTCTGACTTGATTCACCTACAGCTCCCTGACCGGGCTTACTTCGCGGGCACGCTGAAGCATAGTGTCCATACTCGCCGCAATTGAAGCACTTAACAGCTCCTTTATCTTGCTGAGTAGGTCTATTTCCGGACTTGGTCGCTGTTGTCGGTAAGTCCGTCTTACCTTTGGACCCTTTGAACTTTTTTACAGACTGTTCTTTTTCTCTTCTCGCCTTCCTTGTCATCTCATGGGTTTTCTCGAGTCTCATCGCTACCTTCTTCACAGATTCGTACACATTTCCTTCTGGTGACTCCAAGGCTGCCAGCATATGATACGAGTTATTCCAGTGCTCGAGGCAAGAGTACAATTTCGACCCGAGGTGGAAATCCCATCTCTCACTGGGATGAATCTTTCTTGAGATTCTCTCCATACGACAGCAAAACTCTGCCACCGTTTCGCTATCCTCTTTGACCAGCTTATCCCATTATTGAATACAATTGATCCGTTCGCATGCACTTCTGCGGGCTTTTTTTAGTGCTTCCACCACGCCATCAAAACTGCCCCTCTTTACCTCATCGGGTAGACTTTTGAATAGCGATTTAGCTGACCCTGTCAAATTATTAGCTAGTATGTCTCGCCGGTCACTGTCACGCCATATGGTGGAGGGATATTTCACGTCAATAGCCCACAGAAAATCGCTCAGCGAGTTCGTTCCGTCATATTTTGTGACTTCAGCTACAGTTTGGGACTTGAACACTTCTTTGAACATATGGAACATCCCCGTCATAGCGTTAGTCACACTACCCATCTCAGACCCATGCTCTCGCGAACCAACTGAGAGAGAATCATCACTCTCACCGGTCATCGACGCGCTGGAGGGCGGCCGAGATGATGCTTGCAACTGTTCGTTGAAGGTCGGCCTCCGGCGTCGTCGACTTCCACCTCTCATGCGCCGGGATGCGTTCATATTGCCCTGGAATTGGCTCAATGATTGCAGCTGATTACCGACCGCTGCTCAGTCAGTGTTGCATTCTCCCTCACCTTGTTGTTCGATCATAACAGGACCATTCCGCTCCATACGCGGTGCTCTGTCGCCAGCTTCCATTCGGGCAAGTCGATTCACTTGGTCCTGCAAACGATCATTTTCTATTCTCAAAGCCTTGAACAATTCATTTTTCTCCTGTAACTGAGACCTCAATGTTTCTATTGAACTGTTCTTTTCGACCGCCGCATTAGCAAGCTTATGCACCCTACATCCAAAAACCTCTGCGGTCTGTTGTGCCATCTGGCTTTGCGAGCTAGCTATCGGGAGAACTTCCAAAAGTTGCTGAGGTGACATTTGAATTTCGTCAAAAATTCGCAGCATTTCAACGACTTTGCCTCTCGCGATCGTAACCGCTGCGTCCACTGCCGCTTTAATATTTCGCAACTTTTGAACTGACAACTGTCTCAGCTGCTCCTTCAATGTCTCTTCCAACCGCTGCGAAATATTGTCAAAGGCGGTGTTTATCGGCCCACTCACCATGAGATTTCTATCGATCGGTGGGGTATGTGGGTCCGCATTCGGAACTTCCTCATCTTGCTCCATGTGGTGCTCGTCCACCGCATTGGCCATCAGATCAACGTTGCCATTCATGGCCGATCCGACCCTTTTCCACCGCAAAAGGTTGGCTTCAGTGTCAGTGGCTATTGGCCCCCCTGTTGGTCTCTTCGCCACTATGGTCTCGAACTGGCACTTTATTACGAAACAACAAAAACAGGAATAGGATCAATGCAACATGCAACTATTCAAAGGAAAAGAACGAGGAATAAGAGACGCCGAATGAGAGCTCAGTGGTGCGTTGCTGTCTTATATAGGCTGTAGATCGAAAAATCGATAGCGCCGAAGATCAACGCTTCCGACTACGGTGTTCGATGTCTAGCCCTCAACACCATTCTCAGCCTCACACTACACGTGCACCGAGTTTGAATAACCTTCAGTAGGGAACTCGAAGTACATAATGTACACCAGTGCAATCCTTACCGACTGTATAATCGGTGCTGCGGTTTCGCTAGCAAATGGGAGTTCTCAAATTCGGCAGTTGAGTATCGCTCGTATACGGTAATTTCGGCTCGTTTTAACGCTTACAACGGCGTTAGCGTTTCCGGAGAGGCATTGCTAGTACAATTGTGTCCCTGTTGCTCAGCAGATACGCGGACAACTGAATCGGACTTGCGGATTTCTCAAGATCTGGGAAGGAGTTCTGGCGTGAATGATGAGCGAATGCAAAAAAATACGGGTAAGACGGTACCATTAGGCCAATATTATTACCATTACTTTTGCGACACGAGGTCGCGTCGCTCTGCACAGCGACAGCGACAGTGGCGACGACAGGCATCGGCACATTTGCAGTATGTCGACCCTCCGCGACACGTCACTGCGACGGACACGCTACAGCTGTTTCCACGACGGCCAGTGCCGTTGCTTCGATGCTGGTCCCGCTGCGATTCGTGCTAAATGTCATGACTGTCGCTCATGACAGCGACAAAGTATACCATTGGCTTTACAAGACACAGTAGCGTCGCTCTCCACAGCGACAGCGACCGGCTGTCGCGGAGTTCCCTCCCTTTTAACCTCTTTTATTCACAGTGCTCTGCACAGCGACAGGCTTTGGCACATTTGCAGCATGTCGGTCCTCCGCGACACGTCGCTGCGGCACGTCGCTGCGGCTCACACGCTATAACTGTTCCTATAGGGGTCTACAGAGTTCAAGTTGCGGCAATGCTCGCAGCGACGAATAATGATGGGTGACGCAATATCGATTACATTCAGCGACGAGGGCGACCGACGCGGCATGAAGGGCGACGAGGGGTTAGCGCAGAGTGTTTCGGCGCCGCCACGACCCTGCGTCACTGCCAGCAAGCTGCAACCGACGCCGCGACGATAATGTTCGTTAACATTTTTGTCGCCGTGACAAGGCTGACGCTCGGTGACCACTCGCCGGTCTCTGCAACTCTGCAGACCCCTTATGTCAGCCCATGCCGCTACTCCGGTACGGGTCCCGCCGCGATTTGTGCTAGATTTCATGGCCAGTCGCTCATGACTGCAACAAAGTGAACCATACCCCTTAAACGTCATTAGCTGTCAAATACAGAACGCAACCTATGATGTAAAGTCCGTCCGAATAAGACTGCCCGTTCATGCGGTCGGCGTGCGTGACCTGTGACTGTTGCCAGAGCAACTTTGAGATTTGTAAACCGATTAAAAGGAATGTAAGACAAATAGCGAATGTTATCCCAGTCAGCTGTTTGCAGCAGTGGAAGGACTCACTTGGAAAATGCCCTCGCGACGGGCGCTCGAGACGCTCGCAGACCGCGGTGGCGGACAGTCCTATTCGGACACTTTATATGTATGTACATAGTTCGCAAAACTGTGAACAGGACATAGTTTCTCTTGTTTCACTATAGTAAAAGTGTTTTAGGGTTTATTGTTGTTATTTGCTGTTCACGATTTACGGCCCAACGTGGAAGTACGCACTTCCCCTTCCACCGGGGAAGTGGCACCCCTCAAAACCGAATAATTTTCCAATTTTCCTGAATCAGGACCTTCAGCGACTACCAACTTTCATGAAAGTCGATGATACGGGCTCAGAGCTGCGTCGTACACCGCGCGGGTTACATCAAATCGCTCTCTCGTGTTTATAGGGGCGAGAGGTTGGTGTGGTATATGAGGTGTGAGGGGTTTTTGAGGGCGCTGTACACTCATGCTATTATAAAATCCTAATTTTCATTGTGGTGTTGTAATTTACCGTAGTATAACATCCAAGATAAATTTACAAGTATTAAAAGAATATTACAGAAATTTGATTTACTAAGTAGGCAGTAGAAATTTACCTAAGTAATTAAATGTTTGGATAGTACTTGTTCCAGAATAATCGACTAGGCTTGTGAAACTTATTCTTTACTTATGATTATAAAAAGTTGATAATATTTTCACTAATTACAGGTTAAATTTCAATTAATTTCGCTAATATTTCATAATTTCAAGGTTTGAGAAACGAATAAGATTAGTACTTAATTAGGCAAAGTTTAAAAGTGCAGGAATAGGTTGAGTACTAATTAGGAACCCTCAATAACTACTAGCTTATTAGGCTTATGTATGATCGTTTATTTAACGTTTACGATAAAGAAAATATATATTTTTTGTTTTTAAAATATATATATATATATATATATATATATATATATATATATATATATATATATATATATATATATATATATATATATATATATATATATATATATATATATATATATATATATATATATATATATATATATATATATATATATATATATATATATATATATATATATATATATATATATATATATATATATATATATATATATATATATATATATATATATATATATATATATATATATATATATATATATATATATATATATGTTTATGTTTATGTTTTTTATCGGAAAGTGAAACAAACAACTAAAGCTAACACAGGAGCAGCTATTGTCCGATAAGTTCAAGAAAATCTTGAAAGACAGTAAAAGGTTTTTATAATTTTTGAAGGTTAGAGGTGGTGGTACAAATCATCCATCAATTCCCCACAAGGGGTAGGATTCAGTAGAGTGGATTTGGGGGAACCTTAATCGAATAGGGAACTATTTTATTTGTTTTAAAAAGAAATTTTAAGTTATATGTATTTATAGTTCTGTTATTTAAGGGGTAGATTAATTAAGAATTGTTGACTGTTAATCGAAAGTTTTTCTCTTAATTGTTATGTAAAATAATTCGGTTTATTTCAAACCAATAGATTGTATTTCTAAAGCAGTAGTTCTTGATTTTTTTAAATGTTATTATTGGTTTTGCTGTTAGTGGTATTTGTGCTACAGTGTATTATTTTTATTGCATTATATGAGCGTCATTAATTGGGTAGAAAACAGAATGGTTTAGGTCCCACTAAGGTTATTTTCTCTTCAAATTCTTCTGATTTATCCTTTTTTTTAGTCCCTAGTATTTCTTTTATAGTTATATTATAGGGAAGGATATTTGGAGTGAATTGTTTTGCCTCATATATTTATTTTCTTAGGTTTGAGTATAGATTTTTTTATGTTTCACAGGATTTTCAGTTCATACTACTATGATTAGGGGTGTAACTAGTAAACCGAACTTCACCCCTAATCATAGTAGTATGAACTGGAAATCCCCCCCCCATACATTAAAAATTGTTAATTTTGAAAATTATTCGTTTAACTGAACTTACCTAAATCTAGATAACATTTATAAAATATAACGAAATAACAACAATAGAAAATAATATGATTAGATAGAGTTTATAATAAAAATATTTATGCTTAAATGGAGAATAAATGAAGTCTATCAAATATTTCTCGCTATCAGAATTTGACAGTACTGTGCTTATCTGGGTCAAATTCCGGTCCGCAATTGCGTCTCAACAGGCTTTGCGGCCGCACGCTTCCGAGTCGGAAGAGTTTCCAGACCCGCAGCTGCCGATCTATTGACTCTAGGTGGGTTTTAGAAGCTGGAGACCAAACAAAATTGAAGAACACTGTATAAAAAAGCCATATCGCGTCGACTTTGGAGCTGGAAACTCGATTGACTCGAGCGCGTGCGGCCGCAAAGCGTGTCGAGACGCACAAGTACGGACCGGAATTTGACCCAGATAAGCTTACAGTACTGCCACAATATCGACATTAAGTCATTATGTTCTTGTTCATACCTGAAATTTCTTACAGATATCCAATTCTACTTATTGCAAGAACCTAAATCACGGATAGGCTATGCATTAGACACATTCCAAGCGCGCTTTTATCCGCACCCTCAGCAAAATATTCTGGATAACAATTTCCTGTTTCTGCGGCAGTTAAAAAACGCGAATCGCCTTGGATTCCTGTTCAGATATCTTCACCTCCGCACTGCCGTTCAGTCCGCAAAGTGCGCTTGATTGCGAAATCGTGCTGCGGCGCGGTTGCGAGTATCCTCAGACAGGGATGTGGGATCACCCGGGCACCAAAGGCCAAAAGCGCCCGGGTGATCCCACATCTTTGTCTGAGGATGTTCGCAACCGCGCCGCAGCAAGATTTCGCAATCAGGGTGCACTTTGCGGACTGAACGGCAGTGCGGAGGTGAACTGTAGGTGCCCGGGTAGTTTCACGCTAGTAGTCAAATGAATTCAGTAAAGCCGGGTTGATATATACTTCCCGCCATCAGCGAAGACTACAGTGCATACCACGCAGGTGCAGCCGCAGGCTACCATCTGCTAGTGGCAATTTGCGTTTACTCGAATATCACCCATTTCGTCTCTGCCATCTATCTCTGGTGATATGAGTTTCGTTTCCGAACCTTCGACAACTTTTGGCTCTAGTTCTATGAAAGAATAATTAATTTTAACTGTAAAGTGAATGAATTGTAATTTTAAATTTCTGCTTTACGCGCCGTGGAGCGCACGAGTTGCGACTGGAGCAGCCTTTCCACTTTCGTGCTTCTTCGAGGGTGTTGTTGCTTTTTTCTGCAGAAAACAAGTTTATCAAGTTCGTTTAATCCTGAAATGTGTTTAACTATATGTTTAACTACTCCTTACTTTTGATCTATTCTTGTTTAGTGTGTAGCTATATCTTTTTGGATCACCCATGGAATTTCATCTTTTTGTATATTTTGCTGAGTTATACGAAAAAAAATCAGCAGTATGTTCACCATTTTCCTCCGTCGTCCGGCTATGTAGATATGTCCGGAAAATGGCCTTAATCAAAGCTTTTATTTTTCTTGTTTTCAGGATAGCTGTCACAATTGCTTCAGGCGCAATCACCTAATATTTATGCTGAATATTTCACAATGGCACGTTATATTGTTCCATCAGTGGCTATATCGTGAGTGTTCTTTGGGCTAATATTTTTCCCATTCCTATGGTATGGTAGGAGTCGTCTGTCGACCTGCTTTCGAGCTGGTATTGGCCTGGCACCGTCTTCACGCCGCGTCGTGGGCAATGAGGCCCCCGTCATACTTCACCGAAGGCCGGACTGCTCACAAGCAAGGTCGAGCAAAGTTGGGAATTTCGCAGAATGGGGGATCGCCTCCAAACTTAAAATGTTGGGGGGGTCGCACCTCCGGTGTTTTTCTCGATTTTAACTCAGTTCCACCACAAGATATTATTTCCACAACCACGTGTTGTTCAGACTTGTTTGTCAACCGCTGGTCACCTAACTACTCTTCAAAATTGCAATTGTTGAAATAGCGAAAAAATGGTTTTTGGGGACCTTCCAGTGTCATGTACTGTGCTTCTCTGCGCCAAATTCCGGCCCGCAATTGCGTCTCGACAAACCATATTGAGTCGGCTCTGGCGCTGGAAACTCGACTGACTCGAGCGCGTGCGGCCGCAAAGCGTGTCGAGACGCAATTGCGGACCGGAATTTGGCCCAGAGAAGCACAGTACAATGCTCTGTTGGACCGTAACTCATCTGTTCGGTAAAATGGACTCAGTAGTGAACAGGAAAACAGCAAAGCCGCTCATTTAAAGTAAGAAATAGAAAAATCGCCCTTTGGAAAAAGTCGTGTAGAAGGGCCGTTTTTTTTTTTCAAATGGCTTTTCAGCCTTGGTTTTCACTTTTAAAAGGCCGCAGTCGAGCAAAAGATTCATCCGTTGAATGGTTATCGAAAACTACAATTGCTGGATTTTTTCTAAAAAAAATTCTCGCGATTTTCTACCTCACCAGGTGCCGCGAGCCCTAATGATAAAACAATTAATTTTCAGTTGGGCTTGATTAGGCATGAAAACATCTGAGAATCACACCATCAGTAGTGAAGTAGAAAAATTAAAGCCGCTCAGAGTGAGAGGCCATTTGGAAAAAAACGGCTTTCCTACACCACTTTCTCCAACTGGTGATTTTTTTTCATTTTTTACTTTAAACAAGCGGATTTGCCTTTTTCCAATTTCTCTCTGAGTAGATTTTACCAAACCGCTGAGTTACGGCCAGGGATGAGCGGAATAAAAATATGAAATTTCGGAAATCGGGCTGCGTGTTTCGGAACAATTTTTTTTCTTGGGTTTCGGAAATCGGGCGCGAAACGCCTGAAAATGCGCGGAAATGCGGTTTTCGGAACGCGAAATAAGGAAAAATTTAGAAATCATCTAGTGTTTTCTTACGTCCCAGACGACCCGATATTTTCGCATTCAGCGGCGTTTTCTGCGGTTTTCGGAATGCGGAACGCGGAATGCCAAAAATACGCGAAACTGCAGGTTTCGGAACGCGAAAAGCGGATCTCCGCTCATCCCTGGTTACGGCTCATCAGAGCATTGTACATGACACTGGAAGACCCCCCCCCCCCCAAAACCATTTTTTTGCTTTTTGGACAACAACAATTTTTAACGAGTATTCAAATCGTCAGCAAAATGGGCGGGTCTACTATGATTTCAGTGGGGCCATTGTTAGGGTGGGGGTCGCAAAGCTTTGCCACGAATCGGGGGGTTGCAACCAACAATGAACACACTTTGTCTGACGGGTTGCTTGACCCTGCGCACAGGCCAGTAATGGTCAAAATTTCAAGGCCCTGTCCCCAAGCCACAGTACCCCTGTTCGTGGCGGGATCTGGCATGGATTCTTGACACTCTTGTTCGATCTATATGAGCGTCATATCCTCTATCAAAACGTTTGTGATCGGCGGTTTTCCCTCAGCAAGACGAGGTAGGGGTGTTTTGCATGGGCCGCGGGCTTTCGAGTCGGAAGGGTTTCCAGCGCAGCAGCCGGCGATCTGTTGACCCTTGGTGGGTTTCAAAAACTGGAAACTAAATAAAATTGGAGAAAACGGTATAACAAAGCCATATCGAGCCCGCTCTGGCGCTGGAAACTCGACTGACTCGAGCGCGTGCGGCCGCAAAGCGTGTCGAGACGCAATTGCGGACCGGAATTCAGCCCAGAGAAGCACAGTAGAAAGTCTTAGCAGTGACTGAAATAGCGCGCCAATATAGTTTCGGGCTGGAACTAAGTTAATTGCAAATCGATAATTCGTTTTTCGAAGACTACTGGACATGAAAATGGTGAAAATGTGAGAGAAATTGAGTTCATCATGGATCGTGTTTCTACAGTTTGCAGACACCGATTTCAACACTATTTCGGGGTAAAAACCTCACCGGTAACGAAAAAATGTCACTGCGGTCGTTAACTTTCATTCGCTTCCGAAAAAATAGCGAACGTTTTGCCGCCACAAGCACCTCTGTGACGAGTATGTCGTCCACATCGATTGATCAGGCGTGCCAACAGGGTTGGGCAGGCCGTTGCGCCAATTTGTGGCGGAGCTATGACCCCCTCCTCGTTGGCCAAAAACTAGAAAAATTTGTCTGCGTCCCCCCTCCCCTCCCCCCCCGGAGATGAAAAATTGCTTTCGCTTCTTTTGTGACAGATTTAGAAAAATTTCAAACTTGCGGTAATGGAAGACAATTTTTGATTTTTCCTACGAAGTGAAGAAGTGAGAAATTTTCTGAGAAGTTTCCCCCCAAAATTTTTACGACACCCCAAAATATTCATTTTTTTTCCAGAAATTCCCCAAATTTTTACGACCCCCTTTGCGCCGAGTCGCAACCCTGCGTGCCAAGAATCCATGCCTGGTCCCGAAGCGAACAGGGGCGTTGTGGTGGGGCAGGCCATAAAATTTTGACCGTTACTCGCTTGTGGACTGCGCCGTCCTCTTCCGTCCCTAGCGGTCGCCTGCATTGGGTAGATTTCGACTGGGCTGGCTGTAGCCTATCGGCCGACCATGAAAGGGATTTCAGTTAGCGGAGTGGGTGTTGTTCGTCCCGCCATTGTCCTTTGGTGTTGTTTTTAGAGTATGATATAACCTATGGTAACCACCCCTTATCCTGTAAAAACTAATATATTTTTCTTGAACGATTCCAGTTCCGTGTTCAGAAGCTGAGAAAATCGTTTTTGAAGAATTCGGTGTGGACCACTTTGGAGAAGTGCGAAGTGCTAGGAAAAATGGAGTGCGAAACTTGTTGCAGCCTAGTGTAATCTGTGTCATCTTATTTGGAAAGTGGCGTGCGGCGTGTTGCGAGCTTATGGCGGCAATGAAAGACAAAATCAAATGCATTCATTTAACCTTTCCATTCTTAAAGTTGTCATGTTTTTACAAATATTTATTCAATTCCAGTGCGATCTACTCCGCGTATCGGTCATATTTCTATCCGAATTCCCCGAGTGCTTTTGGGATTCGAACTATTGAAGATGCCATAAGTTCGCTGAATTCAAATGAAAACACCATGGAAGCTATTCATTTTCTTAGCCAACTTACAGGTGAGTCTCACGTGTTGTTGCAGATATGGTTTAAGTCATTAGTTCATGTTTTTTAGACCCGTTATATCTGAATTCTCTAAGCCCTACTGCACTGGGAGTGCTGGCGCTTCGAGGATCTGACCTTAGCCAGCTCGTGACCGTAGACAAATGTGATATAGAAGAGGATGATTTGATTTTTTCCAAGCTGCTTGCTAAGGTGACGAGAGTAATTTTTGGTTAGAAAACTTTTGGTGATAAAAAAAGGTGTCGTTTTCAGTTCAATCTTGGTGATGACTGGGAGTCTGGTCTGGCCTGGCTAGGCAGGTGAGTGCTTTATATCCGTTTTTTGTTGTTTTAAGATGTGAGAGAGGTTCAGTGAAACGATGTTTTACAAAAACCTCGGCAACGATCCTCTCCCCCTTTGTGAGCCTCCAAACAGGCCCCAGGGGGGCGTTGCGACCGACTTTAATGGAGATGCCACCCCTCTCTATATTTAACATAATAAGTTTTTAAAAACCGGAAATCTTCACGAACCCCTCCTTGTCTCTGAGAAATCAGTGGAACATTTTTATGACCTCCCACCTCAAATTTGTAATCTTTCATTTTTGGGGCAGAATCTCTACGATCCTCTCCCCTGTTGTGTCCAGTCGTAACCCGCTGAACCCTGACTTAATAAGTGCTTACCGATTGATTAACAATGTGAGTTAGGATTAAAGTGGTCAGGCAGTATGGTATATGTCATTGTTCAAAATGGGTTAAGTTATGTCCTTTCAGTGATTTTAGGACTCCAGATTTATCCTGATCCTTATATTTAAACTGGAATTTCGATCGCTAGACGCCTTCCTGCTCACCCAACCTATACTTTCCTACGAGCGACGCCAAGTTCATCATCTATGCCGATAGGAAATCGATAGGCTTTATATGCATTGTTACGGTTCGGTTTCTTATGGGGTGAAATTAAAAGAAAGTGTCGGAAATTCTTAACATCGGCATGGATCCTGAGGAGACTGCGTTCCCTACTGGAGGTTGGCGCGATTTCGGTGCATCTATGTTATAGCATATAGCACCGAGTTTGCGCCAACCTTCAACAATGAACGAGAAGTCTTCCGGATCCATGCCGGCGTTACTCACCCCATCTTGCATATGAAAATGTGGTCCGAATTTCCGTAACAAAGCTCTTACGATCCCTCCCCCTCCACTCATGTTGCGCTGAAAAAAAAATTGTCGCAAATACACCGCGAACCTCCTATCTTCCGCGAATCTGCCCAGAACCTGCCCCGAACCTCGAACATACGGCGAACACCTCGGCATTGCGATCTTCAGTTTCGAGGTTCGCGGTGCCTGGAATCTACCGCGAATCTGGGCAACGTGTTTAACGCCCCAGTTCGCGCTGAACACGACGCAAGAATCCGTAACTACTGGTGGCACTGGCGCTTTCTCAGTAACCCGCATAGGCGGCGCTCAACTGCGTTATTCGGGAAACGCTGGCCTAGCGAAGGAACTCTACCTTCTTCTTCTTCTTCTTTGCAGCCACATCGAGGGTTCTGTCATAGGCGGAGAAACTGGGCGACCAGTAGTGGATTCGTCCATAGATCCATTGTGGTCAGCGTGGTGAGTCTCTCCGGACAGTTAAATAAATGTGCGGTGTCATGGCCGATGGAACCGCAGTCCGTACAAACAGACTTGCTGCTGTCAATCTTGCTTACGTAGGACATGAGCATTGTCGAGTGACCGCAGCGATGCGAGTGTGCATCTAGCCCTTCTTCCGAGTTGAGTCTCGGATTCGCAGACTGGGGGCGATACTTCTCTTAGTATGGGATTTACCGTCGCCTTCTCAAGATGACACCGTACGAACTTGGTGTGCTCCTTGCGCAGAAGACGGAGTCGTTCTTGCTGTCAGTCGTGCCATCTTTGCAAGTTGACTTTGGTGGGGCATCGGCAAATGGCTTTCTTTCTCCTCTCTCTCTCACTGGGTTAGGCGCTCTCCAGAATGGGTGGTCTGGTTATTTAATAATATTGACTCGGAATATTGGGCTTGGAGCTGTCAGTGCTCCTTCACTGGTAGTAGACGGGTTTCTGCATGCAGGTGCTCGACTGGGGAACTCCTTGCACATCCGGTGGCAATGCGAAGAGCGGCATTCTGTACGCGTTGCATCTTAGCCCAAGAGGATTCTGAGACTAGTTGTTGCCAAATCGGTGCGGCGTATTTCATGGCAGGCTGAAGGATCGCCTTATACGTCTTGAGTACCTCTCTGTGGCTGCAGAAGAAGAAAGAAGACGTCTTGAGTATCGTTTCCTTGCTGCTACCCCATGAGGTACCGCCTAGGGCCCTGAGAACATTGAGTTTAGCTTTAACGACAGCCTGCTTCTGCTAGGTATTTTTATGAAACTTGAGCGACGGATCGAGCAAAAGACCGAGCATCAGGCAGACGGTCTCCATCCCACTTTACATCCGTATGAGCTCTGTGAGGACAGATACTGATGACTTGCATGCGGAGATCTTTAGCATCTTGTCGTCGAACAACCTCTTCAGCGTCTTCAGGTACTCGTTGATCTTGCTGGCGGCTACCTGTATGTCCCGATCTCGACACATGATAGTTATGTCGTCTGCATATGCGATAACCTTGATATCCTGTGGTGGTTCAGGCATATCTTCGAGATACAGACTGTTGAGAGCTGGTGATAAAATACCGCCCTGGGGGACTCCAGCTGCTGTGGGAATAATGTTGGAGATATGGTTCAAGAACATGACTCTCTCCCTCTCTGTGTTAAATGGAAGAGAATAGAGAGTTAGGTAATATGTTTGGAAAAGTCGTTAGTGGCTTTTCGTCACCACGTATCTGCTAAGGTGCTGTTATGAACCGTTCACTAGTAGATTCACCGCGCCGAGAACAAGTTTCGCGGTAGGCTCGCGCAGCCATCAACCTGCCGAGTCGAAGCCTGGAACATTTCGGGTCTTAACCTGATAGGCTACGACTCGGCAGGTTTAGTCAATGGTATACTTGTGTCGCAGAGCCTATCGCTGCCATCAGCGACAGGTCCGCGATTGGTCCAAATTCGAAATTGCCCCATAGTAGACCTTTCGCTGAGGGCAGCGACAGGCCAGGCTTTGCGGCGCAAGTATACCATTGTCTTCAGGGCAAGTTATCTCAGAGTGTCCGGTCGCAACTCCGCTGGACCCTGGACACAACCTCGCTTGAGACTCGTTGGGGCTTAACCCGCGGATCATGATTTTGTTCTCATTCCGTGATGATAGTTTTCAACGCTGGCGAAATAGAGGCATATTTGAGAAAGATGGCAAATATAATTTTTCTCTTAATCGCTTTTCTTGCACGCTGTGTTCACCTACGCGGCGAAGTGGAAACCTCACCCAAGGGCGTTCCAACTCTCAGAATTTCAGAATCGCTTGCCCGGAAGAGGACCTTGCGTGCCCTGAGGAGTGGTTGGCGCGGCGGCCGAGTCAGATAATGCGGTTACTCCATCTTTTGCGAATTATGTTTGCGAAGACCGAGGTATCGATTCACGTCTGTAATGAGTGCTTCGTGGAAAAAATCGATTCTGATCAGATTCCTTTCGATTCTTCGCAAATCGGCGTGGAAGTTGTCCCTTTTCTCCATGTGATATTCACCCAGTTCCGTGATTCCAATAGGGAGTTGTCGGTGTTGGCTCTGAAGATACTTGCCAATGTCGCCCTGAATAGTCCGCCATATGCAGTTTCTATATTCACGTCAGGTACGAGATTCCAGAAGCAAAAGTTGAATGGGTACCGAAAAATTCTGCTTTCAGAATGGCTTCCTCTGCTGTCATCTATGGTCAATCATGGGAGATCCTTACAGGAAAGGCTGCTTGCTCATAAGGTCTGTCAGTTCGTTTCGAGTTCGAAGACGTTTTGAGTGGCCGGTTCATGTGTAATCTGAGAAACAGAAAGGAAAGGCATATGCTATCCATGTAACCTGGGATGGCCAAGGCATGTTTGCCGTTATTGAGACTTTCAATAGACTTGCGAACTTTTGGAGGAATAGGGTTCTGTCTTTAGGGACCGTAAAAGGCTCTGGAGCAGGGTCAAGCGCATGATGCGAGCTTCGACGTGTAAGTGCTCTATTGGAGAGCTTTTGGAACAGCCTGTTGCGATTCGCAGTGCTCCATTTTGGACGCGCTGCAGCTTGGACCAAGATGTGTCCGACACGATGTGCTGCCAGACAGGCGCAGCATACTCCAATGCGGGTTGCAAAACAGCCTTATACGTGGTCACGATCGTTTCTTTACTGCACCCCCAGGACGTTCCGCCGAGAGCACGTAGAACGTTAAGTCTTGTTTTCACTGTGTCTTGCTTCTGCTCAGTGTTCTTATGGAACTTCAACGAAGGATCCAACACGAGTCCAAGTAGCTTGGGGAATCGGGTGGCCGGCAGTTGGGTTTCGTCCCATTTCACCATAGGTTGGGCCCTGTGCTCTGCATTATCAGTGGAAAAGACGGTGACGGATGATTCGGAGGCAGAGACTGTCAGCATTTTGCGATCGAGAAAACATTTCAACTCGATCAAGTAGTAATTGATCTTACAGGCGGCTACATGCATCTTTCAGCGATCCCGGCACAAAGTATGCAACGACCTTGATGTCTTGAGGGGGAACAGGCAGATCTTCAAGGTATGACCTGAAAAGTGCAGGCGATGAATTTCGTCCTGTAGTGACGCCAGCGGCGATGGGGATGCTATTGAGGACATGTCCCTGGAATAGCACATTTGCCCGACGTCCTTCAGTGAAGGCGATTATCCATTCTGTCAAGGCGAAGTGGTTGACTTTAACAGACTCTCTGATGGTATGCCTTAATTGACAGTGTCAAATGCCTTTGTTAGGTCGAGTGCTACTCAGACAGCGCGTTGGAGATTCTTAGCATTGAAGCCGTCTAGAACATAGCTAATAGTTTTCAGCAGTGCATTAGTGGTGGAATGCAATTTTTGGAAACCATGTTGACGCTGTTGCTTGTTGTTGTGTTCGGCCAGCTCCTCCACAACCAGTTTTTCGGCAACTTTGGCAGTGGGTGAGAGTAGAATGATTGGCCGGTACCCTTTAGCCGTGTATGATGATTTTGCCGGCTTCGGCAGTGGTATAACGCGAGCGACTTTCCAATTTTGGGGGTAATCTACATGTAAGAAACGATGTATTTATGACGTCAGCGGGAAGGGGCAGGAATTTACTGGACAGTCTCTCCAGGACTGCTGGGCTCAAACCATCTGGCCCTACTGCCTTCGAGTTGCCCATCTCCTTCATAACCTTCTCGACCTGTTCGGGATTGATTGGACCATTACCATATTGTATTGCACACATCAACCCGAACTCAAAAGCGAAAATGGGGTTGGGGAGACTGTAAAAATTTCCAAAAATTTTGGTCACCAAGGGGAGGATATTGTAACCCCGCTCAGGTCCTACACTATGGCGGGCTTCACCTTGCCCTGTAGCGCTGACATCTTCTTCTTATCGGCCATAACGAGCTTCTTCTTTAAGGCGTTGGAAGGCGGCCACATCACACGGCTTCTTCCACATATCCAGCGCTGTCAGAGAAGTTGGTCGAGCTGGGCATGAAAATAAATGTAACGAATCATGCCCTGTGCCGTGGCCGTCAGGACATATGTCGGGGACCGATGGATCGATCCTATGAACATAGGCCTTGAGGAATGAGGAATGTCCACAGGAGCGCTGACATGGATACGTTTTGCCTTTGCGTTCTCACTTCGATGGCTGATAGATCTGCGGGAGGCTTTCTTGCTCGAATAATCGGGCGGCGGCCAGTTGGTACGCCGCGCGCGCCTGGGAGCATTCGTTGCTTGTCGTGTCGCGGCGTACCACGAAGCTTTGATTGAGTCATTTCCCTTCAACGAGATGTTAGGAAACACTCGTATGACAGGTTCAGTGCAAGAAGTTAACATAAATGAGGTTCATCTTCTTCTTCTTCTTCTTTGCAGCCGCAGGAAGGTTTTTGTCAAAGGTTCAAGAAACGGGCGACTGAAACCGGATTCGTCCACAAATCCATTGTTGTAAGAGTGGTAGGCCTCTTTGGGCATTCGAATAGGTGTTCAGTTGTGTGGCCACGGCTACCACAGTCCGGGCACTCGTCCGGCTTACTGCGATCAATCTTATGCAAGAATGACATCAGCATAGGGGAATGACCGCAGCGTAACGAGGCAAGGGTACTTCTAGCCCGCCTACCGAGTTCCATCTCGGTGTTGCTGACTATGGGTGGTGCGACCCCCAGAATGGGATTGACTGTCATCCTACTCAAGTGATCCCTGACGAACTTGGT
Organism: Aplectana chamaeleonis; assembly: GCA_029168955.1. Taxonomy (NCBI): domain Eukaryota; kingdom Metazoa; phylum Nematoda; class Chromadorea; order Rhabditida; family Cosmocercidae; genus Aplectana; species Aplectana chamaeleonis. Next base: position 605,619 of record JAPDOI010000420.1, read on the forward strand.
GTGCTCCGCACGTAAAAGACGCAGACGATCCAGTTGGGAGTCCGTCCATCTTTGTATATTAACTTTCTCGGGAGCATCCGCAAAAGGCCTTCTGATACGTCTCTCTCTCACGGGATTCATGATCCTTCTCAATGGGTGGGCAGGCTGCTTGACAATGTTAATAACCAGTTGCTGCGCCTGGAGTTGGCAGTGCTCCTTAACTGGCAGAATTCGGGCTTCAGCATGAAGATGTTCCACTGGGGTGCTTTTAGCACACCCTGTGGCAATCCGAAGAGCAGCATTTTGGACTCGCTGCATCTTTGTCCACGATGAATCCGATATCATGTGCTGCCATACCGGTGCAGCGTACTCCAACGCCGGCTGCAATATTGCCTTGTAGGTGGTCAAAATTGTCTCCTTGCTACTTCCCCACGACGTTCCTCCCAGAGCTCGTAGGACGTTGAGCTTTGCTTTCACTGTAGCCTGTTTCTGCTCAGTATTCTTGTGGAACCTCAACGAAGGATCCAAAACTAGGCCGAGCAGCTTAGGAAAACGTGCAGCAGGCAGACGAGCGTCTTCCCAATTCACAACGGGGTGAGCGCAGTGTTCCTTAGGGTCAGTGGAGAAAACTGATACAGATGATTTAGCGGCAGAGACAGTGAGCATCATATCATCGAGAAAGTTCTTCAGAACGATGAGGTAGCTATTGATCTTGCGTGCAGCTACATTAATGTCTCTGTCCCGGCACAAGATGGTGATGTCATCCGCATACGCAACGACTTTGATGTCACTTGGGGGACGGGCAAATCTTCCAGGTAAAGACTGAACAGAGCAGGCGATATGACTCCTCCTTGAGGGACACCGGCAGCGATCGGGATGCTATTAGAGACATGTCCCTGAAACAGCACTTTTGCTCGGCGCCCTTTGATAAGTGCTGTAATCCATCGCTTCTGCCAAGGCGGGATGGTGGACCTCAATAGCTTCTCAGACAGTATGCCCAAGTTTACAGTGTCAAACGCCTTCGTGAGGTCCAGGGCTACTCCAACAGTGCGTTGAGGCTTGGTGGCGTTGAAGCCATCCAAAACATAGCTCACGATCTCCAGCAGCGCCGTGGTGGTAGAATGTAATTTGCGGAATCCATGCTGGTGCTGCTGATTGTTATTATGCTCGGTAAGCTCCTTGACGACCAGTTTCTCAGCGACCTTTGCGATTGGTGATAACAGACTTATTGGCCTGTATCCCTTAGCCGTCCATGGTGATTTATCTGCCTTAAGCAACGGAACGACGCTTGCCATTTTCCAGTCTTGGGGTACGATGCATGTGCGAAAGGATGTGTTGATGACGTCAGCCAGGATTGGCATAATCTCAGTCGGCAGTTTCTTCAAGATCGCTGGACTAATGCCATCCGGCCCTACAGCCCTCGAGTTGCGCATCTCTTTTACCACCTTTTCAATCTGTGCGGGCGTCACCGCTTCTGCTTCATTCATGAATGGCAACTTACAGAGCTCTCTTACAGTCACTCGATTTTGTTTCCCTCTCTTAGCCTGAGTTATGAAAAAATTCTTTCCGAGAGCAGTTGCAGCCTCCTTTCCCGATTTGAAGACTCCATTCTCGAACTCGATCGTAGAGTAGTTGGTGGAGGTGCTCTTGCCCGAGATCTTCTTTAGAACTTTCCAAGTTGACGCTCCATCACTCTTGAAATTCATCTTCTCCGTGAATTTCTCCCAACACTCCTTCTTGTGCTTGTTTAAATTTCGCTTAATCTCGCTATCCAGCTCAGCAATGGTCGGGTCCAGGTGATCTGCCACTCTCTTTGCATCCCTTGTCCTTATCTTCTCCAAGATTTCCCTGGTGACATTGGGAAAGAAGGTCTTAACTCGGCCCTCCGGAATGGCGGCTTTCATTGCCTTGCGAATCGCGTCCGTCAAGTGACGCTCTTTCTGGTGCACGTTTCCATTCCATGGGTAGTCATCCACATGGCGAAGTGCCACCTCCCTGAACTAGTGCCAGTCTGCAAGGCAAAGATTAAGATAAGACCTTTGACGGATACCTGAATAAGGAGCAAGAGAATTAGAGAGATCGACATGGACAAAAACGGGGATATGATCACTGGACAGAGTTGTAGCGGTAGACCAAGAGCAGGCGCTGGAGAGATTAGATGATACAAGAGAAATGTCTGGACTAGAGGATCGGCCGTTGGCCGGAGACGCGTGGGCTGATCATCGTTGAGAATGACCAGATCGCACTCTTCCGCCCATTCTTCGACGTCTTCTCCTCTAGCGTCAGTGTCAAGCGACGAGCAGAATGTATGAACATCAAAATCGCCTGCGAAGACAAACAGAGGGTGAAAGGGAGCAGTCAAACAGCTGCTTGAGTGAGGGAATAGGGTCATAAGATTGGGGACAGGACGTGGTAGGAGGGATATAGATATTAAAAAGAGATATAGGTGTCTTAAGAGGGAGATGGATAGGTAGGTACTCGAGAGTGCCGTCCTTTGGTGTGTTTGGTACGATATGAGAGGGTAGATTTGATAATACGAAAGTGGAAACTCCTCCGCCGAGAGCTATCCTTGGAGCATGATAAGCAGTGTAGCCAGGAATGTTAGGGTGACGTGCGGTAGTAGAAGGAGAATGTTTGGTTTCCTGAACCATTATGACATCAGGATGATGAGTACGAGCAAAAAGAGAGAGTTCAGACAATTTGGCACGAAGGCCATTGAGGTTAATATGCACAATAGAGAGGGGGCGGTTGGTAAATGAGTAATTAGAGTTACTGGGGGCAGAGCACAGAACACAACGGAAGGAAGGATCGTGATGCCTCACAGAACTGAGACCCGAACAGGAGAGATGCACCCATCTTTGGCATCCGAAGCACTGGACGCTGGTATGTCTCCTGGTAACATCCTTGCCGCACGTGGCGCATGAGTACTTCTGAGCAGGTCCTGGATTCCTCTCGACGCCGGCCATTTGTAGTAGAATCCTTAGGAGAGTTGCAGCCAGCCAGCATCTTTCCCATGACAAAAACCCTCCACGCGGAGGGGTTGACGTCGGTTTGCACGGAGGTGGTCTTCTTTCCTCCACACTGCCACGGCACGAACGTACGACATCTCGGCAGCAATGAGGTTCATAGAAGCGAGCGTCTATAGGTAACTTGAGAATGGCTTCTTTTGCGTTCGATTTCTGTGAATATGGTATGTTCTAATAGAGATCACTCAGAGTGCCATATTTTTGAGTTATAAACCATGAGATGCGATGTTCTAGCATCCAAAGACGGTTTTTAAAATGAAATGCAGTCATTTTATTCGTTTTGACTCCACGGTACATCGGTGAATCGACGGTGGTACGCTGGTACGCCGATACGCAACACTCGTCGCTTGTCCTCGCCGCTCGCGGCGTACCACTTCCCCCCCACCCCGAATAATCGGTCGCAAAATCACTTGGTCTTATGAAAACGCGTCACCTGGGCGCATGTGGTGGTCCTCCAAGGTACGAAAGGCTTTTTACCCACGAAAACACCAATTTGATGGATCATTTGGCGTCCATTACCTTATCTGAATTTCGGTTAGTATGAGGTCGGATAACTATCTAGACCTTTGTGGGAAGGCGATCTCTATCTCCCTCTAGAGAGTTTTGGTTCAGAAAGGGTGCTCAGTGACGGTGGCAACATAGCCGCTGGCATCGCTAGGGTTAGCTTGTGTCGACTAAGGGTTGCAACAGGCCTTTCTAGATAATTTTTGAGGCTTACAACTAGTGGATTCGTAAATGCGCCCATAACATTGTGAGTATACGCATCAGGTATCGTAGGAGGCGCTCGAGCAATACGAGGGGTCGCGAGCACACGAATTCGGGCGTGGGGGGGGAGGGTCGCTAGATGCCCGCAGGCGTCATGAACGGGTGAAATCGGTTTATAGTCCCTATGTAGGCGACCAGACCAACAGGTCATTGGGATTCGGCGCGGAGTGTGGAACTCTATAGGGGGGATCTGAGAAAATCGCTAAAAATTTGACCAAATCACGATCCCGGGGGTCCGAGTGAAATATGCTTCCTCCTCACCTCGTGTAGTACCCTGCCAGAGTTCGGCGCGGAGTGTGGAACTCCATAGAGGGGTTCTAAGAAAATCGCTGAGAATTTGACCGAATCACGATCGTAGAGGGGGGTCTGAGTTAAGTGGTATTCTCTTCACCTCGTGCAGTAGCCTGCAGGTCATTTCTTTAGGCACATCAAGTGTCGGCGTTTTTTCGTAAAGCTTTTCTTGCAGATTTGTCAGAATGCTCTGAATACCTTGGGAGTTGTGGACTATGAGCTTCGTTCGGATATTTATGAAGTGTTCTTACCGGAGAAGAAACCAGAAGTATCTTTGAATGTTTTTTTTCAATCTTACTGCTGTTTTTATTATAGTCCGCTTTAGGTCGATTTGGTCTTGATTCATGGTCTTTGTGGAAGTGTTGTATATACATGGCGGCAGAAGGATTCGAGTAACAAAATTGTTTCCGACTGCTGGCCGAAGTTTCGTCAATTTTGTACCTTCATTACCACTCAAGCACTCGTAATTTGGTTGCGTTAGGCCGAGAACTGGCGTTTTAGCCTCGAAACGCTCGCTGTTCGCCCCAAAACATCACTTGTTTGCCATGAGAAACATCCTACTGTCGTTTGAAACTTACAGTTTGGTGATGCTGGTGGATCTTTTGCACAGTCAGACGAGTTTGAATTCTCAAAACTTGGCGCGAAATCAAGGTGTTTTGGGTGTAACGGATACCTGCCCATTAACGATGTCTCGGGGCAATAGGGTGGTTGTTTCGGGACAACGGCGCAGTTCTCATGCGACAGTGGCCTGATGAAGCGACTTTCTGGATATGGGAGTATTTGATAATGCTTGGTTTTTTCAGGACTGGCTTCATTTGGACATTCCCCAGCCAATGCGTATTATTGGCATTGACTACCCATCCTCATTAATGCAGTTTACTGGAATTATGGAGAGCTTACAGGTTCGGTGAGATGATTTCTATTTATATTCTGATTTCTGAAAATTTAGTTTCCTGGCAAAAGTAGCGATTTGGCAATGGTGGAAAAAGCTTCAAAAACATCTTCAAATATCTTAAAAAATGATTTGGCGTAAAATGGCCTGGAAATATAAAAAGTCGATCATTTCACAAGCTTCTCCGTTAAACTTATCAAAACGAAATCAAGCACGATATCGAATGGAGCCTTGCGTTCACCTAGCTTGACCTATGCTGATTCCCTTATTACAGCTTTCAAAAATGGCTTAATGTTTCCGTTGCGCGCTTGATTTCGTTTTGATAAGTTTAACGGAGAAGCTTGTGAAATGATCGACTACCAAATCGCATTTTTTGGTTATTTCACTTCATTTCCTAGCTTTTTTATATTTCCAGGCCATTTTACGCCAAATCATTTTTTAAGATATTTCAAGATGTTTTTGAAGCTTTTTCCACCATTGCCAAATCGCTACTTTTTCCAGGAAGCTAAATTTTCAGAAATTTCACATATTTTTCCCGAAGGTTCCCTTTCTAACTCCAATTTTGCTCAACGATTTCCATTTTGGAATGATGAAACATCTAACAGACGATATTGTTGTATGAGTACAATTTCTGAAACTTATGACCCAAAACCATAAAAAATACCACTCATTGCCGCATTTTGTGCATTATGTGAGAACTCAATGTTATCGATAATTGAAGAAAATCTAGTTTAATACTTGATCTTCCATGATGAGAAGAATTTCCCAGACAAGTGACTTAGAGCCATCAACAATCAAAAATCATTCCGGCATTTTGTGCAACAGGCGAAAAAATCAATTTTATTGATTGGTATTTATCGATAATGACTGATGATCAAAATTCTCCAACCAAGAAAACCAATTCCATCACCAATCACCACTCCTAGCCGCATTTTGTGCAAAAAGCGCGAAAATCGATAATATTGATTATCGATCTATGACGTGTCATGAGTACGGATTCGGACAAGTTCAGTACTTATCTCCGACGACCTGTGTTGATTGGCTGCAGATTCACCCACACATCCCGGTCTCCACAGCCGTAGCAGAAAAACGCAGTTTTCGTGCTCCACGGCTAATTTAGTATATATACCCACGATTTTGAGGTACCCTTCAAAGTTAAGGTATCAAGTTCAAATTGGAACAGGAGCGACCTGCATCCCTTTTCAGCCTCCTCTCCAAAAATGAGCTCCCTAGCTCAATTTTAAGTGTACCCGCAAGATCGTGAACGCCGTCTGAAAAAAAAGGAGATTAACAACAAAAACGAGCGGTCTTTCAATTTTTACTCGAAAACCAGTGAACCATTCTAAACCATTTTTGGGTGGTATACCCAACTTTTTGCGCTTTTTTTCATGCAATTTAGCTCTAATTCCTACGTTCACTCTGAACTGAGATTTCGAAAAAGGGGTTGCGCGCGTGGCCAGTTCAAAACCAAATCTGGTGCGCGCTTCGCGCGCACCACAATATTGTTTCTGATACAAATGTGGTTCATTACTTATCCGCTAGCGAATATACAGACATGAAGAAATCAGTAATATTCGAAATTATGCGTTTCTGAATTTTTGGTGAACGCCAAAACTTGATTCTCAGCTTTGCAAAGCTAAGTTGTAAATATTAGCTTGATTGAAGAAAATACGGGTGTGATTTGTTTTTTCAATGCAACTCTCAATTTTTGTTGTTTATCAAACAAGTGCACGGCCAAATCAATGGTCCATCATTTCACTCACTTTTTGGCGTTCCCTCGTGCCAAATAAGCCAAATCATACACAAGAAGCATTTCACTTCTTTTAACGAGATTCTCGCGATTTCTTCAATGCTAAATCATAACCCTTTTATAGCGAAGCAAAACAGTTACAAATTTCATTTTCTTTTAGCAAAGGTTCCCTTTGAGAAAAAAAGCAAAATGGTCGCTTATGATCTTCCGGTCGTTATCTTCCGTAATCTACTGGAAACTTGAAAAAGGACTTCATAATTGTGTTCAGCGCCCCAAATAACATTCACGGTGGGCGGACCATTCTACCCAATTCCCCCTTGAGGTTGAATTGTGTCTTTCAGAAGCGACCTTCGCACTTCCAGTGGGGTCCCATGCACTTATTAAAGCGTCCTGTGCACTCCCACTTGGGTCCAGCACACTTTCTACGGCGTCCGGCGCACTCCCTATGGGTCCCGCACACTTTCCACGTCGTCCGGCGCACTCTCATATGAGTCCCACACACTTTCTACGGCGTCCGGCGCACTCCCATATGGGTGTCACACACTTTCTACGGCGTCCTGCCACTCCCATTTGGGTCCCACACACTTTCTACGGCGTCCGGCGCACTCCCAAATGAGTCCCACACACTTTCTACGGCGTCCGGCGCACTCCCATATGGGTCCCGCACACTTTCTACGGCGTCCGGCGCACTCCCATATGAGTCCCGCACACTTTCTACGGCGTCCGGCGCACTCCCATATGGGTCCCACACACTTTCTATGGCGTCCGGCGCACTCCCAAATGAGTCCCACACACTTTCTACGGCGTCCTGCCACTCCCATGTGGGTCCCACACACTTTCTACGGCGTCCGGCGCACTCCCAAATGAGTCCCACACACCTTCTACGGCGTCCGGCGCACTCCCATATGGGTCCCGCACTTTTTCTACGGCGCCCGGCGCACTCCCAAATGGGTCCCACACACTTTCTACGGCGTCCGGCGCACTCCCAAATGGGTCCCACAGAATTTCTACGGCGTCCGGCGCACTCCCATATGGGTGTCACACACTTTCTACGGCGTCCTGCCACTCCCATATGTGTCTAACACACTTTCTACGGCGTCCTGCCACTCTCACCGTGTTCCCGTACGCCTTCTACGGCATCCTGCGCGCTCTTGGAATCCTACTCACACCATACGGCGGTCCGAAAAATACTTTCAAGGTCTCGTCGAATTCGTACAGCTTGAAACCAAAACCGTCTCGAACAGGGCACAATCTTGTTTGGAAGCCTATCAGTAACTGTGTTGATTTTCATTAGTTCATTTTCAAGGATAAGTGAGCGTCGGCTGGTTTGTATAAACATGTTTACTTGTTTTGCCTATCTTCGACCTCAATTTTGAGGTTCCGCAAAAATTGAGTTTATAACTCCAAATTTTGATAGGAGCGACCTGCATCCATTTCCAGCCTCCTGTCCAAAAATGAGCTCCCTAGCTCAATTTTAAGTGTACCCGCAAGATCGTGAACGCCGTCTGAAAAAAAAAGGAGATTAGCAACAAAAACGAGCGGTCTTTCAATTTTTACTCGAAAACCAGTGAACCGTTCTAAACCATTTTTGGGTGATATACCCATCTTTTTGCGCTCTTTTTCATGCAATTTAGCTCTAATTCCTACGTTCACTCTGAACTGAGATTTCGAAAAAGGGGTTGCGCGCGTGGCCAGTTCAAAACCAAATCTGGTGCGCGCTTCGCGCGCACCACAATTGTCATTTTGTAATCTAAGTCATCATGAACGAGTTTAGGTTAGAGCCGATCGATTCAAATATCAGTTGGAGGCCGCTGGTATAGGAAGGCGGCCAATTATTTTCATTTGTCATAGTATGGGTGGTCTTCTGGCTAAGCGACTACTGTTGGATCAACCATCATTAGCCGAGAAAACGGTGGGATTATGAGTTGATGTTTTTTGGTCATTTTTTTGTTTTTGATTTTGGTTTTTGTTACAAGGAATTTTTTAGTCTGCCGGAACGCTATCGCAGAGCGTTAAACAGGCGTTCCGTTGTAGAGATTATTCCACCATTATTACTGTTTTGCAATGGTTTGTCTGCCGCTTTCGCAGATTGCTACGGTCTTAAGGCCTATAAGGGAAGTGTTTATGGCGGTAAACACATTTGTAAAAACGACGTATTGTTAGTATCTCGTAGGCCTCTTTAGTAAAACTGGGCAGTATTCCCAGCACGTTACAAGCTTAAAACGGTGTTTTCTTGTATTTTTTGAACCTTCCAAAACGCGCATTAGTCTTCGGAAATCCCTAAAACGGACTTCATAATTGTGTTCAGCGCCCAAAACTACCACCCTGAGCGAAGTTTGAGTGAAGGCACATTTTACGAACTTCGTACAGACTGGTTGCGTTTTGGACTTGTACTGATTTTCGGTTGGGCGTTTATTTATACCCATCAGAGGGCTCTGGAACGTTTGAGAAAAATGTTTCAGATTTGACTTGAAATCCTCCAGGTGGATTATTTGGGCGCTTTTCTCGAATCTGGGGTTTATCTGTCGATTTTGCAAAGTTTCCGATTGAATTCGTTCAAAGCCTCCAATCGGGGGAAAATTTGAGGGCGAAACGCGACTTTTGACGATTCCCGGAGCGCTACGATAGAAATGGCTCAAATTGTTGGTCTAAGGGTTATTTGGAGTGCTAAACACAATACTACTACGTACAAGTTTTGAGCAAAATCCGAGTAAATTTTTTGAAATACTTAGAGACGCCTGATGAGCAGGACTGTGCGGAAATGTTCCGTTTCCGTATTTACGATGTTTTTGGGCTGTTCCGTTCCGCTTCCATTTCCTACTTTTTGGATCCAGAAACGGAAAGAAATAGTGCTACACGGGTAATGGTAGCGGGTCTAATCAAGGGTGTTTGAAGGCATCATGAGGTGCTGTGTTTTTGAAGAGTTTCCAGCGCCGCAGCCGCCGACCTGTTGACTCTAGGTAGGTTTTAGAAACTGGAAAGTAAACGAAATTGGAGGAAACTGTATAAAAAAGCCGTATCGAGTCGGCTTTGGCCCTGGAAACTCGACTGACTCGAACGCTTGCCGCCGCAAAGCGTGTCGATACGCAATTGCGGACCGGAATTTGGCCCAGATAAGCACAGTACATATACTAAGTAATTTTTGAAACTGCTTTTTTTGATTATTCAGGTGCGATTATTCGAAATCATGGAATGTCTCATAGTGTTTTATGTAGTATGAATAATTATTAGATCATTGACTGAAACCATAAGTTTGCTGAGAGCTACAAGCAACGAGCAGCGACGAAGCGTGAGAATGAGACAACCCATACTTTTTTGGTCCCTCCATTTTCGAATTTCCGTTTCCGGTGTTTTTTAGACATTTTTCTTCCGGGATTCTCGCACAGCCCTGCTGATGGGTACCATCGCTCCATCGCGAAGCTTGAAAAACGCCTATAACTTCTTGGAGCCTGCAGCTCGGGGCGGGATACTGCGCAATTTTACTATTGAGGCACAAAAGACACCAGCATTACTAGCCGTTTTCGCAGATGCGTTAACCACCAAAAACACTTCCCTTGTTAGTCGGAAACGCTTATAATGTGCATTCCTTATGAATGTTTCATGAACCGGAGTCCTTCTCAGTACTTTAAAAATATGTGCGTTAAATATGCAGTCGGCACGGATCACACTGATACTCTGCGTTCCTTATTGAGCGTTGGGGCACACTCGGCGAACGTATATTATATCATAGGTGCACTGATTTTGCGCCAACGTACAAAAAGGAACGCAAAGGATCAATGCAGTCCGTGCCAGCTTTTCGTTGACTATAATATTGTTGGCCTGCTAGCAAAACGGATATTCCTAGAACTTGAACAAACTACGTAACCTCGCATGGCTAACCTGACCGTTTGGACGATATTTAACGTTTTCTGTCAATTCTGGCAAACTCTCTAAATTTGTTCTCTGGTTTTGGTATGGATGCCTTTGAACAAGGTTGAGGCGTTTTCGAAGATTCGCGTGAAGGTAAGGTTCTCCATCTGGCGGTTTCAATGGGGTCTCGGCAAAAAAAAAATCGGATCCGACTTGAAGCTTTCTTGTGCGCAGGACTGAACTCGAATCTTGAATAAAGTGTAATTTATGCTGCGTAGCCTACCGAACTATTTCGAAAAACGGTAAGCGGACCTCACTAGGGAACCTCGCATGGCCTACCCCATCATTCAAAAGATGGTGAATGTTTTCTGGTCAATTCTGCTCTGCTGTCTCCGAATCTGACATCGGATTTTGCAACGGACATTCCTGAACGAAGTTATAAGCGCTTTTGAAGTTTCGTGAAAAGGTAAGGGTACCCATCAGCCAATTTTTAGGGTGTTTGGAAAAAAATTTCGGATTCGGCTCAAAACTTTCAACTGGGGGTTATTCAGGGCGCTGAACGCGAATCTGGGGTCTGTTTGTCGCTAGACTTATGGTTACTGTAGGTTACGGTAGGCATAATGCCTTTTAACTGGCTTTACCTACATTAAAATTTCGAAAATGGACCTTAAATCCGTGTTCAGCGTCCGGAATAACACCCACAGAGAAATTTTGAGCCAAATTGAGACTTTCGCCAGGCCATCGTATACCAACCGTAACCTACCGTAAACTACCAGAAATCGATAAACGGATTGCAGGTTCGTGTTTAGCACTGCAAATAACCCCCAGAGCAACAATTCGAGCCATATCTATCGTAGCACTCCGGAAATCGGCAAAAGTTCAGATTCGAAGAGGGCGTGCCAGATCTGACTAAAAAGTATTTATCAGCTTTCTGATCCGGGGGTACACCGTGCGAGGTTCCCTAGTCAGATTCGTAATCGGCTTTCCGTATAATCCCCACAGCCGTATGTTGAACCAAATCTGAGACTTTTACTGAACTAACGTAAACGGCAGGTTACCGTAGGCATAATGCCATTTAGTTGGTGTAACGTACTCAAGTTTGTTTTTCGAAAATTGAGAAACCGACGTTAAAATCGTATTTTCCGTGCCAGGTAATCCCTCAAAGAAGTTTCAGACAAATCTAAGACACCAACCGAACGATCGTATACTTTCCTTAGCCTACCGTAATCTGTCGAAAGTCGATAAGAGGGACTCAGATTTCCGTCAAGCGCTCTAAATAACTTTCGGGAAAATTCTGAGTCAAATCTATCCTAGCATTTTAGAAATTGTTCAAGTCGCCCTCGGGCTTGAAAATTTCTCGGATTGAAAGCCTTGGACCGAATAAGCCGAAATCCTTCGAAAATCAACGAGTGGACCCCAGATCCATAATCAGCGCCCAAAACAAACCGGTGAAGACATTTTAGAGTGAAATCTCAAGCGATTGTCCTGGAAAAAAATTAGAATTGTCTTTTGGACACCCTTTTTTTCTGTGGGGATATGAAAACGCCCCATTCTGGATTGTCTTGAGGCCTATAGGGTATTCGGAGCAGGGATAATTTTTGGTCTCTCGTGCACCTACAACTACCGAACCAACTACCGAAGTATGCAAACCTCGTTGGGCAAGTCTGGTCAGATTATTCGTTATCGGGACCCCAAACAACCCCCATGGGAAATTTGAAGTAAGATCTGCGACATTTTCTTTCAAAACGACTGATATAAGGTGCTCAACCATCCCGTGTAGTCTTCCAGCCAAACTGAGCCGGCAGTCCCTCAACCTCTGCAATAATGTTTGAAAATTCGGCAAACTGACTTGTATTGAATTGTAGTACGTCAAATGACCTGGTAGGGGTTTTTGAGTAATAGAAAATGCAAACGGTGATCTGCTATAAAATTTTCGCGAACGTCCGTAGCAAAATCCGAGTTCAAGCCACAGTCCAAGCTCAGAATCGATTTTCCGTTTTTCGGCCTAATTTGGAGCAAATTTCACGCTGTTCACAATGGTGTCATCAGAATCGCTCAGAACTCACTACAAGCTGAGTTACGGCTCCTCAAAAAAAAATTGAATTTGAACTGGTAGAAGTTCGCGGACTAGTTGTCTCGGGCCTGTATTTTCTAATTATTCGCAGAAATAATTCTGGAGCAGGTTTCAATATAAAGCCAGACCAAAAGAAAAAGGAAGAACAAATATCCTGAGTATAATCATTCACGCGTCTCTTCCCTATTGAGGTCGGAAATCTGCCAGCGGGCGTTGCCCATTTTTTCTTTCAAGGGGGGCGTGGTAGACTTTTTTCTCACCTTTTTCTTGTTTGTTTGAGCGAATTGAGTGTTCGTGCTTGGCAGGGTTGCTATAGACGGCGACCGGACCAAAATATCAAAACTTCCTTCTGAGGTTGGACTGTGCCTTTAAAATAAAATTCGATGAGAGCGGGCCAGATTTCACAAAAAAAACACTCATCTTTAGAAAGGCGATGTTAACCATGCGGAATTCCATAGTAAGATGGCGACACTGATAAGAATTTTCTATTGAACCTTCGATGTTTAGGTTGGCATACTTTTCATTGCTACACCTCACCGAGGATCTCCGATAGCGGCGTGGAGTTATTCAATACTTCATCCAACGCATGATGTACTGTTTTTGCTTGAAAACAACCCTCAAGTGAATAAGACAGGTTAAGTCAATCTTAGTTTTTAGAAGACTCTACTGACCGTTTAGTCTCCTAAAAAGATCTACTCATTGATGACCCGCTGATTTTTTAGTTGAATGAAGATTTTTTCAAGAAAGATAAGCGACAAAGAATTCCTGTTATAGTGACTTTGCCTGGCAGAAACGAAGGAGTCTGATTTAATTGGTGGGTTTAGCGTCTTGTGGAGAACCTTATGAGGTGCGTTTGACAGAGATTTCTAGAAGTGAAAACTTTTTTTTCTAGGTACAGCCAAAGGTATTATAGTCCCAACTCAGTCGGCCGTCTATGGAAAAAAGTGTGCAGTCTACTGGCATATTGGAAGAGGTGAGCGTTTACGAATTTTAGTCGAGGAGCATCAGCCTTGGAGCGGAAGTCATGAAAAAAGCTGATTTGTTTCTTGTAGAGGGGCGAATTTGAAAAAAAAAAACTTTTGGTGACATGATAATTTGAAACAATTACATAGTATGGTCAAAAAAGTTTCATGTTTTTTATCTCTTGAAAGGATTGAGGAGCCTTTCAAAGTTCTTGAATCGGGCTCATGTCGATTCCCGGAATATAGGCTTATCGGTCTCCCAGTGTGAAGTGGCAATATGGTGGTAGAGATTGCATGAACCAGCACCGTGAATTTGGAAACGGATTTGTCTCTCCTACCAACTGCACTTCTCGCGCTGTGTAGCAGCAACGCCCAATGGACCGACTCCCAGAGACGCCGCGGCTCTCCATTGTGGAGCTGAATGCGCGGCTATTAATCGAGGATTACAGCACTTTAATTTCTCAAGGGATTTCCTTTTGTGAGCCTGCTATGGTGAGTATAGCATGTTTTCAGCTTCCCGAACCCCTGGTCCCAAATAATTGTAAAGTGAGGGATTGTACGCTTCAGTCCCCCTAATTGGGGAAGCCACGTCGCAACTAGGAGCGCGCTTGTCACGGATGGGAACGATTGATAATTTTCGGCCACCGCTAATTTTCCCGTGGTCAACATTCTCCCATTTCTTCTTCATTTTTTTCTTTCTTGCCATCCCCCCTTTTTTCTTAATAGGTTCTTATGGTAACTTTTCCATAGTTATTCGTGTGGTAATATTGAAAATATAAAATGATTCGAATAAAAAGATACCATAAGAAAAAAAGTGAAACAACGTCAGGGTGTAAATAAAGGATTGCTATACGAGCAACAGATAAGGGAAAAAAGAGTTGAGGAGAAAGGACGAGAAAAGAGATGTGAGAAATACGAATTGGGTGAATGCTGGTCACGGGAAAATCAGCGGTGGGCGATATCTGACAAGCTTCATCCGCACGGAGCCACCCGCACGCTTCGATATGCGCGCTTCTAGTTGTGAGGCGGGATCTGCATTCGATAGGTTGCGAGTGTCAGATGACAAAATTAGTCATAAGATTAATATACCGAAACGATGACGTCATTTTACGAAAGAAGCTGTAAACGAATCTTGAAAGTGTGTATTTGGGATCAAAAGAGATTAACAGCACTAATACGGAAGAACATGCTGCAACGGCAAAACGTCTCCTTGTTGTGCTGTCGATGCTTGGTTGTGGAGTTCGGACCATCTTATGTTTTGTTCTGTCATAAGCGAACCTGGCCCCAAGTCTTTCTGTTATTGTGCTGCAAATAATCACGTGATCTTGCGTAAAGCATGTTGGCAGCTGGTATATAAGGCGCCTTATCTCACTGAGAAGGCTGTTACTGGCTGTGAAAAGGATCATACAGCCTTTTCGGAGCTTGGTAGACCAATCCCCTCACACATTTGTAGGACGTACGGCTGGAAGGGAGGGATTGGGTAGCGGTGACGATCATTCGAGCTCAACGCGTGACGCCGATAAGGAGGGGCCGAAACTCAGGATGCGTTGGCAGTACGTGATCCTGACAGCCAGTGGTTGAACTCGACTGGCACCTGAAGGACAACTAACATCGGCATGGATCGTGAAGAGACTTCGCGTTTACTGTTGAAGGTTGACGGAAACCCTGCGCACCTATGTTATAGCAGATAGCACCGAGTTTGCGCCAACCTTCAACAGTGGACGCGAAGTCTCCTCACAATCTATGCCGGCGTTATATGATTGTTTGAGTACAGCAGACATGGTCCATACTCCACTTTCCGGACAGCAAAAACAAAAAAAAGGTTTAGCCTAAAAGTCGTTCAACACTAGTGTATTCACATGGCTCTGAATCCTGATATGATATCCGTTGTCAAATTCTTCCGAAAATCACATGACGCTTCGACATGCTTCAGTTAGCTCCTTTAGCTACAGTAAGTTGCAAGGTTCTGCGACTGTGAGGCGGGATAGACCGTTTAAGGCTCATTCATAGCTGGTTACTCCGATTTCAAGTCAAAGCGACCAACAAAATCGCCGCGTTTGAAACCGCTGGACGAAGCTGGTTTTGCGATTTTGAGTCGCTCGGGCGGCCACAGTTTTGCGTAAAAAATACGGACAACTGCGGACAACGCCGCACGAATTAAAAAAAAGCATTTTTTTCTTGGTTTTGCTTATTCCTCCTGAAGTTTGTGACTTCGGTGCCTTAATCTTTTAAATAAATTAGTCTTGCATAGTTTTCCGACAAAAACATGTCTTCAAAAGACGACGGGATGCAATTTGCTTATACAGCGACATGAAACAACTAACGTTAGTGATAGTCGAAATCTCTGCCAGAAATGTGATTTCTCGGTAGCGTTAATGAACTTTCTCATCTCTATAATCCTAAATGTATGATAAATACACGTTTTTTTGCTTTCACATGCCGTATTTTATGCGAGTAAACTGTGACGTCTGCAATTTTGCGCCACATACACAAGGTTGTGACGGAAGATTGCGGACTAGTTCGCTTCTGGACTCAGACGAATCGCTTCCATCATGGAAGCGACGCGACTAGTCGAAGCGGAACCTAACAAAATCGAGCAGAGTCAGCTTCGACTAGCTATGAAATACCCCAGTCGCTTCGGCGATCGTGACTCGAAACCTGCAAATTGTTCCAACCTGTCGCGACTCAGTGCAAGATCTGTATTTGCTCCTCGACGGGGTTTATGTACCTGTAGGCAGTGCCGCGACTAGTCGAAGCGACCTGCTATGAATGAGCCTTTGTAAGACACTTCCCTCGCAGGAACACATTTCCGAGACATTCCCTATTCAAGGTGTCACTCACAATGTGTACCCAAGCCTTCCGGAAGCTGGAAACAGTCCATCCTGGTGGTGTTGTAGAAGTTGAACTTTCTCCGTGATTCGATACAGGAAGCAAAACGGAGGAAAATATTGATGATTCAGTAAGTGTTCTAAAGTCAACTGTAGTTAATTCTGTATAGTGATTTAATGATGGTGCATCATATGATTACGTGTTAAGAAATCGGGACTTCCTCGTGTCAGGTAAGCAGGTTTGAAACATTGCTGTTTGTAGAAAAACATTTGTCATCTCGCAATTT